>OY856412.1:1001420280-1002620280 GCA_963693085.1 Alisma plantago-aquatica
TATGTTGATAACAAAGTAACTATATGACTAAAAAAGTAAAGTCGGGCAGAATACACAAGAAATATATATATGTAATTGTATTTTGAAATATGTTGTTGCAAATGGAACTATCTATGCATGAAAAGTAACAATTTGAAAGGTAAAGTAATCGTCCACATGTTGAAAGTAAGAAATTTGAAAAAAATTAACCAAAAAAGAGGGCGGGTAGCTACCCGCGGGGGTATTAAAGATGAGCCCATATATATATATATATATATATATATATATATATATATATATATATATATATATATATATATATATATATATATATATATAGTCTTGCTTATTCTACTCAGAGTGTGATTCCACCCACTTTTGTCTACGATCCTATGGTGTTGCAACCCGGGTCTAATAATTTGATCTAATGATGTTTACATGCAAAATTTATGATTGTGATATGTAGTTGTGAGATTATTTAAGGCAAGAAATCTTTTTATTGCTATCTTCTTAGTATGATCTTATAGATATCCATTGGATGCTCTTTTTCCCTCTTGATTTTGGGAACCATGATAAACTTTATTGATGTCCTTTTCATTATTGTTGCTCAATTCCTATTTATATGCATATACCGACATTTTTTTGTTGTCAACCATCAATTTTGTCTTCTCTTATGAGGTATACTTCCAACCCCTTAGATGAAGGACACAGTGGACTTGACGTGATGATTTAGACTTGGCATAGTGAAACTGACTCTTGGGAGATAGAGTTAAAATAGGATGGACATCCTTCTTCTTAGTTAAGAAGTAGTTTCTTAATGTAAATTTCGTATTTGATATCTTTATGTAACCTTTTAAATTCGATATAGTCATTCAATTTATCGCACTACTATTTTTGTATGCCATTCTTTTGAGAAATGAAGAAAAACCATTTCCAAAATACATTTTAGTGTGTTTGGATTAGTTGAATTAATTCCTCAAATTAAGTGAGCTCTGGATCCCCACTTGGGACCCACTCCTTACAATGTGACTACAGAGCACAACCTAGCTGAATGATGTGTGGCATTCACAAGATAAGTTGTCTGATTGAAACCACACTGGGCCACTCTTCTGTCTCATATAGACCGGATTTGAAATTTTAAGTTTTTTGTCAACATTCATTATTGGGAAGACTTTATCCTAAAGAATTGGCAGAAAGGAGATCTGATGGATAAAGTCAAACTTCTGGATATTCCAATCTAGATCAAGATCTATGATCTATCTTTGGAGCTATGCGACAAGGATATGTATAGTCTGATAGGATTAGCCCTAGAGTAATGAATTAGGGTAGGTAACTCAACTCTGAGTTTCAAGAGACTGGAATTTGTGAGAATGCAAGTTCTTGTTCCCTATGACTTCAGTTTCCCAAAGGAAATGCATGCTAAGAGTGAGGATAGTCAATATGATTCTCTCATATTAGAATATATGTGGTAGCCAGCTAGGTGCATCATATGTGGGAATTTTATACATGAATTGAGCATATGTGCACATGATTCAATGTTAATATCTTCCTCTATTCTGTTGCCTAGATCAGTATAGAGTGTAAAAAAGTTTTGATTCCAAAACATCCTACTATTGCTTTTCAATAAGGGAATGAATCAGAGGTATTCATTGATGTTGAATCTGATATTGTAAGCAACTTGGAGACTAAGGAAATTGGAAATGTAGCCTACTCTCCCATTCTAGGCATGTCTTAAAAGTACCCCTTCTTCTACTACTAAAAGAATTTCCTCTAAGGCGCATAGGAAATCTAAGTCCTATAATTATATCTCTATCCCACAAAAAAATTTATTTCCTTCATAATTTGAAGAAACGAGAGATGATTAACCCTCAGGGTGGTGATATAGACAGTATTATTCGAAATATATAAACCTTTCAATTGTATCATGCAATATTAGAGGTACCCAAAATAAAATTCCTTATCTCGAAGATGAAATTTGTAGGTCTAAAAATGACATTTATATCATTCTTTTTTCAAGGGTAAACGATAATAATGTTGGTGAGGTTGTTAATTCCTTATGGAAGGATGTTGATTATATTTAAAATTATGAGTTTGACTCATATTGTCATATTATTTTTATGTGAATTAATTACTCTATTAGCATCAACAAAATCTACACAAGTAAACAATTTATACATTCCTCATTGAATGTTAAAAATAACTTTGACCTCTCTATCATATATGTATAAAATGGAGATAATGAAAGGAGTCTATTAGAAGAATATTCTATTAATGAGTAGATCTATAGGCGGTCCTTGGTGTATGATGGGGAACATTAATGATGCAGATTTAGTTAGCGAGAAGTTGGGTAAATATCCTCAATCAATTTAGAGCATGTCGAACATTAACAACAATCTTTATGCTATTAGTCTTCTTGAAATCATGTCAAAGAGTCCCTTCTTTACCTCAGATAGGTCTATTAAGAGTGGAACTTGTTTTTTCTCAAAGATAGATATAACTTTTTTATCATACCAAATTTCTGAACAAGTTTCCTTACGTTTGGGGAGAAGTTATTTCTAGCATTGTTAGTGATGGTCACATTCTACATTAATATTTGATGAGTGGGAATAATGATACTACTCCTTTAAAGTTTATCGATTCTTAGTGCACTCAAAAGGGTTTATGGTGTGGTAAATAAGGGTTGGTCTGATTCTAAGGCTACATGTACTCCTATATTGAGGTTTTGCCAAGAGTTTGGAGCTACTAAAGATAGTCTTATTAAGAGAAATAAGATTTCAAATGAGCACTTTATTTTAGGATCTAGAGATCTGGAAGCTAAAGCTTGATAAATCTAAGAGAAATTGATGTATCTCTTACTATAGTTTCTTTGCAAGATGACCTAAACATCAGAATGCTTGGGTCACTATTGCTAGAATTGAAGAAGTTTTCTATATAGAATTCTTGGGTGCAATGGATAAAGGTTAGGGGTATAAACACTAATTTTTCTATATGCCTCTTAAAAATAGAAAACCGAGATATAATATTCATACCCTTGATATTGATGGAGTTAGATGTGGTGGTACAAAAACCATTTCTAGCCACATCATTGGTAATATGAGAATGTCTTCAAATAATACTAGTGGTATTTTCCTCAAAAGGATGAGTGGATCCTTCCTAGAATCTCTACAAGAAATGCCAATAAACTCATAAAGAGTGTCACTGAAGAAGTGGTAGAAGAAACATTTACGCCTTTAGATGAGGGTAAGGAACCATGGCCTGATGGTTTTAATGCATTTTATACAAAAATGTTGGGAGTTAGTACAAAATGATGTCATCAAGGTAGATGTAATGACTTCCTCCCCCTGTTATCCCCAATTAAGGTGGAGTTAGAGGGGAAGAGACATTACTTTAATATAGGATCGATTGTTAAGAAAATAACTGGAAATAATCAATAAATTTTCACTAATAGGAAAGTGTTTGATACAAGATAACATGTTACATTCTCCACTAAGGAAATTCATGCTATAGATTTCTAAAGTTATAACATAAAATAAGACTGTCTAAATCCTCAAGATATTACATTACTATTTATTTATTTGGCGCCTTCTTTAGGAGTGTCCTCTTTCCATTATGCTTGCAATAGTAATAACTTATTATCCTAAAACAATGACAAACAAAATAGTCGGTCAATATAAGAAGTTGTACTGGTATGTGGGGGAAACAAAATTAGTGCATGTATGTGTAACAACATAGGCATCCATATGAAAACTATTAATTAGCTAATTAGAAAGCATTTTGATTTGATAACTTCTCATCCAATCATCATTTATTCTCATCACTATCACCCTCACTAGGGTCATTCACCTGTAGCGGACGTACATATCATCCCATCTGGGCTTGATATTTTCCTAGTCTTCCCATTTGGGCTTAAGATTTTCCTAGTCTTCCCATCCGGGCTAGACCTCTCATATGACCATTCCATTCGTGCTTGGTTTTCCATTAGTCATCCCATCAGGGCTAGACATCTCATATAACCATCCCATTCGGGCTTGGTTTTCCTTTCTTAACCTTCCCATCCGGGATAGGTTCATTTTCCATTCAGGACATGAGCAAGTTAATATATATATATATATATATATATATATATATATATTTCAATGATAATATTCACTTTATAGATTGCAAGAAATAAATAAACAACCAACATTTATTTTGCAATCAATTCGATAAATCTCGGGAAATGTCAAAAAAATAAAGTGAGTAATCATAGGTGTAACTACATACCTTGATTAGGAGTACTTGATGTCCAAGAAAGAGTAACCAAACAAGCAACCAAGTAATTACCCTAAAAGTTATATCAATAGACCCATGTGTCATTATTTTGTCCAAATTATCATTAAAACTGACTTGGGTCTTAAGTTAGGGTTTCTAGGTCAATCGTTGGGTTTCATTAGGATTTTGCCTCCCAAACCCCGATTACCACTTTTCATGTCCTTTGGGTTCACAAACCCTAATTTATTATGAAATGCACTTTTAGTCTTCAAAGAAACCCTAATTTATCAAATTATGGGTTGCTAAGGTCACATAACTTTCAAGTTGCTCTTTTTATTCATAAAAGATCAGTCCTTTATCATAAATTTCAATTTAACACATTAAAATCATCAATCCATAGAAATTAGGGTTCTAGTTCATTAATCTACATTAAAGATGCTAACTTTAGGCACTTTTCGAACTAAAAGCATATTTAGGTCCTGATTATATGGATTCTCCGTAATGATTTAAATTTTTTTTATATTACTTGTTATTATCCGATCATCCTATGATTTTTTATGATTTATACAAACCAATTACTTATGGGACAATCGTAGGCCACCATCTAGGCAAAGGGCCACAAGACCCACCTTGCCAACATGGCTAGGTGGACCAATCAGCTTATGACAATTAGGCTGCCCGCCTGTGTGGCACTTTGTTGATCAGGACGAGAAATAAGAGCAAAAGTACTAAGCTGCCCTTACCATGTATGAAGTGGGAGTGGGGTAGAAAGGTTTATTCTTCCTTTCTCATCTTCAACCTCACGCTTGTCCCTGGTTCACTAGCTAGCCTCCCGATTCAGTCAACTACACAATTGACTTCGAGTATCTTGCCTCCCCAGCAACTAGTGAAGGACCCAAATCATCTACTGCTCCTTGACAAAGTCGAAGGTGGCGTCAATTTATTAGGAAGTGGCCCAAACAGGGAGGAAGGGGAGGTGGTTATCTGATGGATAAAAGAAAATAATAGGAAGGTACAATGTGGACTAGAGATGCAATTGGAGGAAGGGATGACTACAATCGGTCTCTTAGAGACTCACAAAAGGGTTCATAGTTTTACAGAGGGTCGGTACCCCCTATTTATACTCATCCTTGTTAACAGGGTCATCTCCCAAAGATGAATTGGGGGATTCTTATAGACACATCTAAACTAGGAAAAATCAAGGGTAGGTGGGTTCACCAAGATCCCATGAAGCCAAGGGATCACTTTCCAAACTTGCTCGCACATTTATCAGTGAGGGAATTGATCCAGAAAACTCAGATTTTTGTTCCTTATTTCCTAAATAGTCGCGATCTAGGCGATGATGGAATTACTATTGGATTCTAGTTTTCATAGCCCACATCACACATGCTAGATAATAGATAATCCTATTAGAAATAAAAATCGGGACATTTAATGTTCTCCATCTATAATACACATACTTTGGGGATTTTTATAAAATTCATATCTCCCAAACCATCCATCCTTTTTATCTCAAATTTTAATAGGAAGTCTTTTATGACTTAATCTACACGTGTGAAAAGTGAGGAACCAATACTCGAAAAGAAATGTGACTTTTCTTCACATGCAAGTCTCCCTCTATTTTATGCATTTATGCATCAAGATTAATCCTTTTTTTTTTCTTCCATTTCTATTTTCTTTATTTTGGCTATTATTTATATTATAAATCATGTGCAAATTAAAACTAATTAATTGAGGCCACCAATGACACTTTCTAGATAATTCTACACAATTCTCTCAAGCACATAAAATTATTATCTATTTTCCTTTGCACTTTGCTCATTATGGGATTTTCTTATCTCCCTTATTATTTTATACATTATTTGATTTTAAGAACAATATTAATCACGAAATCATGCATCCAAGGAAAATTTACAAAGAAGAACATTCTTTAAAAACAAAGCACACAAATTTCCAATCAAGTCTCTTTTACTTGAATAATTGTATTTCAATTATTCAAAATATAAGGGAAATTGAGATTATAACAATAAAGCTTAATTTCTTACCCCAAATTATGTAGCATTGTAATCATAACTTCTTCACATTGATTCCCAAGAGGCATGGAGCATGTACAATTAGACAACCTAGCCCATCACCCTTTGTAATGTCATGTATAAGGTGATTACAAAGATCCTTGCTAATCTGCTGAAGAATATTCTTAATAGTTCTATTGATCTTAATCAAGTTCCTGTTATTCAACAGACAAAGATTGATGCTCTTCTTCTATGTAACAAATTGTTGATGGTTTTTATTAATGCTTGAGGAACTATGTGTATGTGTGTGAAAGATGACCAATAAAAGGCTTGTGACATTGTTAACATAGATTGTATTCTTGTCATTATGAATCAAATTGGGTTTCTTCAATGATGATAAACTGGATTAAAGAACTTTTTGCATCAGCCTCATTCCAAGTGCTTAGTAATGGTTATATTTCCAATTGTTTCTCTTCCACTAATGGAGTAAGACAAGGGGATCGTCTTTCCCCTTGTCTCTTTTTTTTCACTATGTAGGCATTCACATCCATTATGAATCATTACGCTAATGCAAATTTCATTGTTCTTGTGTTTACTTCCAAAGATTTAAAACCATCTCAAATAATCTTTGTTGATGATCTATTATAGTTTACTAAATATAGCATAGAAAATTTAATTTATATTAAAGAATTTATGAATATTATTCATGGGATATATGGTTTGAGGTTGAACAATGACAAAAGCTAGCTCTTTATGAGATATCCTATACATCCTTGTTGATAATATCCTAGTGAGGTATCTAGGACTTCCTCAATTTACTAGAAGATTGACTAAAGATATGTACACATCAATTATTGATAAAGTCAAAACAAAATTGGAAACTTGAAATTTTAGACTCCTTCCTATGGCTGTGAGGGTGGAATTTAGATATTAACTCTATCTATATACCATGTTTTACTAGACAAAAACTTTCCTCTACTGATATCTATCATAAAAGTGTTGACTTGAGAGTTATCATTGTCCATATTTTGATAATGACTCAACCATTCCATTCATATGTATCTAATATGTTTGTTTAAGATTGATTTCAGGCTTTAGGTACATGAAAATGATCAAATTACACAAGCCCTAGCTTGTCCAAATTCAAGTCAAAAGCAATGAAAATGTGCAATTTGGTAAAACACTCCAAACCACCTTAGAATATTTCTATAATCATTTGTAGTAATGATATGATTTGTAACTAAGATGAGAAAAAATAAATGACACTTAATTCCTTCATTTAATCACTTAAAAATCATTTTTGAAAATTTGTCACAACAACTTTGTCGCTCGAGTTTGAATCTCGACTGATCCATGATGGATTTTCTAAAATAATTGCATAAGTCGAGTTGTACACTCACAGAACTCGACCGACTAACTCTCTAACCAAAGTTGATTTTGACTAATCGGTCAAGTTACCCTAGGAAAAACTCATCTGATAGTTTGAAATTTTGGCTTTGTCAGTAAATGGATCAGTCGAGTTACCTTTATTGAAACTCGACCGAATGTACTGTATGGAAAAAGCAAAAAAACGTGATTCCAACCATTGGAGAGTTGTTAGAAACGAAAATAGATATGTTTTAAGTTGTAAAACAACTATTTTTCATTCTTATGTGATCCCGCACTTATTGGAACACCCTCAACTATAAATAGGACCTCTTGGAGTTCATTCTAAGGTTGCTCATTCATGCGATCCTTGGTCCTTACTATAGTTGAGTGTGCTACAATCCTTTGAGCCCCTTTCTTTCTCTCATTTACAAAGAATTTCGTGATTATGAGTGAGTTAGGCATGTTGTAAGAGATCTATCCCAATGTTATCTTATAAATCTCTCCATCTTTCCATCTTTCCAATCTCCTTTCTCAAAGAGCAAAGGCTAAAGTGATATTCTCTGAGTGAAGGAGGAGTTGTTCTTCTTCTTCAAGGATGAACAAGGTTGTTAAGATCTTCTCAAAGTGAAGAAGGACAAGGTGGAAGATTCAAAAAGAGTGGGCAATCCCTGCAAGGCCAAAGACTTGATGCAAGTGTGGGTAACTCCTTGGTGAAGGCTGAAGACATCTTGATCAAGTGGGTATGTCCTTGTGTAGGTTGAAGACTCTTGTCTTGGATAGGTAAGACCTTGGACGTAAGATGGTATTCTTGTATCTCTTATAATGGAATATAAATATAGATGGGTTGCAAAGTCCTAGAGTTTGACCTCTCTAGGTAGAGGATTGAAGGTCTCCTAGTTTGGAGATTGGGATCACTCTAAACACATTGTCCATGTGTTTGTTTCAATCTATCTCATCCTTGATGTGCTTATTTAGATAGGACTTCAAATTTAGCTTTAGAATTTGATTTCAATTGATATAATTTGAAGGTCCAACTATTCTTGTGAGAAGGTTTATTCACCCCCCCCTCTAGAGCCCTAGATCCAACAAGTAGTATCGGAGCAAGGATCTTCTCCAACAAATCTCCTATGAGATGAGAAGATGGGTGAGAACCTACTTGGTTCCATCAACCTAGAGGAAGGATTCTCAATGTACCCCTCAGTCTTTGACAGAACCAACTTCCTCTATTGGAAGTGGCAGATGCAATTCTACATTAAAGGGAGGAACTTTGATATGTGGAAAGTGATGATTACAGCCTACCAGGAGCCAACCAGAGCTGTATCAACTTTGGATGAAGTAGTCCTAAAGAATGCACAACTCAATGTCAAATCAACTAGCATCCTCTATGGAGTCCTCACTCCATCCGAGTTCAACCACATCTCCTCATGGGATGCAACCTATGAGATATGGGACAAATTGTGTAGAACTTATGAAGGCACAAAGCAAGTGAAGGAGGCAAAGATCTACATGTTGAACAACCTTTTTGAGAAATTCAATATTGGAAATAAGTAAGGAGTTCCCTAGATGTACTCAAATCTCAACATCATCATCAACATCCTAGATGAATTAGGACATACTTTGGATAGAGGTGCAATCAACTCAAAGATATTGAGGTCTCTTCTAAAGATATGGGAGTCAAAGGTGACCTCCATTGAAGAAGTAAGAAGTCTTGGTGATACTCCAACTAAGGAACTTATAAGAAATCTACAAGCTCATGAACCAAGACTTGACAAGCAAGAAGAGGAAGCAAAGTAGGAAGAAAAATAATCTGGGAAGATCATTGATAGTGCCTTCAAAGCTCAAGTGGAGGCACTCATCCTTCAACAACAAATTGCTTTCCAGACCTCTCCCTCCTCCTCTAGTGAAGATGATGTCCATAGTGAGCAAGAAGCCAACTTATCTAAGGGAAAGTGCTTTAAAGGAAAGAAATCTTCTTCATGTACTCCAAGGTTCAACAAGTGTGGTAAAAAATGACACTAAAAGAGTGAATGCCCTAAGGCTAGAAAGCCACACCACAAGAGAAGCACCAAGTATGAGTAAGAGTACAAGAAAGATAGAAAATACAATAGGAAGGATAGGAGGCACAAAGACACAACTCTTATAGCTTGGGAAGGATCATCCTCTAGTGGCTTAATCTCTGATGAAGATGGAGAGTACCACCTTGCACTCATGACCTCTACAAGTGAAGTTATTGGTGAGGTAAGTGAGGTAAGTTTGTATGAGTTAGCAAAAGAAACTCTTATTGACATGCTTGCTACTATCCGTTCTTCTTATTTCGAATGTAAATCTAAAAAGAAGAGGTTGGGTAAATCATTGATGACTTGTATGCTAAACTTGATATTCTTGAGCAAAATTAGAAAATTCATCTTGAGAGCATTGATTCCTTGCAAGGCCAATTTCTTGATCTTGAGATCCAATACAATGGAGTTGAAGTAGAGAATGGTGTCTATCTTAATAATATTGCATCTCTTAAGGAGGACAACCAAAAGTGCCTTAATGAGCTTGAGTTACTTAAAACTAAAAATATTGAACTTAAGTTCATTAGTGATTCTCATAGAGATGATAGGGATATTTATTTTAAATAAATTTAATTGCTTAAATCTGAAAATGCTAGGTTACTTGGTCAAGTTAATGATTTATCTTCTACACCTATTTTGTCTAGTAATGATGTTGCTTCCATTACTCTTGAAAAAATTCTTATTTGAATAACGACCTCTATTTAGAGGTCAACCTTATTCATGCTAAAGATGATCATACTAGTTTGTCTTCTTCTATTATATCTCTTACTGATGACAATCATAGACTTAGAGCCTCTCTACAGAAATTCCTCAAGGAAAAACTTCCTAAATGAAATCCCTGACCATTCTACCAAACAAAGTGGTACTAGTGGTTTGGGACTTTTAGGGGGTGCACCTAAGGGAAAGAGTAAGGACAAAGGTAAGAAAAAGAGTAAGGAAACTCCTCTTCTCATTGGAGAGTCTTCTGGCTCTAAGAACCCTATGGTTTGCTTTTATTGCAAAAGTGATGACCATTATTCTGGTTATTGTCCTTACAACCCTAAGGGGACCAACCCAAAGATAAAATGGGTACCCAAGATAACACCAGATTCCAAAGTTTGAGTTGGGAATCAACACTCTCCTTTATTGTAGGAAAAAGGAAAATCGATTGTTGATAGTGGTTGTACAAAGCACATGACAGGTGATATAAGACATTTCAACACTTTCACAAAGAAGAAAGGAGGTTCGATCACTTTCGAAGACAACAAGAAAGGTAAGGTAAAAGGTGAGGGTGAAGTAGGTGAATTCTTATGTATTAGGAATGTTCTTTTTGTGGATGGCCTACATCACAATTTAGTAATTGTTAGCAAATTATGTAATAATGGTTACCTTGTGCTGTTTACTTCTCTTGAATACTTGCTTCTAGATTCCCTCACTTACAATGTCATATATAAGGGAATTAGAAAATGTAATCCTTATGTAATTGTGCTTGACTCTATTCAGACTATTATTGGTAGATGCCTTGTAGTCAATTCAAACAATATTTCTCTTTGGCATCGTCAGCTTAGTCATGTAAATATATGTAGATTGAAGAAGTTGAGAAAAAAGGACTTGGTCAAGGGACTTCCCAAATTAGATTTTGAAAAGGATGAGGAATGCAAACCTTATACCCAAGGAAAGCAAACCAAGTCCTCCTTCAAATCCAAAGGAATCCTTTGTACCAAGAGAGCTCTTGAACCTCTCCATATTGATCTATTTGGACCTATGATAACTCAATCGCTACATGGTTCCAAGTATTGTCTTGTTATTATCAATTATTTCTCTCGATATACTTGGACCTTCTTTTTCATTTCTAAGAGTTATACATTTGATGATTTCTCTAGTTTTTGCAAACGAGTTGAAAATGGTCATTTTCAATGCTTTTATAAAGAGTCAGGCTATGCACATACCTTTTCTTCACCTTGAACACCTCAACAAAATGGGGTTGTAGAGAGGAAGAATAGGTCACTACATGAATTGGATAAGACCATGATTTTAGAGTGTGACACTCCAAATAAGTTTTGGGCCAAATCTTTTAGTACCTCATGTTTTATGTAGAACCAAGTTTTCAGACACCCTTCTTTGAATAAACCCCCCCTATGAGATATGTCATGGTAGGAATCCTTCCATCGAGTATTTTCATGTTTTCGAGTGTCCTTGTTTTATTTTGAACATGGAATATTCTTTTGACAAGTTTGATCAAAACTGTATAAGGCTTTAAATCTTGGCTATAGCACTACTAGCAAGGCTTATAGAGTGTCTGATGTTGATCTATCTAAAGTAGAAGAATCTATTAATGTAAAATTTATTGAGACTATCCCCTCTATTCCTAGGGATATTGCTAATGATGATGTTGTAGAATAAGTAATTCCTATCTTGAAAGAACTCAACATTACCCAAAAGGGAAAAGAGATGGCCACTAAAGAAGAAGAGATAGATAAAAAAAAAAAGGATCCAACTTCCCAAATTTGCAAAGAACCATCCTAAAGAGATAATAATGCAATCTAAGTCCTAGCCATCGTTAACGCTCCTTTGCTATGTGGTGATAACGATGATCTAGGTTGTGCACACCTCGCCGCTTGCGGCTGGGGTTTAGGTGTTCTGGGTGTTATCCAGCTTGTTGATCCATTATTTTTGGGGGTTCTGAGCGGTTCTGAGGATCATGGCGGACGACATAACCAGGAAATGCAAAACCCTTACTATAGAAGAAGACAACATTGCAACATTTGAAGATGAGGAAGAAGATCAGGCGGAAGACAAGGTGGACCTCGCCCTAGCGGCCCGTCTTTTGACAGAGAGACCCTACAACTTCAACGCTCTGCAGCGGACCATGAGTATGATCTGGGGCATCAAGAACAAACCTATTTTTAAGAAAATAGAGCACAAAGTGCTCATCGTCAGGTTCGGAGACAGAGAAGACATCGACAAAGTGTTGGAAGGTGAACCGTGGAGTTTTGACAACAACCTGCTTCTTTTAAACGAGATCAATAGGTCCTCCCAGCCGTCAAACCTGGTGATCAACGAAACAACTATTTGGCTCAGGCTCTACAATCTACCCATGGGATATCAGAAGGACAAAGCGGTGGCCACAGTGGCAGGGAAGGTGTGAAAATTCATAGAGGTGGACTCAAATGAAAGCAATTGGGAGTGAGCCAGGAGGGCGAAGGTGATCATCAACGTTACCCAGCCTCTGAAGATGAAACAGAAAATGAAAGATGCTAAAGGGATGATAATGGAGGTTGACATCCGATACGAGCACCTGCCAAATTTCTTCTATGAATGTGGGTGCCTTGGTCATGTGAAAAAGGAATGTAAAGATGTTGATGCCGGTTCTGAAGGGGAGTGGGGTAGTTGGCTACGAGCTTCCCCTAGAAGACAAAGAAAAGGCTTCGAAACAACTGCCTACAAATCATGGAAGAAGCACCAGGTAGGGGAGGAAAAAGGAGGACAAAAGACAAAAGAAGCATGTACCTCTACAAAGCTGGGACTAAACAATGTGAAGGGGGGAAACTGGAAAACAGGACAACAACAGCATGAGGCAGTAAAGGAGAGCACAGGAGGAAGCAATAAAGAAGAACAGAGTACAGGAAGACCTACAAAGAAAGAATCCTTGAGAGGTGAAGAGGATGGGGAGTCAGAGCCAACACAAGGGACCACAAATATAAATGAGAATCCTGGTGCAGCTACCCAAATCAGTAGCAAACCGCAAGGTAGACACGTGAACCCCAAAACTTCCCCCGTCTTCTTAGCGTTGATTACTGATCTTGAGGAGGGAAGGGAGGATAGCAGTAAGACTTCTAATAGGCAATACAAAGAAAATCTGAGCAGCAGTGACAACGCAGCTCATGTGTTTGGGACAAAGCCACAAAAAGAAACGCAGGCTATACAAAATAAAGAAACTAATACTGAATAGAAGTTGAGGAAAGCTAAGTTCAAGAGGAAGGAGGCCCATGTGAGGGGCCAAACAGCCAGAAGGGACACTGCTAAGGAAGAAAAAAAAAAGGAAACAGGGAGACATGGGTCCAGAAGAGTACAGCGAGGTGGGAAGATATAAGAAAATCACAAGGAGCGCCAACAATATGGTGTGGGTTAAATACCCAAACCAAGTAGCGGGACCTGATGGGAATCAGGCCCGTGAAGAGAAATGAAGCTCTTGAGTTGGAATTGTCAAGGGTTGGCCAAACTTGACACCTACAATAATCTCCGAAGGCTTTGCAGAGAGGAGAGGCTAGAGCTCGTTTTTGTTATGGAGACGATGATAACGCATCTTGACATGGAAAGCATAAGGAGGAAAATAGGGTTTATCAATGGGGTGAGTTTGGGGAGGAATGGTAGAACTAGTCCCGCTGCCCATGTCTTGTACTTTGTACTAAAAAGATGTTATCCTTTCATTTTAATACTAAATCGTTCCATACATGCTTGAATGATGGCCACGTTCTTGTATGCATCTATTGTCTTTTGTTGTGGTTTGTCTACGACCGCTCTCGAGACTCGAATACCGATTTAGTGTTGGTTTCTGGTGTGTGTATCCACCACGCATCCGTTTCGGTGTCTAGGAGTGTATCTCAAAGAGTGGAGTAAACTCACTATCATCCGTTGCACTTCCATCTGTATGGAAGTAAACTTGGTAAGTCGAGGAACACGCTTTGCGAGGGGAATGATGTAAAGCATGTGACCATTTGATTGGGAATGGCTGGCGTTGCAACATTCCCGCACTTCTCGTAGCTAGGTTATCCGAATAGGAGACTAGGCCTACAAAGATACTATTCGATTTGATAATTATCGTTTGCTTGTTAGTTTTAGATGCACGTTTCATGAGGTTGAGTAAGATTCTCTCTTTGGAAGACTACATATCTTCATTGACACGTAGAAATGTACCGAATGAGAGCTACTTAACCCTTGAAGGATGCGATGCATTGCTCTTGTCTTATAAGGCATCGGTCTTGTGGAACATCGAAGGATGCAATGCATCGCTCTTGTCTTACGAGGCATCAGTCTTGTGGAACATCCTTGGATGCAATGCATCGCTCTTGTCTTATAAGGCATCGGTCTTGTGGAACATCCATGCATCTAGCTTATAAGTCTTGCTTGCTTAGTACATATACAATGCATGTGTAGCGGTGGTAAATACCTTCTTAACCCCAGTGATTCATCATCATTTGTTAAATCTTAGTTTTACTTGCTTTATTTACTTTTCATGCTTTAGTCTAAAAACCAATCAAAATCCAACCTTTTGATATAAGTGCCAATTAGTAAAATAACTAAGTGAAGTGTTGTACGTTTTCCATCTTGTTGCTTGCAACAAGACTGTTGTCTTTTGGGTTCGATCCTAAATCTGTACTATGATAAGGCTTCCATACTCTTATGGGGTTGGAGTTGTTATCTAAGCACCAGTTCTAGGTAAACCTAGGGAAGACATCAATCCTCTCTAGGGTTTTTGGTGATAGAATTCTGGGACTCCCATTGGAAGACTAAAAATCTTTTGGTGTAAGTCTTAGCTCCATCAAAAAATGGCACCGTTGCCAGGGACAACGGAACGTTAGTATTTCACTTAGTTTATTTTTCTAGTTGGTTAGGATTTTACACTTTCTTTTTGAATCATAATTCACCATCTTCTTGAAGCTTTCATATTGTCTCTATTATCTAAAGGTGTTCTCTTTTCTTTACTCAGGTAGAACCCGTATATGCAATCACCGCATAATCGAGGATTCTCCCCTGATCCAGAGTTCGACTCCGAGGTAGAGAGAAGTTTCCACCACAGAATCCGTCTCAATCGCCAACGCTCTAGTCAAATGGCTGACGAACAGCATCAAGCCGCTTTGGTGATGGAGAGAGTCAATGCTGCTATAGCCGCACAACGGGCACAACTCATTGCAGACACCCCTGCCCAAATACAAGCGGAGATACGAGCAGAAGAGCAATCCCGCATAAGAGCAGAGACCGAGGCTGCTCAGCTCGAATTACGAAACAAGCAACTGAGGGACTATGCTGTCCCGAAGAATTACGAAGACAACCACCCGGTCCGGCCTCCGATCATCAACATCCCAAACTTTGATATTCGGACCCAGTGGATCCAGATTATGCAAGGAATTTCCTTCTCAGGAGGTTCAGGAGACGATTGCATGGACCATTTGAAACGGTTTAAGGCATTATGCCGCCTGGTCCCGCAAGCTGGTATTGCTTTCGACGCAATAATGCTCCACCTGTTTCATTTCACCTTATCTGGAAGGGCCTTGAGTTGGTACAACTCATTGGACAGAGAACCCATCATAACCACTTGGGCCCCTCTAGAGGAAAAATTCTTGGAGAAGTTCTTTCCACCCTCGCTGACCTATGAAATCAGAGGGCAGATCAACCATTTCTCCCAGCTACCTGGAGAAACCCTCACTGAGGCATGGGAAAGATTCAAGGAACTTCTACGCAAATGCCCTCATCATGGAATTTCACAGAATCAATTGATTGAAACTTTCTATCGGGGGGTAAGCGATGACATTAAACAGTTCCTAGATTCCTCATCTGGAGGAAATTTCATGAGGAAAAATTATGAAGATGCCTGGAAAATCGTTACTTTAGGAGCTGAAAACCAGTCCAACTGGGGGCGGTCAGCCGGAAAAGGCGTCCTTAAAGTCTTTAAAGCTGAGGAATCTATGGAACTAAAGTCAATAGCCAAAGCTTTGAAGACAATCGCTCATAAATAGCAAACCCTTGAAACAACTCTAGGGGAAATTGATAAGAAGAAAACCCCACTGGTTCATCAAGTCAAAGCCGTCACATGATCCTGTGAAGCTTGTCATGCTTCAGATCATCCGACTCTTTCCTGCGGAATGCTCTATAATGTGATGATGGATCTGCATCCACCACCACAATCCTATGAGGCCATCACTAATCAGGCTGAAGATCAGATTCCAGAGCAAGTCAACTCCATCCATACTATTCCCGGACAAGTTTATTATAATCCCAGTCAACCAAGGAACCATCCTGGGTTCCAGTATGGGAATTCCTCTGGAACTGCGAATCCGCAACATCAGACACAAGGGGGACTTGACAGTAGGCTGCCTCCTGGATTTCCAAACAATTTTAACCAAAATCAAGGGAACCCAAGGAACAATTTCCCTAGGGCTAACTACCCTAGAAATCAATCAGCCTACTATCAGTACACTCATCCCCCGCTTCACCCGCAATTGCATATTCAACAGTCTCAACAACAAAACCCTCAGAAAAACGTCACTGCACAACCAGAAGATGAGCTATCTTTGATAAAACAAATGCTTCAGTCTCAGCAAACCATGCTGGCCAACCAACAAGCTCAACAGAAGGCAGTTGAAGCACAGCTTGCCCAGATTGCTGCACAATTGAAACCCCCAACAGGCACTTTTGATGGGCAGCCTGAACCAAACTCTAAATACGGGCAAAATAAACACGAACAGCTGAATGCCGTCACCACAAGGTCGGGACGCATTCTTCCTGAACCCATCAAGATCACTCTAGATGATGATGATGTGCCCACTTTTATGACGAAAGAGATCTCGCAACAAGAGATTGGGAAATCCCCCGAAGGCACAGAGGACAAAAACAAAGAGCATGTACCTGCAGAATCCAAGGTCCCGCAATTCAAACCAAGGATTCTGTATCCGAGCAGACTGCAAGAAACAAAAATGGACGCCAGGTTTCAGAAATTCAAGGAAGCAATGAAGAAACTTTATATTGACATCCCACTCCTTGACGCTCTATCCGAAGTACCAGCATGGGCAAGGTATCTCAAAACTTTGCTATCACGTAAGTATATCACCAAAGAGCAGGAAACCGTCAAGCTCACTCAAACCACTTCTGACATCATCTTGAACAAACTACCCAAAAAGAAGAAGGACCCAGGTTCCTTCGGAATCCAATGTTGCATTGGAAATGCATCCACAAAGAAAGGATTAGATGACCTCGGGGCTAGTATATCCATTA
Source organism: Alisma plantago-aquatica (assembly GCA_963693085.1). Classification (NCBI taxonomy): domain Eukaryota; kingdom Viridiplantae; phylum Streptophyta; class Magnoliopsida; order Alismatales; family Alismataceae; genus Alisma; species Alisma plantago-aquatica. Next base: position 1,001,437,919 of record OY856412.1, read on the forward strand.
TGCCCTACTCAATGTGCCAACGCCTTGGTTTCACTGACCTGCTGCCTACAGCAATGACTATTCAACTAGCCGACTCCACCATAACCGCACCGTTGGGAATCATCGAAGATATCCCAGTAAGGATAGGGAAGGATGCCTACGTTCCATGTGATTTTGTCATCATGGATATTAAAGAAGACTTAAGGTATCCTATCATTTTCGGTAGGCCTTTCCTAGCTACAGCTAGAGCGCTAATCGATGTCGAAGCCGGAACCATCATTCTTAGGCTCGGGAAAGAAGCAATTCAATTCCGCGTCCTTGATAGCATGAAAGGTCCCAGCATCCAAGAAGAAGTCTTTCTTCTAGACGCAATTCAACAGATGTCGCAATTAGAAATCTCCGAGCCAATTGACGAACTTGAGAATGCTCTTATCAATCCAGAAGTTGAATTCTCTGCAAATGAACTAGTCCAGCAATGCATCCAATACCTAGAAAAGATAGAAGAAGCACCAAAGGCTACTTTTGAAGAGCTTAAAGCCATCACTACCATTGAAGCAACAGAACCATCAAAAACCCCTGAATTGAAGACTTTACCTACAGGGCTTAAATATGTTTTCCTGGATAAGGAAGAGCTATGCCCAGTTATTATCAGCTCCACCCTTACCGAAGACCAAGAAGTCAAACTTCTGGAAAAACTAAGGAGGCACAAAAAGATCATTGGTTATAAAATAACCGACCTCACAGGCATAAACCCGGCTCTGTGTATGCATAAGCTTCCTATGGTTGAAGAATTTAAACCCACTCGTGAACATCAAAGAAAACTGAACCCAAATTTGAAAGAGGTAGTTCGTTTGGAAGTCCTCAAACTACTCAAAGCTGGCATGATCTATCCTATCTCTGACTCTCAGTGGGTCAGTCCAGTTCAAGTTGTCCCAAAGAAAGGGGGCACTACTGTAGTGATCAATGATAAAAATGAGCTCGTACCTACTAGGACTGTAACGGGGTGGCGAATGTGCATCGATTATAGGAAGTTGAATAAAGCTACAAGAAAAGACCACTACCCTCTACCCTTCCTTGACGAAGTCCTAGAGCGCTTGGCCCACCAAAAGTATTTCTGTTATCTCGATGGTTACTCCGGGTTCTACCAAATACCCATACATCCAGAGGACCAAGAAAAAACCACCTTCACTTGTCCCTTTGGGACATATACTTTCAGAAGAATGCCGTTCGGGCTATGTAACGCTCCTGCTACTTTCCAACGCTGCATGTCTGCCATCTTCGCCGGATTAACCGAATCTGTTATGGAAGTCTTTATGGATGATTTCTCTGTCTATGGATATTCTTTCGATAACTGTCTAAATAATCTTGAACGAGTCCTGCAATGTTGCAAGGAAATGAACCTTATCCTGAATTGGGAAAAATGTCATTTCATGGTAACAGAAGGTATCGTCCTCGGACATAGAGTAAGTGATAGGGGAATTGAGGTCGACAAAGCAAAGATTGATGTTATCTCAAAGTTGTCACCTCCGAAGGACATAAGGGGCGTTCGAGCTTTCCTAGGTCATGCAGGGTTCTTCAGAAGGTTCATCAAAGATTTCTCGAAAATAGCTAAACCCATGACCCAACTCCTGACAATAGATGCCGAGTTCGTTTTCGACCAAGAATGTATGCGAAGTTTCTCTACCCTTAAAGAAGCATTAATTTCCGCACCTATTCTAAGGGCTCCAGACTGGTCGCAACCATTCAAAATCATGTGCGACGCAAGTGATTATGCCATAGGAGCCGTTTTAGGACAACGGATCGATAAGAAACCCTATGTCATCTACTATGCATCAAAAACACTTGACGAAGCACAGAAAAACTACACGACCACGGAAAAAGAGTTTTTGGCTATCATCTACGCCTTCGAAAAATTCCGCTCTTACCTGATCGGCTCTAAAGTCATCGTCTACACTGACCATTCTGCTATCCGACATCTGATCCAGAAACAGGACGCCAAACCCAGGCTCATCCGCTGGGTATTAATGCTTCAAGAATTCGACCTAGAAATCAAAGATAAAAGTGGCGTAGAAAATGTTGTAGCCGATCACCTCAGCAGAATCGAGGTTGAAGAAAAAGATAAAATCCCTATCAGGGATTCTCTTCCTGATGATCAGCTTATGAAGGCCACTCATAGTTTTCCTTGGTTTGCTGATATCGTCAATTATCTAGCCACAGGGATCATCCACCCGTCTGCTTCATATCAGGATAAAAGGAAATTCCTTCATGATATTAAACGTTATCATTGGGACGAACCCTACTTATTTTACCTCTGTGCCGACAGACTTTTTCGCCGGTGCCTTCCAGAAGAAGAAATAACCTCGGTTTTGGAACACTGCCACTCCGGACCCACGGGGGGGCACATGGGCGCCAAGAAAACTGCCATAAAAGTTCTACAATCTGGTTTCTTTTGGCCCACCATATCAAAAGACTCACATGATTTTGTCAAAGCCTGTGATAAATGCCAATTTTCGGGCAACATATCAAAAAGGGATGAAATGCCTCTTACCATGTGGCAGGAAATTGAACTGTTTGATGTATGGGGGGTAGACTACATGGGACCTTTCCCTTCATCATATGGCTTCTCTTACATTTTGGTCGCAGTGGATTACGTCTCAAAGTGGGTCGAAGCTGTACCCACCGTATCCAATGACTCCAAACATGTTGTCAAATTGTTCAAAGACACTATTTTTCCGAGATTTGGAGTTCCAAGAATGGTCAAATCTGATGGCGGGACCCATTTCCTGGAATGAAGTTTTGAAGCGTTACTGAGAAAATACGGAGTCCATCACAAAGTTGCCACACCTTACCACCCACAAACTAGTGGCCAGGTAGAAGTATCCAATAGACAGATAAAAGCGATTCTTGAAAAAACAGTGAATAAAAACCGCACTAATTGGTCCACCAAACTTCCTGACGCCCTCTGGGCATACCGTACTGCTTACAAAACACCAATTGGAACAACTCCGTTTCGTTTGGTGTACGGCAAATCATGTCATCTTCCAGTAGAACTGGAACATAAAGCCTGGTGGGCCATCAAGCAACTAAACTTTGACCTTAAAAGCGCAGGGGAGAACAGACAACTCCAGCTACAGGAGCTAGAAGAACTCCGAATGACAGCATATCACAGTGCCAGAATCTATAAAGAGCAAACAAAAATGTGGCACAATGGACATCTTAAGAGAAAAGATATCGCCGTTGGCGACAAAGTGCTCTTATTCAACTCCAAGCTCAGATTATTCCCCAGAAATCTCCGAACAAAATGGTCCGGACCCTTCACCATAAAACATATCTACCCAACTGGAGCCGCCATTATCATCGACAACAACGGAGGAGAACGAACGGTTAACGGGCACCGTTTAAAAAGATACTACACTCAGGAAGACAAAACACATCAACAAACCCTCGATATCAGAGATGCTACGCCCACAGCATAACAACCTTACAGTTTCGTCGAGCCAGTGACGTTAAACCAAGGCGCTTCTTGGGAGGCAACCCAAGACTTGAGTATCACCTTTTCTAATTTCTAGTCTTTTATTTTCTTTTGAATTTGTTTTGCTTTCTTTAAGTTCTTTCATCATTAATCTAAAAATACAAAAAAATCTACATAATCAAAACTACAAAAACAATACATAAAACAAACAACATAAAAATTCATAAACCAAAATACAAAAAAATAATATACATACTAAAAAACAAACATAAAAATATACAAACCCTTTGTGCCCCTCCAAACGGTCTCCAAACCGTTTGGAGCCAAACGGTCTTGAAACCGTTTGGACTCCAAACGGTCTTCAAACCGTTTGGAACCAAACGGTCCTCAAACCGCTTGTGACCAAACGGTCCTGAAACCGTTTGGGACCAAACGGTCCTCAAACCGTTTGGGACCAAAACGGTCCTGAGACCGCTTGGGACCAAGCGGTCTTCAAACTGTTTGGAATACAAAAGGTCACCCACCAATCACTATAAATATCGACCCTACCCCTCCGTCTTTCTCTCTTCGAACCTTCGATTTCTCCAGAGCTTTCGTGCGAAGAGCTTCCCTTTTTGCTCCTATTGCATCCGCACAAAGTCACCTTCGCACCGTTCCACCTTCTCCTGCGCTGGCGACCTGCGACTCTTCGCTTTCCAAACGGTCTTGAAACTGTTTGGGGCCAAACGGTCCTCAAACCGTTTGGAACCAAACGGTCTTGAAACCGTTTGAGGCCAAACGGTCCTCAAAACCGTTTGGAACCAAACGATCCTGAAACCGTTTGGGACCAAACGGTCTTGAAACCGTTTGGAACCAAACGGTCTTGAAACCGTTTGGAACCAAACGGTCCTGAAACCGTTCGATCTTCGTTTCCTTTTTGCTTTCACAAAATGTAAAAGATATAACTACATATCAAATTTAAACTGTTTCAAATCTTCTCTAAATTACGAAACTCATACTTTTTTCAGAAGTGGCGTCAAACAAGGCTTCCGGATCCGGAACTGCCCCTGCTCCGACAAGGGAGCAGATGATGGAGGAGCGAGACAGACTCATACAAATAAGGGACACTTACAACACCACCAGAGCCGTCCCTCCTAAGACCAAGATCATTGACGTCCTGTGTAAAATAACCCGCCTCACCAAATGCCTGGGTGAGGCTCCTGAAGAAGACGCCGAGCACATCTTTTCGAACGATGATGAAGGTTCGAACTACACACCGAACCCCGATGAAGACTCCTCTGCCCAAGAGACAGAGGGAAAGCGCAAGGCTGCAACATCACGTCTTTTCTAAAAATACTTACTTGCGCATTCCCTCTCAATTTGTGAAGCTGAACAACATTTGGGGAATTGGTCGAGCATTGCTTAGTTATTCAGCAAAGCAGTTTCCCGTAAAACTTTTTCACTATCAGGATGGGAACCGTAGGATATCCAAAATGGGTATTGGTTGGTATGACTTTCAGATAGAAAACGATCTGAGGATTGGAGATGTATTTGTATTTGAGCTACTTTTGAAGGACAAAGATATCATGAACTTTTGTGTAACCAAGCAGCACATATCAAGCAGCACTTGCAACAAAGACCATCCTCCAGTTAGTGGCAACATGGAAGATGGAATCAATATTGAGAATAGCAGCTACATGACTTAATCCATGGATGATGAAGTAGGACATCCCAAGGAAACTGATGTCGAAGGCAGCGGCTACCACAGTAACTTGAAGTATGATCAAGCAAAGGATCTGCTAGACAATATCAAGACAAAATTGCAAAAGAGTGCGCTGCGAAATTAATGGAGCTCCTGAGTCAGCACTCCAAGGCATACAGCAAAGAGCACTTCAATCGCCCAGCCTTCTGCCATAAATGCCCCCATCTTTACGAGGGCAATTCGCATCCACTCTACTCCGATCTCCAGGGGCTACCGAAAATCTGCCTTAACTCGCAGCCCTTGTTCTAATGACTTCTCAACCTATCACTTTGCCACTCTGGGGACAGAGTGTGTGATAAGTTAGGGGGGGATTCATTAGACAAGGGCTAGGTATCAACTTCTATACTCCCTTTTCCTTTTTACAATTCTAACTCTAGAATTTTGGTGCAACTAACTCTAGAATCATGTTAGTCTTACAAGTAAATAGCACTCAGACATCAAATGGCGATTTATCAATTCCCACCTACTATGGATCCCATATTTTTGCTTCAATACTTTATCTGACTCTCCACAGGTCAAAATCAGGGTTTAAATAAGCTGAGATCTCGAGGATGAGAGGGAAATTAGGCAACTTCCAAATCAAAAAGTTCTGCAAGTGGACCACAAACCAAATAAGTGCATGCTGAAAAACTTTAAGAACAGCTTTCCTCTCTTCAAAATAAAAGAGGCTTGGTCGCCCAAAATAAATCCTCATTCAAAAACCCAAGCCTGTGAGTTTTTGAATAAAAGCCATAGAGACGAATAAAATCATGAGAGTTGTGCCACGCATAAGGACCTATATGAAGAACTGATAAAGGGCTCACCCGGCCGGCACATTCCGCTGCCCTCACAAAGGCAGATGTGTCGCGTCCAGTAGTGAAACCCTAAAAGTTCCAAGTATATGAAAAGGCTCATAAAGGACTTGCCCGGCCGGTACATTCAGCTGCCCTCATAAAGGCAGATGTGTCGTGCCCGGTAGTGAGATCCTAAAAAGCATAGACAGCCCCTCCCCCACTCGAAGGGGAGCTACACTTCAAAGCCTTTATCCAACCCTCATACCCTCTCTAGCTTCCAGTAGGTTTCTAGAGAGGTATAAAGTTGATTAGAGTCAACGACATGCACAAAATAAATGTGGTCCCAAGGCAAATTTTGAGATACGGAAAAACCCTGAGATCCAAGCAACTCTCGAAATCCAAAAGAATCAAGGCATGCAATAAGCCTCGATATGACCCCTGGGGAACTCAGGTCAAGAATTGAAGCAAGAGTATGGAGACCCTAATTAAGATCACCTCGCCATTTCATGTCTCAGCTCTATCTAACTTGAGGACAAGCTAGACTCTAAGTTAGGGGGGGTGATAACCTCCTATTTTAGTAGTTTATCTTAGTCTTTTTCTTTAGTTTTCCATACTCTTTTTACGTTTATACGGTACATAAACCTAATTTTACCCCTTTTTGTAAATACATCATCAAACTAACTTTTTCCTTTTACACTTGCAGAAAAAGCACAAAAAAATCATAAAAGAATAAACCAACCTCAAGGCCGAATGAAGCCAAACGGTCCCAAGATCACATGGAGTTCAAACGGTCCCGAGACCGCATGAAGCCAAACGGTCCCAAGACCGCATGGAGTTCAAACGGTCCCGAGACCGCATGAAGCCAAACGGTCCCAAGACCGCATGGAGTTCAAACGGTCCCGAGACCGCATTAAGCCAAACGGTCCCAAGACCGCATGGAGTTCAAACGGTCCCGAGACCGCATGAAGCCAAACGGTCCCAAGACCGCATGGAGTTCAAACGGTCCCGAGACCGCATGAAGCCAAACGGTCCCAAGACCGCATGGAGTTCAAACGGTCCCAAGACCGCATAAAGCCAAACGGTCCCGAGACCGCATGAAGCCAAACGGTCCCAAGACCGCATGGAGTTCAAACGGTCCCAAGACCGCATAAAGCCAAACGGTCCCGAGACCGCATGAAGCCAAACGGTCCCAAGACCGCATGGAGTTCAAACGGTCCCAAGACCGCATAAAGCCAAACGGTCCCAAGACCGCATGGAGTTCAAACGGTCCCAAGACCGCATGGAGTTCAAACGGTCCCAAGACCGTTTGACGCCAAACGATCTCAAAACCGTTTGACGCCAAACGGTCTCAAGACCGTTTGACGCCAAACGATCTCAAGACCGTTTGACGCCAAACGGTCTCAAGACCGTTTGACGCCAAACGATCTCAAGACCGTTTGACGCCAAACGGTCTCAAGACCGTTTGAACCCAAACGGTCTCCAGACCGTTTGACCTCACTCAAGGCCTATAAATAAGACCTCAAGGGCCATCCCTGGGGAAGGTCCAGACGTCCAGAGGCTGCCTCTCTAGTACCAGAACAACTCCATCCACCGCCCGAGGCTGCCAGTCTGAGACTCACGTTCCATTACAAAGCTACCTTCTCTCTCATCAACAAAGAAGGTGAGAGGAGAAGATCCGTCGTCAAGCAAGCCACGAAGGGTGGAGATCGTTGCTCTCTCCACCAAGGGTTCAACCTTCTCTCCTCAGTGGAGATGATGTTATTTCTATCTCTTCTTGCCTCCTCCTTTGTTGCTCCCTCTATGAGGAGCGAGTAGTTCCATCCACTGGGGCGCGGGGACTAGCCCCGCTGCCCATGTCTTGTACTTTGTACTAAAAAGATGTTATCCTTTCGTTTTAATACGAAATCGTTCCATACATGCTTGAATGATGGCCACGTTCTTGTATGCATCTATTTTCTTTTGTTGTGGTTTGTCTACGACCGCTCTCGAGACTCGAATACCGATTTAGTGTTGGTTTCTGGTGTGTGTATCCACCACGCATCCGTTTCGGTGTCTAGGAGTGTATCTCAAAGAGTGGAGTAAACTCACTATCATCCGTTCCACTTCCATCTGTATGGAAGTAACCTTGGTAAGTCGAGGAAGACGCTTTGCGAGGGGAATGATGTAAAGCATGTGACCATTTGATCGGGAATGGCTGGCGTTGCAACATTCCCGCACTTCTCGTAGCTAGGTTATCCGAATAGGAGACTAGGCCTACAAAGATACTATTCGATTTGATAATTATCGCTCGCTTGTTAGTTTTAGATGCACGTTTCATGAGGTTGAGTAAGATTATCTCTTTGGAAGACTACATATCTTCATTGACACGTAGAAATGTACCGAATGAGAGCTACTTAACCCTTGAAGGATGCGATGCATTGCTCTTGTCTTATAAGGCATCAGTCTTGTGGAACATCGAAGGATGCAATGCATCGCTCTTGTCTTACGAGGCATCGGTCTTGTGGAACATCCTTGGATGCAATGCATTGCTCTTGTCTTATAAGGCATCGGTCTTGTGGAACATCCATGCATCAAGCTTATAAGTCTTGCTTGCTTAGTACATATACAATGCATGTGTAGCGGTGGTAAATACCTGCTTAACCCCAGTGATTCATCATCATTTGTTAAATCTTAGTTTTACTTGCTTTATTTACTTTTCATGCTTTAGTCTAAAAACCAATCAAAATCCAACCTTTTGATATAAGTGCCAATTAGTAAAATAACTAAGTGAAGTGTTGTACGTTTTCCATCTTGTTGCTTGCAACAAGACCGTTGTCTTTTGGGTTCGATCCTAAATCTGTACTATGATAAGGCTTCCATACTCTTATGGGGTTGGAGTTGTTATCTAAGCACCAGTTCTAGGTAAACCTAGGGAAGACATCAATCCTCTCTAGGGTTTTTGGTGATAGAATTTTGGGACTCCCATTGGAAGACTAAAAATCTTTTGGTGTAAGTCTTAGCTCCATCAGGGGGATAGGAATGTGGTGGAAGGATATCAAGGTCAATGTGGTGACTTATTCGCAACACCATTTTGAGGTCGAGATAGTAGGTGATGGGAGTCAAAAAAATTGGAGATGTGTAGGGATCTACGGGTGGGCGGACAACAATAACAAATTTAAAACGTGGGCACTGAAGGTTACCCTCTTTAATAAAAGCCAAATTCCTACTATCTTTATTGGGGATTTCAACGAAATCTTAAACTATAGTGAGAAAGAAGGTGGCTCGGAGGGTGGGAGGAGACATATAGAAGATTTCAGAAGGGTGGTGAGTAACTGTGATCTCGTGGACATTGCGTGTGAAGGGGATCTCTTTACTTGGGAGAGAGGGAAATCTGTCAGAACCAAAATTAAAGAAAGGCTGGATAGGGCCCTCGGTAGTAGCAGCTGGTGTTCTAGGTACCCGGAGGCTTGGGGGATTGTTTTTCCTCGGGTGGGTTCTAACCACTCACCTATCATTCTTGACACTGAAAGAAAGAGAACTAGAAGGTATGGAAGCAAAGAATTCAGATGTGAAAGCTTCTGGCTAAAGGACCATGAATGTAAAAGTATTATAGAAGATGTGTGGGAGAAAGAGGGTGATAGTCATATAACTGAGAAGATCAACAAATGTTCTAATAGACTCAAGATCTGGGCTGAGCAAAAATTCAAAAATATTAGAAAGAACATAAAAAGAGTGGAGAAGGAGTTGGCTAGGGCTAATGAGCAACCCTTGAACATTCTTTCGATAGAGAAATGCAGCAAGCTGAGTGAAGAGCTGGCATATCTATACAGAACGAATGAATCTTACTGGTATATTAGGGTGAAGGCAAATTATATGAAAGACGGAGACCGCAATACTTCGTATTTTCACAAAACCACAACTCACAGAAGAGAGAAGAATAGAATCAATAGAATAAAAAACAATGAACGTGAATGGGTTGAAGAGGACAAAGCTGTTTAAGAGGTGATTCTAGGGTATTTCAAGAATCTTTTTGAGTCCCATCAGCCACCTCCCAGCAGAGAGGCGGTAGATCATATTCCTAACATGATCAATGATGTCTCTAATAGAAAGCTTATGAAGGACCCGGATAGAAATGAAATTTGGAATGCCTTGGAGAGTATGAATCCTACTAAAGCCCCTGGCCCGGATGGTTTCCAGGCGGGCTTTTTCCAAACTTTCTGGAGCATTTGTGGGGATGATGTTGTGAAGTACGTTGTGAACTGGTGGAAGGGGAAGGAAGACTTGAGAGACATCAACAAAACTAACATAATACTTATATCTAAATGTAGGTTACCGGAATCTATGAATGACTTCCGTCCTATCAGCTTATGCAATATTCTTTACAAGATTATATCTAAAGTCATGGCGAATAGAATGAAGTTCATGCTTAACGGCTTGGTTTCGGAAAATCAAAGTGCATTCATACCGGGGTGGCTCATAATGGATAATGCACTTATTGCCTTTGAGATGTTCCACGGTATGAAGAGAAGAAAGAAAGGGAAACGAGGAACCATGGCTCTCAAGCTTGACATGAGTAAAGCTTATGATCGCATTGAATGGAGCTTTGTTTACAAGGTGATGAAAGCTTTTGGGTTCTTCCATGATTGGTGTGTTAAGATTAAAGAGTGCTTCTCTAGCACTTCACTTTCTTTCATCATAAACGGAAGTGTTAAAGGGATGATCGACCCCAATAGAGGTCTTAGATAGGGCGATCCTCTGTCACCATACATGTTTCTCCTATGTGCTGACTCTTTATCACACTTGATCCACAATGCTGTTCAATCTAAGAAGATTCACGGGGCGACTGCTAGCAAAGGGGGACCATCTATATCTCATTTGTTCTTTGCTTACGATAGCATTATCTTCGGAAGGGCATCAACGAAGGAAGCTTTGACGATAGCTAACCTTATTAGCTGCTATGAAGATGCTTCAGGGCAGATAATTAACTCCATGAAGTCGGAAGTGTCCTTCAGTGGGAATGTGGACAGAGGTAGAGTGGATGAGATACTGGAAATCTTAAATATGAAGTAGGTGGAGAAGCATGATAAATATTTGGGTCTGCCAACGGTTATAGGGCGATAAAAAAAGGAGACCTTTAAAGTGATAAAGACAAAATTTGGCAGAAAATAAATGGGTGGAAGGAGAAGTTTCTAAGTCAGGCGGGGAAAGAGGTTCTGATAAAATCCATCATACAAGCCATGCCTACATACATGATGGGGGTTTTCCTTTTTCCTTTGAGTGTAACAGAAGAAATAACAAGAATGATTGTTAATTTCTAGTGGGGAACAAGCGACACGAAGAGAAGGATACACTGGGCTTCCTGGGACAAACTCTGCAAATCTAAAAGAGATGGGGGGTTGGGATTAAGAGATCTACAAGTCTTCAATATTTCCATTTTAGCGAAGCAAGCTTGGCGGCTCTTTTCCAAAAGTGACTCGCTGTGTGCGAGAGTTCTAAAAGGAAGATACTATAAAACTGATGAGTTCTTGGATGCCTTCAGGGGGTTCAACCCGAGCTTCACTTGGCGCAGTATTTGGGGGGAGAAATATCTCCTTATGGAGAGGCTAAGATGGAGCTTTGGGGTGAACTCTGGGGTCAAACTTTGGACTGACACTTGGCTGCCGAACCGCAAAGGGTACTGCAGCATACCCGGTTATATTACTGATGAGAATGATTGGCTTATCACTGAAGTGGCGGATACAGAAAATATGCTCTAGAAATGGATGCTATTCTGGATGTGATGACAGACGAGGATATTCAGACGATCAGTAAGGCACTAGCTTGTATTGGCACTGAAGACAGACTTTACTGGTACCCAACAGTTAATGGTTTGTTCAATGTAAAGTCTGCTTACTAGTTAGGCTTCGGGGAGCTAGACGAAAATAGGGAGAGAGAGCAGCTGGAAACTATTTGGCACAACATTTGGTGAACCAAAGACCCCCCCAAAACAAAGGCTTTCGTATGGAGGGCTTGCAAAGACTTCTTGGCTACAGCGGAGCGACTAAGACAAAGACATATTGATATAGATACTAGATGTAAGATTTGTGATTATCCAGCTGAAGACCTATTCCATATCTTCTTTGACTGTAAAGCTGCTAAAATCCTTTGGAGATACTTGAATAAAGAAGATATTAGTAGGATGGTGCCCCGGACGTCCATGGTGGACTGCTGGAAGTGGATCCTAGATAAGAATGAGAAGGAGGTAGTTACAACCATTATCACCGCTTGTGCAGCTTGCTGGAAGATCAGAAATATAGCAGTGTTTAAGGAAAACAAGAGCCAACCGTTAATTTTGTTTACCAACCTCATGGCTTGGATTGAATGCTATGATGCATCTGCGAGGGAAACTGCTAGTACTAACATCGGACGAGAAGAAGAAAGGTGGCGACTGTCGTAGAGGGGCCAGATTAAGATGAATACAGATGCAGCAATTTATGTTGTTAACAAAAAGATGGCACTCAGTGCTATTTTTAGAAACCACGAAGGGGATTTAGTTGGAGCAGCGTGTTGGGTTCTTGGTGAATGGTGTAGCCTTATATCGGAGGCCTTCGGGGTTCTGTTGGGAGTGCGGAAAGCCAGGGAATGAGGCTTTTTGGAGATTGAAGCCGAAACAGATGCCAGTGCTGTCACTGAAGCTTTTTCTGAGGCGGCCAGGGAGGGCAACACCTTTAACAACCTGATCTTCTAGATTCAAGAAGAAAAAATGATGTTTGTTCATGCTAGTTTGACTCATGTAAAAAGGAAATGTAATGTAGCTGCTCATAATCTTTCTAGATGGAGTTGTGACCTCGATGTTTCAAGGACTTGGAGGAACAATTACCCTGATTTTTGTAAGAAAGATGTTTTGTTTGACAAGAGAGGTAATATATGAGCAGTTTAAATTAAAAAAAAATCCTAAAGAGATAACCATAGGAGATCCATTTGAAAGAGTGAAGTCGTGGGCTGCCTACAACAAGGAACAAGCAAACAACACCTTCATATCACAACTCGAGCCATAGAACGTCAAAGAAGCTCTTGGAGATGATGAATGGATCCTATCCATGCTAGAAGAACTGGAGAAATTGGAGAAGAACAAAGTGTCAACTCTAGTGCCAAGACCATGTGATAGAAAGATCATTAGCACCAAGTGGGTCTACCACAACAAGCTAGATGAAAGCGACAAGGTGGTAAGAAACAAATCAAAGTTAGTGGCTCAAGGCTACAATCAGTAGGAAGGTATAAATTTTGATGAAACATATGCACCTATAGCTAGACTTGAGTCCATTTTTATGTTGCTTGCATTTGCTAGTTATAAGAACTTTCTTCTGTATCAAATGGATGTTAAGATTGCATTTTTTACCGGTACAATTAAGGAGGAAGTGTATGTTGCACAACCTCTGGGTTTTGAACATGATAGTTTACCTAACCATGTTTATCTATTGCAAAATGCTCTCTATGAAATCAAAGAAGCACCTCGAGCTTGGTATGATAAATTAAAGAACTTTTTGTTAGATCATGGGTATATCATGGGCAAAGTAGATTCTACCTTGTTTCTCAAACACACTACTAAAAATTTTCTTATCATTCAAATTGATGTTGATGATATCATTTTTGGCAGGAACTAATCTTAATCTTTGCAAGGAGTTTAGTGATCTTATGCAGAGTGAGTTCGAGATGAGAAGGATGGGTGAGCTTACATTCTTCCTCAGCTTTCAAATCAAGAAAATAGAATATGGGAACTTCATGAATGAAGGTAAGTACACAAGTGAGCTACTTAAGTGCTTTGGGATGGAGAACACCAAGCCGATGGACACCCCCATGTTAAACACCACCAAACTTGATAAAGATGAATAAGGTGAGAAAGTGGATGAGAAGTTCATAGAGGTATGATTTGAATTTTACTTTATTTAACCTTGAAATAATGTTTTGTGTTGGTTTGTGTGATAGCTTTCAATCAAATCCCAAGAAATCACATCTTATAGCTGTTAAGAGGATTTTAAGGTACTTAGCCAAAACCCCAAATTTTAGACTATGTTATCCCAAGTCAAGGGAATTTACTCTTATAGCTTATAGTGATGATGATTATATAGGATGCTTGATTGATACGAAGTGCACAAGTGGCACTTCCTCCTAGGACCATGCTTGGTGTCTTGGTTTTCCAAGAAATAGAGCACAATGGCTTTATCAACCAGTGATGTTGAATACATTGCAGTCAAAAGTTGTTGTGCCCAGGTTCTATCGATGAAGAAAATGCTCCAAGAATTTAACTGTTATAGCCTCAATTTTGCTTGTATTTATTAAAATGCAATTTTGAAATAAAAGAGATTTGAATGGAAAATTGTATACTTTGTTTTCAAAGAATGGATTCATTTTCAAAATTTCCCTTGGATGTATGGTTTCATGGTTTATATTGTTTTAATACATCCAATAATGAAAAAGGGAAAAGAGATAAAAGAAATCTCATATTAAGTAAAATGGAAAAAAATGAAAGTTAATTGTGTGCATATGTGAGAAATATGTTGAATTCTTTAGAAAGTGGCATATGTAGCCACAATTGATTAGTTTTTGTTTACACATGTTTTCTAATAGAAAGAAGAGCCAAAATATAGGAAATGGAAAATAAAGAAAGAATAAATGATTAATTTGATGCATTAAATGATTAAAATAGAGGGAGACTTGCATATGAAGAAAAGTCTCTTTTTAAAAATTTGTACATGAGTAGTTTAAGTCATTTAAGACTTACTCTTAAAATTTGTGATTAAAAGGATGTGTGGCTTGAGTGATATGGATTTTTAAAAATCCCTAAAGTGAAAGGAATATCATTAAATGTCATGTTTATCAAAAGGGAAACGAAATCAGCCTTTGATATTTCGTGTGGCCTGCTAGTCTTTTGATTAAAAATCCACAATCTAAGGATCGTCTTCTAGTTCTCGCCAAAAAAAAAACTAAGCAACCGATACAGGAAATTTCTTAGCAATCCGATCTCTCTCCTGACTACACCTTTTTCCTTGGTTCCTTCTCCTTTAGATTCGGGGGAAGGAAAAGAATCTTTCTAGCCCCAAATTTGTTGTTGTTACCATCATTCTAGAAAACACCTAAATGTGGGTCTGATCTGGTCCTTGCGATAGGGAGTAGACTTGCTGCTCTCGATATTGCTAGATACAAAATGGTTAGACCCTTTTGTGATTGAAGAACACAAGGAATCTCCCCGCTGATCCATGTTTGAGGCCAACATAGTCCTCTAACTTTTGCCACCAGAGGACTTTTCCTCATGTTTGTTGTTGCCTTGTTTCTGACCAGAGGACTGCTCCCGGATGGGGATCTCGACCATCGAAGGTGATGGTGTGACGTTGGGAAGGTTCGTCTAGGATCGACGAAGCCAAATGAACCATCGATGGGGCATTATAAGAACTACTGATAGAAGTCAACTCAGTAATTGACTGCCCATGGACTGGTTCGTGAGAAGAAGACAGACAGAGGAAGGAGATGAAGCCTAAGGAAATTACATCCATGCCCCTAAGTGTTGACATAGGAAGGTAAGGATAGTATTGTATTTTTGAACACCTGACTCACCCCAAGCATGTGAGCGAGTGGCACCAATTGGGTGCGAGTCCATTGGTTGGTCCTACCGTGTAGATCATATGAATAACAAATAAATCATTAACATGGAATTTTTTGATTGGCCTAGATAGCATTATCTTGCAAAAAAATGTAGAAAATGATTGGTAATTTGGAATTTGATAAGTTATATATGAAAATTGATCAAGAGAATGCAAGGAATGCAATAAAAATATTATCAAAACCTAAGTCTATTTGAAACTCAAAAAGTATGTAAAGGTGCCATCTTTCATGGTTTTAATTAATTTGAGAACCTAAGTTTTGAGGA
The DNA here is from genome assembly GCA_963693085.1 of Alisma plantago-aquatica. NCBI lineage: Eukaryota > Viridiplantae > Streptophyta > Magnoliopsida > Alismatales > Alismataceae > Alisma > Alisma plantago-aquatica. The sequence continues at coordinate 1,001,453,767 of OY856412.1, forward strand.
TTAATGGATCTAATGATGCTCCTTGACTATTATGAGCAAAGTTTAGCCTTTTGGCATAAAAAGGATGTATTAGATCTGATTGGATGATATTTTTTAATGATTTACTTATTTAGGGTTCCACGATTATAAAAGTGCATTAATGGACTTAAAACCCCTAATTTTGAGAGTTATGAGGTTTGATGCATTTAAATGTGGAAATCAATTAAGAAGGCATGAAAGTGATATTCTTGGAGTCATTTTTGGATAAAAATCCTTAATTTGGATAATTTGAGAAATTAGGGTTTTTATGGGTGGAAAAGTGCTTTTAGGGTTTGTTGACCTATAAAGAGTAAAATTGGAAAATGAATGTTTGGAAACCAAGAAACCATAAGGAAACCCTAATGTGGCTTAGAAACCTTACAATGTAATCCCAAGTCAATAAAATATGTTTGGGTGCAATCATAACATTTGGTGTTATAAATACGTTTCAGGATCAAGTTTCTTGATTTATTGCTTTGCTTGGTTGATTGGACTTCTTTATTGGATTAGCTATCTTGCTTGGTTTTGACACTGCCGAATCAGGTATGTGGTTACTCTTATGGCTAATATCTCTAGTTTAATGATGATTTCTGAGGTTTTACCAGTTGCTTGAAATTAACTTCTTGGATGAATTTTAATTACTGCAACTATAAAGTGACTATGGCTATCACCATAAATATGTGCATGACTACCTTAGATCCTAAACCTAGCATGTATCTTTGTGTATATGTGAGAAATTGATGATCTATGTATTGGTCTACCTTGGGGTAGGATCAATAGATTTTCATGAGTGGAGGTTTGGTGTAACTTTGTGTAGGATCATACGACTATACATATCTAGATCATGGTCTAACTTATGGGTAACACCATTGAGGGCTGATGAGGATCTACCATATGGGAGAGGTGGTATCCATGTCCACTGTAGGGACAAAACAAAGGCTTGCATAGATCGGGATTGATTAGTTATGATTAAGACATAAAGTTTAATCTGTTAAACAATAATTTGGTGCAATATGTTGTTACAACTAGATGCAAACTTTTGGTTTCCCCCAAATATTAGTGTAATTCGTTATATTGACTGATGTTTTGTTTTTTTGGCATTTCAAGGAAAGATGTAGTTACATCTACAAGCATAATGGAAAGTGGAAGTTCAATAAAAGGTGACATGAAAAAAGAATAAGGCTAAATAATGTTTGGAGGAATATAGTTAGCTAGTTCTCTCCTTGGATAAAGTTTTGAAATCCTATTTATGAAAGGTATTTGAAAAGAAAAAAATTGTCCTACTTTAGGCCTAGTTGTGGTAGAATTTATTAATTATTTGCAAAACCATATGATCCTATTTTGGGATAATGACTTTATCTTCTTGGCCTTCCTTAATTGAGGGTTTTTGAGGGGGTGGGGTCATTACATTTGGTATCAGAGCCTAGTCGTCCATATAATCTCTAATAATTATTCTATTTTACAAATCCTTTAGAGCCCAAAGGAAGTTATTAGAGAATTTTCTAAAGATGGAGGTGTCTAGAAAAGGATCATGATCTGGGGGCTGGCAAGATTTTCCTTCGCCCCACTAGTTCGTTTATGAGGACTCCCTGAATCCATGTGACTTCCTGGCCAAAATATGAGTATTTGACTAGAAATAAGATACCTATAGGATTTCTTATCTACTTCATCCCTTCTTTACCCTCTTTCAATGGAAAAACTTTATGTGCTTAAGGTTTTCTCTCTATTCACCTCCTCCTGAGTTTTGGGGATAAGAGTGTTAAGGATTAAGGCATCCTCTACCAAATAATCAAAGTGGGCATAATGATAAAGAGAATATGTTAGATGGGTTTCTCCTCTTATAAGGCAAACCCTATATGGACTAGGGATGGTAAGGGAAAACAACTGCAGTGGGTCACGGGAATTGCAAAACCTAAGGTGCGGGTTGTAAACCCTAAACTCAACCCAAAACCTTAAGCAATAGATAGTGTAACAGAGAACCCAATAAGTCAGATACCTTAGTTTGTCCATGCATGCATGTACGTAGGTTAAGGCATGCATGTTACACGTGAAGGACTTAGATTTACAAGTGAAAAATAGACATTAGGTGGTTGCATGACTCCTAGTGCAAACTTCTAGTTTTGGGTGACCCGACCTAGGGTGGGTTTGTCTTTAAAAAGGAGAAAAGATCTAAGAGTGATATAACACCCTAAATCGAAAGATTAGTGGTGACCATAGAGTTTAAACTCCTTAGGTAGGAACCCCAACAAGTGTGTTCCCACTTAGAGACGAGTAGGAGATAAGAATGCACTTATGTGGAAGTGAGAGACATCCAAACTGGCAATGAGATTAATTCTAAGACATAGGGGTAATGTTTGTTGGATTGGATTACGAGATAGGCATACTGGAAGAAATGAATGAGAAGCTTCATGTCACATAATGAGATAATATGGTTTATGATGACCTCAGTTGGATTTGAGAATTTCACTACAGTTTTGAAGTTGGACATAAGATTTGATAATACAAATATGTACGCTTCATCATATAAGTTAGGATAGGTGAGAGTAAGAGGTGTATCTTTAGGAGCCTCAACCTTGTCTATAAAGAGGGAACCTCTAGTGCTAGGACCAGTTATAGGGTTAACTCTAAGAGAGTGAGACCCAAAGGAGAAGGTTGGGAACCTAGACTCCAAGACATGAGGAATTATGAGAAAGATATGTGTGATGTGTCCTAGACTAGACTACCTTGAGTGGATGAGTTGAGTTTCTTCATGCATGATCCCTAAAGGCTTGTTGTACCCTAGATGTCTTTGGAAGGATCAAACCCTAGAAAGGAGAAAGAGGCTTCTTATACAGATGTATAGATGTTATGAGTACCTACCATCAAGGTGAGGGAAAGAGAGTCCTAAGATCCTGGAAAGGTAAGTAATGGTAATATGATGTGAAGCCTCAAACTTAGATTGGTAGCCCTTGTGTAGGACTCTAAGGGTTGTGTAGTGGAAGATAAAGTTAGGAAGAATATGTCATATCATGTTTTCCTTTGGTATGTGCTTGAGAATGACTAATGCAATGGAGGTAAACCTGAGGTTCCTAGACCAAACAGGGGAAGTAGTGGTATCTGGTGCATATAATGCTCACAAGGTTGGAGGAGTTCATAGGATTTAAGCATGGCACCCCCCTCAAGTTTTGGGTTAAGGGAAACCCACTTGGATTGTGATATATGTTTGATGAGCCACTCACACCAGTTGGTCTAACACTACCATGCTATGAACCTTGAGAGGTGATGAATGGATATGAAATAATGGAAATCTTAGAAATTATTTAATAGGTTGTCTACTTGCTAGCCACATGCATGGGTGGAATCATAGGATATATGCCTACATGTGATGATATAAATTTTGGATTCTTGAAAGTTTTTGTGACCTGTGGTACTATCAAGTAATGGTTTTCTCCTGTCCTGGTAAAGGACCCTTCATAAAGGAGTGAATACCAAAATTGGTTTAAGAATTGAGGTAACTTTAGAGGCCACTTAAAAGAACTTGAGAGATTAAGTGCATGAAGAACAAAATCACATAGATTGAGTATGATTGTTTAGACCCAAGTATGACCATCTCTAAGGTGCATGAAGAAAAGTCACTATGGAAGTGACCAGTAGAATGGGGCCAAGCCCAGATGGGTAGGTCACCATGTTTCCCATAAAGGGACATAAGGAAAACTATGAGTGCTCACAGAGATGAAGGAAATTTGGGGTGAGAATTCTAAAGCATACAATGTTCTTGGATATCATCAAAGGAACCATAAGAAAAACATGTGATGAAATAAATTAAAGTTATGATAGAACCCTAAGTCAATCCTAAGGTCAAGTGGGGATGAGATCGATGGGAGTAGGACTAGATTTTCCCTAAATGCACAAGACCATACAGTCTAGAGGTAATGACTATGTTTGCTCGAGGTTCATGGGTTAGGAGGTTGTCCACCTTCATGAGTTCATGGGGCCTGAGGGGTAAATGTGAGAGGCACTCCCTAGATGCATAAGGGTAAGATCACCCCAAAAGTACCGACACCCTAGAGACCTTGAGGAAATAACTAAGGTTCATAAATAGGAGTTATGATAAGACTCTAAGGTTATGTGGACTGTTTTTCCTACAAGTGTGCATAGAATGATAGTATGAGGAGAATGAGTCAACCTAGATTTGAAATTAAAATGGTGATGTGTGATGCACCATCTCTACTCTTGGAATAAGATGAGATATATATTTGGACTACAACCAAATGTTTATTTCATCCTATTATGAGTCTGAGAGATGGGATAAATGCATGCCATATCAGGAATGGAAGTGATATGAGGAATAGCACTTAAGTTAAACTATTTTTATGATAATTGAGAATTGGAAGAATTACCACACCCTATGAGTAGATTCTGAATAAAGGAACAAAGGTAATCACAAAATTGGAATTTCATATGAGGATATAATCATCTAGTGTAGTTTGAATTCTATAAGTTAAGATTGAATCTGGTGACTAAAATCATGGATGAAAGAGATTGAAGTACCTCATGACATAGACGAACCTAAACCTGAGACAAAGACAATGGATGGAGTATATGAAAGACACTGATTTCACCATCACCTTACACCCCGAGAAAAATAATGTAGTAGCAGACATACTTAGTCAAAAATAAATCCAGTGTGCAGCTGTCTTATCTAGACAGTGGAGAAAATTGGATGAGTTTTCTAGGTGGACTCAACACCCATTAAAAGACCGATCTATGTGGCTAACATTCAGATAAAACATGACCTATTGACCGAGTGGTAGCGACCCAGTTAGCTAGCCCATAGCTTGGCAAGATGAAAGGTTTATTGGAGAAACCTCGTACACATCTCTCAGTGGGAGTAGATGGTGGAATCCATTACAAGAATTGTGTTTGGGTTCCTAAATATTCACCCTTAAAGTATCATATCTTGCAAGAATCTCATGGTTCTAAGTATACAGTACACCCTGGCACTACCAAGACGTTTAAAGACTTGTAATCGTACTTTTGGTGTCCTAGAATGAAGAGAGACATAGCGATATATGTGGTAAGTTGTCTCATGTGCCAGATGGTGAAGCCTAAACACCAATGGCCTAATGGATTGCTACAGACAATTGAGATTCCTGAGTAGAAATAGGAACAAATCACCATGGACTTTGTGGTATGTCTCCCTAAGACAAAGAAATGTCATGATGTGATATGGGTTGTGGTAGATCACCTTACCAAGTCGACACATATCCCTAACTTAAAGATCATTGACAAGGTGATAGACCTAGATGAACTATATATTAGAGAGATAGTTCGACTGCATGGTGTTCCGAGTTCAATTATTTCTTATTGTCATCCTAAGTTCACTTCCAAGTTGTGTAAGCAAGTGTATGAAGAACTCAGTTATAGATTGAAAGTTTAGCACAAGATATCACCTCAAGACTGATAAAAAGTCCGAAAGGATGATTTAGACTTTAGAGGATCTATTAAGAGCATGTGTGCTCGATTTGGGTGGATTGTGGGAGCAGTACCTTCCCTTAGCTGAGTTTCTTACAATAACAACTACCAGGCCAGTGTCAAGATGCCTCCATATGAAGCTCTATATGGGAGGTTGTGTCGGCCCCCACTTCACTGGGATGATGTCGGTGAGAGTAGCTTGTTGAGGTTAAGAAACCACATTTGTAAGTTGATCAAGCAAAGGTTGAAGAGGGCCCAAGATCAACAGAAGTCGTATGCTGATGTGAAGTGGACTGACTTGCTCTTCACTGTGGGTGAACATGTGATTATGAAAATTCAACCCCTCTGAGCTATAGCAAAGAACAGAGGAAAACTGAGTCCCTGATATGTGGTTCTATTTGAGATTTTGGAATAGATTGGTGAAGTTGCCTATCATTTAGCCCTACCTTCCCTTATAGTATGATGTATGATGTGTTCCATGTGTCCAATCTAAAGCGCTATGTGAAGGACCCGAGCCATGTGTGGAGCATTGAACCTATTGAACTCCAATAGAGTCTGACATACCCTAAGTCACCTATGAGGATACTAAATACGAAGGTGAAAGAGCTCAGGAATAAAAATATAGAGATAGTAAAGGTTCTTTCGAAGCACCATGGAGAGGATGAAGCCATATGGGAGCTAAAGACGGACAATGAAAAGTCTTACCCTGAGTTGTTTTATAGATAGTTGAATTTTGAGGGAAAAATTCCTATAAGAGGGGAAGGATGTTACAACCTCAATTTTGCTTGTATTTATTAAAATGCAATTTTGCAAATAAAAAGGATTTGAATGAAAAATTGTATAGTTTGTTTTCAAAGAATGGATTCATTTGCAAAATTTCCCTTGGATGCATGGTTCTGTGGTTTATACTGTTTTAATACATCCAATAATGATAAAAGGGAAAAGAGATAAAAAAATCCCATAATAAGTAAAAAGGAAAAGAAATGAAAGTAAATTATGTGCATATGTGAGAATTGTGTAGAATTCTCTCGAAAGTGGCATAAGTATCCTCAATTGATTAGTTTTTGTTTACACATGTTTTTAATACAAAGATCAGCCAAAATAAAGAAAATAGGAAAGAAAGAAACAGAAAAAGATTAATTTTGATGCTTTAAATGCATAAAATAGAGGGAGACTTGCGTATGAAGAAAAGACTCTTTTATTTATGAGTTTTGGTTCCAATATTTGCACAAGAGTACTTTAAGTCATTTAAGACCTACTCTTAAAATTTGGGATTAAAATGATGTGTGGTTTGAGAGATATGGAATTTTAAAAATCCATAAAGTGAAAGGAATAAGTGTCATGTTTATCAAAATGGAAACAAAATTGGCCTTTTATATTTCGTGTGGCCTATTGTATGTTTGATTAAAGATCCACGATCTAAGGATCGTCTGCCAATTTTTGCTAAAAAGAAGAAAAAAAAACTTAGCCAACGGTACAAGAAATTTCTTAGCAATTTGATCTCTCTCTTGACTTCACTTGCCCTAATTCCTTCTCCTTTAGATTTAGGGGAAGGAAAAGAATCTTTCTAGCCCCAAATTTGTCGATGTCACCATCATTCTAGAAATTGCCTAAATGTGGGTCTGATCGGGTCCTTATGACATGGAGAAACCCTTGCTATTCTCGATATCACTGGCTATAAAAGGATTAGACCCTTTTGTGATTGAAGAATAACCCTCTGATCCATGTTTGAGGCTACCATAGTCCTCTATCTTCCGCCAACGGAGGACTTTTCCTCATGTTTGTCGTTGACCTATTTCTGACCGGGGGGCTCTCAAGGATGGGGATCTCAACCATCTGAGGGGATGGTGAGGAACTAGGCATGTTTGTTCCAGATTGGAGAAGACAAAGAAACCATCAATGGGGCACTGCAAGCACTGCAGACAAAAGTCAACTCACCAGTTGATTGCCCATGGACCGATTCATGAGGAGAATATGGGTAGAGGAAGGAGATGAATCCCAAGGAATTTACATCCCTGCCTCTGAATATTGACATAGGAAGGTAAGGGTAGTATTGTCTTTTTGCACTCCTGACTTGGCCTAGCTATACAAGCCAGTGATGCCAATTGAGTGTGAGACCATTGGTTGGCCCTGCCGCGTAGATAATACGAATAACAAATTAATCATTGATGTTGCTTTTTTTTATTAGCCTAGATAGCATTATCTTGCAAATAATGTAGAAAATGATTTGTAACTCGGAATTTTATAAGTTATATATGAAAATTGATTAGGAGAATGCAAGGAATGCAATAAAAATATTAGCAAAGACTAAATCTTCTTGTAACTCGAAAAGTATGTAAAGGTGCTATCTTTAATGGTTTTAATTAATTTAAAAACCAAAGTTTTGAATATTAATGGATCTAATGATGCTCCTTGACTATTATGAGCAAAGTTTACCCTTTTGGAATAAAAAGGATTGATTAGATCTAATTGTATGACATTTGTTCATGATTTTCTTAATTAGGGTTCCATGATTATAAAAGTGCATTCATGGACTTAAAAACCCTAATTTTGATAGTTATGAGTTTTAATGGATTTAAATGTGGAAATCAATCATGAAGGCATGAAAATGATATTGTTGGACTCATTTTTGGATAAAGATCCTTAATTTGGATAATTTGATTAATTAGGGTTTTTATGAGTGGAAAAGTGATTTTAAGGTTTGTTGACCTAAAAAGGGTATAATTGGAAAATGATAGTTTGGAAACCAAGAAACCATAAGGAACCCCTAATGAGCCTTAGAAACCTTATAATGGAATCCCAAGTCAATAAAAGATGTTTGGGTGTGATTATAACATTAGGAGTTATAAATACTTTTCATGATCAATTTGCTTGATTTATTGCTTGGCTTGGTTGATAGGACTTCTTTATTGGATTAGCTATATTGCTTGGTTTTGAGATTGCCGAATCAACTATGTGGTTATACTTATTGCAAATATCTCTAGATTCATGGTGATTTTCGAGGTTTTACTATTTTGCTGAAATTAACTACTGGGATGAACTTTAATTCCTGCAACTATAAAGTGACTAAGGCTATCACCATAAATATGTGAATGAGTAGCTCAAATCCTAGTCCTCCTCTATAACTTTGTGTATATGTGAGAAATTGATGATCTAGGTATTCGTCTACCTTGGGGTAGGATCAATAGATTATCATGGGTTGAGGTTTGGTCCATCGTTGGGTAGCATCATACACCTATATCGCTCTAGGTTTTGGTCTACCATATGGGAGCGGTAGTATCAATGTCCATTATGGGCATGTTTGGTTTACAGGAAAGGATTAGCACGGGATATGCTAAAGGATGGGATTAGCAGGTATAGGTGGAGGATGGGACTTGTGAAGATCCCATCCTATGTTTGGATGCAACACAGGATAAGACTTGTCATGACTTATGTAGACATATGAAGCATTCCTATAATCTTATTTTAATGATCGTCTAGATCAATGTTCATTGCCAAAAAGTTAACTTTGTAATCATAAAGTTCAAATTCAGATTAAAAAATTACAATTTCACCCTCATCTTTAATATATTTATATGAGAATAATTTTTCTCATTATGGATTTTTAAGTAATGGAGTAATGATGTAACAATGAAAAGTGTCATATTTTCCATAAAAGAAATTTTGAATACTATTTTTAAAATAAAATATATCAGCATGAATCATCACACACGGTTCAACACATGCCATGAAACAAAAAATGTAAAAGAAAAAAATCATCAAATCATAAAAATATAGAAAAGTTGAGCCTAGAAAAGGTAACATCCTTGCATAAGTTCAAATAAAATGTATTCTAAACTTTTGGTAAGACTTCAATTATATCTCTTATTTATCAAGTTATTCAAGAATAACTCACGATCTTCTTTGGGCAACTGGAAAAATGCACGACATAGACAATCATTTATGCTTAGTTGCACTATGGCATCGATCTTCTCCTCCTTAGTGAGATTGGATAGTTTCCCAATTTCATCACCAACAGTCTCTTTTTCCTTCTCAAATTTTGTCATCACAGGCTCACTCATTATTTCTACTGCTACTATAATGTCTTTCCCAATTCTCTTTGCCACATCAGATAGCACATTTGCAATATTGTTCTCATTACTTCTTTTTTTTTCTTGCCTTGATTTTTGTTCTTTGTGCCTAAATCAGGTGTACCCATGGGGGGGGGAATGTTGGCCATTATCACTTTCATCCAAATCTTCGACATCAATATTTTCCCCATTTTGTTGTTGGTCATCCATGGCAGTTGTCATGTCTTCAGCATCTTGGGCGTTACTTCCTGTTGCCCGATCCTTCCCAAAGATAGTGCACAGGTTATTGAAATGTGGAAACTTCTTATTTCTCCATGACTCTGCTTCAGGATGACTCTGTCATTATCACATACAAAAATATTAATAGCTCACAAATTGAATGATGAAATATATAAAATTAAATATTGCTTACCATGATGTAGTTGTCCCAAAGAACTTTCTCAGCTTCAACACAACATGTATTCTCATTATATCCAAACCCACTAGTGCTCCCATGCAACATGTCATAAATTACATTGAACTCTCTCTTCAACACCTTTATCTTTGATTCAATATGCGGTTTAGCTTTTAAACCACAACCTGGTAGTCTTTGTTCAATATCCTTTTCTAATGCAGTCAAAAAACCAGGTTTGAAACCATTTTCTGCTTTGTATTTCCCAGAAACAACCATCTCTAATAATGCCTCGATCAAATTTTTCTCCTCCTCTAGTGTCCAAGTTCTCTTTTGCTTCTTCTTTGATCTCGCTTCATCTATTCCTAGAGCTTGTTGTTGTTGTGTGATAGGTGGTACATGGCTACTAACAACAATTTGTTGACGAACTTGATTGACATTATCCATCACTAAATCATATTAATCATACAGTTAATATTTTAAATATGAAGTTAAGATTTTACCAATGTAAATAAGAGGGAAAGATAACAATACGAAATATTATAATTAATAAAGTGTGCTATATTGAAAAAATCACTACATTTTGAAAATCATCTGTTACAACAATATAAAAAGACATATCGTATTAATTCATGTTGGACCATTCACAAAACATTTGCTCAGATAAATTATCTCTCCAATTAGACCATTCATCACTTGGTTCCATAGTTTGCACATCATCATCTGTATATCCTTCATTTGCAACAACTTCAGAGACTTCTTCCTCCATTGGGTCATTGGACATTTCTCGCCTAATAAAATTATGTAGTAGACAACAAGCAAGAATAATTTTATTTGCAATTTTGACTGGATAAAAGGATGGACTTCTCAATATTGCCCATCTTTGTTTTAGTAGCCCAAAGGATCTTTCAATAACATTCCTTGCTGAAGCATGTGTTAGATTAAAAAGTTCCTTTGCAGTAGACGGTTGTTGACTTACTCTGCATTCATTCAAATGATATCTTTGCCCTCTATATGGTCCTAGAAACCCTTCTCCGTTAACATACCTCGCATCTACCAAGTAGTAGTTCCCTACAATCATGAAATACATTAGTAATGAATATTAATCAATAGTAAATATGTAATTGTTTTGAATTTTAGATCTATACCATGAGGAACACGAAACCCATTTGGCCTAGCCATAGCATCTCTGAGAACCCTCATGTCTGATGCAGAACCCTCCCATCCTGGTAGCACATAGATAAATTGCATATCTTTATTACAAACTCCTAGTACATTAGTTGCAATAAATCCTTTTCTATTCCTATATCTTGCCCTTTCCGCCTCTGGTACTCGCAGTTCAATATATGTGCCATCTAACGCTCCAAGACAACCCTATAGAATGAATTTAAATTAGCATATAATTTGTATCGACTAGTATATATAAAAATTGTCATCATGATCCATTAAACTATATCGGGATCTTAACACTTTACGTTCATACATCCATGCAACTGTGATAATGATGACAATCAACATGAGAAATGATTCATGCACAACATGCATGAATAGTTTCTTATTCCTTGTAACTTTGTCTGTTTTTGACAAGCGTTCCATTGCTGCGATAGACATGTATTTTACAATATAAGTAAATTTTTATGGATGATATCTCTAAATTTTATGACTTAAAAGATTATACATGTGATATAAATGTCAAAAATGTTTCTCAAAATATTTCTAATTTTTTGTGAAAAAATGATCATGTGGCTCAATAATAGTTTCTATTTTTCTATTAAAAGAAATAAACACATTAAATTAGAGAAAGACAACCTTCAGGTGATAATATAAAATGAACCCAAATTCATATTGTTCATATTGATCTTGTCTTAGAAATATATGTGCAAGAAATCATGACACATGTAGCATAGTACAAATGATAACAAACTTCTACTTAGCTTCATAACCATCTTATACAAATAATAACATTCTAGTAATTTTTTTTGCAAGATAAAAACTTTTATAATGATTTATTTTTCTTCTATTCAATGACTTACAATTGGGTGCAACTTTCTAACAATGTTGTTTTGAAGTTTATGAAATAGAAAACACAATCCGATTGATAATATTTGTAACAAGGAAGCATGTTAACATTTTGACATGTGTTGTTAATTTAAACTGGAGTAGAATCGCTTATTGAATGAATAAGGTACATGCTTGAGAATCATGTGATTGTACAGTTTAATAGAGATGGCAGTGGATTCCAACTTCTGTTCTAGGACCTGAGTCGGTCTGGATATGATGGCAAAGCAGCAATGGATACATTCAATGACGGTTCCAAGATGAACGGTAGCGTACAGGGAGACGACCTCTGGAAAATGAAAAGTGAGCTCTTCTGTCCAGCCGACTGGGCATTGTGCTGGCTTTTGCTCATGGGTAATGGTCCCCTTGTGCTGCTATAGATGAAGGCGCATATAAAATCTCACACACTCTAGGTCGAGGAGTATAGTCTAATGAGAAGTCAGCGGTGGTTTTTCATACACGATGGAGACAAAAGAATATGTGTGAAGCAATACGGGAATGAAGTACCACTATTCAGGAAGCATATCTTCATTTATTAACACATAACAATATGAATAAGAAGAGATACATGTTGCCGGTTCCGAACTCGAAGAGAGGAATAGAAAGTATATAAATAAAGGATGATCAGCCGGCTACTGATCGTTGATGGAAATCTGCGCCCAACAAGCAACCGGAGGCGGAGAGAAATCAGCTGGCTTCCTTGCCGTAGCGACAACATACTGGAAAAGGGAGAAAAGTTCCTGTCAGGCTAAGAACAACCGGAACAGCCGGAACAAATCAGTTGTGCACAGCTGGAACAGCCGGAGAGATACGTACATACCGGAAGTCAGACCATCTGCGAAGCCGGAGGTGTGCACAGGTGGAAACAACCAGAGGCGTCTTCCGTCGATGTTCTGCACACCGACAGAATAGGAAGGCGCCGTCACAAAAAAAAATATGGTAAGTCGGCGTCGGCGGTCGATGGTCGGGGTGTTTAGGAATAGTTATACCACTCAATACCTAGGGGGGTGTGGAACTGGAAAGTTCTATTTTGGTGGGACTCTTGTCCCACAGGGATTATAATCCTTGTGTCCTTTTTTCGCAAACAAACATGGGATTGGGATTAAAAATGGAATGTCAGTCCTATCCCATCCATAATACTGTAAACCAAACATGCCCTATAGGGACAACACAGAGGATTGGATAGATCAGGATTGAGTAGTTATGATTAAGATGTAATGTTTGATCTGTTAAATAATAATTTGGTTGCAATATGTTGTTACAACTAGATGCAAACTTTTGGTTTCCCCCACATACCAGTGTAATTTTTTATATTGACTGATGTTTTATTTGTCGATGTTTTAGGGAAATATGTAGTTATATCTACTAGCATAATGGAAAGTGGATGTTCAATAGAAGGTGACATTGTTAAAGAATAAGTCTAAATAATGTTTGGAGGAATATAGTTAGCTAGTTCTCTCCTTGGGTAAAGTTCTGAAATCCTATTTTTGAAAGCTATTTGAAAAGAAGAAGATAAATTATCCTACTTTAAGCTTAGTTGTGGTATAATTTATTAATTATTTTTATTATTTGCAAAACCATATGATCATGTTTTGTGATAATGGCTCTAGATTCTTGGCCTCCCTTAATTGGGGGTTGCCGAGGGGTGGGGTTGTTACATTACCATTTATTTTGATGCTTCTCCTATGTTTTCTGATAGTACTAGTGCAATCAATTTATTTTACAATCCTATATTGCATAGTAGAGCCAAGCATATAGAGGTTTGTCATCAATTATGCTTATATCCATCAGTGTTGGAATTGGGAACAAAATTGGAGTGAAATATCCCACGAATCGAATTTGATCGCCATCTATCGAATCATTGTTTTCTTCCCATATGTCCCTAAATTCATTTAATTCTACTCGCGTCTTAGCTCATCTGAGGGAGGTTTGTGATGATTTTGAAATCTTTTTCTTTTCACTTCTCACAGTATAATGATAGATCGAGAAGCCTGACTAAACAAATTGGGGGAGAACTTTTAGGTCTCAGTAGACATAATTAGTCTGGTACTAGGTCTGGGGAAGCAGTGTAAAACGGACCAGGAACATATCGTTGGGAAGTGATTTAGTAAAAAATAATACTAATAAAAATTAATACTAATTTTGAATGTCGTTATCGTATTCTCTTATTGATATTTCAATATATGTAGATCCATTTTACTTTTTTCTATAGACAAAATAAGAAAAACTATAAATCTGATAGGTTATTGCAACAGATTCCATCCAAAAAAACCATATTTTGACTGTTTCAGCCCAAACAAACTCGATTTAGAGACTAGAAATCTAATGAAACCGTACCTAGAATTGATTTTCAAGACTGGATCTCCCCTTTTTTCTCGAAACCTCCCTTGTTTCTTTTCTATTGCAATTTTTGGACCCTTTTTTGTCCTTTTTTCATAGTAAATGCTAGTCATAATATGGGTTTAAATGAAGCTGGTTTCTTTATTATCCATGGATAATATCATAAAAAATAGATACAAATTTGGGGCTGCTATTTTCTTCATGATCACATTGCCAAAAAGGATATCTATATCACGCACGTGGACATGAAAAATCAGTTTACGAACATTTTTACTAAACCTCTAGCTAGAGAGCAATTTAATTTTATTAGATCTAAATTTCTCATAACTACTTTGGATGAATCTAATATGTATTCTAGTTAGTTTCTTTAAATCTGATGCGATGATTTTGAGTCGCATTTATAGACTTGGTTTACTTGTGTTTTATGTGTTTATTGGTCACTTTGGTGGTTAATATTGCATGATTCACTTACTCTAGTCTATAATCCTTTTCAGTATCAAATATCCCATTTTTTATCTTTTTTATCATAAGAAATAATAATAATGGGTTTTATCTCAGCTGATTTGGATTTGTCTTGCAATTTCAGGAAAAATGAATATATACAGTTGTCGATACCATCGACATTTGTCGATACCATCAACATTTGTCGATAGTATCAACACAGTGACAGGAAGACAACCGCAAGGAGCCACGCAGAGTCGATACCATCGACTGGGAAGTCGATGGTAGAGAGATACCTTCAGGTTTCCAGTGATAGCCAGTCGATACTATCGACACAATGGTTGATACTATCGATGCTCTACAGCTTCAATGTCAGAAAGGTGATAAAACTGACGCCTAAGGGTGTCGATACCATCGACCCGCATCGATGGTATCGAGTCAGTATCAGGTGGGGCAATATAAAATAAGGAAGGCTTGCCGATATTGCGAGGGGTCGATACCATCACCCGCGTCGATGGTATCGACGCCGTCAGATTAATGTTTGTTTCAGATCGGCCTGAATCCAAAGGTGGTGATATTTTGGCAACCTAACTTGGTGTTTATACCTAAGGACGGTGTCCAGGAGCCATCGATCATGTCATTAGCCGCTGCACACATCACGAGGAGAGGAGAAGAAGAGAACGGAGCCCGGAAGCACGCCTTGACCATTCTGAGAGCTGAAGAAGACGTTTTCCACCGCCGAAAGGCTGTACATCGTGCATTCTATGCTGAGGAATGCTTGGATCTTCTCTGTTTAGGGGTTTACATCACTTCATCCACGTTTTTCTCCATGTTTCCCTTTTCTTCAATCATGTCTTGCTCTGAGATGAACATGCAGGGCTAATCCCCTTTATCTCTAGGATCGGGAGTAGCCCGGGTAATCATTATATGACATTTTTATCATAGTAATTCATAATTTGTCTCTTAAATCCGTGGTATGATTTCGTTTTCTCACCATATCATTATGCTTGATCACCCTAATGATAATCTAATGCCTTTAATTGCTTTGAAAGAAGAATTAATGGTTGAAAAGAGACGAAACTCACATTAACTCATAAATTCCTTGAATAAGGTGATGTATGGTTAATGGTGGAAACCCAGAGGTTGATTCTAATGCACCTAATTTAGGATATAGGTTACTACGACGGTGGAACCGACCTAGATTTAGGTAGTGAATTGTATCACGACAGTGAATAATTCTGACTACAGGCCACTACCCGGATTGAGAGATGAATTTGTTTAGCTATATAGAAATTCATACGATGAGAACCCGCGGTGAAATCGCAATCCCAAAGATTCTCATCTAAATTGATTAAACTCAACATTTAATCAATTGCTTTGCTTTCTTTTATTTTTATTTTCTTTTTAATCAACTCTTAAAACCTTTTTAATCGGTCTATATGATTGCGAACAGTTAGTAGTAGCCCACCGATAATTCAGTGCCCCTGAGTTTGACTCGGGCCTCACAAAGGCCTATACTATATTGACGCGTACACTTGCGTTATACACACGGTAAAATTGTGTCAAGTTTTTGGCACAGTTGTCGGGGACACGACAATTGTCGGCACTACGTGTGCTGCAAGAGGCCACTCTAGGCCACGTCTTTTTTTTATATTTTATTATTATCATTTTTTTGAAATTCATAGTTTATCTTTCATATTTAGAAATTGTATAGCACTATACTAAATCAAACTTATTACCCTGCAGGTACAAGTGCATGGTGAGGACGCGTAGCACAAACTACACGTAGCCATCACCAGAGGTTCCACCACTTGGGTCAGACGAAGAGGAAAACAATACTCAAGATCAGCTCGAGGATACATTAACTGACTCAGAACTAGAATCCATGGTAGAAGAACAGACAATATGGGAGAAGATAAAGACTTCTTCCTCATCAACATCAAAGGGGCCAATCAAAAAGATGGCGGTTAACATTCCAACCTATAAGATTGATCCGGCACTAATCAACCTGGTCAAGTCTCAAGCATTCCACAGGTTGAAGAATGAGGACCCTGTCGCACACATCAACACATTTGTGGAAAATTGTGATATGATCAAGATCGATAGGTTTCCACATGAGACACTTTACCTGAAGTTGTTTCCCAGCTCGCTTGTAGGTAATGCGCGTGAATGGTTGCATAACTTGGATGATGAGACCTTTGAAACATGGGACCAAATGATCAAGGTTTTCTTTGAGAGGTTCTTTCTTCCCGAGAAGACCAACGATCTGGTACGGAAGATCCATAATTTCAGCCAGAAAGTCGGGGAGACTTATTCTGAGACTTGGGAACGTTTCCAAATAATGCTGAGGAGGTGCCCACATCATGGGCTTGACAAGGAAAAACAAGTCAAGATCTTCTATTTTTCTCTTTCTAAGCATGATAGAAGCAACCTGGATTCAGCAGGTTCGGGGTTCTTCTTAAATAACACAAGCACGAGGTGTTGGGAGATTTTGAAGAACATGGCCAAAAAGCAATCATGGGGCGACAGAGACGTAGTAGAGTAGGTTTGAGCTGCAGGTGAGTCAAAGGCCATCAAGGAGCTAAATGAGAAGATGGACCTTCTAGCCAAGAAATTACTTGTAAAAGAAGATGCAGAATCTGATGATGAAGCGCAGGTGAAATTTATGCGCCAGCAGCAGGGGTACAGAAACAATGACTATTCTTGGAGGAAAGACAAGAAATTTTCATGGAAGGACCCAAACAACTTCTTGCAGGACACTGATACAAAACCACAACCATCAGCAGAGGACAAGAGCAATGAGTTGTTCAACCAAGTAATCAAGCAGAATCAGGAACTCATGAGCACGTTTGGCCAACAGATGAAGCAACAAGGAGAATTTATGAATCAATTTGGGCAGACCTTACAAAGTCATGGGGCTCAAATGAGGACTATAGAGACATCTTTAGCACAAGTGGCAACTGAAATAGCAAATCTAAAAAAGCCAACGCAACAAGGTTTTCCCGGGAACACAAACATTCCAGGAGGAAACCAACAAGCTAAGGAAATTTTTCTACGGAGTGGTAAGAAGATTTTAAACCCCAAGGCCGATGAACCAAGCACACCCCATCCAGAAACCATAGGTGAGGCCACAGAGGAGGTTCAAATTCCAATCACAGAGTTGGTAGAGGATGTGGTAGAGGATTTCACATCAGAACCCATTGCTGAGGAGGTGACACAGAAGAGGACACCATATGTGCCGCCACATCAGAGGGCACAGACTATCCCAGTCCCATATCCAAACAGTTTGAAAGCCAAGAAGGTAGATGCTCAGTTGAAGAAGTTCCTAGATAGATTTAGGAAGCTTTCTGTCAACATTCCACTGTTAGAAGCAATAGAGCAGATACCCTCTTACGACAAGTTTCTGAAAGACATAATCACCAAGAAGAGGAAGATTCCTGATACCGAGGGTGTGGTTCTTAAGGAGCAGGTGAGCGCTTTCATTATGGGCACATTGCCACCTAAAAGATAGGATTCGGGCTGCTTCAATATTTCATGTCACATCGGTAAAGTGAAATTCGGCGAAGCATTGTGTGATTCTGGGGAAAGTATAAATTTGATGCCTCTCTCTACGTTCAAGAAGCTGGGACTAAAAGAATCAAGACATAGCAATATGACAATTCAGTTCGTGGATAATTATGTGGTCAAGCCGTACGGTATTTGCGAAGATGTTTTGGTTAAAGTTGAACGGTTTGTATTTCTAGCAGATTTTGTGGTAATGGAAATGCAAGATATACAAGGAAATGAGCTACTCATTAGAAGACCCTTCCAAGCTACTGCAGATATGATACTCGAGATGAGAAGAGGCCGTTTGACATTGGGAATCGCTGATGACCGATTTGAAATGGTTATGCCCCCAAGCTCAACACAATCAAAAGCAAAGGAATATTGTCGCATGGTGCAACATTGTGATCAGAATATTTCTCTGTGTCTAGGGAAGTTGTTTCTAGATATGGCTCATGTAATGACCAAGGTAGAGAAGGGGACACTGGCTGTTGACATTATGGAACATACCAAAGTTTTTTCTCTTTGCAAGGCGGTTGGGTTTCCGAATGATGAAGAGGAGGAAATTTGTCTTTCTACTGAAGATGATGCCATAACAAGTTTTATCCTCGATGCATATCCTGAACTACCTCTTGAAGCTTGCCTTGTCAATATAATGCATGACTGGATGAGAAGCAAGTCGTTACAAGAATGCGTCAAGATGCTTCAGGTGCTGTCGTGTTATTATGCTAAGTATTATGAAGATATTGGGAAACTTCCACCACCGCAACAGTCATCTTTGATCAGTCCACCATGGTTAGAATTGAAGCCACTTCCACCTCATTTGAAATATTCATTCCTAGCCGATGGTGAAAAACTACCGGTGATTATCTCGGCATATCTGAGTGCCGAGGAAGAGGACCAATTGATGGTCATGCTGAAGAACCACCGTGGCGCATTCGGGTGGTCAGTCGCGGATATCAAGGGGATCTCCCCTACACTTTTCCAGCACAAGATCTGGCTCGAGGAAGGAGACAAGTCTTTAATCCAGCCACAGTGTAGACTCAATCCAAGCAGGATGGAGGTCGTCAAGAAGGGGGTGATTAAGCTCCTTTCTGCAGGCATCATTTACGCTATCTCCAATTCGACGTGGGTAAGCCCCACACATGTAGTCCCTAAAAAGGGGGGAATTACTATTACTCACAATTTGTTAAATGAGCCGGTCACGACCCGTTTGGTAATCGGGTGGCGTGTGTGCATTGATTACCATAGATTGAACTCTTCTATGTTAAAAGATCATTTTCCTCTTCCGTTCATTGATCAAATTTTAGAGTGATTCGCAGGTCGATCTCACTTTTGTTTTCCAGATGGTTACTCGGGCTATAATCAGATTTCCATTGATCCTAAGGACCAAGAGAAGTCCACCTTCACTTGTCCTTATGGAACATTTGCATATCGCCGTATGCCCTTTGGTTTATGCAACGCACCAACAATCTTTCAACGTTGTATGCTTTCCATTTTCTCTGATATGGTTGAGCACTATTTGGAGGTCTTCATGGATGACTTTTCCGTCTATGGTGCATCTTTTGATGAATGTTTATATAATTTGGATAAAGTTCTACAATATGTGAGGACACGCATTTAGTTCTCAACAGGGAAAAATGCCATATGATGGTTAGTGAAGGGATTGTGCTTGGACATAAAGTGTCTAGCAAGGGGTTGGAGGTAGATTCGGTTAAGATTGAGGTGATTTCCAAATTACCCCCACCGAATACAGTTAAAGGCGTAAGGAGTTTTCTCAGTCACGTAGGATTTTATCGCCGCTTTATCAAAGATTTCTCAAAAATCGCTAAACCATTATTTGAACTATTGGAGAAAGATGCGGTGTTTGATTTTAATGAAAAGTGTTTGCATGCTTTTAATGTGCTCAAAGAGAAATTAATTTCTGCACCGGTTGCGCAAACACCAGATTGGACAAAGCCTTTTTAATTAATGTGCGATGCTTCAGATTTCACGGTAGGGGCCATTCTAGGACAACGTGTTGAAAACAAACCCACTGTGATTTTCTATGCATCCAAAACCTTAAATGAAGCACAACTTAATTACACTACAACTGAAAAAGAACTTCTCACCGTCGTTTTTGCATTTGAAAATTTTCGGCAATATCTTGTAGGGTCAAAAGTTATGGTATGGACGGACCACGCCGCCATAAAACATTTGATGGAAAAGAAAGATTCCAAACCATGATTGATTAGGTGGATCTTATTGTTACAAGAATTTGACATTGAAATTAAAGATAAAGCGGGAATAGAAAATGTGGCTGCAGACCATTTGTCTAGGTTGGAACGGGTAGATGAGAAGGACATTAATATACCCATTACTGAGACATTCCCTGATGAGCAAATCCTTTTTGTAAAATCCAAGGATCCATGGTTTTCACATATTATTAATTATCTTGCCTATAAAATTATCCCAGATTATTGGACATATCAAGAGAAAAAGAAAATTTTTCATTCTTTGAGATATTATTTCTGGGATGACCCCATTTTGTTGAAGCAATGCAGGGATGGCATCTTGCGTAGGTGTGTACCGGAGATTGAATATGATAGTGTACTTCATCATTGTCACACACTACCTACCGGTGGCCATCATGATAGTTCCAGAATGGCGGCGAAGGTGCTTGAGAGCGGCCTTTATTGGACTACACTGTTTCGGGACGCATACGATTATGTTCAAAGATGTGATTCCTGTCAAAGGGTAGGTAATATTTCAAAGCGACAGGAGATGCCCCTCAACGTGTTTCAAGAAGTTGAGGTGTTTGATCTGTGGGGTATTGATTTTATGGGACCCTTTGTGTCCTCAAACTTTAATTTGTACATTTTATTAGTTGTTGATTATGTATCGAAGTGGGTAGAGGCAATACCCACTAGGACTAATGATGTTGTTGTAGTGTGCAGGTTTGTAAAAGATTACATTTTCTGCAGATTTGGTGTACCAAGGATGATTATCAGCGATGGAGGTACCCATTTCAGAAATCAAAAGTTTGCTGCGTTGTTGAGGAAGTACGGGGTAAAGCACAATATTGGTACCTCATACCACCCGCAGACACAAGGGCAGGTCGAAGTGTCCAATAGAGAAATTGAGAAAAGCTTGGAGCGCATAGTGGGTTCGACAAGGAAGAACTAGAGTACTTTGCTACCAGATGCTTTATGGGCGTATAGGACGGCATTTAAGACACCTATAGGCACTACGCCTTTTATGTTGGCTTATGGGCAGGCCTGCCATTTGTCGGTTGAGTTGGAGCATAAGGCACACTGGGCGCTAAGGAAGCTGGACTTGAATTATGATGAGGCAGGGAAGAAACACTTACTAAAGCTAAATGAGCTAGATGAGCTGAGGATGAACGCCTATGAAAGCTCGAGGATTTACAAAGAAAGAACAAAGCTTATTCATGATCGACACATTCAACTGCGTGTCTTCAAGAAGGGAGATCGCATGCTATTGTTTAGCTCAAGGTTGAAGTTGCATCTCGGGAAATTGAAATCCCGGTGGAGTGGACCTTTCATTGTGGATGAGGTACGACCACATCGTTCCATCATGGTGCGTGATGGAGAGACAACATTTCTGGTCAATGGACAGAGGTTGAAGCTAAACTTTGGCGAGGATTACACGAGGAAAGTGCATGAGGTCAAACTCATAGCACTTAAGGATGCATGATAAGCTTGATTTGTCTAGCCTAAGATGTTAAATAAGGGTGCTTGTTGGGAGGCAACCCAACCATTGGTAGTTTTGTCTATTTTCGTTTGCATTTACAAGCTAGTTTGGTTTAATTTTGTTTTTAGTGTAAAAATGATACCTTAATCATTTGTTCAGTGTGCAGGTCTGAGGCAGAGTCGATACCATCGACCATTGTGTCGATGGTAGCGACATGGGTGCAGTGAGGTGACTGCAGAAATTTTTCTGAGTCGATACCATCGACGGCCTCATCGATGGTATCGACTTACCATTAGTGACGATGAAGAAATTGCCAGATCGGGGTCGATAGTATCGACATGGGTGTCAATACTCACGAGATCCCTGAAGATTTACAGACGATTTTGTCTCAGTGAAGTCGATACCATCGACGGGCCTGTCGATGGTATCGACCCGATTACAGTCATAAAGCGGCAGCCGGGCCTCACGAGGGTATTTCACCTATGAAGACTCAATACCATCGACCCACGTCGATGGTATCGACGCGACATGTCACCGATCCACAATAGAAAATCAATGGCGATCGCTACATCTAGGAAGTCAATCTGTGGGATGGGTCGATACCATCGATACCCCGTCGATGGTATCAACGCATCATCGATCCAGGGCCCCACATCAGGCTATCGATAGCCGTCGATACTCATGAAGACCCGGATAGTGCTATAAGTGTCGATACCATCGACACCCCATCGATGGTATCGACAGGTCCATAGTAGCGACAAACTAAGTTATAAAACGAAGGATTGATTGTCAAATCTCTTCACACCTTCAGAGCTTCTTCCCTCTACCTGTGCATTGAGCATTGTTGTGCGACCGGAGGCCTGCTATGAGTGTCCAAGTATCGTGATGTCTTCACCAAACCCTGCACCGAGCAGAGATCATCTTCTCTGACCTTCACTGAGCTCTATCTCCTATTCCCTTTTCTCAGAGACAATGGTGCGTACGGACAGAGTGTCTTCTTCACGGGCGGTCCTGTTGGAGATCCCAACCTTCGTTCCTCCGCCACTAGGATCCATTCCTCATTCGAGGATTGTTCATCCTTCCACGGAGGTCCGGAAGGTATATGAGGAGTTAATGAAGAGGAAGATCGAGCCAACCCGATATGTTGATCGGGACATGGTTCGTTACCTTGGGTTCGAGCACAATCTTGCCTACGTCCTGCAGGGGCAGGCAAAGCATACGGGCAGGAGGCCCAATGAGATGGTGTACCATGATGATGGACAACCATTTTTCGGTGAGTGGTCGACATACAAGGAGCTTGTGGTGGAGTTCATGGCATTATTGGATATCAATGTCGTGCCCAATGACTTGATCGCCACTGATAGGGAGTGGAAGAAAGGGCACATGTCTTTTAGACTCTACAACAACAATTATACCCTCACTCTCGACCAGTTCAATTCTATGTATAACTGGTATCATACACCCTACCAGCACCGGAGGCCGGACAACCGGACAGACTACGACGACATCTTTGCCAAGCTGGTGACTGCGCCTCTAGGCAAGTCTGTGAGCTACCACAACGCTACCATCGCCGACTTCGAGCATCCTTTTGTGCGGATTCTGCACCGCATGCTTTGTACGGCACTTTTTGCTCGTGGCGATCTGTCTCTTAGCAAATTCCAAGAGATGGATTTGTTTTTTCTATATAAATTGCTGAAGCGCAAGGAGTGCAATTGGGGCGTGTTCCTCTTGACGCGCGTGTTGGCCGTGAAGAGGAGTACACGAAAGGCTCCTATCCACTTTGGGGGGCTGATCACACCATTGGCCCCCTACCTTGGGTTGGATTTTTCCCAACTTACTCTACTTTCCAACAGGAACAAGGTCAACCTGCATCATCTACACTGCTCCAACCTCCTTCTGCTCCTTGATGGCTTGGCTTATGCACATTGCCATGTCAATCACGAATATCAAGAATGTGCGCTTCCCGATCCCGTCTTCAACATCGAGGGAGCTCAGCATTTTCGGTGGCCTATCATCACCATCAATGACTCTGATGAAGACGGCGGTAATGATGACAACAATGATGACGATGACGAGAATGAAGAGGAAGAGGAGGCTTTCACTCCTCTTCAGGCACGAGTAGCACCCCAGAAGCATCCCCGTTTCCACCCGGGTGAATCATATCACAACCTTTGACACCTCAACCCTCTCACCAAGGAGAGGATGCCTTTTCTATGCAGGGCATGTATATAATGTTGTAGGATATCCAGCAGACGCAACAACGACACACGTCATCATTTGTGGATATTCAGGAGACTACCAATCAACTCTATGTTAACCAACAGGCCATCTACGAGAATGAGTGCCTCCTCCTCGACAACCAAAACAATATCCATGACAGGTTGCATAGGATGGAGATGCAACAACAACCCTTCTATGACAACTACTAGAGCCAGAACTATTTCGGGGGGTATCCTCAACCTCCGCCGATGCCCCAGTATGATCTGAGTTTCTAGGGGAAGTACCCATCTTGGGACCCCATAGCCCCGCAGTATCCGCCACTACCTGACCAATGATCGGTATCACTGTTCCACCTTTTAAGGTTGTTTTTGACTATGAGGCCATAGTCGAATTCAAGCTTAGGGGGGAGTTGGAACAACTTCTATCCTTTATTTTTCTTAGTTTTTATCATTTATTGATTTGTCTTTTGTCATTTATTTTTCTTAGTTCTTAGTTTTTTTTTAGGATCCACGCTCTATCTAGTATAATTGTGGATGTCTAATGTCATGTGTCATCTCTGTGTTTGTACATGGGAATCAGGGGTAAATTTGAAAATTTTTAGTGATTTTGCAAGCTTTTGTTGTTCAACCTTGAGCACATGATTTAAGAAAATAATTGGGTTTGTCAACTTTAGAACAAGAAACCACAACTGTACATTCCTATGATTGGTGAAGAGTAGACGGAATTGGTTGTTTGAGCCTAAACTGACCAAATCATAATGAGACCTTAATCTGAAATAAGAAAGAGAAACCTCTTAATTATTACACAGGTCAGTAAGGAGGGACACATAATATTTTCTAAAGGTTCAGTCAATTAATCTTGTGATATATCCACCCCTTTATTTTCATACTCCACCATAAGAACTGGAAACACATTACGATTTTCATCTTTTGATTGCATAGCATTTAGGTAGGAGTGCATTTTTGGTAGATTGTGCATAAAAAAATTGAAAATGGAAAATGAAAAAATTTTGTAGATAAATCATGCATGCATACATTCCTGAGTGCATGTCATCATAGTTGCATAATTGATCTCATGTAGTTGCATTTGAACATATTTTGAGCATGTAGGATAATATGTGCCTTATTTCTTTTGAAAAATAAGAGAAGCATGTGACTTGTTCTATACTCTCTGAAATGTAGTTGTAATGCCTTAAGTAATACAATTATGTGAAAGTAAGCCCAAAAAAAAAATTCTAAAAAAATATTGTGCATTTTGCAATTTGAGAGAAAAAGGGCTTGAAAAGAAAGAAAAAAAGTTGATCTTAGAGGGAGAAAAGAGCTTGTTTCGCCCGTGTAATAGGAAGAATAAGCACATTATGTAATTGTAGATATTCTATCTCACTTAAGATGGAATTGTAGGAACATGCATCATTCCACCCAAAATGTAGGCATTAGGGCATTTTTGTTTGCATGTGCATCATTTAGGTCATTATTGTTATTTGTGCATGTTAAAACTGTATTATGCTTCCATTTCTTCCACAACCACCTATTCCATCCACCCGTTGCTCGAATTGGTAGGCCACCGTGATTTTCTCCTCACTCATTAATACCAGGAGAATTGCTTCCATTTAGATGGTAGTTAGGTCGAGCAACATAGATAGTAGATCACAAGATGCACCGAGTTATGTGATAGTGTTCATCAATTTTGAGATAGATATCTTTTATGGATGATTATTGTCGCCTTGAGGGTAATTATCATTTTGTGCTTAGTAAGGGCCGGAATGTGCATGTCTGGCGGGGATCATATGCGAAGTCTGTGGTGATAATTTGTTCTTTAGTTGACCCTCGCAATTCTATTCTAGAGTTTTGTTGCTCGAGGACGAGCAAGGTTCAAGCTTAGGGGAGTTTGATGCGATGATTTTGACTTGCATTTATAGACTTGTTTTACTTGCGTTTTATATGTTTATTGGTCACTTTGGTGGTTAATATTGCATGATTCACTTACTATAGTCTATAATCCTTTTCAGTATCAAATATCCCATATTTTATCTTTTTTATCATAAGCTATTATAATAATGGGTTTTATCTCAGCTGATTTGGCTTTTTCTTGCAATTTCAGGAAAAACGAATATATACAGCTGTCGATACCATCGACATTCGTCGATAGTATCGACACAGTGATAGGCAGACTGCCGTAAGGAGCCATGCTGAGTCGATACCATCGACTGGGAAGTCGATGGTAGCGAGATACCTTCAGGTTGCCAGTGATCAACCAGTCGATACTATCGACACAATGGTCGATACTATCGACGCTCTACAACTTCAGTGTCGGAAAGGTGATAAAACCGACGCCTAAGGGTGTCAATACCATTGACCCGCATCGATGGTATCGACTCAGCATCAGGCGGGATGATAGAAAAGAAGGAAGGCTTGCTAATATCGCGAGGGGTCGATACCATCGACCTACGTGATACCATCGACCTACGTCGATGGTATCGACGCCGTCAGATTAATGTTTGTTTTAGATCGGCCTGAATCCAATGGTGGTGAGATTTTGCAACCTAACTTGGTGTTTATACCTAAGGACGGCGGCCAAGAGCCATCGATCACGTCATTAGCCGCTGCATACATCACGAGGAGAGGAGAAGAAGAGAACGGAGCTCGGAAGCATGCCCCGACCGTTCCGAGAGTCGAAGAACACGTTTTCCACCGCCGAAAGGCTGTAGATCGTGCATTCTATGTCGAGGAACGCTTGGATCTTCTTCGTTCAGGGGTTTACATCACTTCATCCACATTTTTCTCCATGTTTCCCTTTTCTTCAATCATGTCTTGCTCTGAGATGAACATGTGGGGCTAATCCCCTTTATCTTTAGGACCGGGAGTAGCTTTATCTTTAGGACCGGGATTAGCCCGGGTAATCATTGTATGACATTTTTATCATAGTAATTCATAATTTTTCTCTTAAATCCGCGGTATGATTTCATTTTCTCCATTATATCATTATTCTTGATCACCCTAATGATAATCTAATGACTTTAATTGCTTTGAAAGAAGAATTAACGGTTTAAAAGAGATGAAACTCACATTAACTCATAAATTCCTTGAACAAGGTGATGTACGATTAATGGTGGAAACCCAGAGGTTGATTCTAATTCACCTAATTTAGGGTATAGGTTACTACGATGGTGGAATCGACCTAGAATTAGGTATTAAATTGTATCATGATAGTGACCAATTCTGACTACAGGCGACTACCTAAATTGAGAGATGAATTTGTTTAGCTATATAGAAATTCATACGATGAGAACCTGCGGTGAAACCACAATCCTAAAGATTCCCATCTAAATTTATTAAACTCAACATTTAATCGATTTCTTTGCTTTCTTTTACTTTTATTTTCTTTTTAATCAACTCTTAAATCCTTTTTAACCGCTCTAGCTGATTGCGAATAGTTAGTAGTAGTCCACTGATAATTCAGTGTCCCTGAGTTCGACTCGGGCCTCACAAAGGCCTATACTACATTGACGCGTACACTTGCATTATACGCACGATAAAATCGTGTCACTATCCTATATCCATTGCTCATGTCTTGAACACTCTTGCTTGCTAAAGTGCTGAAATTTTAATGTTCTTTTGCCTTGTTTTTTGCTTGTTTTGGGTATTTTTTCAAAGGATTGTTTTATTGCTAAATAATACCCAATGATGAGTGATATGTGCCTAAGTATGTTTAAAATGCAAGATGGACTAGAAAAATAAATTTATTTAGCACTCAAATGGCTAGAAATTAAGATATCTAATGATGAATCAAGTTGATCATTAGTCGAGTTGCCAACTCAACTGATCCATGGCCGAGGGCTTTTGTAAAAGCCATTTGATTGAGTTTCCATCTCACAAAACTTGATTGATGGCTGGGCTGGAGCAAGTCTTAAGTAGGGTTCAGCTGATTTTTCTCCCTCCCAACTAGATAAAAATTGACTGATTCCTCCTCCAGCTTTCTCAAGCTCTCAACACTAGCCTCGACTTTCCCTTTCCTAGCCCTAGCCAGCCCTCATTTGACATTCCTAGCTCCCTTTCCTATCAACCCTAGGTGGTTTGATGACCCTTGGTGTTGATTCCTTCATTTTAACCTCTCAATATTCTTCTTTTTGCCTCCATGGCTTCAAATAGGAGAAAGAGAGCCACCCCTTCAAGAGCACCATCCTCTTCGTCCAACTCTAGCCTCATTATGTTTGATGGTACCTTGTTTGTTTTTGATGAATCTCTAAATAGGTACAAGGAGATCCTTCCTAGGAAACCCTTCCCTTTTTGTGCCTTGTTTGAGCCTCATCCACGTAGCCAAAAGGGCATAGATGAGGTAGCTGAGTTATTGTATGATCATCAACTAGCAGCCCTGAGTGTCAAACACCAATGCTATAACAACTCCATCACATGCACTAAGACAGTTCATGAGTTCTATGCCAATTTTTCATGGAATTATGACACTCTTGTACCCCCTTCTAATACTCATGTAATTCTTACTTCCATGATTGTCGGTAAGAATTTCAAAATCTCAAAGGATACCTTGAATATGTTTTTCAATGGTAGTGAGGTGACTGACACATGGAGGAAAGACTATCCCAAGTATTTTAACCTCCTACACCCTGAGTCTTTCTACAAGAAATATGATTTCACTCTCTCTAACACACATATGTTCTTGAAGAAGTCTCAATTTCCCTATAGAAAGAAATCCACCCTACCTTCATTTGCCTTGGACCTTACAAACCATATTCTAGCTCTGGTAGTCAGCTACAATATTCATCCCAAAAAGAATCAAACTGAAATTGTTGAGAATACGACAATAATTATGTTTTTCCTGTTGGAAAACATCTGAGTCAATTGGTATAGATACATTCTTCACCATATGTACTGCTTCGACTTCAGGGAGAACACCTTAGGTACCCACCCACCCTAACCAACCCTAATTTGTGGTCTTTTCCAATCTACCACTGGGAAGTCTCTTTTTCATGATCTTCATTACAAACCTTCTAGAAAAGGAGTCAGTATCAGTGAGACCAAAATCAAGAAAAGATTTTTGCATACATCTTCCTCTACCACACCTGGAGCCTCTACCTCCACCCAGGAACCTCCACCTCTACCACCCTCTCGGCCTCCCCGTGCCTCATTCAATGTATCCAATGAATCCCTGGTGGGTTACATGGTGCATTAGCAGGTGTAAAACCTTCAGGTTTAGGATCATGTACATCAATATCTCTTCTCTATCATGTTTTCCATGAACATAACCTATCCCCATTCATATCGTACCTACCAACTCTACCCAGTGCTGATTATGCTTCCTATTCATATTATCACTTCTACCCAGCCCCTCCACCTGCTTCTTCTGCTACTACTCCCTCTATTGGTGGATCTACCCCTGGAGTGCTACCTCTCCCTGTTGTCCCTATAACTACCTTGCTTTCAGGACTTGGTGCCTCTTCTCCCACTTTCCCTCAAACTCAGGAGTTGAATGACCTTGGTATGTCTTGGGATGAGTAGAATGCCATGTGGCCCAGTCGCAGTTTTGGTCCTTCTACTGAGGAGGAGATGCCAGACCAAGTTGATAAGGAAGTTGTTGCTAATGAGGAGGCATCTAATGATGATGACGAGGATGGTTCAGATGATGGCTTTACTGGTGGCTCTGATGATGAAGGTGAAGTTGCTGCCTCTGTTGTACCTTCTGATGAAAATGATGACTATGAGCTTAAAGTTGATGATGATGATGATTCAATGGACATAGATGCCATAGATGTTTATATGTTTTACTTCTTAGTCCTTATATGTTGATCATATATATCTTTCTAGGTTATTTTGTACTTAAAGCATCTGGGTACATTATTTGATGTGTATTATTTCTATCATCATATTGTTTTCATTGTTTTGGCCTGTAGTTGCCTTGAGAACATGCTTTCAGTGTTCTAATCTTAATCATGTGTACCCTTACTCTCTGGTTGAATATATCTCAAGACTAGTGGTATGCTACCCATATTTTTATTATGATAAAGATTGCTTGTTTCTCTTTTGTCTCTGTATGATGTGTGTTGTGTGGTTGCATGTTTTATCTTGTGGTTGGATGTTTTGGTTGCTCTTGGAGAAGACCCATTTTTTGTGCTCTTCTACCCCCCTTACTTTGTGATAATTCCAAAAGGGAAAGAAAGAAGTTCAATGTTTTGAATCTCAACCATATTGTTTTTATTTCCTATGTGATCCTTTTCTTGTCTAAGAATATGTTATATCATGTGACTTGCTAAAGGACCATGTAGTATACATGTTATATTGCTTTTGGTAGAAAGACTAGCTATGTAGGTAAGAGTGAGAATAGATTGAGGGGGAGAAATTTACATTGTTAAAATTATTTCCATTGCAATTCAAAAGTCTATGGTACACCTTTACACATCCTTTTCAATATGTTGAGGAATGGTTTGTCATTGTCAAAAAGGGGGAGAATGTTGACTTGAGAGTTATACATTGTCCATATTTTTATAATGACTTTCATATGTATCTAATATGTTTGTTTAAGATTGATTTCAGGCTTTAGGTACATGAAAAGGATCAAATTACACAAGCCCTATATTGTCTAAGTTAAAGTCAAAAGCAATGAAAATGTGCAATTTTGGAAAACACTCCAAACCACAATTTCAGAAAACACTCCAAACCACCTTGGAATATTTTTGTGATCATTTGTATTGATGACATGAATTGTAACTAAGATGAGAAAAAAATTAGGACCACTTCATTCCATTGTTTGATCATTTAAAAATCATTTTGGAAAATTTGTCACAACAACTTTGTTAGTCGAGTATGGATCTCGACCAGTCTATGATGGATTTTCTAAAATGATTGCATCAGTCAAGTTGTACACTGACAAAATTCGACCGACCGACTCACTGACCAAAGTTGATTTTGACTGATTAGCCAAGTTACCCCAGGACAAACTCGACCAATAGTTTGAAAATTTTCTTGTTGGTTAGTGGATCGATCGACTTACCTTCATTGAAACTCGATTGAATGTATTGTATGAAAAATGTAGAAAAAGTGATTCCTACCATTGGAGAGTTGTTACAAATGAAAATAGATCTGTTGCAAGTTGTAAAATAGCTATTTTTCATTCGCAAGTGATCCCACGCTCAAAGGAACACCCCCATCTATAAATAGGACCTCTTGTAGTTCATTAAAAGATCACTCATTCATGCTATCCTTGGTCCTCACTATAGTTGAGTGTACTACAACCCTTTGAGCCCCTTTCTCTCCCCCATTTACAAAGTATTTTGTGACTATGAGTGAGTTAGGCATGTTATAAGAGAGATACCTCAATGTTATCTTATAAAGGTCTCCATCTTTCCATCCTCCCAATCCCCTTTCTCAAAGAGCAAAGGCTAAAGTAATCTTCTCTGAATGAAGGAGGAGTTGTTGTTCTTCTTCAAGGTTAAAAAAGGTGTGAAGATCTTCTCTAAGAGAAGGAGAAGGACAATGCAGAATATTCAAGAAGAGTGGGTAAATCTTGTGAGGCCAAAGACTTGATGCAAATGTGGGTAAGTTGTTGGTGAAGGTTGAAGACATCTTGATCAAGTGGGTAAGTCCTTGTGTAGGTGGAAGAATCTTGTCTTGGATAGGTAAGCCCTTCGATGTAAGGTGGTCTTCTTGTATCTCTTATAATGGAATATAAGTATATCGGGTTGCAAAGTCCTAGAGGTTGACTTCTCTAGGTAGTGGATTGAAGGTCTCCTAGATTGGAGATTTGAACCACTCTAAACACCTTGTCCAAGTGTTTGTTTCAATTTCTCTCATCCTTTCTATGCTTGTTTAGATGGACTTTAAATTCAGATTTAGCATTTGATTTCAATTGATATAATTTGAAGGTCTAACTATTCTTGTGAGAATTTTAAAGCTCTATACACCCCCCTCTAGAGCCATATATCCAACAAAAAGAACTTGAAAGACTCTATAGAGGGTTTATTTGGATGGTTTTGATGACAAGAAACATATGCACTTTGAATCTTAGAGTTCTATCTTTAGACCAAAGTCTCAAGGGGGGTAGAAACTAAACCAATTTTTGAATTGGCCAATGCTATCATTCTCAAAAAATGGAATGTTTCAAATAGAAGGAACACTCTTTGGGTGAAGTTGATTCATAGTAAATACATAGTTGATGAATCTTTACATATTGTACATTATAAACATTCATCTGTATGGATGTGGAAAAATCTCCTCAACCACATGTACATGTTGAGCAGGGTGATGAAGCTTAATGTTGGCAATGGTTCCAAATTTTTGGTATGAAAGGACCCCTTAGATCCTAGGGGCCTAGAATTTTCTTGACAATTTAGACATTCAACTAGTGTTTAGACTCGACCTAGGTTTAAAATTAAGTTGAACTCATGTATTTATGATAATAGTTGTCATTTCCCAGCAGGAGAGGGTCATATGATGTAACTAAGTTATTCCTAGAATCCCTACTTCCTAGGAAAATGATGACTTCCTTAGTCTAAATGGAAACGTTAATCCTAAAACCAAGTATTTCTCAGAGGTAAGTATAAATAAATAGAGGAAAAATATTAAGGAAGATAGGTTTGGTCCATATTCATTCCTATGACATGTCTGATTTTTCTATGGGAGTGCTTTAAATTGCTATTATTGATCTCTTGAAAAACTTAGGATTTCTATTTGGCTTCAAGATGTGGCTTGATTTGCAGTGAGGAGGGAAGTAATATTCATTTGTTCTTCGTTTCCCGTTATCTAGAAACTTATGGCTTAAATCAGAGAAAGGTATGGAGGATGCCCTCATAAGTTTTGAGATATTTTGAATTTTCATAATAAAGCTAGGTATACTACAAATTTTCTTTTCTTTGGAATATGGAATGAAATAAACTACATCCTTCTCTGATATTCCTTGAAGGATTCAAATTACATTTGGTCATCTTGCAAGAAAGACCTGAATGAAATCCATAGTTAGTTTTCTTTCTTTCTTTCCCTTCCCGCATTATGTACACATCCTTGTTTATATATGTATAATTATAGTTCTTAGTATTATGATTAATAAGAAGAGAGGTAACATTCATGATAGAGAATATTATTTTCACTATTGATGTTGCCACTAGTGATATCAATTCTAATTTTTTAAATGATATGCATATGTATGGACTATGTGATTTCCATATGAAATATAGACAATAACAACATCCTCAACAGGGATATTCTAGTATACTCAATCTATGTTGAGAATTCATTAAATCATCCTTTTTTAAATCTTTGCAATTTATTGCCAATCATATTTTGAGGAAACTCGTGATTATGTGATTAAAATGGTCCTTTTGTAGATTTTTTTCTTCCAGATTCTATCTCTTTTTTTTACTAGATAGTAAAAAAATTTAGGTTGTAACTTGAGATCCATTTCAATCTCCTTTGATGTAATTTGTATTCTAATTCCTTTTTATGGTAAGCTAGCATCATCTTTTCTACTTATGTTAACATGTACCCATGGTTATTCAACTGTGGAGTAATAATATTTGGTAAAGAACCAGATGCTAACGTTTGTTTGGATAATGTATGAAGATATCTCCTTATATCTTATGATGTTAACATTTTCTATATCAAATCAAATATAATGAATAATAAAATTACAAATAGTTCATATTAAATATGATGAGAGTTTATATTTACTAATATTTTAAAATTTAATAAGAATAAACAAATAAATAGTGGTTCATTCAATACATCAATCACCAATATGTTTAATTTATGATAGTTTTTATAATGAATATATAATGGTGATATCAATACCAAAATTGAATCAACTAAAATGAATATACAAGAATGTATCTATTGTTGTGTGAATTGATCAAAACCTTGATACTCCTTGGATGTCAATTGTCAACTTATAAGGAACAATAACAACTTGCTATAAAAAATATGATCATTTGACACTAGTAACAACGACCAAGAGATTATGATGTGAAAAGCATCATTTGTGTTTGTTCCATTACCATAAGGATGCATAAATTATGGTGATTTGACATAAAATAAACACTAAAATTCATATTTTCGTTGAGAAGATAAATTTTGGTATGACAAGTGTTGACACAACCATATAATAATGATTACTTTCATATTATATTTCACTATATATATAAATTCTAAACAGAATATTTAAACATTTCCTTATTGAAATCATGATCATGTCTACGACCCACTATGTCTACCACCAATCACACTAAAAAATTTATCTGCTTGCTAATCTAGTATACCATATTTCATTTTTTATGTATTATGCAGTTTGTCTTGTAAGTATTATTGAGAAAATGTGCTTCTGATGAACTTCCTTGCACATATTTTGTTAAAACTAAATAGTTGTGTCTAGTTAAGTTGACACAATTTAATTTTTAGGATTGTGTATTAACGTAGTAATTTATAAATTACCTTGTTTGAGTCAATAGTTTGATTAGGAAAAAAAATGCATCTGATGCCCTTTCTCATATACATTTTGTGAAAATGTAACAACCATAATTATTCTAGTCAACATAATTTAATTTTATTGAATGAATTCTGGAGTCATTTTTGGAGTTACATTTTTTGAGTCAAAGATTTAGAGTATTATTGGTCAAAGTTACTATTATATTACTTCTTTATGGAGATGATATGGGGCATTCAATGCTACTATATTAGAAAATTCTATACTTGAGGGGGAGGTCATTTATTACTATTTAAAAAAAATCAAGAAGAGAGGGGCATTTGTTACCACCATTTAGGAATTTTTTTGATGTTGAGGGGTGGGGAACCTACCCCTCTATGACCTCCTCTCCGCCAATGGGTCGAAAATGAATTAAAAAACAAGAACAATGGATGTATGGAATTGTAGAGAAGTAACAGAAAGATATCATGAATACATAAATTCATAATATGATTAATAAATTATTAAATATTCACATCAAAATTGTTAATAAAATCAAATCACATAGAAAACTTGAGGCATCATTACTTATGTTTGATTCACATCATGAAATAAAGTAGTATATAATAGTAATAAACTTTTTATCAAAGTAAACAACAAGATTGATAGCATAGTTTCAAATATCCTATTTGTTGGATAGTATTTAGAAAAGAAAAAAATAAAATAATATGATTATATATAGGACCTGGGCA
This sequence comes from Alisma plantago-aquatica, assembly GCA_963693085.1. Classification (NCBI taxonomy): domain Eukaryota; kingdom Viridiplantae; phylum Streptophyta; class Magnoliopsida; order Alismatales; family Alismataceae; genus Alisma; species Alisma plantago-aquatica. The sequence goes on from OY856412.1 coordinate 1,001,489,148, forward strand.
TCAATTATGATATTCCTCTGAGAGTTGACTACATATATATTAAAAATACTTACATTTATTTATATTCTTAACAATATAAGAATCATATCATTGGATATAATATTTTTGTTATTATACCCATTACTAAAGTTCCCTCGAAATGTATTCAAACTCAACTTACTTATGGATTCAAATTGAACTCTAGTATCATATTGAAACTTGATTGTATGTGACCTATGATAACCATTAAATCACCATCTTGGGTCATCTACTTCATTGTATGACATATAATTTTGTCATTAAAATAAGTGTATCCTAATCATGTATTTCATGCTCTCTTTGTGGATTGTCTCTTAAATCCTTTGCTAGATTTTTATTTGAATGGATGAATTGGATGATTTTGTTGGGTTTGGTGAAAGGGGAGAAGTGAAAATACAAAGTTTCTTCCCAAAAAATTCTGGCCATAGGATCCTTTGTAGCCATAAAATGTCAATATATAAAATGCATAGAAGGGATTTAAATATACCTTAGTGCCACTAGTTGACCGACAACTAGATACATCTTACTTTTATGAAGAAATTGCACTTCTAGATCCTAACCCGATGTGGTTTTTATTATTGTTGCCTTGTTTTCTCAACAACACCTGGTCTTCTCCTTGAAGAAGTTGTATGTCCTCAAGCCTCCCCCCAAGGTCCTCAGCCTATACATTGTCCACATGGATGTAGGAAATCATAATTCCCTACCTTTGTTTTCTAACAGGAAGAAGAACATGAAGTCGTCAATGTGCTAGTATCACTCACTCTTCTTCTCCTATTGTGGGGCTATCATCCTTGGGGTGAGTTTTTGTCTCTTCAAGAGGAATAAATCTAAGAAAACTTGTCCCACAATGTGTTTCTCAAGTGTTTCATATTCTGATGGATGTCAATCCTTATATATAGGAGAGTTATGCCTTCGATTTTCCACAAATCCAATCTAGTTATCAATCAACTCAAAGCATAATCAAACATGGAATACTTCTAAAAATTGTTAGTCACCCAATTCCTTAACTAGTTGACCAGTTAAACTGGTTTGGTCGCCCAATTAACAGATAAGCTTTCCAAGTCACCCAATTCCCCAGCCTAAGTTTCATTTCAATTGATTAATTTGATTCCAAAAGTGAATAGACCACATATTCCTTGCTATTTTCTAACTTCCAACCAGTCGATCAATAGGGAAACCCAATCGATTGATTGACTAGTTTCCCAAACTGGTGATATATCAATCATTTAACAATCAATTGATTGATCCAAACCATCCAACAGACATATTGTCTTTCATAATTGACTGATTGGATAGGGAATTAAGTTGTACATGATTGAGAACCATTCTAATCATATGGCTGATTATGAACTTCAATTTTTTTATGCATCCTTATGTGTGTGACCCCTTAGGTTACTGGTTATGTTGAAACTGGTGTTCAAAACCTCAGAATAAAATATTGGTATCTAGAAACACATTTTTGCTACCCGAGTAATAGTAATAAGTTGTAGGCGAACTTAAACCTATAAAGTGATCAATGTTACCATGACTGCATAATCACTTTATCACATATCATGATTGAAACTAAGGCAGTCATCCTATTAACACTAAATCTTTGTATCCTGAAACATAATATATTGTTGAGGTTGTGTGAGATAAATATCATATATTGACTCATATGATCACTTTCGTTCATTTCATAGTCTTATTTTTCATGTGTACATGATATCACTCTAATGGATAGAAAAATTCCATATAAATTACTCAACAATAATCTACAAGTTTCATTATGCACCCCAATCACCACTTGTATGGAAACTCTTTTCAAAGTCACACGGGGACAATGTTAAAGTAGAAATAATAACATTTTATTACTTACTGACTTCTAGTTTAAGGATCACGATTCCCATTTCCTCATTTCAATATGAATTTGACTACCATGACATTTATTCCATGTGTCATTATCAAAATGGGTTTGTCCAATACAACATATTCCCTAAATGGTATCCATGTATTTGAGTTTATATCCAATATCATGTCTAAAGAGACATAATAATCACTTAGCATGAGTACTAATATTATGTATTATTATTTTCCTATAACATCCTTCAGTTGTTATGCGACATAATGGTAACATATCATACGATCCCCAAAGACCCAATGTATTTTTGGCACTCTGACCAGCATACACCCAAAAATTGAAAAATTGGAAAAAATGGAAAACATTCCAAATAAACATGATAACCATAAGTTAAAAGAAATATCTAAGTAACATTTTGACATCATTTATATGTATATTAAAATAAGAGAGTCCATATATTTAGTCATATGCTGGTAACCATTCAACAATGTGTCATAAGTGACCAAGGTCACCTCAAGTATATGTAAAACATCTCCCTGCATATATTATACAATGAGCAGCATGCAAGGCATACAATCATAAAATTGAGCCATGGATGACTCTAGTAATCCATAAAAGGTTGACTCCCACTATCCTGAGTGTACATGGACGACTCTAGGAATCCACAAAAAGGTTATCTCCCACCTTATTCTCACTCCTCCCCTAGAGAAGGTGACTTATCACTAGTAAACCCCAAGGATAGGTAGTGATAACCTTAAAAACCTAAGGATAGGTACTGATAACCTTAAAAGGGTAATGAAAAACCATAAGAGTGAGACAACATTTCCATGAGATATAAGAATCTATAGAGTATTCTAATAATGTAACTCCACTATAAATGTGACACCCCAACTGTCGGACACCCCATAAAGAGGGAATACCCAAAACTGAAATATTGAATAATCCTTCTTAAATAAAGAGTCAAAGAAATGTCTAAATTAAAATTCCAACATCAATCACATGTAGATCACAATAAAAGGCCCATACATACATCCATATACATGTAGTTATACTCCATCATAGGTAAACAAGGTCACAACATTATTATACGTGATATTATCTTGTAATGACTTATAACATGAGCAACATGCACATGGAATACAAGCCAAAATTGATTCATAGATACATTATCCTAAAAATATTCTATGCATATATGAGCATATAGGAACACCTCTAAACATAACCAAAAAGTTATACGTCTACCTTTAGATACTTTTTCCTGAGAGAAGGTGGTTCTCACTGACAAAACCCTAAGGTGGGTGTTGGGAACCTAAAAAGGGTGGATTTTGAAGTTACTAGAGGTTGGATTATCCTAAGACCTTCTATGTTGGTCTTGGTCAGAGCAAGAATATAAACTAGGGTGTCAAAGACAATCCTACATAACAAGCATATTGAGTAATCAAGTCATGAGACCTAGGGTAGTACTTCTTAAATTTATCATGATATCACATTTCTTTTCCCAATTACATTTGCATGACTTCCATAATTACTTGAGATAAGACCTCAACCATGCTATAAAATGAGTAATTAAAAGGCAAGGAGGGGGCCATACCTTATGGATTCTTAAAGTACCTACTCACAATCCATGAGTTTCTAAAATGATACTTGTTTTTCTACCCCAACTTTCAAACACAATTACAATTATAAGACACTACATGAATTAGAGTTTCATATTATTAATAAATACATATACTCATCATTTATGAAGAAAGAATAGTAAGACTTAAATGTTACACCATGATATAATACCAGTCAAGCATTATCAACATTAGAACCCTATTTCATTTTCAAAAAGAGTCACACATAGACAAAACCACCATCGTCATCCATACATAGGCCATGACCTCATAATGTTTCACAACTCATGTAAATAATTGTAACATTATACTATGTTAATAACAAACAATAATGCATATTTAGTCCTATAGAGCTATTATATATGAAAGATATGGAAAAATCATCAGCATGCCTAAAAGAGATACTCTTAGGTACATAAGATTGGATTTTCAACAACATAACTACTAGAATACTCATCATTTCATGTTAAACAACATGCAATAGTTAGCAAGGTTAAGGTCCCAATATTCCCCATACTATATCCCCAAACCCATAAAAATCACATATTTAGGTGTTACAACATTTAGTTAGTGAGAATAATGGTTGCATTCTAAACATACATTAAATCATTCTCTTTCATGAAGAATAAGAGATCTAGAAATAAAGCACACATATCTAGCTCAAAGTACCTCCTATAAGCCTCATAACGTCTAATCAAGGTAGTTCATGCTCCAACTAGGCCAAAGCGGGATAGATATTTAGCTAGAGAGAGATATGTCCTCCATGGATAACCAATAACCATGACCAAGAGGGTGGAAGAGAGAATAAAAATAATAAATGATGAGAAGAGATCAAAGAACTTACATGATGTATAACCAAACTAGCCTTAAAATAGTGATCATCCTTAGATCAATTAAGCAAGTAAAATATCAACATTCAAGCATGTGCACCAGCTACACCCTTAGTAATACCCATGCAACACTGCATAGGAATCCTAGAAATTCCAAATTATCCAAAAGATTATCCAACAATGAAGTTTTCACATATTTCGACGCTCAGGTAGGTAAGTTTTACATTACATCCCATTAATAGACCCCCATCAAGCCCCCACATTGGACAAAGGACAAAAAATACAATGTGATCTACCCACATCAGTCACCAACAGAACATGTCATGCCCTTTTTCAATGCAATAAGGCACTGAATCCCTACCCAATGTAGCTCCACAGGTAGCCCTTGACACACATTTGGTAGCAAAGGCACACCTATGTCACATACATCTGGCATCCCCCACAATACTCATTGTATTCCAAGGTTCTTGCATATGTGGATACCACAATTCAACTTTGGACCTCCTTGCCCAATGTGGCCTCAATGCCTAATTCACTTGCATCAATTGATCCCATCATCCCATGAAAAAACAAAAAGTTACATTTTGTAAGTCCACAACTTCAATAATTTTAGATAATAACAGTTGATCATCTCATTATGTTATCATTCAAAAGTTATCTACAAAATGTGAAAAACATGATTTTGATTAGGGATGGCAATGGTGTTGTGAAAAAACCATCTCCACACATAATCACACCACATTTTACACCACATAACTATATCGAGTGGTTATAGTGCGGATATGATTTTAGACTTTTGAAATATATATATATATATATATATATATATATATATATATATATATATATATTCATAGAGAGAGAGAGAGAGAATATTGTCCTAGTCACATTATCTATTGTCACTCTCACATAGATAGCTAGATCTCTACTTTCCAATGGAATTTTATGTATAGAGATGTAGGAATTTTCATTTTTCTCACAATTACTATAGAAATGGTTGTCATCTTTGTACATGTAATAAACATACATGTTTCCTTTGAATGTAAAAATATAACAAAACATATATAAATTTTACATATTTTGTACTTAATATCTATGTGTATTTTTCACAAACTTATATAGTCATTCATGTAAAGGTGGCAGAGAGTCATGATCATTGGAGGAATCATGTAATGTATCATGTTTATTTTACTTATTTCATACAGATAATGAAATGTGCAAACATAACAAATGTAGAGGTAGATAATTAAGGTGATAAATGGGTTTATTATTATATGTAAACTACTATTTTTTATTGAAAGATGTAGTTGTCAGTGGAGATGAAATCAAGTTAATAAAAACAAAGAAGGTGAAAAGAATATAGGAAGACTCATGAGGAAGAGAGTCAATAAAGTTAATGACATTTGTTATTACTAATCATCTTTCTCCATAATTAATACAAATAGTATACCAACCTCCTATACCAAATATTTTAACTTAACCTTCTCTCTCTTGGAAAATATATCACTACATTTACTTCTAAACATTATTTAACTAATTATTCAAAAAAGAGAATAAAAATAAATATAAATAAGAGAGACACATAGTTCAAATTATTGAAAACTTGGTATTTTTGTTATTTACTATAAAAAAAACATTGGTTTTATATATATCTATGCTTTTATTTCCATTTATTGTGTACAACTTCACAAACAATATGTATAATGCTACTTTGGTTAATAGAAATTTGTTTGTGATGTGCTGCAGTTAACCACAATATTTTGATGGTGTGGATATGGTTTCTCATATTTAAAAATGCAATATATATGAAGTGGATATGGTGTTTAATTTTTCTCTGTGGTGTGGTTATGATTTTTCTATAACCTACACCATATCCCATACGACTACCATCCCTAATTTTTATATTTGAACAATTCAAGATAAATCCATATTAATTCCTATAAACCATAAATTCAAGGTAAACAAAGAAATATTAGTGTAACTCTAGGTATAAGTCTTATCTCTCTTCCTTCTTTATAGGGTTTCATCCCTAAAGTCCTATGACAAAGTCTTATATTTCTATTATATATTCTCGTCTAACTCCCTAGTGGCCTCCTCAATGCCATAATGATGCCACAAAACATTTACTAGCAATATATCTTTATTCCACAACTTATGCAAATGCCTTTCTAGGATCAAAACTGGCCCTTTCACATAGATATATTATGATTAAGTTGAACTTACACTAGATGTATTATATTTCAGTAATAAATGTGGAAAACATTGTGTAACCTTCTCAATCCAGGTGTCAACTCCAACATTTATTCTGCTTTCCTGACACATTCTTTGATAGGATAAGGGACCGTATCCCTAAGAGAAAGCTTACATTTCTTTTTAAACCTTAAAACACCTTTCCAAAATGAGACTTTTAGGTAGACATAGTCTCCAACATGGAATTCTAGAGTTCTCATGCAATTATCAACATGTAAATTCAATTTTTTGTGTGATGATTTCAACTATTTTTTTGATAATCTTTATTGTTCCAGTTTTCTACTACAACTCTAGATCAAAAGATGACTCTATTCTTATGCCAATAAATAGGCAATCTGCAATGCATACCATACAATTCTTTGTATGGCTTCATGTCGATACTCCTATAATAGTCGTTATAGTAGCAGAACTCTATCAAAATAATGTGATTTTCGTAGATTCAAGGAACCAAAACACATAAGATCATAAAAAGCAGTGTTGAACTCCAATTGTGTACGGAGAGTAATGTTGAAATCCAATTTTATACCTAAAGCTTCATGCAGGTGATCCATGAACCTACTCATGAGTTGAGTTCCTATATTTGACACAATGGTTGATGGTATACCATGTAGGGAAACTATCTCAGCTAGATATATTTTTATTATTTTCTTTTCTAATTAAGTAGTCTGACACACAAAAAGTGAACTTGCTTAGTCAACCAATTAAGAAGCACCTAGATGGAGCCATGCTTCTTGATTGTCTTGGGTAGACCAACCACAAAGTCAGTGACATTATCCATTTCCACTCATACATTAGAAATGAAACAACAACTCCTTTAGTTTTTTACCACTCAAATATTATAGACAATTGTAATAACTCTGCTAGTTCTTGATGTTCTACCTTCACATGCAAAAAATTGGGCATTTCACTACAACATCCACAACATCACACTTCTTCTTAGACACCATTACAAATCCCTCATATTCTCATACATCTTAGTATTTATAGGCATATCATACATATATAAATTACTTCTTTTAGCATAATATTACTCATACATCATACTTAGGAACAACCAACCTACCATGGAAACAAAAATAACCATCCTCGGAATTGTAGAAATCATCATGTTTCTTATCTCAAAACTCTTCCTATATATTTAGTATCATAGTATTTGCCCTCCATGCATGTTTGATATGATGTACCAAGAATAGTTTGATTTTAATTGTTCTAAAAAGCTTCCAACAAAGATAATTCCATATGAATATTTATCTAAATAAGAGATACCAACATGTCTTTATTACTACACACCATAGGTTACTATTGCACTTTATCTATATAAGAAGATGGTAATGACATTAAACAAAAAAATTAGACACACAATTTTCTTCTTCAAGGTAATAATCAATAATACATTAATAGTAATTGATCAATTCCAACCATATCCTTTGCTTCATGCTCAAGTCCTTTTGTGAAAAGATGTACTTGAGGCTCTTATGATATATGAATATTTAGAAAGTATCTCCATAAAGATAGTTTAAGTACACATTTAAAGCCAAAAACATACCTGCTAACTCCAAATTATGTGTTGCATAGTTATTCTCATGCTTCATGAGTTTATTTGAATCATAAGATATCACATTCTTATCTTGCATCAACATAGAACATAACCCTCTCTTAGAGGTGTCACATTAGAATATGGCTTTCCATTTCTCTGGTGAAACCAACATAGGTATTGATGTCAACTTCTCCTTAATCATCTGAATGCAACATTGACACTACTCATTCTAGAAAAAAGGTACACCCTTCTTGGGTAGCCTCGAGAACAACACATTTATACAACTAAATTTCATTATAAACCATCTATAGTAACCAGTTAAACCAAGGAAATTACACACTTCTATAGTTTCTTTCACTACAAATTGATTCTATCTTCTTGGGATCTAGTAGACCCCCTTCTTAGATATGAAATGACAAAGAAAAGATACCATAGTCATCCTGAATTCACACTTATTTAATGTCACATACAACTTATGATCCCCTTATAAATGAAAAGATAGTCAAAGATGTTGCTCATGTTGATTTGTACCCTTGTATTAGATCAATATGTCATTTATAAAGACTATAAATATTGATGATACAACCAAAATATTCTCTCATTAGAATCATGACAGCTGCAGGAACATTGGTTAGGCCAAATGGCATAACAAAATGCTCATAATGACCATAACTGTACCAACATGTTGTCTTAGGTATGCCATCCACCTCAGTTCTCATTTGATGGTGCCCTAATCTTAGAACTATCTTTGGAAATAGTGTATATCCCTTCAACTGATCAAATAGATAATCTATCCTTCGAAAAGGGTACCTTTTCTTCACTGTCACATTAATAAACTTTAGTAACCTATGCACAATCTCATACATCCATCCTTCTCATTCCAAAACCAAATAGGAACACCTTAAGATGACTTACTTGACTATATAAACCCATTGTCCAATAACTTCTGGAGTTGAGACTTTAACTCCTTCATCTCATCCAATGATATCCTATATTGTTCTTTGAGTTATATGCTAAATATTAGGTACCATATTGATCCCAAAATCAATATTTCTAGGATTTGGAACCTGGAAGCTTATCATAAAACACATCCTCAAAATTCCTAACCACAAGGACATTCTATATCTTCATAATCTTTTCATTTGTATTTACAACATGTGATAACCACTCTGTACATCCCTGCCTCAACATCCTTTCTACAGTAGCGGATGATACCAAACACATAGAAAGGATCTCCATATCTCCTTGGAAAAACCAAGTATTACCTACATCACATAACTATGCAACCTTATACCTAGAGTTCAAAACCACCTTACACTTTTCTATTCCATACATCCCTAGGATCACATGAAACCCATGTATATCAAGTGGTGATAGATCCACTTGAATGATGTTTCCTAAGAAACAAAGGACCCAAGATGTACATTCCTTCATTAAAACTTTGGATCTCACCAATGGATTATCAAGAAAATTCCATCATGCATACTATCACTAGAAAACTACACAGAGATATCACTTCTCCAATAATAAAATAATGTGTGGCATGTGGGTCAACTAAATTGATATGAAATATGATGAAGTTAATTCAAAATGAAAATTTTCAATATGACATGTTACCATTTATGGGAAGATGAATCCTTTAGGCTAGGTCATGGCAAAGACTCTATCCTTTGCACTCATGTGGTCACAACCATGACTCTTGATTGGTTTTCCTGACAATCCTGCTTGTGAAGCCTAGCCTTATGTTCTCCCAAAACCTCCTTGATGTAATGATGGTGATCTTACCTACCATGTGTCACCTCTTCTTGCAATTAGAAGAAAAACATATTTACATGCTCAAACTATCTAGGAATGGTAGCACTAGAAGCTCTCAAAATGCCATGACCCATTATGGTTGTAGTTGAATTTTGGTCCTCCATACTAAAACTATATGGCCTTATATCTTACATGGAACCAATATCATCACTTTTCTATGTGGAAAACCTTTGCCTTTGTCCTTTCTACGCGACAATTGTGATTTTGTTGGATTCCTTCGATCTAATGTTGCACTTCTATTTTGTGATTGCTACTTTATCACAACATAGCTTGACCTTGTAAAACTTCTTGGATTCTTGCTATTGGTGAAGATTCTCTTAGTCCTTGGAGCTGCTCTATTTTCCTAAATAACTATCATAATCTTCTTAGTCCTCATCATTGCTTCCAAGAAAGGATGAAAACATCTAATATGTATTCAGAGTAGAGGTCATTGTGAAAACTCCCATGTTCAAACACTCCTCAAATTGACATATTGTCTCATCAGATATGCATCCAAATGAGGATATAACCTCACCAAGTTCATAATTTGAGCCTCAAAATTGTTCATTAACTTCATCCTTCAACTTAGATTCTCAATATGGAACATATTCTCACACATTTTTGACCAATGGAAGTACCTATTTCCAATCTCCTTGTAAAACTCCACCTAGGTAATCATGTCTATGGATGTCTCCTCCTCCATGTCCTAGAAATGGCCATCAATGCCCTCAAAGAGATAGATAATATGATCAAGATTCTCCTCTTCTAGTATATCCAGATACTAGAAAGCCTTCTCGAATTTCGTTAACCAAAGATTTGCATCTGCATGATCCTTTGTGTTATCATACTCTATATTTCTAACCATCCTCATCCTCAAATAGGTCTTACCCGCAATACAAGAAGACTCGACACATAGTGTGGGTGAAGCAATTGGCATCCTATACATCACATGCATAAAGTTTGACATTAGTTTCACACACATATGTTTGATTTCCATGTCATTAGTTTCACAAACATATGTTTGATTTCCAGGTCAACTGGTGTCACAGGAACCAGGGGAGAGGAGGAGGTTGTGAATGATTTGCTACAAGAACTTTTTTCTGATGCCCTCTAACACACCTTAGTTTTCCATGGCACAAAATACTATTTTTACTATCTTTATGTCATAAAATTATATCTAGAAGTTATAAATGTTGATCAAATTTGGAGAACAAGTAGGGACATACACCAAATCATAAATTTGTGTAACGTTAAGTAAGAAATGATATGATACATTCAAATGTGACTCCCTGACATTATAATGTGAAAGTACAAAAAACAATGAATTGTCCTACTTAACATGATTTGACCAAGACAACAAAGAAAGGTCTAAATTCAAATATCATTCACATGTAGACACCAAATCACATATGCATCTTCCCCCATGTTGTGCACGGGCTACAAGCCTATGCCCAATGAAACTCTCATAAGCTTCCCTTATCCACCTTGCTTGATAGGTCATTATCACTTGCCCATAGATCACATATGTCCATACAAGAACACACATGTAGATTTTGTAGTCCAAAATTTAAAAAAAAGCACAACACAAAAGTTTGGGCTTATAATATTCTCATCATATAAAACATATGTGCACAATACAACCCATCATGACTTTTATTACTTTGAATAAATTGAACTAATTCTTTATTAAATTTCAATAAATCACAAATCAAGATAGTTATATTATATGCAACAACTTCTATAAAACATATCTTAGAAGAAAAGATATATAAGTAAATTCATGCAACATGGATAAAGCACATTGAAGATGTAAAACCATTACAAAGTGAAAGATGTAAGATGCTATACATTCCAAAATACATGAATTCATTACATATATTATTATTAATCCTTAGGTAGTTGGTACATGCCACCCAAAAAACTAGCTAGTGATTGTAAAGTGCAATAGCCCATGTAAAGTGTGTTAGGAATATTTGATCTCCTTCTGACGCCGTCAAGACTCATTCAATGTGAGTATAATAGGTAGGGGATTATTTCCCTACAACCTACTTATAAACATCATAACCATTGATGATACTCAAGTCATGACACCTATCATTATAATAAGGTAGTATTGTTCCTTTTTAATAATCTATCACATAAATCTCATTCATATTAGCATGAAGGTCATTCACAATAGGATATAAATCATCGACCACACCCATATAAATAAGTGATGTGAGCACGTCGAGGAAACCATACAAAATATAGATTCTTGATAAGATGAATTTGTTCTATATATATGACTCTGAGTACCACTCTTAATCATTATATTCTACAAGGACACCTATTTTGTAACCCCAATTAGAGAAATATAAATACCTTCTCGCAATCTCATAATGCCATGTTGTCATTTTGGCCATACAAAGTTCATATCATCATAAGGGGTAAAAATGCATATATTTCTACTAGCATATCTTCTATTAACAATAACAAATCACTATGCAAAATTTGTACAAAAACACCTTGGTTTTGCATAATATGCTAAGTGTAGTGAAAGCGCCTCATATAGCCTTTTTTTGGGAAAGATACATCTAGTTTGAAAGTTTCACCAACATGAAAGTAACATAGAATTCCATTTTTGTTATATTAGGAAATGAAGGGAGGTAAAATTGAAGTTACCCAAGTTATAAAAAAAACTACCATAGAATTATCATCTTTAGACTTTTATACACAAATTTATTGAAAGTAGTGGTTGTATTTGGAATTTCATCATAAACAATACTAAAAAGATAAAACATTCACCTTATGTGAAGAACATGATTACCAACTAGAAAGAATAAAGCTCTAGCTCCCAATAACTTTTTTTAGCCCAAGAAATCCACTCTTTCTAGCTCCAACTTCAATTGGGCCATAGAAGGTGAAAAAAGAGTTCTTTAGGTGAGTAGAAGGATTTCTACCATATAAAATAGAAAACTTCAGCTGAGAGGTTAAAAGAGAGAGTATGAAACAATAAAATATGAGAATAAGAAGAACTTAAATGGATTCATGCTAAACAAGGTATGGATTATGGTTCTAGGCTTTGATCTTCCAAAAGCAAGCTAAATCACCAACATGCACCAATATATACAAGATCTACCTTGAGGATTAACCTCCTCTTTCTCAAGAAGCCATTGACAACTCAAAAAAGTCTATGTGATCCTCTAAAACGAAGGGTTCCCATAATTATATTTAAGAAAGGAGAAAATTGCACTTCAACCCATAAATAATGCACATAAGGTCCCCCATTGGCCAAAGTGACAAAAATGATTCGACACATCCTTATTGACCTCCAAAACGCATATAAGTTACATACCCATACATATTAGTAACCATGAAGCCTGATGCGATCGTATCTCTAACCAACAACACACGTCACTAGCTAGCTCAGCCTGATGTGATCGCATTAGGTTGGCCTTGGGCACACATTGGGAAGCCAACATTGCTCAGTGCAACCTCATCTCTCCAAGTACTTAGCTAGTGTTTCCTTATTTAAACCCAGAAAAGTGTCTTCCTCAAAAGTTCGATGACTATGTAGTGAATGAATCACACTATTGTCACCAAGTAGAATCTCATGTAGCCTCTGTAGAGGGCTTCTTAAAAAATAATCAGGAGAGATTTGAGTGAGAGGAATGCCATTTTTGGAAGGGTGGATGTCCTTAGATGGGATGACATATGGATCTAAAAGAGAAGAAGGAATCCCAATTATCAATTTTGCTAGAGGGATTTGGCGAGTTGCAATAGTGGATGGATGCTCTAGTATAGAAGCAATGGTTGAACAATTACCATTTAGACCATTCTTCGTAATTAGGGTCTCTGAGACATGTGAGACCAATGTTCTGAGGGAACCAACTGAATGGTTAGGAAAATTACATTGAAGCTTGTAGTTATTTGTGTTTGGAAAATTAGAATATCCATGTGAAGATTGTGAAGATGAAGAAGCGGCTTCCTCAAGTGAGTGATTGGATATTTTGCAATAGCATAGTCATAATGAATGATGACGTTGGACTCTTTGTCTATGAAAGTCATCCTTAGCCTTCCAATAATTGAGTATTTGGTAATCCAAGGCTAGTATCTTCATCATTTTTTGAGGGAGGTGGGATAGGTCATCAACCTTGCATTTGATTGTAGCAACTTGTTGAGGCATCTGTTGAAATCATGCAGTTTATTAGTGGGGTATTGAACCAATTGGATAAAACATGCACCTCCTGTTTTAATTTAGAAATATCAGACATGTGGTTAGTAGTTACTCAATGCAGTATGCCAAACTGACAACCAAAAGCTACATTGAGTGTGTTAGGATACGTGATATAGGATGATTGGTGTGTAGAGGTTGGAGGTTTGGTTGTAGTACACGATAACAGGAAGAAGGTTCTACTGCCTATTGTTGGTAGTGAGGCGAACTGTCCAAAATTTCATGGCCTCATGCAGTGGAGATGTGACATATGGAATGGTGGTAGGGGCAAAGACATGTTTTCTAGGTGGAGAGGTTGTCACGGGGTTGTTCTGTGCACTGTTGTAGCCATCTCCTTTCATTTTGTGGTCGCGTGATTGATTATGTGTACAATGATATGTAGTGAGGAGTGTGGGAGAGACTCAACGTTGTCATTTACTGCATCCTCATGGTCATTGTCCTCATGGATGTTAGAAAGCAGCTCCTCAAAAATAGATGCAACAATAGGCATCGATTGAATCTGAGTAGAGGAGATGGTGTGGGTACTCCTAGGGGAGGAAGTGGAAATACTAAGGCATGCCATGGTTTTCTTGAGTTTATCTTTAGTAAAGAGAAACTATTGTGCATCATAGCTAGCACATTCTAGTAGTTCAATGTTAATATTATATCACATGAAGAGAAAGTAAGGTTTCTCATTCCAGTGCACAAGGATACCAACACTAGTAAGGTATTTATAGTCGACCAATGTTGATGGGTTTGCCTTCCATTATGTTGGGCATGATGTACAACTCTTCATGATAAATGATGTCCATTTTATATTTGCAGTAAAGAATATCAGCAATGATTTTGTGAATAACTCCATAGAATCCAAATTGCAAATTTGATGCCTTTGCAACATAATACTTGTAGCAACGTCGACCAATGAGTTTGGACCAGAGTTTGTTAGCTGAATAGCATGAGTCATATTTCTCTAGGAGGTCCAAGCATGCTTGTTTATCTTCTTTTTCTGAGGCACAAACAATTTTTTTGAATATGTTCTTCATAAGTACCTTGCCTCAAATATTGGGTAATTTATTTGATGAAGGGCTAGGAAACCCTAGCCCTTAGCTTATTGTGCCCTTATAGAGTTTGTTTACAAAGTAGAAACAAAACTGAAAGTGTCTGGAAATAGGTGAACAAATCTGCTATTCCTGACTTTCAAATAGGTATATCAGGAAGAGAGTAAGGACTTGACCTTTTCATATGTCAAAGTCCACTCTTCTTGGATTTCCGGTATAGCACAAGTGAGATAGGGGCTAGGAAGGAAAGACTTCAAGGAGAAAGGAGGCAGCTGAGTAGTCAGGCCTAAGCTCACCCCCTATTGAATATCGTGTCTATCTGACCTAGGTTCGTGCACACCAACTGGTATCCAAACTGGGGTGATGTGTACAAAGTACCTAGAACAGGACTAGCTGACAACAACCAAAAAGTCACCCCCAGACTAGCCACAAACAGCTTTCCTACCTAAACCCTACACCTCTGCCTATTTCCTCAGATAGTGTACTATGCCCAAGGATCAACTCGGGTCTCCATATGCACCTCATCAGTCTGGGTGAGCAATCTATTTCATCACACACAGACCACTGCATGTGTGCGGGTCATCTACCTAGCATCTTGATCCCTGTGATGGTCCCCATCAGTGCACATACCATGTCTCCAGCACTCGACATGGGAGTCTGTCCCTCCATTCCTTGTCAGTGTTGTAAAGGTGGGCGTGGATTTGCCAATGCACAATGATCGATTGCTTGTTAGTAATTGATATGTATACCTCCTTGATGGAGGATATGAATTCCTTTGTGTGTTCAACATAAGAGGTGATGTCCGAGTAGCACAATGTTTCTAAGTTTGATCTGATGAGGAGATCTTGCACTCTATTCTAGATGCCTAGATCCTTCAGTATTTGTTTGTATGAAAGTCATGTAGCATGGAAAGTTTTCCTATCATTTCTTTGTAGGCATCTAGGTGAGCATTGTCATGAGGATAGAATTCTTCATGCTGTCTGAGATTCTCATCCTGAGCAACTTCCACAGATAGAGTGGTGAGGTGTGGAAATTTATTTGAGGGTCCAAAAAAATTAATTTTGACACAAAGGTTAATAAGGACGTGTAAAATTTGAATTGTACATTAGTTTTCACTTTTAGAATATTTAATATGTCATTTACTTTATTTGAATCCTTTTAGCATTATCTTGTTAATTTATTTTATAATTTATTTTATATTTTTTTTATGGATTCTAGTATTATCCAACTAAAAAGGAATTTGACAATTGGCCATTAATACATGAGACCTAAATTTGACATTACTTTCTTGTTTGAAAATATTATAATGTATTATTTCATATACATGGTTTTGTCAATGTTAAAATGAATATTTATATGGTGTATATTAAGTTACTATATTGGGTATTTATGATCCTTTCAAAATTATTAACTCATGAGAGAAGTAAAGAATATCCCCAATCTCTCTTCAATTCTCCTCAACTATGTCTATTTGTATTTTCTTTTGAACAATAGTAACTTAGTTCATGTTAATTGTTTCCATAATATTAGTAACATCCTCTAGAGATAATATAAGAGGAGAAATTTGTATTCTCTTACTACTTTTTGTACTGAAATTTTACAGTTAAATATTTCGTACATAAGAGTGTGATGTTATTCTTTACATATGTAATACTTAGTGTGATTCTAAAATAAATTTCGGATTTTGATTCTTTTATGATAATATTTTCATACACGCACA
This sequence comes from Alisma plantago-aquatica, assembly GCA_963693085.1. NCBI lineage: Eukaryota > Viridiplantae > Streptophyta > Magnoliopsida > Alismatales > Alismataceae > Alisma > Alisma plantago-aquatica. Next base: position 1,001,506,003 of record OY856412.1, read on the forward strand.
ACATTATTTCCATTATTCTGCACCACAAATTTATTTTTACAATCCATACAAGTTGGCTTACATTATTCATTTAATATATTACGTGTTTTCTTTTTGATAATGAATTCAATATTTTTGGCCTTTTCTTTCATTTTTTTCTTAAGGAATCTGAGGCATCTAAAAACTTCTAAAAGATGTGAAACTTAGTCTGCTAGCAAATTTTAACATGGGGAAAACTATTTTATGATTATTTTTTCCTATTGTGGTTGTTTAGCATTTTATTTAATGTTTTGGTCTTTAATATACATTCTCTCACTATAACACACTAGGATAGATTAGATTGTCCAAATATTGTGGAAATTCACACATAAACTAATTTTGGTATGTCAATTTTGAAATTGGGATTTATTTCTACTATTGAAGTTATTTAGTAATTTATTTAACATTTTTGGCTCATATTATTATTTTCTTTTATAGTTATAATTATAACAGTTATCATTATGCAAACAATGTGGAACTTGCACCCAAGGCAGTTGGGACCCAAGGAACACATTTTTACCATTACATTTTAGTTTTGAATCTCATTTTATGAGTTATGGCACCATTAGAATGTTTGTCTTATTACCATTATGTTTATCAAAACATTATAACTTTATTATAAATATCCAATGAACATATTCTTATTATATTCAATACATTTTAAAAGAGCTATATATTATTATCTTGCACAAAATTATACATTTTATTTATTTTACATATTTAATCCATTAATTTCACATTTGTTTAAATAATAGAATATCATAAGTATTTATGGACGGAATTACCAATTGTTACTCCTAATCATATAATTCATTTTATTTAGTCACTATGTTAGTAAAGGAAATACATGCCACATATTTCATGATTTCATTACATGTTGACACATAATTAAGTCATTTTGTAAATATGGTTTAATTTTTTTCCTTGTTTGGTCAAATCTAGGAAACCAAATCTTACTAGATTTGTAATTATGGAATAGGGTAATATTCTATGTTTTGGTTTGTTACAATACGCCACCCCTTAAAGAGGATTTCTTCCTCAATATCCAAATATCCTAAATAAGAGTCCATAGGATACTCCTATATTGTGAGTATAGTTTCATTGTATCAATTGGTGCAACATTTCCTTAAATATGTCCACCAAATTTGGTCCACTTAGAAAGGTCTTTTTAACCCCAGTTAGGATATAATTATTGCATATATTTTACTTTGATTAATTGCCAAAATTTAGGTAATGTTTTTTAGTCTAGCATCTTTATCTAGTTTTCTAATTCTAAAAGATAAAGGCTTTAAGACCTTTCCTAGAGAAGGATATTATAAAACCCAACTAGTCTCTCGATATGGGTAGCATGAGGTATGATAACTATGTTCCAATAGATATTTTCTTGGTCAAAGGTATTAGTTGTCCTAACAGATTGGTCTTCCATTAATATAGGTGTAATGTATAAGGGAAAGGGTTCCAAGGATGATTTTGTGAATAGTTAGATTGAAGAGTACAATTATGCTATGTACCATCTTGTAAATAGTTGGGCTCGAAAGGGGACCACTCCTTAATATAAGAAAATAATTTGCATATAACCCCATGAACTCAAATATGACCAAATAAAAAGGGTGCAATATTTTTTCTCAAACAAATAAGTATAGAGATATTATATATTGCAACAGAAAACAAAAATCCAACTATGAAAAAAATTCTTTGTTCAAATTAACATACTTCCTTATAGGAAAAGTCAAAATTATAAAATCTAATTATCATGATCATATTGTGGTAAACAACCTTCCCATCTTGAAACCCAACCTAGCAGTTGGTCCTTCACTAAGTCCTCTTCTCCCCAAATATTGGGATGTGAGAAATTTGGGTGGACTGGAAAAAAACACCCAGGAAAAGAAAAAAAAGGACGTCAGTGAACTCTGGGTGGAATGGAAAAAAACACCCAAGAAAAGATAAGAAAAAAGAAAAGGACGTCTGTGAAAACTGTTATGTGCAATAAAAACAATTAGGCAATCCTTAAGATAGAGAAAAATTAAGGCTGGATATCAAAGAAAGGAGAGGTTTAAAACAAGAAGTTCAAAGAAAATTTAACATGTCAAAAGATGAGGCATTATAACAAAAGATATGATTGACTGAAAGAAAATCTGGGCATATAACAACAATAATATTTCATAAACAGTGAAAGTAAGCAATTAGACCACTTTTATTTATGTAGGACAGAGACCCATAAATATCATGCCTAAGTTGTGTAGAAATGTGCACCCTGGGTAGAAATGTGTGCCCAATAGATATAATACAAGTGGGTAGACAGACTCAGGGTGGAAAGGCACACCCAAATATTATGATAAGTACATATGTACTTACTACTATAAATAAACTGTCTATTTTGTACATGCACATGATATAAAAATAAGATATAATTTTAGTCATCATCAACTTGATTCAAATAAGAGAAAGAAATTATCTCAATAAACAAGCATGATGACCTTCAACAATAGAATCTCATGGTATCAGTAATAAATTAGGAAGTATCAAGGAAATAGGAAGGTATATACAAAGGTGAACAAGTTTTAACCAGAAATACCTTATATGGGAAATTTGTTGGTGAACATAGTATTTCCTTAATAATCAGAAAAGATGCACATACCACGGATAGAGTTTACATGTATCTAAGATCAAAATCATAATTCCATCTCAATCTCAAGAACATTGTAATGCGATTAGGAAACATAGTATAGGAAAAGCATCGAGGGCCTCCATTGGACCATGTTGGGATGAATTTGTGGGGTTAGAGGGTTGGAGACCCGCTATTTTGAAGAGTTGATGCCCCATGATAACTGGGTATCGATAGGTGTATCAGAGACAAAACATGTGATCACACAAGTCCTTGGAAGGATTTTATATAGGTTGACATGCGTGGGTATCTTTGGGGAAAGGAATGGAGGTAGTGGGTAATCATCGTCTATGATTTAGAGATTGCATATCTTGGGGTATATATAATACTATCATCAACTAGTCAAATATGATATGGCAAAAACATAAGGGAGAAAACTAAATAAATCAAAATATAAATATCATTAGAGGGATGCGGGAGAAAGCAAGGAAAGGTTAACAAAGGAAAAAGAGGAAGAGAGAGGGAAAGCTAAAATTAAAAGAAAGAGAGTACCACATAGAAAAAAGAAAATGAAAATAAAACATGATAGGAAGACAATTATAAACCATATCAAACATAATGTACTACTTAACAATTAAGAATTAATGTTTCCAATTGTATATTCTCTTTCTAAATTCATTTGAGGGTCCATATAAAATAATTTTTGATACATGCTTATTAAGACATGTATAATTTGAATTGTACATTAGTTTTCATTATTAGAATGTTGAATATATCATTTACTTTATTTGATTTCTTTTAGCATTATCTTGTTAATTTATTTTATAGTTTGTTTATGGATACTAGTATTATACAACTGAAATGGAATTTGTCAATTGGAACATTAATACAAAAGAAGTAAATTGACATTACTTTTCTTGTTTGAAAATTGTATAGTGGATTATTTCATATACATGAACATTTTAACAAAGTTAAAATGAATATTTATATGGTGTTTATTGAGTTACTATATGAGGTGTTTATGATCCTTTCAAAATTATCAAACTCATGAGAGAAGTAAAGAATATCTTCTACTTATTTAAATTCCTCAATCTCTCTTAAATTATTCTCAACTATGTTTATTTCTAATTTCTTTTGAGAAATAGTAACTTATTTTATGTATATTGTTTTCATAATATTAGCAACATCCTCTAGAGATAATATAAGTGAGGAAATTTTTATTCTCTTACTACTTTTTATACTAACATTTCACATCTAAATATTTTGTACATATGCATATGATGATATTCTTTACATATGTATTAATTAGTGTGTTTCTCAAATAAATTTCAAATTTGATTTCTTTTATGATAATATGTTCATGCATGTACAACATTGTTTCTCATTATGTTACACCACAATTTTATTTATTACAATCTATTTAAGTTGGTTTACATTTTTCATTTAATATATTAGATGTTTTCTTTTAATAATAAATTTAATATTTTAGCCTTATTTTTCATTTTCTTTTCTTAAGGAATTTGAGGCATATAGAAACTCCTAAAAGATGTGAAACTTAGCCTACAAGCAAACCTGGACACGAGGAAAACTTTAATACAACTAGTTCTTCCTATTGGGGTTATTTAGCATTTTATTTAATATTTGGGGCTTTAATATACATTCTCTCCCCTAAACTAAACTAGGATAGATAAAATTTTCCAAATATTCTAGAAATTCACACATAAAATGATTTTGGTATGTAAATTTTAAAACTGAGATTTATTTCTACTATTGAAATTTATTAGTAATTTATTTGACACTTTTGTTCCCTATTCTTATTTTCTTTTACAATTACAATTAAAATAGTTATCATTATGGAAACAATGTGAAACTTGGCACTCAAGGAACACATTTTTACCATTATATATTACTTTTAGAATTCTCTTTTATGAGTTATGACACCATTAGAATGTTTGGTTTATTACCATTATATTTATCAAAACATTATACCTTTATTATAAATATCCACTCAGTTGAGTGTTATTATATGCAATACATGTTTAAAAGAGCTATATATTATGATTTTTCTCAAAATTGTACATTTTACTTATTTTACATATTTTATCCATTAATTTCATATTTATTTAAATAATAGAATGTAATTAATATTTATGGACATGGAATTATCAATTGTTACTTCAAAGCATATTATTCATTTTTATTTAGCCATTATGTTAGTAAAAGAAATGTATGTAGCATATTTCATGATTTTATTACATGCTGGCACATACTTTTTTTTTGGTCAGCTAAAAACTATGTTGCTATTGATTCCAAAACTTTAGGTACAAAAACAAATGTGCACCCCTTAATCCTCAGGAGAGGATTACCAAAACAAAGCAAAAGAAAACACAAGTCTTGAACAAAAGACCTAATGATAGAAAGAAAGATACAAAGAGAGAGAGAGATAACAAGGGAGTATTCATACAGACTAATCCCAATAATACACCACCAAAACAATAGAGGGGATTCACTATCATTATGTGCACCCACAAATTGTGTAGACTTTACTGTTAGAGAGGAGACCATCAGTAAAAGTCAGAACTCTAACTTCCATGTTAGCATCAAACTGATATTAGTCAATCTGCTAATGCACAAGAAACATATTATCTTTAGCATCAACCTACTGTACCAAACTGATCCGTAAAAGAATCTTCAACAAACTGAACAGCTACATCAAAAGCTAGAAATAGGAATCAGACTCCCCTTCTCCCTGGCATTAAACCATTCACTAAAAGTAGAAGAAAGAAAAGGCAGATTCAAACTTCACACCATTGAGCATCAACACAGGTCCTTGGAAACTTATACAATGACAGATAGAACAAAAAGAACTTAGTTGTTATTGGCAACTCTCATCCTGTCACCAGCCAGTCAAGCAATCAAAGCTTCAACACTTAAAACAGCTGCACCAATCACTAGAGGACCAGACCAAGGCCTCCCATCACTGACATTAAACCGCGCATAGAAAGTGTGGATGAAGAACCCAAGAAGGAACCTCCAGATATCAAGAAGCAGATCAAACGTCTCAGAAAAAATTACTAAATAGCAGGTATCAGGAACAAAAATGAGGAAGTGAAAGAAGGTTAACCCCCATCCTTCCTCTTCTTAGGAGATTTTTTCCTCCTGTTAGGCCTAAACTTTCTAAAATCCAACGAGTCAGCCTCCCATGGATCAAAGTCCAATTCAGAGTTCGAGTCAACATTAGATTCATAATCTTCATCAAATAGCTTCTCCTTGTCCGGTTGGAAATCTGTGGAGAGTTCACTGCTATTCCAAATTCTATTAATCTTCCATGAAGAAGAACTCATCTCACCTCTACTTCTCCTGCTCAGCTCAAATTCCCAGTCGAGGTTGAGACTCCCAGCTCAAAAAACTGGAGAGGACCCAGCCATATCAGGTTTTGGGATATAGAGAGGAAGGTGAGGCTTTTGCTTTCCAGCCACTGAAAGAACCGCATCTATGACCTCTTGATCAATGGATTTGCAAAGAGCTTCATCTACTACAGCAGAGTCATCAACATGACCTTCCTTCTAGATCAAAACCTTGTCCCCTTGACCTGTCGTGGAAGGCTTCTTAGAAGTCTTTTTGGCAATGTCTCGAGCACCTGACGACTTCCCCAACCGGACCTGAAGATCATTTCCAGGTGGGGCTTTCCTCGTCTTCAAAGGGTAGGCAGTATCTCTGTGTCCAAATCTCTTACAATTGGGGCATATCACCAGTTTAGCAACAACCTCGATCTTCAGAGTTTTTGGCTTCAAGTCAACCTCCATCAATGTCTCCTTGGGAAGCTTGGAATCAAACTTCATCTCAATGCACACCCGGGTATCACCAAGGCATCTTGTAGCAACAGATAGATCATCTGCATCCACTGGTCTTCCAATGGTGCTTGCAACACAGGAAATGTGTTTGCGAGTCCAGTGGATTCTGGGGTTTTCAACCTTGAACCAAATCCGAACATGGGTGAAAGAAAGGGGTTGCAGAGGAGCGCCCAATTTCCACGAGTGAGCCACAATCAACGACCCGTCCATGAATCACGGGGCATCATTCAGGACCCTGTCTCTTTCACTACGGGAAGGCATCTTAATGATGTATCCCTCCCTTTCCTCCAGAGCAACCTCAACTGGACCACTTGGCCTCCATTGCCTTCGGATCCAGCCAAGCAGTTGGCCAGCGAACGACTTCCGACCTACAAATTTTATGGAGCAGTATTCCTCCCAGTCAGGCTCGATGCTATCCTGACTTGAAATGGAGGTGCACCTCTTCCCATCCTTGACTGTCGGCTCAATGAACTCCAACAACTCCAAATGGATCTCACTGCAATCCAATCTGCTAAATTGGAACCAATCAGCAAGTTGAAATGAAGATGGAGTCCTTTCTGATCCGGGTGGCATTTTAGAAGGGTTGGTGACAATGGACACTTGAGGAGACTCGATGCCCTTGCGCGGCAGATTTGCAGTTGTGACCTAGGCAGAAGAACCTCCATCTCCATTTGCCTTTGATTGGAAAAGTGGAGGAGTCGAAGATTCAGCGGCATGACCTCCACCCTATCTGCAACTCGTGGATTTCCCACGCCCTCACCCCCTTCCTCCTTGACCTCATCTGTGACCCATTCTTTTTGCTTAGCTGACACGTAATTAAGTCATTATATAAATATGTTTTAATTTTTATCCTTGTTTGGTCAAATCTTAGAAACTAAATCGTAGTATATTTATAACCATGGAATAGGGTAGGACTCTAAGTTTTGATTTGTTACACTTACCAATGATGGGGTAACAATTTTAATTCATGCAAGGAATTGAAAGTGCCAACATGCCTTAATTTAGTCAATTGAGCATATACATGACAAACATGATGAACACAATGTTTTCACATGGTTAAATGTAAAAGGGATCTGGGACTGAGGATTGTAAATTAGGTTTTACTTGTAATACAATTTTTTTGACCTTTTATCACATCACCAATATTTGAACATATCATATTCCCATAACTTAAAATATATATGCACAGAATTGCAAGTCTTTGATATTAATTAATTCCAAATAAACTAAAATAAATTTAGATAACTGTATAAATCATGAATTAGGCAAACCGAGCTCAATTAATGGAAAGATAGGTTCAAAGACTTACATGATCTCCATTCCATTTTCATCATTGTCATGTTGCTCCTTAGAGTCTTATTCCCATCAAAATGACAAATCAAGCCAAATGATATGGAAACATCAAGGAACAATGCTCATATTTGATTCACATAATGAATTAAAGCAACATGAGATACTACTAACATGTTAACCAAAATTAAAACCAACAAGAGTGAGAAGATGATTTCATAATTCCTTAAGTATTTACCAGAAGTTATCTCAAGAAGAAGTATCTCAAAACATAGAATGACATCTAGAACATGGTCAAAAGTTAATGTATCATGCACCACTTCCTCTAAGAATTGACAAGATTCAAAATCAAACTTTTTCCTATTTTTTCCATAATGAGAATATAAATATACCACTGCATAGAATATTTTGCATAGTCTAGTTATCATGAAAGTTATAATTTACTCAATTTTTTTCAAACTTGACATAGTTGTTGATTCAAAATTTCAAATAACACACTTGTATCATGTTGTAAGAGATCAACAATAATCACTAACTCATCCTTAACATGTCATCCAATTCTTTGCATGACTTTTGGTTTTCACATTCAATTGAGGAATTTTAAATGTATTATATGCTATGTCATTGTGAATTGTCTCATGGCCCCTTTCCTAAACTTTTCTATGAAGATATAATGGATGTCTTGTATAAACTTCAATGGTTGTATGATCTTAATAATACATCTTATAGATTCTAAGGATATAATCTATCTCCATCATAGTCTCGTCATACTAAAATTTCTCCTCAAACTCTTGATAAATAGTTTCCCACATCGCATCACATTTTTATTGGTAAATCTTTTCTATAGAATCATTCCACCTTCATCATCATTGTGACAGTCAAAACTTATTGTAACCAAAATAATGCAGATTATATAGCCTAAAATTTGCAATGTCTCATGTCTATGTGGGTCTCACAATGTTGCACTCCCAGGTAAATTCAAAATGCATTAAATCTCATCTTGAAGAAAAAGCAAGTCTTGTGTGCAATTGTTGAAGTGTGACAAAAGAATATTAATTTATCCATATAAATTATGAGATTGATAAGCACAACTATATCTACAATGAGAGTGGTTGAAAGTTAAGCTTGATTACCGCTCTCAAAATAGTATATATATAGAAAACCTAATCAAATCAAGTAAACATTTTCTTATCTAAATAGAACAACTTCAACTTTAAAATTTGTCCAAAGTTTTGTTTTATCATGAGAATCTCCTCTACTATGAATTCCTTGAACGAACATCTATAGTGAATATATCACTAAACATGTGGTCCAACACAATGAACCCAACTTGGGATAGTCCATCCTCAAAGTATATAGGGAATCCATACATCATGGTGTCATGCAAATGTAAAAGAAACAAAAACTATTTACCAATTATTTGGAAAAAGATATAAAATTGTGTAAGAAAGATGCATGAGTTTGAGAATTGGATAAATGTCTTAGTCTCTTCATATATATGAAACAAAATGAAAAAAAACCTTTCACACTTATTTGCTCACAAGTATGCGGCAGCCAAGTTGTGACTAAACACCAAAGGAACAAATAAGAAAAAAATATTTTTAAGCTTGACGATCCAGTATGGATTGGGGAATAATTAGCACAATGTGCCGCCCACTAAACATCGACATTACAATTTCTACTAAGACTTAAAATGGAGCAAAATGCAATAAGATTGGCGAATCATGATGCCTTTGAATAACCACAAACTTTCACCTCTTTGGCAATCATGACACATGTGGCTTAGGCTCACCTAGTTCAATTGAAATCTTCGATGGTAGATATTCTGCCTAGGGGACTAGGAGGTGAATTGAAACTATAATGCATAACGTTTAGGTTGTATCATGCTGATTTTCCCTGGTGCTCATTGATCAGAATGTACAATCTTAGATTAGTCGTCTACGATTTTGTTGGTATGTTGTGACAAAATAGATGAAAAACAAGAAATGGAAATAGGGGTCTGAAAATAATGGAAAATATTAAAATTATTGTTTAGTTTAGTTTGTGTTGTGAAAAGGTTGTGGAGGGGGAAATATTTTAAAATTATTGTTTGTTACATGAGTGGAAATTCCTTTTGTAAAACCCAAACTATACAAGTACAATTTTATTTATTTCAATAGAAGAGAAACCCAGTGAAAATTCATTTCGATATAAATGAGGACAGCATACACCCATCCAATTTCATTTTGCATATATAATATTAAATCATTATAACAAAAATATAATATTTGAGATGAATATTTTATTCCTTAATGATCATTGAAAATACAAATATCATTAGATAATTGACATAAATCTATTCATCAAACTATTATGTTGATATATATAATGTGAACATCTTTTTGAATCATATTGATCATGACTTCACGACGGTAACCTTCATAATCTTCGAATTGTCCACTAGATTTTTAAGTCTTGAATGACTTCTTAGCAAAGAATGTAATGAAAATAAAACATACTTTAAGTTTTTGAATGTGACAAAATTGTTTTTAGTTGAAAAAGTTTGGCTTAACAAAATAAATAAAGTTATATTATATATTTTTTTGAAAAAAACAAATTAGAAAGAAACACTTTCTTATTGAGAAAGTAAAATTCGTTCATTGGAAATTCTTATAGGAAATCTTGTTTGTGTAGAAAAGACAAATATTGGAGAATATAAGAATGTGTAAATGTAGATATTAATTGTAATAAATATATATAAAAATGTGTAATTGTGTATTAATCATTATAAATGTAAATATACTTTGTAGAGAAGAGAAATTGAGAGATTTCCTACGTAGACAAGAATATTCTTGAAATATACTTTGTAAAACTCCTATATAATAAAGAGATTACAATTGTCCAAGGGCAACGAGAATTTTATTTTCTATATGGTAGCAAATGCCTCTATAGTCTAATGTGTGTTGTCGATCCCCTCCTTCAAGGTAGAGTACATAACCAATCCATCATCCACTCATCTCCTCATTTCTATCAATGGCAGGCAACATTGCCTCCCCCCCTTTAATGTTGCACCCTACCTTCATTGTTTCCAAGATTTGAAATTATGTTCGGATCATCCTAGAATTTGACAAAATTCCCAATTATTTGTGGTGTTCCATCTTCAAACTTCACGCTGCCACATACAAGGTGCAAGACCATCTCAATAGTTCTTTTCCTCCGAAAGGCGTCGATGTGGATATATGGAAGTCACTCAACACCCTTATTCTCCATTGGATTTATCCATCTATCTCATATGACATTGTACTTGAAATCATTGAATTGGATTTAGCCCATGGTGCATGGACTTGTATCAAAATAAGTTCCTCGACAACAAAGGTGTCTGAGCTGCTCAACTTAAAAATTAGTTCATGAACCTAAAACTCACCAACTATCCCTCCCTTGATGATTATTGTAAACAATTAAAGCTTATTGTAGACCAACTTCAAGATATCGATAGCAAAGTTAGCGATCAATGACTTGTATTGCAACTTATTATTGGTCTCCAATCTGAATTTGACATTGCAGCATCAATTATTCAACAAAGCACATTGCTCCATTGATTTGCTATTGCACACTCTATGTTACGCCTTGACCATCAATAAAAAACACTTTCATCTACTATTTTTGTTACAACCCCGAGTTTTGGGTTTATGTGGTGAGAAATATGATTTCTCATAATAAAGCTAAATGAACAAATAATGATGTCTCTTGATTGAATGCATGAATTTCATTTACTATAGCCTTGATTATTGTGTTGTGGGCTTTATTGTCTATTGGGCCCAATAACAAGGAATTTCAATTAGTAAATGAATAATGGAGTTCTTGAGAAAAGAAAGGTGTGAAAACCTCTAGAAGGGAAAAGAACTTAAACCAAAAGTGGATTTCGTTCCACATGGGTTCCTTGGGTTCCAAGGAGTCCAAAGTTGCAAAAAGAAAGCAATAAGAAAAGAAAAGATCAATTATGTTTTTCCTTATTAAGAAAGAAATTGAAAACAATGGTAAAATGTGGAAAACAAGTGAAAAGAGGTATAATTGAGTAGTCCTTAGTGGAATTTCGTATCCCAATGATTCCTAATGATAAAAGGAATACCAATGAGGAAAATAAAAGAGAAAAAAGAGAAATTCTCAAAAAGAGATATTTTAATAAGAAATAAACATGATAATGAGAAATAATGCATTTAGATGCATCTAGAAGGATAATGAGTATCCAATAAAAAGGATTTCGAAATAATAGAGTTTCTTGGGATCCAAGGAGTCCCAATAAAGAGGAAAGAAAGAGAAAATACCAAAATTGTAAAATAAAGAGAATAATAGAGAGAATTTTGTATTTCTAATTATCCATGCAATAAAGAATATCAAAAAGGTAAATATGAGAGAGAAGAATTTCTTCTCCATAAAGGAATTTCATTCTTTTGGAAAAAGAACTAGTTGACCCATAGATGGTCGTCTTAGAGCGTGGATCCTCACCCTATATAAAGGGGTAAAGCCCTAGTTCGAGCCCAAGAGAGAGAGAAAGATCCCATGTTCTCCTCCTTGTTCCTTACGTGAAAACCCTAGTCGAGGGTGTAGTTCTATCCCTGGAACATTTGAGGGTTCTGGTTTGATCCTGTTCGAGGCTCGATGCACCCACGAAGCTAGAGGGAAGTCTGGCGGTCATTTCTTTGCCCTAACCTTGACGCAGCAGCCCCTGGACGGCTGCAAGGGTCAGCTGCAAAGGCAGGCTTGGCCAGCACGGGCCAGCAGTTTTGGCCATGTGAACTTGGTATCCATGGGAGCGCCGAGGAGCGTCGGAAGTGGAGGCACCACCATCGGTGGTCGCTAGGACCCAGGGGAGAGAGGAGAAGCCTACAATTTGCGTCTAGGGCGGCTGGATGTGCCGTTGCAGGGAAGAAGACGACCTGCAATTCATTTTGACGAGAATACCCCTCCTGAGCATGAAGCAGTGATCTGTGGCCCAGGGGTATAAGAGTCAATTCGTCATATTCTCAAAGCTAGCGCATTGCATGGAAAATGAGCGACGTGGCAGCTTCCGGTTGGTCTAAAAAGGTATTTCTTGCAAAAATCATAACTCTTTAATAGTAGCTCGGATGACAAAAGTGTATACATGAATTTTGCTCAGAAAAATGAGGGGAATCCACTAAAAATATAATTGGATTAAGAAACCCTATTTGGATATGATTAATGTGGTTAGTAGGGTTTAATTGATGGTTAAAGTTGGTATTATCCTGTTAATCATGAAAAGGAACATTAAAAACAAAAAGGATGAAATGTGCGCATAATTGGTTTAATTGGAGTTTCATGTGCATGAATATACTTTAATGGGCCTTGAAACCCTAATATTGGTAAATGCGAATCTTAATGGCTTTAATTATTCAAAATCATGAACAAAGTTAAGAGATGATTATTTTAAGCTTTTCGAGCATTAAAAGTTCCTAATTTGTGGATAAATAACCTTAATATAGAAATTAGGGTTTTTGAATGAATCAAGGTAGAATTAATAATAAATAACGTTCATATGAGTATTAGAGAATAATGAACTACAAATTGATGATAAACAAGCATAATGACTTTGTCATGGGTAAAGAGGATAAAAATGGTAGCTTTAATGAAAAGAGGCTTAATGGACTTATTTAATGGTTAATTATGCCTTAAATCCGAAACTGAGGTTTAGATGTTGAGATAATTAGAGTTTGTGATCAATTGCATTAAATTAGGGTTTAAAATAGTAAAAGATGAAGGGAAACCCTAATTGCAATAGAAACCCTAAAAGTAGACTAGAAACCCTAGGAAGCGAGCTAGATTTAATAGATCTTAATGACATGAGTAATAAAAGAAACTTGTATAATTGTTTCAGGATTTTATTGAATGCTTGCTTGCCTATTGATTGATTGGACTATTTCTGTCTCACATCAACTTGACAGGTATGTGGTTAATTATGGTTAATCGCATTAGTTTCCCGAGGGTTTTCCATATGTTTCCTTGTATTGAATGCAATATAAACAGTTGGATGTTCATACTTGCAAAATTATAAAGTCACTATGGTTATCACAATTATAAAAGAAATGTGTATTCTTGCGCCTACATGCCACCTTGATGGAAGATGCCATAAAGGTCTGGCGCAAGAGGGTAGACCCATGGGGACCATGAGAGGTGAACCTAGACACCAAGCTCGGGAATGAGAAGGTGATCTATGATGCATGACTATGGAGCACCATGAGAGGTGACTCCCAGGCACCAAGCTCGGGATTGAGAAGGTGGACTTAAGTCAATGGCAAAAGAGAAACCCTAGAGGGGTATGCCAGGGTTTGGCCAAAAGCAGTGGAGAATGACACATTGAAAATTTAAATTGTCTTGTTAAATAATTTGATTGTGATTATTATGTTGTTAGCCAAATCTATGAAATTTTGGATGTCCCCACATACCGGCATATTCCGATATGCTGACCGACGTTTTGTTTTTTGGCATTTTAGGTACAAGCTTGAAAAGCAAAAAAAGTAAAGTGACACATCATGAAAATAAGAAGTAAAGTATGAGGAGGGTTAGATAGAATAATTCAAGTTGTGGATATATAGTTTTCCAAAGTTTTCAAAAGGTATGCAAAGTTTTATTTTAATACCAGATTTCAATTTAGTTGGTAAAGTTTATTAATTGTTATTGATTATTTGTCGAACCTTTGATCCGGGTTATTGGTTAACGGCTCTGACCTTTCGGTCTCCCTTAATTGGGGGTTACAGGGAGGCAGGGTCGTTACAATTGGTATCAGAGCATAGGTTCCTCATTTAGTATTTAATAATTATTAAATTTTACAAACTCTATAGAACCCAAGGGAGTTATTAGAGGATTTTCTAAAAGACTGAGGTGTCTAGAAAAGGATCATGTCTAGGGGCTGGCAATATTTTCCTCTGCACTGCTAGTCGGAATACGAGTACTCCTGGATTGTGTGACTGCTTGGTCGATGTCTTAGGATATGACTCAAAATAAGATACCTTTAGGACTCTCTCATCTTGTTCATCCCTTCTCAACTCAAATTTTGTTAAGGACCTTAAGGATTAGGGTTTTCTCTCTTTTTTCCTCACCCTCTTGAGGTATGGGTAAAGGTTAATAAGGTCTAAGGAATCCTCCACCAAATTAATGAAAAGCATGTAAATAAGATGTCATGGACATAAGCTTAATAGATTAAGTGCAAACTAAAGAATAGATACATGCTTAGGTCATATGACACGAGTTGTCATTGCCCTCAGGAGAGACCTGAGGATAGACCTCCTTGTCAGGAGGATGAGTAGAGAGAATTAGTCTTGGAGGTAGAGACCTCCATTAAAAGTAGAGATCTAGCACATCCTTTGAGGATGATGTTAACCCTAACCCTAAGTGAAGGTTAGAGAGAGAGATGACATAATGAGTTAGATGTCATGGTAGACGAGGTGTTTGGATAGACATCCCTTAGATGTCATATGAGTCATGAGAAGTTGATGACCGAGTACCTTTGGCAACCCAACCCTGGGAATGGTCGTGCATGTTTGAGCGAAGGATAGCTCCTTCATGGATGAGGTTAGAGAAGAATCTATAGAAACCTTATGGTCTGTTGCAATTAGGATATAGCTTGCACCCAGAGTATATCAGTAGTATGAGCAGTAAGCTAAGACTTAGGATAGAAGTACAGTATGCATGGATTATGAGATAAGCATGAGGGGCTATGGATAATCATGAGCAAACATAAGGTTGAGCATAAGCTTCACCCATGTAGAGGTATGCCTGTGAGCTTGATCCTTCATGGAGAGAGGACCTCTAGTAGTATGGTTGGATGTGGAGTTAGCCCTAGATAGAAAAAGTAGGACCCTAACAAGGAGGTTGGAAGCCTAAAACCCCGAGATATGAGGAATAGTGGGGAGTTGAGGATGATGCGACCTAAGTGGATGATAGTGGTTGCCTTATGCTTGACCCCTGGAGGGTGATGATATCTTGGTTGCCTTTAGAAGAACCAAAACCCTAGAGAGAGGATGATGCTTCTAGTACCTATGTGCCTATGGTATAAGTGGTTACTTGCTGAGATGAGACAAAGAGTGTCTTAGACCCTGAGGAGGTTTAAGTAACAAGTTGTAAGGCAGTATACCTAGTGGTTGTCCTTGAGGAGGACTCAACTCTGAGGTGTTGCTCATACAAAAGGATCATGGGAGTAGATGACATACCTTGGACGTGCCTGATTTGTGGTTAAGAGATTGAGAATGCAGTTGGATATCCAAAGGAGAACCTAGGGTTCCTAGGCCTAAGAGGGGAAGCAGTGTATACGATGCTCATGATGAGATTTGAGTCTCTATAGTTTCGAGCATGGTACTCCTCATGTGTAGAGGTAAAGGAAACCCCTTAAGTTAAGGATATGTTTGATGAACCCCTCACAACTAAGTTGATCTAATGTTGAGGAAAGAGAACAAGTATGACCTAGCATGGTTTAATAGGTGGTATGCTTGTGCCTTAATAGCTACTGGGTTAGGCACGCTCATGTGAATGTAAACCCTAAGAACGCTTGTGACCTTTGTTATCAAGGTATAGTTTCCTCCCATCCTGGGAGAGGGACCCTTTCTTAGGGTGTATACCAGTTTTGTTGGTTTTGAGGTAACCTAAAGAGGTTTCATAGGATCTTGAGAACCTAAGTGAAAAGTACATGGTATGAGAATGAACCTGTAGACCCATAGATAACCATCTGTAAGTGCATGTGGATGTGTTACTGTGACAAAGTGGTTTTCTGGCTTAATTTCGAGGACGAAATATCTTTTAAGGTGTGTAGGATGTGATGGAGTGGACTTTTGGAATCCTAAAATGTCCAATGACTTAAGTGAAAGCATATGTTTCAGTTAGATTGAGAGTTCCAAGTGTTTTGGTAAAGTGGAGATGTTGATTGAGAATTATATGATGTTTAATATCTCTCTTTATATGCCTTCTTGAGGAATTTTATTGGATGACCTAACATTTGAGTTTTGGCACCCAATTTGCGTAGAAGGTACCTTTAATAGCAAGGAAGCTATGGTTAAAATTTGGTGGCAAACGGATGTTCGTAGAGGAAGTTATGGAGGTTTGTTTTTGGTGAAATAACATGCATATTGATGATTTATATACCTAAGTTATTAATATTTTACCAATGTCACGCGCCCTGGATTAGTTGAAGATGCACAGCTCTTTTCTGGCCGTTGGATCGCTGATCCTAGGGTGTGGACACTCTAAAGGAAAGGCCACGGATCGGCTTCAGGCGCGTTAGCTCAGGACCCTTAGATGTCATCCAACGGTAGCGAGCCCATCCCCTACCTCTCGCTGACCAGGAGAACGTGGGTGAGGAGACGAGGCCACGACTGCCTCCACCATCTCGCCGATCGTGGGAGTGAGCAAGATATCCAACTGGACAGTTGGCTTCGGACTGGGATGAGCTCCCATTTGACCCCTTGGGCGAACTGCCTCTCCACTCCAACAGGGAGAACGAGCCCTCCATTCTCACAGGCTCTCCATCGCGGTGAGTAGGTGGTGTGAGGAAGAGGAGTAAGGGGGGTAGAAAGGGGATACGAGGAAGATGAGTAGGTAGGAAGGAAGGTGGAGATCGACCGAGCCTCATTCGGGGGCTTTCATGGCCTGGTGTGCGGACGGTGTGGCTGGCGAGGTCAGGTTCGGCCGGAGAGGAGCTCGGGGCTAGGGGGCAAGTGTGGAGCGCTTCTCACCATGATCTTTGGCTGCGAGCAAGTTCCTGGAGGCCTGGGGAAGCTTTCTGGAGCTTTAGTTTGATGCGAGGATGAGCGGAGGCAAGATGCCTCTTCTGCTCCGCCGCGCCAGCAGCTAGTGGCGGCGAGCTTGAGGACACGGCGGCTCAGAGGCTCCAGGGCGAACTTGAGTAGCCGCGGAGGGAGGCTGGCGGATGCTGATCGTGTTGGCGGCATGAAGCACCGATGAGGAGCCCTCTACACCACTCGATCGCTCGCCGGAGGTGGACCGTGCGGCGGTGCCCTGGAGAAGCAGAGGAACGCACACGCGCGTTCTCGCGAGAAAGGAGAAGAGGGGGTGAACCCCGGTCCAGCCGCCCAAACCCAACCGCGAACCGGGTCCAGGTGGTGAACCGACCCAACCCGAACCGACCGAACTCAGTGCGAACCACGGAGAGGAGCCGCAACCCTGGTGGCCACGTGGCGCCACCCGATTGGTCTAAAGGTTAGAAAATATCAGATAAATCTCAGATCTTGCATAATTCATAGAAATTGCCTCGATTATCAGAAAATGACATATAATATACCAAAATGTTCAGAAAAATGTGTAGAACAAGATGGAACCATCATATCAGGCTTTCGATGCACTAATATCATAAATATCATGTAATATGTGTAATGCTTGTTTAATGGATAATAAATAGCAAATGATGACATAAAATCATGGAAAAATATCAGTAACTTCATAATCATGTTTATAGTGCACCTGATGTCAAGGATGATCATGTTGATGTACGAAATTATATATTTTGCTTAATGTTGCTAATTAGGACCTATAACCCTAAATAAAATGCAATAAATAGATGCATGCTCAATAAATCATGGTAATTACAGAATACCTTCATATCAGTAATTAGAAGGCAATATGTAACTCTGAGATCAGTTATATATATATAGAATTCATAGAAACATGATAATGACTCTTCATGTGATATATAAACCCTAAATAAAATGTATTAAATGCATACATGTTCAATAAATGATGAAACTCTCTGAGTAAGCTCATATCAGTATATAAAACCTCAGTATTAATTATGAGACCATAATGATGCATAGAATCCATGTTATATGCATTGACCCTTAATACATGTTATAAAACCCTAATCTAGGTTAATGATGTAACCTAGGGTTAATTAATGTGCACAAAAATAATATGGAAGATAATGTTCAGATAATGAGTCATAACCTGGAATGTGACATCAGTATGATAACTCTAAGTCAAGAAAACAAGTAATAATGTATATAACCTAATGAGATAAGAGAAACCCTAATATGGACATAATTAGGGTTAAGATGAGATATAATAAGATGGGAACCTGATGATAGTATATGGTCTTGTTTTAATCAGGGTTGACCAAGATATAGATGACATCAGGAATATGAAGAATATGTGATGATTAGGTTTGTTCTTGATCAAGGTACGTCATTACCTCTTACTTGGCTTATTATACAATATGCTTGTGTTATATGAGTAGTAAAATACTTGGCATATGGTATTGATTGAAATGATTGTTCTTGTATGCTATGTTGCTTGATTCTCCATACTTATTGCTATGAACACATCAAACATAATATATTTGTTCCATTATATGAAAGCACTAATTCTCTTTGGTAGCATAGTGCTAGAAAGTGATCATTCTCTTTGGTAGCAGATCACATTGTACAATGATCTAAATATTTGGTAGTAGATCATAAGGCCTTACATCTCATTCTCGTTGGTAGCAGAGATGATGCATTATTCCCTCAGGTGGCAAATGCATGGATATATAATGGAAAATGTGCTTAAAATATGTGTTCTCTTTTGTTAATGAATATCCTTGTGCAAGTATATGCTTTTCTTATATTTCTTTATAACTGCCAAGTATATTAGTTTTATCTTATTGCCAAGATATGATGAGAGGTATATAAAAGACACGTAGGCGTACTCAGTACAATATTCATGAAATATTGTGCTGACGTGTACCGCATGTAATCTTTTGTTTAGGTTGTGGTTATGCTCTTGAAGATCCAGGATAGTTGAGAGTTGTATAGCGAGCTGATGTACAGGTGGACCTGTTGTCTTAAGATCCTGTAGTTTAGATGTAGTACATGTATATGTTATAGTTTGCTGTTCAATATGTAATATCAAATGTTGTAACAATTCATGTTGTAATTATATGTTGAATGGTGAACATGTGTGTATGGTTTTATTATTGTTCATGTACATGTACTACTGACTGATTGTTTCCTTATGACTTCCTCTGATTTTCTTATTCTTAGCCTAGTGTGGGATGTTTAAATTGGGATTCTCACTGAGGTGAGGGTTTCAATTTGGACGTCGCACATCAGATTAAGTTTTAGAAAATCCGGGGACGTCACAGTTACCATGGAAGTAACCTGTATGGGGCCTGACCAAGGTAGGCAGGTTGCCATGACCCCTATGAAGGGATGAAAGTCAGTCATGAATGCAGAGAGAGATGATGAAGACTTGGGTAAGGTTATAAGCTAGATATGTACTATAATGGAATCCTAGGGTCAGGTGGGGATAAGACCGATGGAATTAGGAGTTGCCTAATTCCCTAGTTGCACATGACCATAGGGTCGGGAGGTAACAACTATCATTGTCTGAGGGCCATGGGTTAGGAGATTGATCACCTTCATGAACTCATGGGACCCAAAGGACAGATGAGTAGGGCACTCTCTGGATGCATAAGGGAAGAGGGATGACCCCAAAAGTGTCGGCATCCTATAGACCTAGAGGAGATGACCAAGGATTGTATAGTAACCCAAGTAGGTTCGAGACCAGTTTTGCATGGAGGTAATTTTGATATCATGATGTTTGTGATGTAAAGACATGTGTGGCACATTTCGACTTAGATTTGAAAGTGTACTGGCAAGGTGGGATGCACCATATCTACTCTTGGAACATGAAGAACTCTGTATTTGGACTGCATCCAAATGCTTATTTCCTCTTATTATGGGAGTGAGAGATAGGACAGTACGCATGCCATACACCAAGGATAAAGATGGTGTGAGTTGGAACATTGGTATAAGGTATGAGGATAGAGATGATAACATACCTTTATGGAGAGAATGATACATGGATGGTTTACAAACACTAAGGGTATTAAAGAAATCATCTTGTGAGGATGTTTTATCTTGATCTATGTGGAATTTGCAAGTATGCAAAGTTGAGTTGAATCACCATGAGGATGAGCTCAAAGTTTCGTGATGAAGACAAACTTAGAGTTTGAGATGAGATGATAAGTGATATACATGGAGGTGTATGTCTTCAAGACTACCTAGTACCTAAGGATGTGAAGTGGTAATGGATGCTCTAGTTGAGATATAGTTGCCTAGTTTGGCTAGAGACTAGAAGAGGTTGTTTGGGTAACCCTAAGTTTGGAAAGAAGATAGGTTTGGCTAACCCTCAGATGCAATGATATTGATTGATCATGTTAATGGTTGATTGGTTAGCCAGCCTAGTCTTTGATGAAATGGAAGGATGGTGGTAGAACCTCAGATACACTTCTTGGGATAGGAAGGTAATCAAACCCTGATGAGAGTGGTTTAGGGTTTTCGAGGTATCGATCTTGAAGAATCATGACATACATGAGATCATGATTTTAAGATCACCATACACCATGATACTACAAAGATAGTATATGCCAATATCACTTTGGATGCTTAATATTAAGTTGCATGTAGCATGTGGCCATGCAAGCTGGGGGTGAAGGATGAATACCAGTAACCCAGTGCTTTGAATTAGAGGTTGAAGAATCCCCGAGAGGGAATGGGAATTCATCACTACAGATGTCGTGGTAAGTCTTCCCTAGACCAAAGAAGGTTAAGAGGCAATATGGGTTATGGTAGATCGCCTTACCTATATGACATGAGGAAAAAATAGCATTGTCAAGGGATAGATCGAGTTGAACTACTTATAAGAGAAAGAGATGGTTCAACTACACCATGATGCAAGTTCAAAAGTTCTTGAGTATAACCTAAAAGTTCACTCCCATGAGGTGGAAGTAGATACCTGAAGAACTCGATGTTAGTATAGTTTAGCACCCCATACTAATGGTTAGTATGATCCAGACTAGAGGGTCTGATAAGAGTATGTGTGCTCATTTGGGGGTGATACATAGATATAATTATTAAGATGTGATGTTAACCACCATTGCCTTTATCGGGATGGAAGAAGTTCTAGAAGGAGGTTGTGTCAGTCACCACTTCATTAAGATGATGTTGGTGAAGGAGGCCTCACGAGGGTCTGAAAAGAACCATAGTGTGTGCAGATGAAGTCGCTTTGATCGTGCAATGGCTGAGAGAGAGCCCAGAGGTGACATGAGTCGTGAGCTGATGCAAAGCAGACTGACATGCAATTCACTGTAAGAGAGTATGTGATGTGAAAATCCGACCCATCTAAGCTACAACTGAGAAAGATAAATGCATGATATATGGGTCCATTTGAGATGGATTGGTGGAGATGGTTGTGTTTAGCCTTGCCCCTTAGGATAACATGATGTGTAATGTGTTCCACGAGTCCGATCTAGAGCACTATGTGAGGTACCCAAGACATGTGCTGAGCCTTGAACCTATTCATCTTTTGAGAGTCTAAAATGTCCTGAGTCACCTATGAGGGTACGATATACCAAGGTAAGAAAGAACTCAGATGAAAGAATATGAGATGATGAAGGTTCTTGGGAAGCACCATGGAAAGGGGTGAAGCCACATGGGAGCCATGATGGACATATGAAAGGCTTATCCTGTTTGTTTGTTTACTTGAGGGAATTTTGAGGGAAAAATTCCTATAAGAGGGAAAGGATGTTACAACCCCGAGTTTTGGGTTCATGTGGTGAGAAATATGATTTCCCATAATAAAGATAAATGAACAAATAATGATGACTCATGATTGAATGCATGAATTTCGTTTACAATAGCCTTGATGATTGTGTTGTGGGCTTTATTGGCTATTGGGCCCAATAATAAGGAATTTCAATTAGTAAATGAATAATGGAGTTCTTGAGAAAAGAAAGGTGTGGAAACCTTTAGAAGGCAAAAGAACTTAAACCAAAAGTGGATTTCATGCCACATGGGTTCGTTGGGTTCCAAGGAGTCCAAAGTTGCAAAAAGAAAGCAATAAGAAAAGAAAAGATCAATTAAGTTTTTCCTTATTAAGAAAGAAATTGAAAACAATGGTAAAATGTGAAAAATAAGTGAAAAGAGGTATAATTGAGTAATCCTTAGTGGAATTTCGTATCCCAAGGATTCCTAATGATAAAATTAATACCAATGAGAAAAATAAAAGAGAAATAAAGAGATATTCTCAAAAAGAGATATTTTAATAAGAAATAGACATGATAATGAGAAATAATGCATTTAGATGCATCTAGAAGGATAATGAGTATCCAATAAAAAGGATTTCAAAATAATAGAGTTTCTTGGGATCCAAGGAGTCCCAATAAAGAGGAAAGAAAAAGAAAATACCAAAATTTCAAAATAAAGGGATAATGGGAATACATAATTAATGAATTATGTGGTTTTGTCAAGAAGAAAGTATTTTCTACTTAAGGAAATATATTTTCATGGCTAATATATTAAAAGGCATGAATAAAGAGAATAAGAGAGAGAATTTTCGTATTTCTAATTATCCATGCAATAAAGAATATCAAGAAGGTAAATAGGAGAGAGAAGAATTTCTTCTCCATAAAGGATTTTGATTCCTATTGGAAAAAGAACTAGTTGACCCATAGATGGTCGTCTTAGGGCGTGGATCCTCACCCTATATAAAGGGGTAAAGCCCTAGTTCGAGCCCAAGAGAGAGAGAGAGAAAGATCCCACATTCTCCTCCTCGTTCCTTACGTGAAAACCCTAGTCGAGGGTGTAATTCTATCCCTGGAATGTTTGAGGGTTCTGATTTGATCCTATTCGAGGCTCGATGCACCCACGAAGCTAAAGGGAAGTCTGACAGTCGTTTCTTTTCCCTAACCTTGATCCAGCAGGCCCTGGATGGCTGCAAGGGTCAGCCGCAAAGGCAAGCTTGGTTAGCGCGGGCCAGTAGCTTTGGCTGCATGAACTTGGTATCCATGGGAGAACTGAGGAGCATCAGAGGTGGAGGCACCACCGCCGGTGGTCGCTAGGACCCAGGGGAGAGAGGAGAAGCCCTGCAATTTGAGTCTAGGGCGTCTGGATGCGCCGTTGTAGGGAAGAAGATGACCTGCGGTTCGTTTGGACGAGAATACCCCTCCTGAGCATGAAGCAGCAATCCGTGGCCTGGGGGTATAAGAGTCAATTCGTCATATTCTCAAAGCTAGCGCATTGCATGGAAAATGAGCGACGTGGCAGCTTCCGGTTGGTCTAAAAAGGTATTTCTTGCAAAAATCATAACTCTTTAATAGTAGCTCGGATGACAAAAGTTTATACATGAATTTTGCTCAGAAAAATGAGGGGAATCCAGTAAAAATATATTTGGAGCCTAATTCTGCTTGAAATTCGAAAAGTAATGGAAGTTCTTAACTTTAGTGTAATAGTGATTAAGAAACCCTATTTGGATATGATTAATGTGATTAGTAGGGTTTAATTGATGGTTAAAGTTTGTATTAGCCTATTAATCATGAAAAGGAACATTAAAAACAAAAAGGATGAAATTTGCGCATAATTGGTTTAATTGGAGTTTCATGTGCATGAATATACTTTAATGGGCCTTGAAACCCTAATATTGGTAAATGTGAATCTTAATGGCTTTAATTATTCAAAATTGTTAACAAAGTTAAGAGATGATTATTTTAAGCTATTTTGAGCATTAAAGTTCCTAATTTGTGGATAAATAACCTTAATATAGAAATTAGGGTTTTTGAATGAATCAAGGTAGAATTAATAATAAGTAGCGTTCGTATGAGTATTAGAGAATAATGAACTACAAATTGATGATAAACAAGCATAATGACTTTGTCATGGGTAAAGAGGATAAAAATTGTAGCTTTAATGAAAAGAGGCTTAATGGACTTATTTAATGGTTAATTATGCCTTAAATCCGAAACTGAGGTTTAGATGTTGAGATAATTAGAGTTTGTGATCAATTGCGTTAAATTAGGGTTTAAAATAGTAAAAGATGAAGGGAAACCCTAATTGCAATAGAAACGCTAAAAGTGGACTAGAAACCCTAGGAAGCGAGCTAGATTTAATAGATTGAAATGACATGACTAATAAAAGGAAATTGTATAATTGTTTTAGGATCTTATTGAATGCTTGCTTGCCTATTGATTGATTAGACTGTTTCTGTCTCACATCAACTTGACATGTATGTGGTTAATTATGGTTAATCACATTAGTTTCCCGAGGGTTTTCCGTATGTTTCCTCGTATTGAATGCAATCTAAAGAGTTGGATGTTCATACTTGCAAAATTATAAAGTCACTATGGTTATCACAATTATAAAGAAATGTGTATTCTCGCTCTTACATGCCACCCTGATGGAAGATGCCATAAAGGTCAGGCCCAAGAGGGTAGACCCATGGGCACCATGAGAGGTGACCCCAGACACTAAGCTCGGGAATGAGAAGGTGGTCTATGATGCATGACTATGGAGCACCATGAGAGGTGACTCCCAGGCACCAAGCTTGGGATTGAGAAGGTGGCCTTAAGTCAATGGCAAAAGAGAAACCCTAGAGGGGTATGCCAGGGTTAGGGAAAAAGAGGTGGAAAATGACACATTGAATATGTAAATTGTCTTATTAAATAATTTGATTATGATTATTAAGTTGTTATCCATATCTATAAAATTTTGGATGTCCCCACATACTGGCATATTCCTATATGCTGACTGACATTTTGTTTGTCGGCATTTTAGGTACAAGCTTGAAAGGAACAAACAATAAAGTGACACATCGTGAAAATAAGAAGTAAAGTTTGAGGAGGGTTAGATAGAATAATTCAAGTTGTGGATAGATAGTTTTCCATAGTTTTCAAAAGGTATGCAAAGTTTTATTTTAATACCATATTTCAGTTTAGTTGGTAAAGTTTATTAATTGTTATTGATTATTTGTCGAACCTTTGATTCGGGTTATTGGTTAACGGCTCTGACCTTTCGGTCTCCCTTAATTGGGGGTGACCGGGAGGTGGGGTAGTTACAATTTTTCTTGCACCCCAAGCAGGGGATACTCCTTTTCCTTATCCACCAGCCCAAATAGCAACAACAAACATCCCAAGGATGTGGACATCACAATAATTCTAATGACATTCGTGGCAGACACAAAAACAACTCCAGTGCTCAACCGTATTGGTCACCAAGATACCTAAAATAACAAAAACAACAACAACTCTGGTTTGACACACCATGGCAAGTCTCTCCTTGACCCTGTCCAACAACTCTGTAGACTGCCAATCCCACGACAGACATATTAGGCCCGTCTCCACAAATTAGAATATGGATACCGGTGCCACCTCTCACTTGACACTGAATTAAGGTACCATTAGTAAATCTGTGAATTCTAGCACCCCTCATCATATTTTATTCAGAAATGGTAGTCATATTCTAGTTTTAGCAATTTTCCACCAACAAAGACAAACACCAACCAAGCCTATTTACCATCAGAACATCCTCCTTGTCCCTCAAATAATTAAAATTTTTACTTCTATGTGAAAATTTACCAATTACAACAATGTCATAATGTGGAATTTGACCCAGTTGTTTTTTTCATGAAGGATCTGGGTACGGGGACACCTAACATGCAATGCAATAGTTCAGGAAATCTTTATCCAATGACCTCATCCCAGTCCACAACCTCTAAGCCTATTTATTGTGCCCCAACCCTTATTTCCAGTCCATCATGCATATCCATCTTGGTCATCTTAGAGGACATGTCTTAAATCACCTTCGATCTAACCACCATATTTTTCTAATAAGGAACATCAATCTCATTTATGTCAATCGTATCAAGTTGACAAATATGTTCACCTTCTCTTTTATGATTCTTACTCTATGACAAATTTTCCATTTGATATTATTTATAGTGACGTGTAGACCTCCCTTGTTGAAAGTAAATCTAGTTATCAGTATTACTTTGTTCTTTTAGATGATTACATTCACTTTTTATTATTTTAATTAAAATATAAATTTGAAGTTTTCTTTAATTTTGTTTATTTTTTGTTACCCAATTTTAATGTAAAATAAAATCATTTCAATGTGACATGGGTTGCGAAATTGATAATTATCAATTTCACAACTTTGTTGCTACTCATGGCCTTATTTTTTGCTTCCTGCCCCAAACACCCCAAGAAATGGAAAAGTTGAATGTAAAATTCTTCATATCAACAATATTATCTGCACACTCCTTTCTCATGTCTCCCTCCCTCCCTCCTATTAGGTTGAAGACCTTCACATGGCTTGCTACCTCTACAACACTCTTCCTTTCATAATTTTAGCCTTTCGTACACTTATGTTTTCTCTCCCTCTCAAGCATCCAACTTACGAAAACATTCGTGTCTTTTTTCTTTTCTATCCTAATATTAGGGCTATGGCTCCACACAAGTTAGCTTCACACTCAACTCAATGCGACTTTCTTGGTTAAACCATCATGGATACCACTTCTTAGAATTAGCCACAAACAAAGTCATAATCTCACACCATGTCAGTTTTGATGAGAACATCTTTCCTTCTATTGATCTTTCCACATCCATCACATCTACATATAATTTGCTTGAGTCTAATTTCATACCTAAACCTATTCTCCACCACTTACTACAACCATTAATGTGTTGTACCATAGACCTTTTTGTACAGGGGTTTGCCATGACAAATCTGGATATTCTACATCAATTTTTTGGTAATTCTGTTACTCCTGATGCTCACAGACTTATTTTGTCTCAACGGAATTATGGCTAAGATATTTCGAAACGTGCTTCTATGTCTTCATGTAATCCAGTTGCTACTCATGTTGATACCTAGTTCAAGTTTAGTATCCCTATCGAACCATTTGATCTAATCTTAATTTATATCATAGTTTGACAGATGCCCTTCAATATCTTACATTTACCAGACTAGATAGAAATGTTGTGCAACAAGTGTGTCTTTTTATGCACGATCCACGTGAGCCCCACTTTCATGCTCTTAAGCATGTCCTACTTTACCTTCATGGAACATTGCATCATGGTTTGCGTCTCTCTACTACTCCTATCAATGGTCTTATTGTTTATTTTGACATCGTCGGGTGGTTTTCCGGATTCTCGCCACTGTACTTATGGTTATTGTGTATTTCTAGGTGATAATATGGTCTCGTGGTCCTCTAAACGCTAGGCTATTGTATCCCACTATAGCATTGAAGTTGAGTACCATGGTGTTGCTAGTGTTGTTGTTGAATCATGTTGGCTCCACAATCTTCTACTTGAGCTTCACATTCCTTTACATCGTGCCACTGTTGTTTATTATGATAACGTTAGTATTGTTTATTTGCCTAGTAATCCAGTTCAACATCAACACACCAAGTATGTTGAACTTGTATACGTTTTGCCACTGTTGTTTATTGTGATAATGTTTCACTTCCTATCTCCATTTAATCAAAATATAATTCTAATTTTGTCACCATTCAGGCTCGTGTACCAAAAATTCTAAAATTTTGAATTTTTCCATAGACAGTCATGTCTAGTTTCCTTGATTTTGGACATCCTTTCCTAAGATAGGATAATTAGACCCCTTGAATGGCTCAAAATTGTGGTGGGGAACCCTTGATATTGGTGATTCACGCCTAGACATTCTAACTTCGATGCTCGATCAAAACCTCCAAAGGTAGCAATTCTGAGTGCTAGTTGATATATCTGCTTCTTCCTTTGGTATCAAGTTGAACTGGGCCTTGGGCAAAATCCAAATCGGACTAGGAACAGGGCTTCAAGAAGAGATATCATGGATGTTGTGAGCAGGCCGGATGATAAGCAGACTGGGCTACAAAGGAGAGATGCCTTGTCAGATCCCGACGGTCCGCTCTTATGAGGCGTGCTTCTACTTTTCTTGTTGTAGGCACTCTGGCCTTTGGTAGCCTTCAATCGGCTGTCCGCCACTTTTCCATGTGTAATATGCGTTGATGCGATGAATCCAGCAATGCCTTTTTTATCTTTTCTTTCACGTGTGTAAGACAGCATTTCATCAACTTCTTAATCTCGAATCATACACCTTTCCGGCGGTGCTAGTTGTTACTTAATTTCACGGAGATCTGCTATGTAGAGGAATTTATAAGACACACTTTGGGACGAATTTTGAACTTTAACATACTGAAATAGGGTACACTTTGTACCTAATTTTTCTTCTTATTTTTGTTCTTTAGCATGCTAAAGTTCAAAATTTGTCTCAAAATAATGACTAGTTTGGTAAGATATAGAAGGTATGCAATGTATGACTCAGAGAACACATAATTTATACTTACTAATTTAAATGAAAACAAGATATTTGATAAGGAGTAACCGGATCACACTAAATTATATATATCTTCATTTGGTTGGCAGGTGTTTGGTAGTTAATTATACAGCAGATACACTTGTTTACATGACGTGCGCAGGTTTTACACCTGACTGCCCCCTTTTCGGGGTTGGTACAAACTCAGTAAATTTGAGCCTGATCGTGCGTTGCAATTCACAACTTATCGTTTCCCTGTTCTGGACCAAACAAAAAGCATACCTGAACTCCACGAAAACAAAACTAATGTGTCGGTTTTCAGTCCTACCAAAATAGGGCCAAAGTCCCATTTTGTCTCCGAGTAGCATTATTCATCTTCACGTGGCTGGCTGAATTTGAAAACAAAACTAATGTGTCGGTTTTCAATCCTACCAAAACAGGGCCAAAATCCCATTTTGTCTCCGAGTAGCATTATTCATCTTCACGTGGCTGGCTGAATTTGGCATCTGCTTTCAAGTTTCAACCACTGCGGCAGTAACTGTAGTTGCTGCCACCCAAGTTTGACCAATTGGCCACGTGATACGCGCGGCATCTGCGATTAGATTAAATCATATGTTTTTATGTGCGGCCAGCGTAGGTCTTCCTGGTTAAATCATCGAGCATGTTTCTTAATTTCTTTTACCTTTCCTTTAGTTTTGGGTTAAGCATATAAGGAATCAGTTCCCCTCTACTCCTGGACCGACACGAGTTCATCCTGCACACTGAGATGCCACTATCAATGTGTGACATTTGCAGTGGCAAAGTTACGTGTTTCAACTAGGAGGACGCCGCACAAAATTGTAGTAAGAATGCTTACTTTGTTATTCTAACAATGTGATATTTCTTCTTTGACAACTTCAATCCGTAACTAACAAAAGAATTACAGCGATCCTTGTCAACATCTAATAATTTTATTGTTAAACTTGTTAGTTTCACCATTAGAAAAGGCTCATAGTTTTTTTTTTTTTGAATAGTGGGGAGTTTCACCTTTGTCTAAGGTATCGTGAGAGAGAGAACAACCAATAGCATACGCCGTTGGCCTTTAATTCCTTCTTGTAGTGCCCCAACGAGTATCATTGACATTTGATCCCGCAACATGCGCTTCACAAATAGCAGGGGCTTGACCAGCTGAGCTAGCTGGCAAGTAGAAAAAAGGCTCATAGTTAATTTTGTTACAAGCTTTTATAAAGGCACCTTTATAAATTTTATAGATCATTTATTAAAATTGTATGCTGATATTGGATTTATTTATTAACTAGGATTTTATTTTTTATATGGAACAACACAAATAATAATATTACCAACTTAAACAAGAAAGAACATGCTATTAAGTGTGAAAAAATGTTAATAAGTGTACAACATTCCTGCACTACTACTTAAAACCACTTAAAAAGATATTAAATATTTCAAAACCGTAGACATCATAATTTTTTTAGACATTATCTATATTATAAACTTGATAGTTTATATATATATTATATATATATATATATATATATATATATATATATATATATATATATAGTGAGGTTAGAATACACTCGAGTGTAATCGGAGTAGAATACGCTCAAGTAGTTTTTCATGATGCAATATTTTTTTGAAAGCTAATCCGTTGATCTTCTTAAACATCTTGTGAATAAGTCATACATAAAATTTGAGTCCACTTGGACATTTATAGGCCACGTTATAAAGATCCCAAAAAATATACATTTCAAATTAATTTTTTGTATTGATTTTGTTACCTTAGGATGAGTAACTTACACTCATCCAAATGGGCTCAAAATTGGTATTTAGTCTAATTATAGTAAGACAATGAAGATCATTGGTTTGCATTTTGCAAAAAAATAGTCTTGATATGCAAACACCTCTTGAATGTAGTGTGCAATCTGTACACTAGAGTGTATTCTAACCTGACACACACACTCTCTCTCAATATATATATATATATATATATATATATATATATATATATATATATATATATATATATATATATATATATATATATATATATATATATATATATATATATATATATATATATATATATATATGGCTAAAAGAATTGTGTACTCGAGTACATGTAGTTTATATGTACCCATCTTCATTTATGTTGATTGTGAAAATCTATTTTTACAATCTAACCTTATGGATGTGATGCATACTCCTTATATAAGACGTGTATAAAAAATAACCACAATGTGATATCCACACATCATCTTATGAAAGAATTTGTGTATTTAGTAATCAAAAGGTAAGTTGAAAAAACTATAGATTTCATTGAATTATATATTGTTATATCTCATGATCCATATAAGATATGGTGATGATATTATAAACACATCTAATCTATATAGTATTGAATCAATCCATATGGTTGGATTTTGTGAGTACACCCCACATGTGCAATTTTGATGGCCGATACATATCATTTACATGTACACACTTCCTAACCTCTCTCTCTCTCTTTCTATCTCTCTCTGTATATAATATATATATATATATATATATATCTATATATATCTATATATCTATATATATATATATATATATATATATATAGAGAGAGAGAGAGAGAGAGAGAGAGTTAGTATTAGTTGCCCGCGCGGGTAACAAGTTTACGCTACCCGACAACACTTGCAGAGTGGAGAAAAGTGGAAAAGAAGAGATCGGCTTCCCGGCAGCAGTTGCGGAGCAGAAAAAAGCGAAAAAAAAGAGACCGGCACATGGAGAGAGCAACTCGCGAACCCCAAATCGTCGCCGTCCCCACTGAATCAAAACCCCAGTTCGTCGTGCCGTCCCCACAGAAGCAAAACCCCAATTCGTCGCGTCGTCCCCGCAGAAGCAAAACCCCAGTTCGTCGCCCTCCCGTTCTCGCGCACCTCCTCCTCTGTCGTAAACTCCTCCAATCGCTCCTTCATCCACTCGTGGAGATGACGAGGACGAAGAAAGCGTCACGGAAATCGTCGATTATGCCTCTGTGGATGAAGAACAGACAGAGAGTGGTGGAAATAGACGACGACGACGACTTCGAAACGCAGCAGTTTCAAGCTGACGAGAAGATGGACAAACAGGGAGAAGAAGAGGATAAATCAGCATCGCCGGCGGAAAGGGAAATACACGACCAGACTACTCCGACAACTCCGAAAGAGGATAAGAAAGAGGCTACCAAGGCCACAGAAGCGGAAAAAGAGGGGAAAGAAGAAGCTGCATAAATGGAGAAGGGGCTTGCTGTTGAGACTCCTCAGACAACTAAGACACATAAGAAAGGAAAAAAAGGGGTTAAGCTCCCCCATGGATCAAACCTCCATCAAAAAGTGCAAAGCGCAGTAATGTTGCTACTGCTGGTCGTGGAGTCAACAGAGCAGCTGAGAAGGAAGAATCTGCGCGCAACAAAGCGGGAAAAGTTGAACAACAAGGTAATGCTCGAGTAACTATCACATAATGCTTGAGTAACCGAGAGTAATGCTTGAGTAACCGAGATTAATGCTTGAGTAACTGATAGTAATGTTTGAGTAACTAAAATTAATGCTTGCGTAACTATTACAAAATGCTTGAGTAACCGACATTAATGTTGAGTAACCGAGATTAATGCTTGAGTAAATATTACAGAATGTTTGAGTAACCGAGAGTAATGTTTGAGTAACCGAGATTTATGCTCGAGTAACTACCACATAATGCTTGAGTAACCGAGATTAATGCTCGAGTAACTGAAATTTATGCTCGAGTAACTATTACATAATGCTTGAGTAACCGAGAGTAGTGCTTGAGTAACCGAGAGTAATGCTTGAGTAACTAAAATTTATGCTCGAGTAACTATCACATAATGCTTGAGTAACCGAGAGTAATGCTTGAGTAACTGAAATTTATGCTCGAGTAACTATCACATATTGCTTGAGTAATCGAGAGTAGTGCTTGAGTAACTGAGAGTAATGCTTGAGTGGAGAGGATTGTTCAGTTACTCAACCATTACGTTCATTGTTAATTCGAGTAACTGAAAAAAGCCTACGAGGAACTGGAAAAGGACTGCGAGTAACTGAACAATGCACATAATGGTTGAGAACTGAACTGTGAGATTAATGCTTGAGTAACCGAGAGTAATGTTTGAGTAACTAAAATTTATGCTTAAGTAACTATTACATAATGCTTGAGTAATTGAGAGTAATGTTTGAGTAACCAAGAATAAACTATAAAACAATATTGTTAAGCTAAATACTACATTCTTGGAATAACTTTATTCGTATGCAGGAGAAAAAAGCAAAGGGAATGAGGAGAGTACAAATGCAAGTCAGAAACAGAAAGAGACAGAAAAGGATAACGATAAAGGTAAGATTGTATGGATTTGTAATTGTTTTAATTTTCAGTTACTTACAGTTTATTAAATTTCTTTTACAAAATAAACAATGAGCTCTAACGGTAAATTTTGATATGTTTGCAGTGGGAGTAAATAGACTGTACCACAGGTGCTCCTTAAAGATCTACATCAAAACCAACATGAGCATGGTTTATACA
Organism: Alisma plantago-aquatica; assembly: GCA_963693085.1. Lineage (NCBI taxonomy): Eukaryota > Viridiplantae > Streptophyta > Magnoliopsida > Alismatales > Alismataceae > Alisma > Alisma plantago-aquatica. The sequence continues at coordinate 1,001,539,440 of OY856412.1, forward strand.
AAGGAACAACTTATGATGCTGAGCTCAACAGCCTTTGCAAACCTCGTAAATATGCCAAATCTTGCGGTTGACATAGGCTTGTTAGAGGATTTAATAGATAGATATGTCAATGAAGACATATTTCTGCTGGCCAATGGAGAGGAGAGAAGGATGACAGTAGATGACGTGGGGATGATTCTAGGTATCCCCAACAAAGGTATAGAAATAACACAAAGGAAAGATTCTACCATAGTAAAGTCGATATGGCAAGAGTTTGCGAAGGTGACTTGTAAAAATAGAAATGAAGGTGAGACCTCAAAGAAGTTGAGAGAGAAAGATGTCCTGCATAAGGACAACTTAACAAAACTTTGGCAAGAATATGTTAAGACCAACAATCCAGCGGACAATACAAATATGTGCCGTGCGTGGATGTTGCACCTGCTGGCAACATTCCTAATCCCAAACACTAGCTACTGCACACCAATCTACATTATCCACTACCTAGATGATGTCACTGCCACTAGGCAGATGAATTGGGCAAAGCTGGTGCATGGGAGTATCTTCAAGAATATGAAGATGCTGAAGGAGAATGTCCAGCTAAGAAGGAAAGGAGAGAAAGGGGCTAAGAACACCCTATACACAACAGGCTGTGTCATGTGCCTATGCGTAAGTGAATAAAATCTTATTCATATACATTGATACAATATTGACTATGGGGGGGAGTTACATATGCATTATATTTTCTATATATTACATGCAGGTTTGGGCATATGAGATGACAAAGATGGCAAAGCCAACATTCCTTGACTCCAAGCCAAGGATAAAGAAGTGGGCTGTGCCGATCAAGAAATTGATGGAATTAGGGGCAGTGGACCCTAAGGATGTAAGATTATCTAATCTTTGTTACAAAATCTAATATACAATATAATCATACATGTTTCATTTTGTGACACATTATTTTTATTTATATGTTGGACATGTTTGTCAAATGATAGTGGTAGACCAGGGAGATGATTGGCAGGCTACAAAATCATCGAAGGACATGCCAGAAAAATGTACGCCAACAACCAATGAGGCACCAGCAAAGCCAATCATCGAAGAGGGAGACACTATTGACACCTCCACAAGAATCAAAATGTTGGAGAAGGAGCTCAAAATTCATAAGGAGATCTGCACAAGAATAAGTGTTGAGAAATTCATAGAGATGCAATTGGAGAATAAAAGGCTAGAAGAAAGAATAGCAAAGTTAGAAGAAGAAAATAAAAATAAAAAAAGAAAGTGGGAAGATGAGGGTGACAAATCACAGTCACCTGAAAGTGGATTCAAAGAATTTGTAGAGGGTTTTGTCTCGGTGAATGTAGATGAACCGAAAGACACACCGATAAAGGATGTCGACCCACCGACGAAACGAAGAAGGCTAACCCTCAGAAGAAAATATTTGGAATCAGAAGATCACAGTGATGACGGGAAAAATGCTGATGAAGAGGAGAAAAAAGAAACAAAAGACCACCGTTATAAACAACCAAAGTCTACAGAAGATGCAGACCAAAAGAAACAAGAAGAAGAGGAGAAAAAAGAAACAAAAGACCACAGTTCTGAACAACCAAAGTCTACAGAAGATGCAGACCAAAAGAAACAAGAAGGGAGCGAACAACCGGATAAGATAGTAGAAGAAGAAGGACAGAAGAAGCCCAGAAGAAGATTGAAGAAGAAGATGATGGAAGAACTAAAGATAGGAAGCATAGAGAAAAATGTGAAGAAAAGAAGGGAGGAAAAGGTAAGTTTCATCTCCTTTCAAGTATATCATAACTGCAAGTAATGCTTGAGTAACTGAACCTAAAGCTTGAGTAACTGAACCTAATGCTTGAGTAACTGCACGAAAGGCTTGAGTAACTGAATATAATGCTTGAGTAACTGAACATAATGAATGAGTAACTGAATGTAATGCTTGATTAACTAAATGTAATGCTGGAGTAACCGAGAGTAATGCTTGAGTAACTGATAGTAATGCTTAAATAACTTGGGAAAAATGAAGATTGATTCTAACATGGATTGCTCTATTGTTGTTGACAACACAAAATGTCAAACTTCATAGGTTTTGAACATTTCAAGACAAAAGAAGCCAAAGAAATTGTCCATCACTTCATGGACAACATAGAAGAAATGTAAGAGAATTGGTTATTGTCAATTGTAAAATGATAAAAGATTAATGTTTCAATATCCAACTCGTATGTATAACATCTATAAAAATAATTGGCAGGTCAAAATGAGAATGGAAATTTAGTCAACACACTTGGTGCACGGGGAAGGACCTCGCCGCCCTCCTATACAAGGATCAAATGACACAATCACCTGTAAGAAACAAGAACGTAATGTAACTCTTTGAAATAGATAATTTGGATTGCTAAACTGATAAAGCTTTTGGTTTTATTCAGGTTCTCGACTTCTTTGTACAGATGCTCAAGGAGAGCACAAGCAAGCGGAGGAAGAAGGGGTTGACGTGGCACTGCATGAGCACTTATGCTCCGGTAAGGCAAATAAACTTTGTATACAAATTTACATGAAATTACAATATAGAAACACAAACTGAAACTTATAGATGTGAATTTTAAACTCTATATTTACAGCAAAAGCTATCATTTAATATTGAGGACATCACCTTGGAGCAGATAGACATGCTATCTCCACAATTCAACGTTCCAAAGAAAGATTCGGACACAATGGACTCGGTGTTCACAATACGAAACAATGACAACCACTGGCACTTGTATGAAGCAAGTTTCAGGGATGGAGCACACCGGTCTTATAATTCAATGAGTTGGAGTAGCAACTCAATAAAAGAATTCAATAGATGGGTAAGTGATCTATAAAAATTAAGTCTATTATAAGTGGATTGAAAGGATTAATGATCTTTAATTGATAATGAATAAATGTCTTGTTTTTTTAACGCAGGTGGGTATAGTGCACAAATTCTTTAGGGGTGCACCTGAAAAGGGAAGCCAATTGTCGCAGTGGGAATGGGATTACCCGATCTGCCCACAGCAGGAAGAAGACTCACTTGATTGTGGGATCTTCGTCATGAAGTACCTAGAGTGCCTAGTAAATTGTAAAACTATGGACTTCACCTGCAAAGACATACCGGTAATAAGGGCTGATATTTTTCAGTGAATGATGACAAGGGGGCAGCTGCAGCCTCTAAGAGATGGTGAAAAAGCTGAAATCGAAGACATCAAATAAGGTATATTTGTTGATAACAATGGAGGAGAAGCTGAAGCTGATAAACAACCAGAAACAAAAAAGAATGAAGAAACAACAAGTATATCATAGCTGTGTATAGTTGAATGTACAACTTCTATTGAATGTACAGTTGTTAAAAGTCTGGATTTACAACTGATCTTAATGTACATTTGATCTTGATGTACATGTCATCTTGAACAATATTGATTTTGCCATTATATTTTGGCTAAATGTACATCTGATTAAAATGAATTATTTATTAGTGTGCTGCAAAAAGACTGAATGTACAATTGATGTTGAATGCTTCGATTACATTTATGGTGTGAATGCTTATGTTCTTGAATGCTTTAAATAACTTTACGCTTTGAATGTTGTAAGAGTAACTCTGAAACTACTAAGAGTAACTGAGTTGAAAGTAACAGAATGCTTGAGTAATGCTTGAGCAACCGACAGTAATGATTGAGTAACTTAACAAACACTTCGAGTAACTGAAAAAACCCTAGGATTAGCTCTTGAGTAACTGAGAGTAGTGCTTGGGTAACCGATAGTAATGGTTGAGTAACTAAACAATCGCTACGGGTAACTATCACAACCCTGGAGTAACTGAAAAACACTACGAGTATCTGGAAATGGACTACGAGTAACTGAAAAAGGACTATGAGTAACTAAAAAAGGACTGTGAGTAACTCAAATAGCCTGCGAGTAACTGAACAATACGAGTAACTGAACAATCCTTTGCAAGTAACTGGAAAAACAATGCGAGTAACTCAAAATAGCCTGCAAGTAACTGAACAACCCTCTGCGAGTAACTTACCAAACACTACGAGTAACTGGACAACCCTCTGCGAGTAACTGAACAAACACTACGAGTAACTAAACAACCCTCTCCGAGTAACTGAAAAAACAATGCGAGTAACTGTCACAACCACTCCGAGTAACTGGAAAAACACTACGAGTAACTGAAAAACCACTGCGAGTAACTGAACAACCCTCTACGAGTAACTGAACAAACACTGCGAGTAACTAAACAACCCTCTCCGAGTAACTAAACCAACGCAGCGAGTAACTGAACAACCTGCGAGTAACTGAACAACTGCTCCGAGTAACTGAACAAACACTGCGAGTAACTGAACCAATGCTGCGAGTAACTGAACCAACGCTGCGAGTAACTGTATCAACACTGTGAGTAACTGTATCAACCGTGCGAGTAACTGAACAACTGCTTCAAGTAACTGAACCAACACTGCGAGTAACTGAACCAACACTGCGAGTAACTGAACCAACGCAACGAGTAACTGAACAACCCTACGAGTAACTGAACAACCGCTCCGAGTAACTGAACCAACACTGCGAGTAATTGAACCAACGCTGCGAGTAACTGAACAAACGCTGTGAGTAACTGTATCAACTGTGTGAGTAACTGAAGAACCACTTCCAGTAACTGAACCAACACTTCGAGTAACTGAACCAACGCTGTGAGTAACTGAACAAACACTGCGAGTAACTGTATCAACTGTGCGAGTAACTGAACAACAAACAGGTATTGGCGACAACCATACGAGTAACTGAACCCTATGTGAGTAACTGGATAACCATGTGAGTTACTGATGCTCAAGGAGAGCACAAGCAAGATTACAACATTCAAGATTACACCATTCAAAACACTACAGCTAAACATTCAAGATTACAACATTCAAAACATAAAACGTTATATATTATACAACCAGATCAACTATAAAGAAGGTCCATCAACTGGACTTAAAATATAGAAAAATACAGCTAGATCGGCTATAAAGAAGGTCCATCAACTGAACATAAAAATCAAATAGCTCAGGGGGTCGGATCCATCCCTGGTGATACCTATTTGTGAAAGGAACACTGGACAGACGAAGAAGCAGTGTCTTCTGCAGATGTTGAGGTGTCCGCTGTTGTGGATGAGTCAACCTGAACGGGATTTACAACTGATCCCGGTGCTGCTTGGTATTTGTCCCTAACGAAGAGCTGATCTGCAGAGTCCTCCGATCCAGAGTATACTTCGTCGCCAGGCATTCTGAAGAGCGGAATAAGCTCAGTTGGTGTTTCTAAGAACTGATCTGTGATCCATGTTGTGATGGTCTGGTGATCAGTTGGCTTGAGGAAGATGATCCAATCTTTGCGAAGACTGAGCTGTGCGATCATCCTTTTCCAGCCCTTAGCAGTTGAAAGTGACCCGTTTTTATTCTGCATAAGGGTTATCTGGAAAGATTGGTTTCCGATTAGGAAGGTGGTCTTGCCTGGTTTGATGTGAAAATGGAGATGGTTCCATTCTATAGGAAGTAGAATGGATTCCATTGTCTTGTCGTCAATGGTGTAGTTGATTGGCTGGATGAACAGCTCCATGGTAGGCTGTGAAGAAATGTTAAAGGGGATCTGAGGAGATGGTCAAAGGGGGTGCTACTGAAATGTTAAGGGGGCTGTCGGTATTTCTTCTGTAAAACTATACCTTCTGCAAACTGTAGCAGTCACAGATGAAGAAGAGGTGGATGTTGAGGGTGCCGTGGAGGATGGAGATGTTGAAGATCTGAAAGCCCCCCACTGTGTTGTCAACCATAGTAGTCGCGGATGAAGAAGAGGTGGACGTCGAGGGTGCCATGGAGGATGGAGATGTTGAAGATCTGAAAGCCCCCCTCTGTGTTGTAAATCGTAGCAGTCACGGATGAAGAAGAGATGGACGTCGAGGGTGCCATGGAGGATGGAGATGTTGAAGATCTGAAACCCCCTGCTGTATTGTTGGTGCTGCAAATATGTGCAACAGTGAGAGTAATGCTCTGTGCTGTTAGTGCTGCAAATATGGACAACAGTGCTCTGTCCTGTTGGGTTGCAAAGATGCCAGCAGTACTCTGTGTTGTTCTGACGACACAGCAGTGCACTGTGCTATGTGTTTATGCATTTACATCGTACAACAGACTCTTGTACATATCTTTATAGCTCTGTGCTCTATTTTCTTCACTTTTCTGGTTCCTTCTTTAATAAAGAATCTTGTACAGCAGACTCCTGTACATATCTTTATAGCTTTGTGCTCTCTCTTCTAGAGTTACTTTTTGTACAGCAGACTCCTGTACTCATTTTGCTCCTACTATTACTGAACAACCCCTGCGAGTAACTGAAGAACCCCTGCGAGTAATTGAAAAACCCCTGTGAGTAACTGAAGAAAGCACATGAGTAACTGAAGAACCCCTACGAGTAACTGAAAAACCCCTGCGAGTAACTAAAGACAGCACGCGAGTAACTAAAGAAACCCTTTCGAAGGTTGCTGAACAAACACTATAAGTAACTGAAAAACCACTGCGAGTAACTGAAAAAAGCACGGGAGTAACTGAAAACCCCCTACGAGTAACTGAAAAAACATTGCGAGTAACTGAAAAACCACTGCGAGTAACTGAAGAACCCCTGCGAGTAACTGGGACAACCCTACGAGTAACTCTAACAACAATAAGAGTAACTGTGAAACACTACGAGTAACTATGACAGCAATAAGAGTAACTGTGACAACACTAATAGTATCCATTGTACACAAAGACAAGCACATATTATTCAAAAAGAATAACAATTGATCAGAAAACATTCTTTGTAACATATTCAGAGTATACATACAACTGCTGGAGCACAAGGTAACATAAAGATAGATTACAAACACAAGTGAAGTACTTAGAAGGTTACAAAATCACTTTCACAAAACTACACAAAAAGAACAACCCCATTACATATTTGAACATGCCTCACTGACACACTAGTCAACTACAAACTCCACTAAAAAAGATACAACCACATATACATCAATAGCAACATCAACATCACCAGAACACGAGCAGTAGAAATAGTAGCAGCAAATCCCAATCATATAATGCACTACTTCTTAGGACAGTTCTTGCTGTCATGGTTAACACCAAACTCTAAGCAATTCTTGCACTGCCTCTCTCTTTTAGCCTAGGCAATCTCAACTCCAGATTTAAACCTCACATCTGTGGATTTGCGTCTCCCCTTAGTTTTGCAAACATTGGGGATATGAACCTTGACAGCTGAAGAAGAAGTTGTATTTGAAGCAGTTACACCAACACCTGCATCTGCACAACTATCAGCGACATCCAATTCTAACAGCTCCTTTCACAATGCTAGCAATTTTTCATGGCAAATATCTACAACGTTGTTCCTACATGCTATGTTCACAATAGAATTGTAGGCAGAGACAAGCTTAAGAGTCATCCCAGTGGATAGATGACTAACTAGCGCTTTGACAAAAATTAAAGGATGTTCTCTGTAGCCTTTGGTCCACCTCTTATATATGTATGGCTCGGGAAGAGTGCAAAAGTCACGACTCTTTAAATAGGATAGGATGTGCCTGCAAGGGATACCTTTGAATTCCAACATGTAACAGTTGCAATAAACAATCTCACTCGACGACTTTTTCTTCAAGATGCGGGCAGATCCAAGGCCACCGACACAATACACTTCAAACACACCTTCTGAAGATTCCTTTACATTATATATCATGCTTTGATGAACCTCACTATGAAAGATCTTAAAAATTGACTTTGTGTATATACCTCTCATCTGCTCCTCCAGAGGCCACAATGATGACAAAGGGAGATTACTATACTCATCTTCAAAGTCTTTGAAATTTTCAATCTCTCGTACATGAGAGTAAGCAGTCTCCAATGAGCATACAAGTTCAAATAGAGTCTTCTTACTATTCACATGGCTTCTAATGAACGCATTCAAGCTCTCGCTCCTTTGCGTTGTCCTCATGCCTGCGAAGAAGGAAGATTGCATATAGCACGAAACCCAATCTGAATGCATATCATACATGTCAGACAGTCAATTAATGGACGACAGACCATACTCCTCAACAACAGAATTCCACCTCTCTTCAAATGTACCGACATCATCCACATTCCACACACAATCATTCAAGGAGCTTATGATCTGCTCCTTGTTAGGAACACCACCAAGCTTAGAGGGAAGCTTTTGTAGGATGTGTCAGCTGCAGAACCGATGCTTGCAGTTCGGAAAAACAGTAAGGATAGCAACATTTATAGCCGGGTCTTGATCGGTTATGATGGAAACCGACTCTTTGCCAAAACAAAGTAGATACTTCTTGAAAACCTAGACAAATGACTCATACTTCTCATCAATCATAAGAGCTGAAGCAAACAAGACCGTCTTACGATGGTGATCAACACCACCAAACATTCCAAAAACCATCGAATACTTGTTGGTGCGGTAGGTGGTGTCAAAAACTATCGCATCGCCAAACAACCCACAGTCTTCAACAGAAACAGGATCAACCCAAAACAGATGAGTCAAGCAACAATCAAGATCATTTTGGTATGTATAGAAGAATTTTTGATCGAGTACCTTAAACTTGGCAAACCGATCCAAGACCATGTCGACGTCATACTTAGCCGACTCTTTCCTCTTGCTACTGATGTGTCCATGAGCTTGTCTGCTAGTAAATGTCAGATTTTCATAGCCGCCAGACTCCGATGCCATCAATGCAATTTGTCTCGATACAGGTATGTTAGCTTGGCTCATGAAAGAAAGCATATCTTTTTGATTTTCATCAAGAGATGAGTTACACTTCAGGTAACAGAGATGTGCATCATCAAAAAGATCGTGGTTGTGTTCCTCAACAAAGGCAGTCACAACCCATGTGGATGAGGACTTGTCTAGTGTGAATCGGATCATGGCTCCACAACCACACCTCTTCACAGATTGCTTGTGCTTCTTAGACAATTTTCCTGCAACTTACCCACTTCATCACAAACGGAGCTCAGAAGCCCTCTTGACCTCTTAGAACGACCCATTGTACCCTTCTTGTCACAAACCAGATCTTTGGCAACGAGAATCTTAGTTCTCCATTCATACCTATTGTCATCTTTCCTGATATTAAAACCAATCATGCCAGCGTAGCTAGTATAGAATGAGATAGCTTCATATAAACTTCCAAAGTGGAGACCAATATTAGGAACTGTAGCTGGCGGCAGAGTGGAAGCACCAACAGATGGATAAGAATTAGCATTATCATTATCAGAGCCAACATTTGAATTGGCAGCATCTGTATCAAGGCTGGGATCCATTACAACATCTAGCAGTAACTCAGCAACACAGAGGAGTAAACCTGAAACAGCAGAGAGTAACTCTATCAGGCCGAAGAGTAACTCATCATAACAAACGAGAAACTGAAGGAAGATTTGTATTCCAAATTACAAATCAGAATAAAATAGATTTCCAAGTTGAACCTAAACACTTAAATTGAAAAAGAAAATACAGATAGGAAACTTTTACAAATAAGTTTATATGTAGATTTTCAAGTGAGATTCACAACAGCAGTAAAAAGGGCAAGGATTTGAAACTGATGATTATAGATATGTTGACCTGATAATCAGACGACCACCAAATAAGGTTCAGATTAGTTCAAATACACTGAAGTAACTCAGTAGGACAGAGGAGTAACCCTGAAACAACAGAGACTAACTCTGTCAGGCAGAAGAGTAACCCAACATAACAAATGAGTAACTGCTTCAAAAATGAAAAATGAAAACACAAAATTGGGTTTATTTCAAACACAAAAGTCAGAGAAATGTATACACATTGTGAATACAAAAGTCAGAGAGAAGAAAACACATTGTGAATACAAGAGTCAGAGAGATGAATACACATTCTTTTGTATTTTCTACTATAAGTCAATCAGTATAGATAGATTAGTATCCCAAAGTACAAATCAGAATAAAACATATTTTAAAGTTGGAAAGACACACTTGAATAGAAAAATCGGTATACACATTACAAATCAACATTCTCTTGGAAAATCAGTATACACATTACAAATCAGATTTTGAAGTTGGACAGACACACTTGAATAGCAATGATTTCAACTGATGATTATCAATATATTCACCTGATACTCGGACGATAGCCAAATAGGGTTCAGATGAGTTCAGAAACACCTTTGTCGTCCTCCTCGTCGAAAAGATGGGCAAGATGCAATAGCCGCACCGTCAATGTAGCTTAGATCAGAAACACCTTCGTCGTCCTCCTCATCAGAAAGATGGGAATGATGCAATAGCCGCGTCATTAATGTAGCTTAGTTCAGAAACACCTTCGTCGTCCTCCTCATCGGAAAGATGGGCAAGATGCAATAGCCGCTCCGTCAATGTAGCTTAGGTCAGAAACACCTTCGTCGTCCTCCTCGTCGAAAAGATGGGCAAGATGCAATACCTGCGCCGTCAATGTAGCTCACCAAGTAACTGAGCTTGACGGCAGAATAGCCTAAAGACCGCATGTTGGGCGAAGCAGGGCGAAGAAGATGTGGCTTGACGGCAGAATAGGCTGAGGCGTCGTTCGCGTATACCGCACGTGACGGGTAGCGAGGGTAAGTTACCCGCGCGGGTAACAAATATTTAGCCATATATATATATATATATATATATATATATATATATATACACACATATATATATACATATATATACACACATATATATACATACATATATATAAATATATATATGGGTCCATATTCAATACCCGTGTGGATAGCTACCTGCCTCCTATTTTGGTTATTATTTCTAGAGTTTCTTGATTTTGACATGTAGAGGGTTACTTTACCTTACAAACTGTTACTTTTCTTGCATAGATAGTTATATTTGCAATAATAGATTCAAAAATATAATTACACATATATTTGTTGTGTATTCTTCCCAGATTTGTTTTTTTAACCAAATAGTTACTTTTTGGTCAACATAGTTACTTTTTTGTCTAGAGAGTTACTTTTCTGACCATATAGTTACTTTTTTGGCTGAAGGGTAGCGAATTCCAAGCTACCCGTGCGTGTATTGAATGAATACCCTATATATATTACCTATATTATGACCATGAACAAAATATAGATGGTAGTCATATAAAATGTTTCAGATGTGCAAATGCTTCATACCCATGGTGGTATTGCATAGTCCAAGTTCAAAGTCTAGTTAAAAGGAAAAAATATCAATGATGTAAGACCTTTAAAAAAATTGTGATACACTTGTCATGGTAAAGAAAAAGATAACAAAAAGTTCAACTACCACTGTATTAAAGTGGATTTCTGGCTTAATTTTGAGGACAAAATATCTTTTAAGGTGTGTAGGATGTGATGGAGTGGACTTTTGGAATCCTTATATGTCCAATGAAATAAGTGAAGTCATGCATGTTGAGTTGTTTGAGAGTCCTAAGCGTTTGGGAAAAGCTTGAGTGTTGATTGAGGTTGATATCATGATTAAGACCCCTATCTTTAATGTACTTTGAGGTATTTCAGTAGATGATCAAACTATAGAATTTTGACACCAAGTTTGTGTACAATGTAGCTTGAGTTGTGAGGAAGCTATGGTTAAAATTTGGTGGAAATTGGATATTCCTAGAAGGAGTTATTTAGGTTTGAAAGTGGTGAAATAATGTGATGTATTAAATGATAATGGACCAAAGTGTTGAGTTCCTAGCCTTAGTGACTGTGTCACGCGCCCCTTTTGTTTGGAGCTGGATGTGTGGCCCTTCTCAGGCCTTGGATCTCTAATCTAATAGTTGTGGTCCTTATAAGGGAGAAGCCACATATCTAGCTTTGTGTAGGATCTATCTCAGCCGCATACGAGGAACCAACGACACAGATATCATCTTCAACCTTTTAGTTAGATTGTGAGCCTGGTATGTCCAGTCACGACACCACAATCATCCAGATCATGGGATGATGGGGACAAGTAACTGAGGAGTTACATTTGCCTCCCCTTTATGAACTATTTGACACCCTGAGTGGCTTATTTGATGGAGTAAATAGAGAGAACGAGCCCTCCATTGCTAGCGGCTCTCCGCCACACAGAGCAGGTGGTGGCTGGGATTAGAGCACGAAGAAAGAAGGCAGCTCAGAGGAGGACAAAGAAGGGAAAAGGAATCTCGGGTCTAGAGGAATCTATCCCAATCATTTCCATGACCTCCCGCTGTGGTTTTGGTAGCAAACTAACTCAACTCAGTCGACTAGGAAGATGAGATGAGAGGAGGCTCTCGAGTGCTTGCCTTCATGTTCAAACACCTCTATCAAGTTGAAGGAGCATCTGTGAAGCTTTTAGAAGCTTTTGATGTTATTCAGAGCGAGATGAGGTGCTTTGTCTCTTTTCCTCCATCACCACTGGAAGCAGATGGCGACAATCTTCTCCAGCCGCTAGGAGCCACCACTGTTACAACCCCAGTTTTTGGGTTCATCGGATGAGAAATGTAATTTCTCATATTAAAGATAATTGAACAAAGGAATGATATAATTTGTTTCGTTTACAATAGCCTTGATGCTTGTGTTGTGGGCTTTATTGACTATTGGGCCCAAATAATAAGGAAATTCAATTAGTAAAAGGATAATTGATTTTTTTAAGAAAAGAGATATATTGAAACCTCTAGAAGGAAAATCCGAAGAGGATTTCGTGCCTCTTGGGTTCCTTGGGTACCAAGGAGTCCAAGGTTGCAAAAAGAAGGCAATTAGAAAAGAAAAGGTTAATTAAGTCTTTCTTTATTAAGAAATAAATTGAAAATAGTGATAAAATGTGGAAAATGAATGGAAAGAGGTATAAATGAGATTTCTTGAGGAAATTTCGCATCCATGAGGTTGCTAATATTAAAAGGAATGCCAATAAGGAAAATAAAAGAGAAATAAAAAGAAATCCTCAAAAAGAGATGTTTAAATGAGAAATAAACAAGATAATGTGAAATAATGCATAATGATGCATCTAGAAGGATAATAAGTATCCAATAAAGAGAATTTCGAAATAATGGAGTATTCTGGGATCCAAGGAGTCCCAATAAAGAGGAAAGAAAGAGAAAATACTAAAAAGGAAAAATAAGAGGATAATGTGTTGCTTTATTAATGAATTATGTGGTATTATTTAAAAGGATGCTATTTTCTATAAAGGAAAATAGGAATTTGTGCCAAAGAATTAAAAAGCAACCATAAAGTAAATAAGGGAAAGGGAATTTCGAATTTCCTAAATATAACCATGGATAAAGAAGAGAGAGAATATTAGTTCTCTTAGGAAGAATTGACTTCCTACTTGGAAAAGGACTCTCGGATTTGTAAATAGCCGACCTAGGGCTTCTGTAATCACCCCTATATAAAGGGGAGACCCTTTGGTTCGAGCCCAAAGAATCCCATGTTTCTTTTCTTCTTCTTCTTCCTCGTTTCCGTCCTTAAACCCTAACCGTGTGAAACAAGACGACCAAGGAGCAACTGGGTCCTAAGGATGGTTTGCGTTGGGAGCACCATACCCCACGTTGTTGGAGGAAGGGTCAGCCCTCGTCCTTAGGCCCTAGCCAAGGTGTAGCAGCGACCGCAAGTCTGCAAAGGCTGCTGCACGTCGCGGGCCAAAGGAGCGGGTAGCTGGTGAGGTTGGATGCGATCAAGACGCCTATGGGTGCGCCAGAGCAAGGTGAAGCTAAGGGAGAAAGTTTCAGCGACAACTGTGGCCCAGGGAGGAGAGGCAGACCTACGCAATGCTGCAGGTTGGCAGCCGCGTAGGGTCTTCCAAGGAGGAAGACGACCCGAGAAAGATTGGACAGATTTACCCTCCGCACGATTTTGGGCCGGTCGGTTAAGTCAAGGGCATAATAGACAAATCGAAATGTTTTCCAAATCGAGCGCATGCATGGGATAGGCGACGTGGCACATCGTGATTGGTCGGGTAAGTGAGATCTTGTTAAAATCATAACTAATTCTAGGAAACTCGGACTAGGACAAATCTTATATGAAAATTGATCCTCAGAACGAGGGGAATTCAATAAAAATATGTTTAGAAGCTAATTCCTCTTGTTTTTCGAAAAATAGTATAAATTATCATCTTTACGAATTAAAGATTAAGAAACCCTATTTTGGAAATGAATAAAGTGTTTAACAGGGTTTAATGGATCATTAGAGATGATATTAACCTGTTAAATGTAAAAAGGTATGCAAAATTTATTTTCTTACAGCTTTTTAGTATAGTCTATTAAAATTTGATAATTATTCTTGGTTAATTGCCGAACCTTTGATCTGGAAGTTATGGGTTATCAGGAGGTGGGGTCATAACATTTGGCATCAGAGCGTAGGTTCCTCAATTAACCATTAATAATTATTAAATTTTACAAACTCTGTAGAACCCAAGGGAGTTATTAGAGGATTATCCGAAAGACGGAGGTGTCTAGAAAAGGATCACGACTGGGGGCTGGCAATATTTTCCTCCACACCACTAGTCAGAATACGAGGACTCCCGGATCTGTGTGACTGCCTGGCCAAAGTCATAGGGTATGAATTGAAATAAGATACCTTTAGGACTTCTCATCTTATTCATCCCTTCTCACCACAAAATTCTGAAAGGGGCATAAAGGATTAGGGTTTTCTTTCTTCTCCTCACCCTCTTGAGGTATGGGTAAGGTTAATAAGGTTTAAGGAATCCTCCACCAAATTAATGAAAGACATGTAAATAAGATATCATGGACATAAGATTAATAGATTAAGCGCAAACTAAAGAGTAGATACATGCTTAGGTCGTATGACATAAGTTTTCATGTCCTCAGAAGAGACCTGAGGCTAGACCTTCTTGTCAGGAGGATAAGTTAGTCTTGGAGATAGAGATTTCCATTTTAAGTAGAGACCTGGCACATCCTTTGAGGATGATGCTAACCCTAACCCTAAGTGAAGGTTAGAGAGAGATGAGTTGGACCAGGTGTTTGAAAGGACATGCCTTTGAGATGCCATAGGATCCATGGGTGACCTAGCACCTTTGGCAACCCAACCCTGGGAAGGGTCGTGCACGTTAGGGTAAAGGATAGCTCCTTAGATGATGATGTTAGTGAAGGACCTTAGAAACCCTATGGGCTTGTGCAAGTAGGGTATAGCTGGAACCTAGGGCACGTCATAGTGCTGACAATAGGATGAAACCATGGATAAGGAATTATGATGGAGCATAAAGGGTTATGGATGATCTTGAGCAAACATAAGTTCGAACCTAGGCTTCACCCATGTAGAGGATGCTTTTGGGGTTGATCCTTCATGAAGAGGGGACCTCTAATGGTGAGGTTGGATGCAGGGTTAGCTCTAAGGAGAGCAGGAAACCCAGCAAGAAAGTTGAAAGCCTAAAACCCTGAATAATGGATGATAGTGGTTGCCTCATGATCGATCCCTGAAAGTTGAGGATATCTTGGTTGCCTTTAGAGGGACCAAACCCTAGAGGGTGAAGATGAAGCATCTGGTGCCTATGTGCCTACGGTATAGGTGTTTACCTTCTGAGGTAGGAAGAAGAGTTCCTTAGACCTAGAAAGGTTTAGTAGCAGGTTATGAGGCCTTGTACCTTGTTGGTTGTTCTTAAGGAGGACCCAACCCTAAGTGTGGCTCGAGTTGAAGGATGACAAGAAGTGCATGTCATGCCTTTTGCATGCTTGGTTCGTAGCTAAGAGATAGAGTATGCAGTTGGACACCTATAAGTGAACCTAGGGTCCTAGGCCTAAGAGGGGAAGTGGTGTACCTAATGCTGATGATGAGAAGTTGAGTTCCTATAGAAGAAATCATGGTACTCCTCATGTATAGGGGAAAAGGGAAGCCCCTTAAGTTTAAGGTGTGTTTGATGAACCCCTCACAGCTAGGTTGATTATAAAGAAAGGTATGCTTTTGATCTAACATTGAGGAAAGAGGACAAGTATGACCTATCATGGTTCGGTAGGTGATCTTCTGTGCCTTAATAGCTTGCTAGGGTTAAGTAGGCTCGTGTGGATGTAAATCCTAGACCTAAGAGCTTTTGTGATCATGGTGTCAAGAGATAGTTTTTCCTCCCATCCTGGGAGAGGGACCCCTTTGGTAGGGTGAATATCAGTTTTGTTGGTTTAAGGTAACCTGAAGAGGTCTCACAAGATCTTGAGAAGCTAAGTGAAAAGTACATGGTATGAGAAAGAACATGTAGACCCATAGATATCCATATCTAATTGCATATGAATGTGTTACCATGGAGGTAACCGGTATGGGGCTTTACCAAGGTAGGCAGGTTGCCATGATCCCTATGAAAGGATGAAAGCCAGCCCACGAATGCAGAAAGAGAGATGATGAGGACGGGGGTAAGGTTCTAAGTGAACATGTACTATAATGGAGAATCCTAAGTCTATCCTAGGGTCAGGTAGGGATAAGACCGATGAAAGTAGGAGTTGCCTAAATCCCCAAAGGGAAGATGAGTAGGGCACTCCCTTGATGCATAGGGAATAGGGATGACCCCAAAAGAGTCGGTACCCTATAGACCTAGAGGAGATGACCAAGGATATAAACCTCAGTAGGTTCGAGACCAGTTTTCCATTGAAGTAACTTGGATATCAAAATGATCGTGATGAAGTGACATATGAGGCACGTTTCAACTGAGATTTAAAGGTGTACTGACAAGGTGGGATGTACCATCTCTACTTTTGGAATAGGAAGAACTCTGTATTTGGACTGCAGCTAAATGCTTATTTCCTCTTGTTATGGGAGTGAGAGATAGGACAATACGCATGCCATACACCAAGGATAAAAGATGATGTGGTATTGGAACGTTGCCACAAGAAATAGGGATAGAGAAGATAACCTACCCAGGTAAAGTGAATGATACATGGATGGTCTGCAAACACTAAGAGGAATGAGGTAGTCACCTTATGAGGAAGTTTTTATCATGAGCTATGTAGAACTTATAAGGGATACCAGGTTGATTTTGATCACCATGATGATGAAATCAGAGAGTGTTCTTAATGAAGATAGACATAGAGTTTGAGGTGAGATGATAAGTGAAATACATGGAAGTGCATGTCTTCAACGTTACCTAATACCTAAGGATGTGAAGTGGTAAAGGATGCTCTGGTTGAGATACATCTGACTTGTTTGACTAGAAGCTAGAAGAGGTTGTTTGGCTAACCCTAAGTTTAGAAAGGAAAGGTGTTTGGATAATACTCAGATGTAACAAGATACGTTGAAAAGCTAAGAGTTGTTTGGTTAGCCAGTCTAGCCCTTGATACGATGAAAGGATGGTGGTAGAACCTCAAGTGCACTTCTTTGGAAAAGAAGGTGATGAAACCCCGACTAGAGTGGTTTAGGGTTTTTGAGGTATTGATCTAGAAGAATAATGACATACAGGAAATCATGATTTTAAGATCACCATACACTATGGTAAATGGCAATAGCACTTTGGATGCTTAATATAAAGTTGCATGTGGTTTATGACCATGCAAGCCGAGGGTGAAGGACGAATGCCAGTAACCCAGTGCATTGATATAAAGGATAAAGAGTCCCTGAAAGAGAAAGGGAGTTCAACACTATGGATGTTGTAAGTCTCCCTTGGACCAAGGAAGGTCGAGATGCAATATGGGTTATGATTGATCACCTTACCTAAATGACATGAGAAAGAAAGAGTTCTGTCAAGGGACCGATTTGGTTGAACTACCCATGAGAGAGATGGTTCAACTACACCAGGATGCAAGTTTAAAGGTTCTTGAGTTTGACCTAAAGGTTCACTTCCATAAGGTGAAAGTAGGTACATGAAGAACTCGATGATAGTACAATTTATCACCCCTAACTAATGGTTAGTATGATCCAGACTAAATGGTCTGATGAGAGCATATGTGCTCGTTCAGGGTGTTAGTTAGAGACAATTTTTGTCCTATGAAAAGATGTGAAGATAACCACCATGGCCAGTATCGGGATTTATAAGAAGCTCTGTAAGGGAGGTTGTGTCGGTCACCACTTCAGTAAGGTGATGTTGGTGAAAGGACCACATGATGGTTAGAAAAGAGACACAATTCATGTAGATGAAGTTTCTTTGATCGTGCAATGGTTGAAAGGAGCCTAGAAATGATGAAAGTTATGAGTAGATGCAAAGTAGACTGACATGCAGCTCACTTTGGGAATATGTGACATGAAAATACGACCCCTCTAAGTTATAACTAAGAGAGCTGAGTCTTCGATGCATGGGTTCTTTTGACATGGTTTGGTGGAGAAGGTTAAGTTTGACCTTATCCCTCAGGATAAAGTAATGTGTGATGAGTTCCATGTGTCAAATTTAGAGCACAATGTGAGGTACCCGACCATGTGCTGAGCAATGAACCTAGTGAGCCCCAAGGGAGGCTGACATGGCCTGAGTCACCTGTGTAGTTTATATATGCCAGGATGAAAGAACTCAGAGAAAAGAATATGTGATGATAAAGGTTCTTTGGATGTTCCATGAGTAAGGTAAAGCGACATAGGGGCCAATGATGGACATGGAAAAGTCTTATCTTGAATTTTTCGTTTGCTTGATAGAATTTTGAGGACAAAATTCCTATAAGAGGGGAAGGATGTTACAACCCCAATTTTTGGGTTCATCGAATGAGAAATGTAATTTCTCATATTAAAGATAATTGAACAAAGGAATGATATAATTTGTTTCATTTAGAATAGCCTTGATGCTTGTGTTATGAGCTTTATTGTCTATTGGGCCCAAATAATAAGGAAATTCAATTAGTAAAAGGATAATTGAATTTTTTTTAAGAAAAGAAATATGTAGAAACCTCTAGATGGCAAATCCAAAGAGGATTTCGTGCCTCTTGGGCTCCTTGGGTACCAAGGAGTGCAAGGTTGCAAAAAGAAGGCAATTAGAAAAGAAAAGGTTAATTAATTATTTCTTTATTAAGAAATAAATTGAAAATAGTGATAAAATGTGGAAAATGAATGGAAAGAGGTATAAATGAGATTTCTTGAGGAAATTTCGCATCCATGAGGTTGCTAATATTAAAAGGAATGCCAATAAGGAAAATAAAAGAGAAATAAAAGAAATCCTCAAAAAGAGATGTTTAAATGAGAAACAAACAAGATAATGTGAAATAATGCATAATGATGCATCTAGAAGGATAATAAGTATCCAATAAAGAGAATTTCGAAATAATGGAGTATCCTGGGATCCAAGGAGTCCCAATAAAGAGGAAAGAAAGAGAAAATACTAAAAAGGAAAAATAAGAGGATAATGTGTTGCTTTATTAATGAATTATGTGGTATTATTTAAAAGGATGATATTTTCTATAAAGGAAAATAGGAATTCGTGCCAAAGAATTAAAAAGCAACCATAAAGTAAATAAGGGAAAGGGATTTTTGAATTTCCTAAATATAACCATGAATAAAGAAGAGAGAGAATATTAGTTCTCTTAGGAAGAATTGAATTCCTACTTGGAAAAGGACTCTCAGATTTGTAAATAGCCGACCTAGGGCTTCTGTAATCACCCCTATATAAAGGGGACACCCTTTGGTTCGAGCCCAAAGAATCCCACGTTTATTTTCTTCTTCTTGTTCCTCGTTTCCGTCCTTAAACCCTAACCGTGTAAAACAAGACGACCAAGGAGCAACTGGGTGCTAAGAATGGTTTGTGTTGGGAGCACCATACCCCACGTTGTTGGAGGAAGGGTCAACCCTCGTCCTTAGGCCCTAGCCAAGGTGTAGCAACGACCGCAAGTCTGTAAAGGTTGTTGTACATTGCGGGCCAAAGGAGTGGGTAGCCAGTGAGGTTGGCTACGATCAAGACGCCTATGGGTGCGCCAGAGCAAGGCGAAGCTAAGGGAGAAAGTTTCGGCAACAACCGTAGCCCAGGGAGGAGAGGCAGACCTGCGCAAGGCTGCAGGTTGGCGGCTGTGCAGAGTCTTCCAAGGATGAAGACGACCCGAGAAAGATTGGACATATTTACCCTCCGCGCGATGCTGGGCCGGTCGGTTAAGTCAAGGGCAAAATAGACAAATCGAAATGTTTTCCAAATCGAGCGCATACATGGGATAGGTGACGTGGCGCATCGTGATTGGTCGGGTAAGTGAGATCTTGTTAAAATCATAACTAATTCTAGGAAACTCGGACTAGGACAAATCTTATATGAAAATTGATCCTCAGAACGAGGGGAATTCAATAAAAATATGTTTAGAAGCTAATTCCTCTTGTTATTCGAAAAATAGTGTAAATTATCATCTTTAACGAATTAAAGATTAAGAAACCCTATTTTGGAAATGAATAAAGTGTTTAATAGGGTTTAATGGATCATTAGAGATGATATTAACATGTTAAATGTAAAAAGGTATGCAAAATTTATTTTCTTACAGCTTTTCAGTATAGCATGTTAAAATTTGATTATTATTCTTGGTTAATTTCCGAACCTTTGATCCAGAAGTTATGGGTGCGGCTTCGACTTCTCGGTCTCCCTTAATTGGGGGTTATCGAGAGGTGGGGTCGTGACAACCACAGAATAAGTAGCCTCAAGGCCGACAACGCTGAGGGAGTGGGGCTGAATCCGTTGGCCCTATTATCAGTCCTCGAGGAGGAGGTTAAGGGTGCCTATCCCCCACCAGAGACCTTCTTCACAGTGGCACTCCCACAACAAAGTCACACGCCTGGTGCTGAGATCGTGAGATGAGAGAGAGAGAGAGAGCCTAAAAGTGGAGAGAAAGGAAGGCTTTGAACCGGCTGAACACCAGCTCAAACCAACCGGCTAAACACCAGCTCAAACCAACCGGCCAAAAGTTGAACCAGCTAGACCAGCTATGAACCAGATTAACCTGCCAGCCCAAGCGAGAAGCAACCTGCCCCCACATGGCCATGTGGCAACGACTGATTGGCTAAAAAAGGTAAAACTTTAGTAAATCTACAGATCTTAGATAAATCGTAGTAAATAGTCTGTTCATCAGAAAAATGCAAATAAGGTGCCAAAATTATCAGAAAAATGAGTAGAACAATATGGAACCTTAATATCAGTCTTTTTATGCTTAAATCTCAGTGATATCATGTAAGTAGTGAAATTCTTATTTCATGGATAATAAATATCAAACTATGGATTAAAATTATGATAATGCATCAATAACTAAAAAAATGATATGTAATCCATATGATGTCTGATATGATGATTTTTCAACATGAAATCATGTAATTTGCTTTATATGGATAATTAGGGCTAATAACCCTAATCAAAATGTAGAAAATACATAAATGATCAATAAATGATGGAATTCACAGAACACCCACATTTCAGTAACTGAAAGATAATATGTAAATTAGAGATCAGTTTTATATACAAAATACATGTTATATGAAGTTGACCCTTAATACATGGGTTGTAACCCTAATTTGAATAATGTGTATAAACTAGAATTAATATGTGCACAAAAAGGATATGGAACCTAATGTTCAAATAATGAACCATAATCTGGAAAATGACATATGTAAGATAAATCTAAGATAAGAATACAAGTAATGGTGCACATATCCAAATGAGTAAGCAAACCCTAAAATGGAAATAACTAGGGTTAAGATGATGAGAATCTGATGAAAGTATGTGGTCTTGTCTTAATCAGGGTTGACAAGGATATAGATGACATGAGGAATATGTTATTAGGATGTATCTTGATCAAGGTACACCATTACCTCTTACTTGGCTTATTATACAATATGATTGTGTTATAAGTGTAGTAAAATACTTGACATATAGTATTGGATGAAATGATTGTTCTTGTATGATATGTTGCTTGATGTTTTTCATACTGATATGGCTATGAACACATGAAACATAGGATATCTGATCCATCATATAATAGCATTAAACTCTTTGATAGTACAATTCATTGAGGTGATCTAACTCTTTGGTAGGAGATCACATTGTATACATGATCTAACGCTTTGGTAGGAGATCATACGGCCTAAAAGTATCTATCCCTTTAGTGGTAGATGTATGAGATATATGATGGAAATTGTGCTTAAAATATGTGTTCTCTTTTGTTAATGAACATCTTTGTGCAAGTATATGATTTTTATTATATTTCTTTATAACTTCCAAGTATTAGTTTTATCGTATTGCCAAGATATGATGAGATGTATATAAAAGACATGTAGGCATACTCAGTACAATATCCTTGAATATTGTGCTCACGTCTACCACATGTAATCTTTTGTTTAGGTTGTGGACATATGATCTTGAGGACCAAGATAGTTGAGAGTTGTGTGGTGAGCTGATGTACAAGTGGAACTGTTGTCTTAAGATCATGTAGTTTAGTGGTAGTACATGTATATGTATAAGTTTGATGTTCAATGTGTAATATAAAATGTTGTAATAATTCATTAAGTAATTATATGTTGAATGGTGAACATGTGTTGTATGGTTTTATTATTGTTCATGTTCATGTGCTCATGTTGTTTCCTTCTAACTCCCTTGATTTTCTTCTTCTTAGCCTAGTGTGTGAGTTTGAATTGGGATTCCCAATGAGGTAAGGGTTTCAATTTGGATGTCACACATCAGATTAAGTTTTACAAAATATGGGGATGTCATAGGTGGTATCAGAGCATGAACAATAGCAAAGCTTGACATTTTCTCACTATGCAGCTCAAAACTAAAGAACCTTGCACTTAATAATCTTTTAGGGTTAGATTAGTTATCTTTTAGAGACTAGATATGACCTAGCCTCTAGGTTAGCACCTACATGTCTGAGAACTAGGTCTAGATTGGTGCTTGTTGTATAGCAAGTCCTTAGATGTTGTTCTTTCCTTGCAGTGCAGTGGTATGGGACGTTGCACTATTTGGAAATGACGTACATCAAGGGGAGAGACATCCTAGGCATACTTCGCTCATTGTCTAGGGTAGCTACACTAGTCTACATCATTTTATCACCCTTTTTACTAGTTTTATTGACCCTATACTCTCTACTATGTGTGGGACACTAATTTTTGAATATGGTTTTTGATTTCCATTGGACTGAATCTTGATAGTTTTCTCTGACGCTTATTTTATCGGAAAAAAACTATATAATATTTTATTATATATGTAAGAATTACAAAAATGTGTCCCCACACATGTATGAGTAGGAGGTGGCCATGTAACCTAAGTGAAAGTGAATGACATCAGTCTAGAAGAGAGATCAGTTCTAGATTAGATGTCTAGAGCCTTGTTGGAATATGTGATATATTGAATAGATGGAATAAGTTTGATGATACAATCTAAGTTTGTATAGATGATATAAGATGGTTTATGATGACCAATGTTTGTCTTTGAGGATATGAGTTAGATTTGAGGTTTTGAGATAAGTTTTGATGACACAAGTTGTGGCATACAACTCATAAAAACATAATTAACAAATGCGGAAGCGTTCACTAAGCAGCGGATTACCAAAAATCACTAAATATTAAAACCTTTTTATCAAAAGATCCATCAAAGGAAAACTTTCTCACATAGAAACAAAGTAACATAATTACATTCTTGTTCACAGGTACATATTCTGTATCATCTACTTTTGAGAATTACAAGCATTAACTATCTTATCAAGCTAAACATAGGCAGTATAAAATCTCGAGGCACTGAGCCAAAATCACAAAAGCACTAACTACTACTCTGAGGACTTGAGAGTACAAAGATGACACATAGGACTCTATCTATATCTATACAAGGCATAATAGCCAGTGTCTCCACCTGAGACTTCACTGCTGTCCCTGCTGCTATTGTTGCTGCCCTTCACCTACTGAAGGATTCCTGCCTCCTCGTCCGTGTCCACCTAAAAATGTGATTCCCATGGGGGTGAGACAATTGTAAATTGCCTCAGAAAGAGATATAACTCTCCGCCAGAAACATTATTATTGCAGCTTAAGAAGATAAATTTACAAAAAGGAATTATATTTGTTTGGCAACAGTTAATTCAATGCCTAACAAATTAGAACATCATTCTTATCAAAAGCAATACAGCTATAATTTGATAGAACAACATGTCACTTATCCTTTAAGGAATATGAAGAACATGTATAATAATTATTCACTATAGAATCATTACCACAACATTAACTCTCTTCAGGCTTAGATCATATATCTAATGCCTGACATTGTCATTGGGGAGTCATGTCCTGTAGCCATACTCTTTTCACAAAGTGTTGGGATCTTAGTCCCTCAACTCATCAAGTACATTTCCACTTTTTAATAAGTTCATTATCATGATTATAGAATCTGGGTATTTGAACCCATGACTCACCATATAACACTTGTTACAGCTTATTAGGTAACTTCATACCTTCATATCATCTGACCCAGAGACATTATAATTCTGATTACACAAAGCATTGCACATAGTTCACAAAGTTCATTCCACCTCTTATTACCCCTTAATAGGCAATAAGGCATATTATGGCTTATGAGGCTCATAAATAATCTAAGATAATTAGCACATCATGTGACACACAAGATTCATTAATTGTAGGTTACCTCTCACTAAGAAATAAGCAAATGAAGGCTTATAAGGCCTATAGAACATTTTCAATATACAGAGCATCATAGCTCATAACTGGCTATGTTCATCATCTCAACATATATGCATGATTAGTAATCATGATACAATTACATATTAGAACCATGCAATGCAAGGGTTATCTTACTCATTCATAACCCATTAGTCTATATTTGAGCTTCACATAGGATTACTCTGTATTAGATCTTCACATAGCATCACCCTGTATTAAGGTTTCACATAGAATTACCCTGCATTAGGGTTCACATATAATTAATTTGTATTAGGGCTTCACATAGTATTACCCTGTATTAGGGTTCACATAGCAAGGAAATCAATATGGATAACATAAGTATTCATTCATACTTATTTATTCTCATCATTCACCATTAAAGAAATTATCAACACACAACATGAGTTTCTCTCTCATCTTTGCCAGAATATGATTACATCATAGTTTATAGGTTTGGAATAACCTTTTCGTAAGGCACGTTAGCCTACATTCAACATAGTGCATTACATCTCAATGTAACCATTGACATGACACATTTCATGTGTCATTCATCCAATTATCCTGGACTTATAACACATCAAGGTATACTAGTTTTGGGGTGTTGGATGTGATATCTATCATATCTTGATGTATCACTTCCCTCAACACCTTTATCTTACTTGAGTTCATACACTTAGTTTGTATTAGGGTATTCCCCATCCTAATACTTTGTGTACAAGTTCATCACAATTATCATGTAAAGTAGTGGTCATTAATCACTCACTTAGAATATACAACCATTGCCAATAATATGGACTCATCCTTGAGTTAGGAACTATTAATATAAGGATGTTCATTATCAACCTCTCTAGGTGTTACATTTGTCATAACATTAATCATTGTTCCATTATTAGGAATAGTATTCTCCATATTTATAATTTGAGGATTCACATAGAATATTCCATAAATTTATGAATTTCACATAGTATTACTCTTCAATAGAGTTTCATATAATCATCCTTCTATATCAGGGTTTCACCTAGTATTAAGATTTCACAAGACATCACCCAGCGCTAGGTCTTCACATAGGATTAGTGGCACTACCCTATATTAGGGTTTCATGCACCTTACCCCATTTTAGGGATTAATGTTTTCTATTCACATCCAAGTAAGGTTTGTCTTACCTTATTCCCAAATTAGGGTTAGGATGTACAATTCCCATTAAATTAGGGTTTCCTTCATTGTTACACTCAGTTAGGGTTACATCATCACCCTAGATTTATGATAACACTCAGCTTTGCCCTAGATTAGGGTTTCACACATAGCTTTGCTCTAATTAGGGTTTCACACATAGCATTGCTCTAATTAGGGTTTCACACATAGCATTGCTCTAATTAGGGTTTCACACATAGCATTGCTCTAATTAGGGTTTCACACATAGCATTTCTCTAATTAGGGTTTCACACATAGCATTGCTCTAATTAGGATTTCACACATAGCATTGCTCTAATTAGGGTTTCACGCATAGCATTGCTCTAATCAGGGTTTCACACATAGCATTGCTCTAATTAGGGTTTCACACATATCATTGATCTAATTAGGGTTTCACACATAATATTACTCTAATTAGGATTTCACACATAGCATTGCTCTAATTAGGGTTTCACACATAGCATTGATCTAATTAGGGTTTCATGATCTCATTATTATGGATCAACCCTTATCACATAGTCTACTCATAATGAGAGAATTAGGGCTTAATTATATAAGCATTCATCTCTCTCATTCTCTCTCTCATCCCTCTTTAGTATGTTAACTACTCCAAGATTAATCTAGATCAACTCTTTGCTTGAGTACACATAGCTAAGGTTAACCTTCACAATCATCATGGGTCTACATCTTTAATAATCACATAGCTGATTGACCTTTGTTCATATTAGATGTCCAAATGGTCTAATAAATTAAACCATCAATTATATAAGGAATTCAAACGAATTGACCAATTAAAATTTCAATTCCAAAAAGTGATCAATTGGGCTAACCATTGAAATCTTCAATTGCATTAAGTATCTAAATAGGTTCACCATATTGGACATTCAATTACATGAGATGTTCAAATGGATTAACCATGTTGATCTTCACAAAGTTAATTACTTAGACCCTCAATGATCTTGGTTCTCATACATCAATTGGTTGAAAACCAATTGAACAAGTTATACTTGAAACCAAATGGACAAAGTAGGTATTGAAACCGTTTGCACTTTGGGTCTCCAAACAGTTTGACATCGTTTGGTCCCAAACGGTCTTGAGACCGTTTGGTCCAAACCTTCTCAAAACCGCATGGACCAAAAAGGTACTTCAACATTCAATCAATTCAATGTTTCAATCCATGGACCCATTATAAATTGAATCACTAAAGCATTCATAAATTGGACCACTGAATCACCATTCAATTAGACCTTAAATTTAGGGTTTTGAACCCAATTGAACTAGGTTTGATAATAAAGAAACCATCACTTAGGGTTTGAAATCGAGGATCCATAAATAGTTGACATTGTGGAACCAAATCAATTGAAATCAATGAACTATCATCGTCACATGATATGAACTGACCTCAAACGGTCTTGAATGACCACCAAACGGTCTTGAGACCATTTGGTTGATCTCCAAACGGTCTTGAGACCATTTTCCCATTCCATCATCAAAAACCATGACATCCAATTAGGGTTTTGGACCATTGGATTGATGATCAAATCAACACTTAGTTGCAATTCGATTTGGTACCTTTGGACCTTCAAACACTTAGCCATTCTTAACCCTAGACCTCCAAACGGTCTTGGGTGACCCCCAAACGGTCTTGATACCATTTGGGTGATCCCCAAACGGTTTTGAAACCATTTGGGTCAATCAACCCAAAACAACATCTCAATCAATTTCAAAATCAACACTTAGCCGATTAGGGTTTTGCAATTAAGGAATCATTCACCATTGAAACCTTAAAGATAAAACCAATTGAATCCATTGGATCAAGTTACAAGAACCACAACATATATCTTCAAATGGTCAACCATTCCAAATGATTTGAAAACAAAACCACCAAACAGTTTGCAAACCGTTTGGTCACCAAACAGTTTGGTGAAACCATTTGGACTCAACATTGAAACCGTTTGCCCTAGATATTTGGGTAGGTGTGTGCTTATGATGATGTCATCATCATCAAGCTCCAAACTCATGAAATCTACTGTGATTTCCATGGAGATTGCATCAATCAACCAAACTTAATTTCGGAAATGTAGAAATGATCACCAATTGATAAGGAATTGATTGAAATAATAAAATTAAGGGTTCAAGTTATAAAACCCACCTCCAATTGAGATCCAAAGCTCTAAGATCACGACAAAAATGGTGGATGCAAATCATTTCACTATTTCAAGGGTCGTCCTCAAGCTTTGAGTGAAACGAATTGGTTAGAATTGAAGAGGGGATCGAGATATGAAGAATTCATGCATTGATTTTCGATTTTCACCATGGATTCAAGGTGAAAGGAGGTCAAGAACCTTACCAACAGGTTGGGGGTCGTCCTCCCGCTCGTCCACAGCTCATTGGTCGTTTTCCAAGCAAGGGTAAAGAAAGGAATCCGAAAAAGCCTTTGTTTTGGCTTGGAAAAGGTACTTTTATAAGAAATTTTTTGAGAGAGAAAATACTTTATAAAAGTCTTTTAATTCCAAAATTGTTGCCACCACTTCCCCCTTAGTTTCTTGCATGCAAGGGAATCTCTATCCCCACCGAACTCCCTTCCATTATACATAAATTAAGGGAAAATAAATTAAGCACCTTAACCCTTATAATAAGAATATCCATATTTGAGTGGAAATTCTTTTTCTTATAATAATGGTGAGTGGAATTTCACCTCCTTAGGATATGCTCGTGACTTTGCAAGGCTTTAAGATCATCCACCCACATATTAATCTAACCATTTTAATTTTGGTTGAAGGACCTTTAATTAATACATTCATTTTTGCCCTAAATTGAATTAGGGTTTCACTTAGGATTAAATCTTGATTATTTTAATATCAAGACTCTCTCTCCTCCAACTTAATTCAAATGAGGCTCCCCTCACATTTTATTTGCTCTACATGATGCCAAGAAACATTAGGGACCTTATTGAAGTGGTAATTTGCATATTGAACCCTGGGTTTTGGGTAAATTGCACATTACACCAAAACTAGGTTCTAATGCACAAGGATTGCTTTACAAGCTTAATCTTGGTGCCCAAGCTTGTGAAAACCATACCACTACATCCTATTCATTATTATGATATCTCAAAATCAGAGGAACATCTTATCATGCAACATTTTCAATTTAACCCATTCAAATTGGGTAATTTGCACTTTAGTCCAAAATAAGCAAACATTGCTTCGACATTGTTCAAACATGACCAAAATTGAAACATAAGTTTCTCATAAGCCCTAATTACTTTTCCCAAGATTCTATTAAGTATCTACCCAACCTTATTAGGCAAAACATCTAGGATTAACACATAACCCAGGTCAGGGATGTTACACAAGTAACTAGGCTTTTATATGATAAGATATGATAAGTTAAGACAAGGATGTGAATCAACATGAGCCTCAAGATCTTTTACAAAGGAGGACCTCTAGTGTTAGGACCAGTTTTGGGTTTTGCTAAAGAGAGAGTGAGACCCACAGGGAGAAGGTTAGAGAACCTAAACTCCAAGATATGATAATGATGAGAATTATGTGATATGATATGTCCTAAACTAGAATAATCCTGAGTGATTGAGATGAGTTGCTTTATGCATGATTCCTATAGTATTTTTGAACCCTAGATGTCCTTGGGTGGAATGAACCCTAGAGTCATAGAGAGACTGGTTATATATGTATATGTGAACATGATCATGAGTACCTGCCATTTGGGTGAGGGAAAGAGAGCCCAAGACCCTAGAGGAGGTAGCTATGTTAGTTTTTACAAAGCCTCAGCTCGGGTTGGTGGTTCCTTGTAGGAATCTAGTGGTTGCATATATAAGAGAGAGTTTTGAATAAGCATGTCTCATGAGTAAAGATCTATGAAGAGGAGTAATAGCATGTTTTAGTTTGTTCTTATGTGGCTAGATCTTTTAAGGCTGTGACTAGTGCCAATGAGGTAATCCAAGAACCCTAGACTAAGAGAGGAAAGATAAATTATATGCATATGAGATACTCATAGAGTTGAGTTAGCTTATAGAGACTGAGCATGGAACTATCCTCATGATACGGGTCAGGAGAATGTCAGTTGGACTAGATGATGTTTTGATATATGTTTAAAAAGCCACTCATATAAGTTGTTTAGCACAACTATGATATAATATATGTAAGAATGTGATCTAATCATGAGATGTGATATGTAGACACGACATGATGGAAACCTAGTGATGGTTTAATAGATCTCTATGTATAGATGGTTAGCCATATATATGAATAATGATGATAATGTGATATTGTTGATTAATCTTGTGATGAAATCACGAATAAATGTTGTAATTGATTATGAGAAATGAAATAACATCATATGAATGAAACATGTTACATGATGTGTTAATCTTAGTGCTTAATAAAGATGAAAAAATATAGTTTGACAATTAGCACAACATAATGATTATGACATTTTGATATGATCTGGAAGGATAAAGTGTGTTAACAAATATTAACTCCTTCATAAAATGTATAAGTCAATGTTGAAACCTAAATGCTTGGGTAAAAAGGAATATGATAATCCTAATGCAAAAGATGGGATAACATAACCAGAGTTTCTAAACCCTTGTCTAATGTTATATATTAAGGGATTCACCCTAGATGATTTAGAAATCCTCCTAGGAGTGGTTCATATATGTTCCAAAGACCTTTTAGTTTTTCCTTGGAGTACAAGAATGGCTTAATTTTGAGGACAACATATTCTTGTAAGATGTATATGATGTGATAAAGTGGATTTCTGGCTTAATTTCAAGGACGAAATATATTTTGAGGTGTGTAGGATGTGATGGAGTGGACTTTTGGAATCCTTATATGTCCAATGACATAAGTGAAGTCATGAATGTTGAGTTGTTTGAGAGTCCTAAGTGTTTGGGAAAAGCTTGAGTGTTGATGGAGGTTGATATCATGATTAAGACCCTTATCTTTCATTTACTTTGAGGTATTTGACTGGATTATCAAACAATAGAATTTTGACACCAAACTTGTGTACAAGGTATCTTGAGTTGTGAGGAATCTATGGTTAAAGTTTGGTGGAAATTGGATATTCCTAGAAGGAATTATTTAGGTTTGAAAGTGGTGAAATAATGTGATGTATTAACTGATAATGGACCAAAGTGCGGAGTTCCTAGCCTTAGTGGCTGTGTCACGTGCCCCTTTTGTTTGGAGCCAGATGTGTGGCCCTTCTCTAGCCTTGGATCTCTAATCTAACATATGTGATCCTTGTAAGGGAGAAACCACAGATCTAGCTTTGTGTAGGATCTATCTCATCCGCATACGAGGAACCAACGACACATATATCATCTTCAACCTTTCAGTTAGATTGTGAGCCTGGAGTGTCCAGCCATGATGCTATGATCAGCCATGTCATGGGATGATGGGGACAAGTAGCTGAGGGGTTGGATTTTCTCCCCTTTATGAACTGTTCGACACCCTGAGCGGCTTATTTGACGGAGTAAATAGAGAGAACATTCCCTCCATTTCTAGCGGTTCTCCACCACACATAGCAGGTGGTGGCTGGGATTAGAGGACAAAGAAAGAAGGAATCTCAGAGGAGGACAAAGAAGGGAAAAGGAAGCTCAGGTCTAGAGGAATCCATCCCAATCATTTCCATGATCTCCCGCAGTGGTTTTGGTAGCAAACCAACTCAACTGAGCAGACCAGGACAATGAGATGAGAGGAGGCTCTTGAGTGCTTTCCTTCATGTGCAAACACATCTATAAAGTTCAAGGAGAATCGGTGAAGCATTTGGAAGCTTTAGATGTTATTCGGAGTGAGCTGAGGTGCTTTGCCTCTTTTCCTCCACCGCCACCAGCAGCAGATGACGACAATCGTCTCCAGCCGCTAGGAGCCCCCACAGAACGAGTAGCCTCAAGGCCAATAGTGTTGAGGGAGTGGGGCCAAATCCATTGGCCCTATTATCAGTCGTCGAGGAGGAGGTTAAGGGTGCCTATCCCCCACTAGAGCCCTTCTTCGTGGTGACACTCCCACAATGAACTCATGCACCTGGTGTTGAGATCGTGAGACGAGAGAGAGATCCTGAAAGTGGAGAGAAAGGAAGGCTCTGAACCGACTGAACACCAGCTCAAACCAACCGGCCAAAAGTTGAACCAGCTAGACCAAGCATGAATCAGATCAACCTGCCAGCCCAAGTGAGAAGTAGCATGCCCCCACATGGCCACGTGGTGACAACTGATTGGCTAGAAAAGGTAAAACTTTAGTAAATCTATAGATCTTAGATAAATCATAGTAAATAGCCTGGTCATCAGAAAAATACAAATAAGCAACTGAAATTCTCAGAAAAATGAGTAGAACAATATGGAACCATCATATCAATCTTTTTACCTGCCAGCCCAAGTGAGAAGTAGCACACCCCCACATGGCCACATGGTGACAACTGATTGGCTAGAAAAGGTAAAACTTTAGTAAATCTATAGATCTTCGATAAATCATAGTAAATAGCCTGGTCATCAGAAAAATACAAATAAGCAACTGAAATTCTCAGAAAAATGAGTAGAACAATATGGAACCATCATATCAGTCTTTTTATTCTTAAATCTTAGTGATATTATGTAAGTAGTGAAATTTTTATTTCATGGATAATAAATATCAAACAATGGATTAAAATTATGATAATGCATCAGTAACTCAAAAACATGATATGTAATCCATATGATAATTTTTCAACATGAAATCATGTAATTTGCTTTATATGGATAATTAGGGTTAATAATGTTGGATCCTAGATGGGTGATTAGATGCTCTAGAAGGGGGGGTGAATAGAGCTGAAAGCACTTAAACAAAATTCATTAAACCTTCAGGATATATGACAAGATAAGGTTGCTAAATAGGTAATTTGAGTGCAACTAAAACATGCATAGAAAGGATGAGAGAGATTGAACATGCACCAATTAGACAAGCTATTTAGAGTGGTTCCACACTTCAAACTATAAGTGTGTCAGTCCACTTGCCTAGAGAGGTCAACCTCTAGGACTTCCAAACTATTGCACTCTTATATTCATTCATAAGACATACAATACATGACCAACAAAGGACTTACCTATCAAATACAAAGAGTCTTCAACCTTACCAAGGACTTACCCACTTTGCAAGAGTCTTAGGCCTTCTCCAAGGACTTACCCACTCTTGCACAAGTCTTCAGCCTTGTAGGAATTACCCACTCTTCTTGGAGCTTCTGCCTTTGACTTCACCTTCACTCATAGAAGCTTCCACCAAGGTCTTACCCACTTGAGCTTGAGTCTTCTTCCTTCTCCAAGGCCTTACCCACTCTAGCTCCAAGTATTCAGCCTTGATCTTCACCAAGGGACTCCTTCCCTTGTTCTTCTTCACCTCTCTTGGATAAGAGAGAGAACCTTCATCTTCATGATTGCAAAGATAGAAAGGGAGGTGGTGGAAGTGAGAGCCTCACAAGATATACATGTAGGACTAGCTCTCTTACAGATTTCCTACTCACTCTAATGGATGTAGCAAGTGATTAAGCTTAGAGAGAGAGAGGAGGCTGTAGGAAGCACTCAACTATAGAATAGGAGCCTCACATAGAGTTTGCAATGAATGCTCAACCTTGGAATGAAGCCCAAGGGGTCCTATTTATAGCTGGGGATGCCTCTTAGCCTTTGGGAACACTTGTGAATGAAAACTAGCCATTTTGTGGCTTGCAACAGATATATTTTCACTTGTTGCAATTCCACAACGACTAGAAGCACTTTTCCGTACAGTGCAATCGGTTGAGTTTCTATAAGGGTAACTTGACCGATAGAGTAAAAGACAAAGCCGATATTCAGACCATCAGTCGAGTTTCTCCTGAGGAAACTCGATCGACCAATGAAAATCGATTTGGTCAGTTACTCCATCAGTCGAGTTCTGTGTAAACACAACTCGACCGATGCAATCTCCAAAAAATTGATCAAGGATGATCGGTCGAGTTTTCAAGCTGGGAAACACGACCGACAAAGTGCCTGTAATCAATTTTCAAAGTTGCATCTAAAGTGCTCTAATATTCGATCTAAGTGCTCCTGATATTTTTATAAGCTTAATTACAAGTCATACAATCATTACAAGTGATTCACAACATGATTCTAATGGATTTACATCATATTACAAAAATGTGCACTTGTATGACTTTGACTTGTCTTTTCTCCAATTTGAGATGCGTAAGTTAGGGCATTTGGAGTGTGTCTATACCTAATCTGAAATCACTCAAGTAGAGACGTTAGACACCAATATGTGGAATGGTTAGTCATCATCAAAACACGGGTTTAATAAATTTAGACGTGAGCCAACATTGACCTAATTGACCTAGAGTCAACATTCTCCCCCTTTTTGAAGATGACAAACCATTCCATAAATGTATTGAAAGCTTTTAAGTAAAATCATACCTTTGGAGAAACCTAGGGTTTTCAATGGAATTGAGCTCATATGCTCCCCCTCAATTGATGCACATGGAGTTCTCATACTCCCCCTCAATTGATGCTATTTTTCCTGCATGGTTAGCTTTCATAACATTTATAGAATACTATGTCTTCTACTCATATATGTTCTACACATATATGTCTTCTCCCCTTTTACCTACTCCCTTTACATGAACATGCTTCTCTTCTTCATGTAAGACATGCCTTCTTCCACTTTTAAAAGAAGACATACCTTTCTCCCCCTTTGTCATTTCAAAAAGTGGGGTTATGAAGAAATAAGAAACATCACTTGTTAAAGAGAAAGGAGATAACACAAATATATATATAAGGAGAATAGAAGAGCACAGATAGGGGCTTGTCCAAGCATAGAAAGAAAAGCAAGTTAAGGCATATACTTGAACAACCCAAAAAGCAAGATAAAGTGCTGCAGAAAAATAATAAAACATAATTTTGACCCTCAAGATGACATAATTTGACCAAAACCATCAGAGCTCATTGCAACACAATGAGTCTTGCTTAGAAGGTTGTTTGTGCATGAAAAACACTAGTCTTGCACCAAAAGCTGAAACTAGAGCAAAATCTGCATAAAATCCAAAAATACTCCAATTTCTACATATAATGTAGATCTTTGTGCCCTGCATCACAATGTTATGCAAGAAACTCAAGATAGAAGATATTCAATTCAAGGAACAATCTTGAGAATGTATGAGACAAGATATAAGCATAGCATATAGATGAGCAAGGATGGCAATTTTAAACAAGGCTAGAACTACATGTATATGAACTACTAGTAGATTTTATCACAAGTTAGGACTACTAGTAGGATCTAGATCATAACAAGAGATACCAAAAGATACACAAGATAGAGCAAGCTATGAGTAGATGTAGAGATATATCCAAACAAAGAGATATGCGATTTTAGAAGCATGAAAGGATATAACTCACTAGATATGCATTCTTACCAAAAGATGATTTCCCCTAAGAACCTCAAGGTTGTATCAAAACAAGATATACACCTAGAGAGATGTAGCAAGTTAGAGCACAATGGAAGAAATTTAAGACACAACCAAGAGATCCAAAGAGATCATCATCAAAACCTGCAAAACAACTCAAAGCAAGTAATTGCAAGATATAGGTATACCAATTTAGAGCAATTAGAGAGATAGAGTTGTAAGCAAGATAGGCAATTTAGAGCATGGAAATATGCATATATAAAGGTACCAAATGTGAGTGCCAAAGAATAAGGCTATTGGTTGAGAAAATCTAGTTGAGAGGGAAATTCTCATTCAATAAGCCAAAAGTATATTCTGTGCACAGTGTTATCGATCGAGTTCTGTGCATTGTCAACTCGACCGATGACAGCTGTTGGCAACACCCATTGGTGCCTATCAGCCGAGTTTCAAATAGGACAAACTCGACCGACAGACCAACTATCAAAAAGCACATATATTTCATAAAAACATATTTAATGGCATGTTAAATATACAAACCATATCCAAACATGTCTAAGCAAGTTAGTAATGCACTATAGAAGCATTAGAAATAGTTTTTGAGCAAGAG
This sequence comes from Alisma plantago-aquatica, assembly GCA_963693085.1. Classification (NCBI taxonomy): domain Eukaryota; kingdom Viridiplantae; phylum Streptophyta; class Magnoliopsida; order Alismatales; family Alismataceae; genus Alisma; species Alisma plantago-aquatica. Next base: position 1,001,575,178 of record OY856412.1, read on the forward strand.
TGTGAAAAGAAACACAAAATACCACTTTTGACTAAAAAACCATATGTATAGTGCACACTAACTTGACAAAAACAAGTTAGGATTGGTTAAAAGAAAGAGAAACATTACCTTTGTGCTTACCATTCCTTTTTCCACTTGTTGTCACCCTCTACACATCTCACATTTCTTCTTTTATGTGGATTGACAAGTCAATTTGCAATTCAATAACTCAAGTCAATCCATTTGCAAGTACCTACAAGAAGAAAGATGAAATGGTCCCCAATCATGTTTTTGGGTCCATAGGGGTTAGCTTAGCAACCCAAGTCCTATTGCTCTTGGGTGCTTTCCTCAAAGGACAACAAGTAGAATAATGACCAATTTCATTGCAATAATTACAAGTGCCCACAGCCTTGGAACTGGAGGATTCTTCATTGAAAATTGAAGGTCCTTTGTCTTTGTTGTTCCTTTAGCTACAATTAAGTCCAATGCCATCTCTACCCATTTGTTTGGTAGTATGGTCTAGGATTTGATTAAGATTCCTTTTATCACCAAAGAATCTTTGCAAAGAAGATCTCAAACTATGATTGTCATGCATAAGAGAAGTAAAGGTAAAACACAATAGATTCATATCATCTCTAGCATGCACAAGATAGATTTCTAAGAAAACATATTTAGTCATCTAAGAATTTTTATCACAAGATAGAGCATCAAAAACATCCTCTCTATAAGAAAAGATAGTATGAGGGTCAAGAGCAATTACACTACTATGCAAGGAAGCAATTTCATATACAAGACAAGTAATCTTTGAAGGATAAACTTTATCTACACATTCTATTCCTTGCAAAGTAAGCTCTTGACTCTCATAAGCACATTTAAGAGCATAAAAAACAATAGAGAGAGAAACAATAGTAGTAGCAAGCTCTATATATGAAATTGTCATAGAAGGTTGAGATTCTAAAAACTTAATCTTATCAAGCAAGCTAGAATTTGCAAATTTAAGAGCATTTAGTTGACTAAGATAAGCATCTATTTGAATCTCAACACTTGAATTTACCTCATTTAAATCTTCAATTGAGCTTGTAATGAGGGCACAATGGCATCTTCCATCTTCACATTCACTAGATCATCCACTAGTGCTTTCATTTGTTGATGGAGCCTTTGTGATCTCATTTTCTCTCTTATTTCCTTCTATTGCTCTCTTTGAAGGTTTCCCATCTTCATAATCACCCATATTCTCCTACTTGTGGAAGTATGCTTGGAGAAGACCTGCTCTGATACCAATTGTTGGATCCTAGATGGGTGATTAGATTCTCTAGAAGGTGGGGGGTGAATAGAGATGAAAGCACTTAAAAAAAATTCATTAAATCTTCAAGATATATGAAAAGATAAGGTTGCTAAATAGGTAATTTGAGTGCAACTAAAACATGCATAGCAAGGATGAGAGAGATTGAACATGCACCAATTAGACAAGCTATTTAGAGTGGTTCCACACTTCAAACTAGAAGTGTGTCACTCCACTTGCCTAGAGAGGTCAACCTCTAGGACTTCCAAACTATTGCACTCTTATATTCATTCATAAGACATACAATACATGACCAACAAAGGACTTACCTATCCAATACAAAGAGTCTTCAACATTACCAAGGACTTACCCACTTTGCAAGAGTGTTCTGCCTTCTCCAAGGACTTACCCACTCTTGCACAAGTCTTCAGCCTTGCAGGAATTACCCACTCTTCTTGGATCTTCTGCCTTTGACTTCACCTTCACTCGGATAAGCTTCCACCAAGGTCTTACCCACTTGAGCTTGAGTCTTCTGCCTTCTCCAAGGCCTTACCCACTCTAGCTCCAAGTCGTCAGCCTTGATCTTCACCAAGGGACTCCTTCCCTTGTTCTTCTTCACCTCTCTTGGATAAGAGAGAGAACCTTCATCTTCATGATTGCAAAGATAGAAAGGGAGGTGGTGGAAGTGAGAGCCTCACAAGATATACATGTAGGACTAGCTCTCTTACAGATTTCCTACTCACTCTAATGGATGTAGCAAGTGATTAAGCTTAGAGAGAGAGAGAAGAGGGTGTAGGAAGCACTCAACTATAGAATAGGAGCCTCACATAGAGTTTGCAATGAATGCTCAACCTTGGAATGAAGCCCAAGGGGTCGTATTTATAGCTGGGGATGCCTCTTAGCCTTTGGGAACACTTGTGAATGAAAACTAGCCATTTTGTGGCTTGCAACAAATATATGTTCACTTGTTGCAATTCCACAATGACTAGAAGCACTTTTCTGTACTTTTCCGTACAGTGCAATCGGTCGAGTTTCTATAAGGGTAACTCGACTGATAGAGTAAAAGACAAAGTCGATATTCAGACCATCGGTCGAGTTTCTCCTGAGGAAACTCGACCGACCAATGAAAATCAATTTGGTCAGTTACTCCATTGGTCGAGTTCTGTGTAAACACAACTCGACCGATGCAATCTCCAAAAAATTGATCACGGATGATCGGTCGAGTTTTCAAGCTGGGAAACTCGACCGACAATGTTCCTGTAATCAATTTTCAAAGTTGCATCTAAAGTGCTCTAATATTTGATCTAAGTGCTCCTGATATTTTTATAAGCTTAATTACAAGTCATACAATCATTACAAGTGATTTACAACATGATTCTAATGGATTTACATCATATTACAAAAACATGCACTTGTATGACTTTTACTTGTCTTTTCTCCAATTTGAGATGTTCAAGTTAGGGTATTTGGAGTGTGTCTATACCTAATCTGAAATCACTCAAGTAGAGATGTTAGACACCAATATGTGGAATGGTTAGTCATCATCAAAACACGGGTTTAGTCAATTTAGACGTGAGTCAACATTGACCTAATTGACCTTGAGTCAACAAATAACCCTAATCAAAATGTAGAAAATACATAAATGATCAATAAATGATGGAATTCACAGAACACCCTCATATTAGTAATTGAAAGCTAATATGGGAATCTAAGATCATTTTTATAGACAAAATCCATGTTATATGAAGTTGACCCTTAATACATGGGTTGTAACCCTAATTTGAATAATGTATACAAACTAGGATTAATATGCACACAAAAAGCATATGGAACCTAATGTTCAGATAATGAACCATAATCTGGAAAATGACATCAACAAGATAAATCTAAGACAAGAATGCAAGTAATGGTGCACACATCCAAATGAGTAAGCAAACCGTAAAATGGACATAACCAAGGTTAAGATGATGAGAATCTGATAATAGTAGGTGTTCTTATCTTAATCAGGGTTGACAAGGATATAGATGACATGAGGAATATGTGATTTGTATGTCTCTCGATCAAGGTACACCATTACCTCTTACTAGGCTTATTATAAAAAATGCTTGTGTTATAAGTGTAGTAAAATACTTGGCATATGGTATTGTATGAAATGATTGTTCTTGTATGATATGTTGCTTGATGTTTTTCATACTTATATGGCTATGAACACATGAAACATAAGAATTCGAATCCATCTTATGATAGCACTAAACTCTTTGGTAGTGTAGTGCATTGAGGTGATCTAACTCTTTGGTAGGAGATCACATTATATACACGATCTAACTCTTTGGTAGGAGATCATAAGGCCTAAAAGCATCTATCCCTTTGGTGGAAAATTACAAGATATATGATGGAAATTGTGCTTAAAATATATGTTCTCTTTTGTTAATGAACATCTTTGTACAAGTATATGATTTTTATTATATTTCTTTATAACTGCCAAGTACTAGTTTTATTTTATTACCAAGATATGATGAGAGGTACATAAAAGACACATAGGTGTACTCAATACGTTTTGAATATTGTGATGACATGTACCACATGTAATCTTTTGTTTAGGTTGTGGACATATGATCTTGAGGACCAAGATAGTAGAGAGTCGTGTGGCGAGCTGATGTACAAGTGGACATGTTGTCTTAAGATCATGTAGTTTAGTGGTAGTATATCTATATGTGTAAGTTTATTGTTGAATGTGTAATATCAACTGTTGTAATGATTAATTATGTAATTATATGTTGAATGGTGAACATGTGTTGTATGGTTTTATTATTGTTCGTGTACATGTGCTACTTTTGTTTCCTTCTGACTCCCTTGATTTTCTTCTTCTTAGCCTAGTGTGTGAGTGTGAATTGGGATTCTCGCAGAGGTGAGGGTTTCAATTTGGACGTCACACATCAGATTAAGTTTTAGAAAATCTAGGAACATCATAACCACATCCTAACAATTAAGTAAACAAATACATAGTTACATCCTTGTACCCAAATGTAGCCCATCTTTATTTAAATGTAAAACTTCAATTAATTTTACATGAAATAAGAACCAAAATATTATTAGTTTATATGAGAAGGGATGTTGTGGAAGAAAAATTCTTAGATGACGATAAATGGGGTGGACAAGTTCACAATGTATGTAAGAGTAAATTCAACACGTTATAACCTGCTACCCCACTTGACCAAGGATGATGCAACCTTTATTTACATATTTAATTTGCTCAAAATGAGTATGGCTTGAATCACAAAGGAATTGGAAGGAATATGTGAAATCTTTGGACAAAGATATGCAAAAATCAACAGTTTAAAACAAGAAATAGCAGTGACAATACTAATTCACTAACAATGAGTCATGGTTCTATCAAACAAGAAGGAAAGTGGTAGGCAACCATACATTCATACATTCTCCATGTATGATGACATTCATCCAAAAAGTCAAAGTTTGTAATATGAGAGGAAATGAGTTGGTGATAACTGTTGGGAATAGGAAAAGGATTTGGCCCATGCCTGATTGATTTGGACTTAAGTAGGAATTGTTTTGTGCTATCAATCCTAATAGGAGTCAAACCTAAAAGGGAAGGAAGATGGTTTCCTATGTGCAACATGGTATTGGATTAGGAATTGAAGAAGGATTCCTGGTTGCAACCACATACCATGGAGGACTATAAATAGAGGCCCTAGGGGAGGTCATTGAGATCATCCACCGGTTGAGATGTGATCCCTCCAGTTGCTTTTTGGTGTCTTTTGTGGTAGAGGGTGCCAGAGAACAAGAACAACTAGAGGATCTCTCTTGGTTGAATAAAAGAGGGTCAACGACTTTGCCTTGAAGTGAAGTAACGGTTGATAGTCGGTGACACATTGAGTGCATTGATAAAGCATCTCTCTTAGTTATTAAGAGAGGGCTAGCAACTTTGCCTTGAAGCAAAGTAGCGGTTGGCGGTTACAGGCACAATGTTTCCATAGTAGCAACAATTCGACCCAGTCAGTGGTCGTAGCAGTATCAAGCAGTCCCCAACAACAATAGTGGCCTCGTGTGGAGATCAAGTAAAGAAGGAGGTTTTGTACACATTGGGTGTGATTCTCTTCTTCCTCATCTTTGTTCTCGTGTGGAGAAGGCTACCTGGATTTAGGGGGTAACTAATTCCAGGAAGTGTGAGTTGTAATCTTAATTACATAGTTCTTGTTGGTCGGTATTTCCCCGTGGTTTTCTCTCCTTGTATTGGGGAGAGTTTTCCACGTTAAATCTGGTATTTCTTCTTTGGATTTATATGCTTTTCGGTAGTGCTTTCAAAATAAGTTTTCATCACATCCAGAACCATATCGATACAAAATCCCCAACCAGTGGTATCAGAGCGCATGTTGTAGATACTGGTCCAGATGGAGAAGGATGAAGATGGAATGATGATAAAGTTGACAAACACAAATTAGTAGATTTGAAAATCCAAGATGGAGAATATTCTCTATTACAAAAAATCTATAGAATCCAATAGAGGGATAAAATCAAAGAGTACGTCTAATGTAGATTGGAAGAAATTAAATAGAAAGACTATTGGAACAGTTTGAAAGTGGCACAAAATTTCCGTGTTCCATCACGTCTCAGAAGATACCAATGCTAAAGATCTATGGGAGAAGCTCAAGAAGTTATATGATTGGAAGACTGCTACAAATAAAGCTTTTTTAATTACAAAGTTGGTGAACCTAAAGTACAGGGATGGTACAAGCATTTTCAAACATATGAATGAATTCCAAAGCCTTGTAAATCAAGTGGGGTCCGTGAAGACAGTTCTTGATGATGAACTCCAGGCTCTACTTCTTTTAGGATCATTACCTTATAGTTGGAAGACGCTCATAGTGACAGTCAACAATTTTGCATAGGAAGGCAAGTTGACACTTGACCAGGTGAAGAGCAGTCTACTAAATGAAGAGACTCGATGAGGAGCCTCAGGTGATAGTGGATCAGAGGTGCACTTCACAAAGAGTAGAGGTGTTGATACAACGAGAGACCGTGGTAGATCCAAGAGCCACAATGACTCCCAGAATCATAAGAAGTCATCGTTGTAGATCCAAGTTGAGGAGTAGTAGAGGGTTCTTCCATTATAGAAAGCTAGGTCATTTTAAAAGGGATTGCAAGGTTTAGAAAAAGAAACATGGGTTTAAAGCCAAATACAAGCAAGATGACGATAAGAATACTACAACGACAATCTCAGATGACAGGAGATGTGGTCTTAACAATCCAAGAGTAATGTTTGCATGCTAAGAATGATGATTCTGAGTGGGTGGTGGATATTGCAGCTTCTTGTCATGCTTCACCAAGTAAGGGATTATTTACTTCATACAGAAGGGGAGATTTCAGGAGGGTGAACATGGGAAATTCCAACTTCTCTAGAATTATCGGGATTGGAGACATTTGTGTTCAAACATGTGTTGGTTGCACGCTCACACTGAAGGAAGTTCGTCACATTTTAGATTTGCGGCCGAGTTTGATACCTGGTTCATTTCTTGATAGAGAAGGATGTCATCTAGATTTTGGTGGTGGAAAATGTAGGATCACCAAGGGAGATTTGGTATTGTACGAGGCAAATTGTGTTGTACATTGTACAAGACCTAACTTAAAGTACTAAAAGGTGGTCATATACATGCAGTTGAGGATCACCAGATAGGTCTATGGCACAGACGACTAGGACACATGAGTGAGAAATGATTGAAGATTTTATCAAAGAAGAGATTGATTCCTTGTGGCAAGGATACTGGTCTCAGTTCATGTGATGAATGTCAGATAGGAAAGCATTGATGTGTTTATTTCAAGACAAGATCAAAGGTGAAGTCATAGCTTCTGCAACTGGTTCATTCGAATGTCTGTGGTCCGTTTGAGGTGGCATCACTGGGCAGCAATAGGTATTTTGTCACATTCATTGATGATGTATCTAGGAAGATGTGGGACTACTTCCTAAAGACCAAGGATAATGTCTTTTAGTGTTTTAAAAAATTTCATGCCATGGTGGAGCGGGAGACAATAAAAAAGTTGAAGTGTCTCCGCACGGACAATGGAGGGGAGTACACCTCTAGGGTGTTCTAGGATTACTGTGTGCAACATGAAATATGGCATGAAAGGAAAGAGCCTAGCACACCACAACACAATGGTACAACTGAGAGAATGAACAATACCATAGTGGAGAAAGTTAGATGCATGTTGAAGACTACAAAGTTGCCAAATACATTCTGGGGTGAGGCAGTGCATACTGCTTTCTATCTGATGAATCAATCTCCATCAGTTCCTTTGGGGTTTGATATACCTAAGAAGGTATGGATATTCAAGGGTGCATCCTACACTCATATGTGAGTATTTGGGTGCAAGGATTATGAACATGTTCCAAAGGAAAAGAGGCAAAAGATGGATGATAAAGTAGTGCCATGTATCTTTCTTGGCTATGGAGATCATTAGTTTGGCTACAGGTTATGGTACTTGTAAAAAGGACCATGAGAAGACATAAAAATGTGACTTTATGTGAGACTTAGACAGTTACAGAGCCTGAGAGTGATGATATAGAGGTTGTAGGATCAGGTGATATTTGTAATATCCTCAAATTTTGGTAAAATTAAACTATAAAATACGATGCATGAATTAATTTGATAATTCCTCAATGATTTTATTAGTGAATAGTAATGTTAAATATCTTTGTCGCACAAGTGCTTTTGGCACAAGACAAATAGATAAAAGGGAATTCATGCATTAATAAATAGGAATGATATTGATAAACATTTTCGAAAGGAGAATAAAGTTTATAATGTGTTAAATAGTTAATAGAATATGTATCTTCCCACTATTGGAAACACAATGGTTGGTACACCAAATAGTGTTACCTTGGGTTCCCTTTTTGGTATGTTGAAAGATAATTATAATATAAAATAATAAGAGGATTTCAAGGATAATCCAAGATAATAGGTGGCTTACATATTTAATTAAAGGGTTATCCACCTTTCCTTGGAAGCCATATAAAAAGGCAGAATGCAAGTTTCCTAAAAGAAAATAAGAAGTTTGGTATGCAAGGGATACCCAACGAAGCCTGATAATTGGAAAAGGAATTGGTAAGGTATCATGCGGGGAGGATTGTAGTTAAAGGAAATATGGTGGGCCTTATCTAATCCCTTCATGCCTACGTTTCCTATGCGAGGAGTCCATCTACCTTTGGGAAGGAATAGATGTGGGTGTTTGTTTCCTTGGCAATCACGTATGGAAAACCTTCCCGACTTGGGTAGATTGTGATTCACAATGGTTTTCATTCAAGCGTACGTAACCCTTAGGGTTCCTCCAGGAATATATATATAGAGCACTAGAAGTCTGTGCCTCCATCTCACACGACGCATCCAGCCCCTGTGGTCCGTGGGAAGGAGACGACACCCAATGCGCAGCCTTGCGAAGGAAGATCCTCCTCACGAGGAGTAGGAGTAGGTCAGAGCTATAGCCGGAGGTAGAATGTAGAGGCCTTACCTTTGTGGTGGCACATGCAGGCATCTCCAGTCATGCATCCGAGGGCGTCAAGGGTGCAGGGCCTTTCTACTAAGACCAGCGTGGTGCAGAGACTGGCACGGTGCAGAGACGCAACGACGTCTCAACCGGGTCATGCAGACGAGGGGGAGACTGATGCAGACGGAGAGGAGGGTTCTCCATCGACGCTGGCACAGCATCAAGAGTTCCATGGGGTGCCCTGCCGTACGAAGGCAGCAGTGCGCCGAGCCAAGGCGTGAGGAGCCGACTAATGTAGGATGGCCAACTGCAGCGTTGAGATCTGCAGGCAGGCCGACATCCCGACGGCATGCTGAGCGAAGAGGAGGAGGGTGAGGGCTGCAGGTGGTGATGGAAAGGCTTTTCCAGAAATGATAATCGACGCCATCAGATGCACTACAGCAGGCGTCGAGGTCACACAGGTATGCGTGTCCGTGGTTGCGCTGGGCGCGGATGTGCCTTCATGGCAGCAATATGGGCAGGCGGGGTCGAGGTGAAGGAGTCAGACCAAGGCTGGTCATTCTCCAGCCGACGGTGGCAGCCATGCGGTGTCACCGTGCCTGTGTTGTCACTGCTGAGGCGCTAGCACGGGTCCGTCCGGCTGCGGCGTCTCCAACAAGACCTGTACGCGTGAAATCATTCGCGTGAGGAAGAAGCAAGGACCCGGTTCAGGTTGGTGGGTAAATGGATCAAAACCCTGATCCGCGAATCAGTAAAAGAGGTAATAAAAAAGGAAGCAAGCTCGCTGACGTGTCAAGCCATGATTGGCCCAAATAAGTATGCTTTGTTTCAGATACTGGTTGATTACATGGTTGGCTGATTGGATGTTTGGATGCACTCTTAAAGTACATACTAGATCTGCATGGTTTCTGTGATGACATAAGGTACGTGGTTACGCTTATGAATACATGTATCGAATTCTGAGATTGCCGATGTTTCTCGATGATATTGAACGACAAATAAACTGCTTGCTTGTTTATTTAGTTCTTGCAAACTATAAAGTGTATATGAGTATCATGTAAAGTAAATAATAGTATTCTGAACCCTGGGTTAGACGGATCTTAAGGGTAATGCACACAAGCCCCAGAGGGACAATGATTACACCTGAGGTAGTTGACCAGATATGGGTTAGAATATGAAAACAAGTTTATTTTGTTATATTCAAGATAAAGATGTTTGTTTATATCTGTACTTGTGATTATTGTTTGAACCCACATACCAGTATAGAAATATACTGATCACGTATTTGTTTGTCGGCGTTTTAGGTATAAGATATACTTGATTCGTGGACATGAGGGTACAGATAAAGATGTTGAAGACACTACAGTTTAATCATGAAGGTTTAGTCTTAATGGTTTATCTTCACAACTGTAAAAGCTAATTCTGTTTAAAAGTTATGTAACTCCTTAGAGGAGCCTTTCATGTAAACATGTAAGTATTTGATCATTAATGGAAATTGTTTACTATTTTGTATTATTTCATGAATCTGATCCTGGAAGTTATGATAACGATCTGCGACTTTAAGGTATTTTAGACACTCAAAACTGCGGGTCGTTACATTTGGTATCAGAGCACAGATTCATCAACTAATACTTAATAGTTTATAATTTCAAATTATCCCTAGAAATTTTAAGAGAAAAATTAAGTTCCTCATCTCACATTTTCATCTACTTCTCCTCTCTTTCTTAAAAAAAATCTTTGGAAAGAAAATATTAATAAGAGAATTACAATGTGAAACTTAAAAACGGTAATCAACATGGTGTGGTGGTATGGGACACTACCCATGTGAAATTTAAAATCAGTAATCAACATGCTGTGGTGGTATGGGACACTGCCCATGTGAAAATTTAAAATAAGTAATCAACATGGTGTGGTGGTATGGGACACTATCCATGTGAAACTTAAAAACGGTAATCAACATGGTGTGGTGATATGGGACACTTCCCATGTGAAACTTGAAATCACAAATAAGAAAGATAAGGGATGGTTTAGGAAACCCAATCTCCCATGCATATGGGCATGAGGAGCATAAAACTTAAGTGATAAGTCTTAAGAGACATAAAAACCCAATAGTTGAATTTATATCATAAAATGAAAAGTTGGAATATAACTTGCTCAAACCCCTAGTATTATCTCTAGAAGTTTGGTGATGATGGCCAAGCCCCTGGAGGGGAAGGCCGAGGTAGCACCAAGCCCCTGGAGGGGAAGGTGACCCAAGTTCATGGAATGGACATGAACCATGAGGAGATATTCTAGAAATTGAACAAGCATGAGTTTTTAGGTTACAATGACAAAAGTTATGCCTAAAAAAAAGATATGTATAAAACCTTTAGGGTTAGTGTGCCAACCTGGGGTGGGTCAACCCAAAGAGTGGGAAGATGACCTATGAGGGAGGAAAAACCTAGATCTTGGGATCAGGTTGTGGCTAGAGAGCCTAACCCCCTCCTATGAGCCAAGAAGGCGCCCTCGGATAGGAATTTCCCTTAAAAGGTAAGTGAATAAACATATTTAAATATTGAGATAACCTTAATCCTCACCTAGAGGGATGAAGAGTTAAAGATATTAAAAAAATGAAAAGAACTTAAATTCTTTGAACCCAAGGATGCCAACTATGAGTGACACAACTGGTCAAGCCCAAGAGGGAAGACCAGTAAGGAACCAAGCCCAGGTGGGAAGGTGGCCTAAGTGGATGACCAAGCCCAGGAGGGAAGGTCATGAAATGGTCAAGCCCAGGAGGGAAGACCAGGCAGGCACCAAGCTCAGGAGGGAAGGTGGCCTAAGTCCACAATGCAGTTGTTTAGGATCAAGCCCCTGGAGGGGAAGATCACATAGGTCAAGCCCAGGAGGGAAGACCGACATGGCACCAAGCCCTGGAGGGAAGGTGGCCCGAGCCCAATGATGGGACAACATTGCATTATGTGTACTCAAAAGAGAGATATGAAGGCAATTCTGGTTAAAGAATTAAATAAGAGAATAATGTGCTTAAAAGATGTGACATCTCAAAAGAAACCCTTAGGGAGGGTAGAGTCCTAATGCAATCCTAGGGTCAAGTAGGGTGTATTAGAGGTACATAGGACCGATGGGTTGGGAGTTGATAAATCTTGAATGCACATGACCAAGTGGTCGGGAGGTAACAGTTGGTTTGCCCTAGGCCCATGTCTCAGGAGGTTGGCCACCTACTTGATGTTCATGTGGCTCAGTAGGGTGAATGTAAAGACACTCCCTTGATGCATGAGGATGAGATCACTCCAAAAGTACCTATACCCCTAGAGACCTCGAGGATTTGGCTAAGGCTCATAATGATACATGAGATGTAAATATAAAAAAAAGATATAAAGAAGTCATGAAAAACTTGAGAGAAGTTGTTCCCTCACTTAAGAGTAAGAAAAGGGACACTTGATTCATGGGACATAAGCATGTCGTGAAATTGAGAACAAGTAAGTTTAGAGTCATATAGATTATGATTCAACTTAAAATGCATGAAATTGAAAGGTAATATGTGGATGTACCATCTCTGCTCTTGGAATGGAATGAAATTTGTGTTTGGACTGCAGCCAAATGCTTATTTCATCTCATTATGAGGGAGGGAGATTGGATAGACACACATTATGCTTAAAATTGAGATAATGAGGATGAGTATCCTACATTTAATGTGTAATGATGCAGGGTTAGATGTGTTACCTCACCCTTGTGTGCAAATAATGAATAGGTTGGAAACCTAGGTTGAAAGAGAAATCACCAAGTCATAATGAAATTAAAAGTAAGAATGAAATCATCAAGAGATGATGAGTTGTGAATACTGGAGACGTGGATATTCTTGAATTTCAATTCAGGTGCCAATCTTACTAATAAAACAAAATTGTTTAGGTAGGGTGCTAGCCCGAAGTCTTGAAAATAAGACGAGTTATCATTCACCTAGGCTTAGTAGGCCTAAATTTTGAGGACAAAATTCCTTTTAAGGAGGGGTGAATGTAATATCCTCAAATTTTGGTAAAATTAAACTATAAAATACGATGCATGAATTAATTTGATAATTCCTCAATGATTTTATTGGTGAATAGTAATGTTAAATATCTTTGTCGCACAAGTGCTTTTGGCACAAGACAAATAGATAAAAGGGAATTCATGCATTAATAAATAGGAATGATATTGATAAACATTTTTGAAACGAGAATAAAGTTTATAATGTGTTAAATAGTTAATAGAATATGTATCTTCCCACTATTGGAAACACAATGGTTGGGACACCAAATAGTGTTACCTTGGGTTCCCTTTTTGGTATGTTGAAAGATAATTATAATATAAAATAATAAGAGGATTTCAAGGATAATCCAAGATAATAGGTGGCTTACATATTTAATTAAAGGGTTATCCACCTTTCCTTGGAAACCATATAAAAAGGCAGAATGAAAGTTTCCTAAAAGAAAATAAGAAGTTTGGTATGCAAGGGATACCCAACGAAGCCTGATAATTGGAAAAGGATATGGTGGGCCTTATCTAATCCCTTCATGCCTACGTTTCCTATGCGAGGAGTCCATCTACCTTTGGGAAGGAATAGATGTGGGTGTTTGTTTCCTTAGCAATCACGTATGGAAAACCTTCCCGACTTGGGTAGATTGTGATTCACGCTGGTTTTCATTCAAGCGTACGTAACCCTTAGGGTTCCTCCAGGAATATATATATAGAGAGAACTAGAAGTCTGTGCCTCCATCTCACACGACGCATCCAGCCCCTGTGGTCCACGGGAAGGAGACGACACCCAATGCGCAACCTTGCGAAGGAAGATCCTCCTCACGAGGAGGAGGAGTAGGTCAGAGCTATAGCCGGAGGCGGCATGTAGAGGCCTTACCTTTGTGGTGGCACATGCAGGCGTCTCCGGTCATGCATCCGAGGGCGTCAGGGGTGCAGGGCCTTTCTGCTAAAACCAGCGTGGTGCAAAGACCTGCACGGTGCAGAGACGCAGCGGCGTCTCAACCGGGTCATGCGGACGAGGGAGAGACTGATGCAGACGGAGAGGAGGGTTCTCCATCGACGCTGGCACATCATCAAGAGTTACATGGGGTGCCCTTCCGCACGAAGGCAGTAGTGTGCCGAGCCAAGGCGCGAGGAGCCGACTGCCGCAGGATGGCCAACCGTAGCGTTGAGATCTGCAGGCAGGCCGACATCCCGACGGCGTGCTGAGCGAAGAGGAGGAGGGCGATGGCTACAGGTGGTGATGGAAAGGCTTTTCCAGAAATGATAATCGATGCCATCGGATGCACTACAGCAGGCGTCGAGGTCACGCAGGTATGCGTGTCCGTGGTTGCACTGGGCACGACTGTGCCTTCATGGCAGCAATATGGGCAGGCGGGGTCAAGGTGAAGGAGTCGGACCAAGGCTGGTCATTCTCCAGCCGACGGTGGCAGCCATGCGGCGTCACCATGCCTGTGTTGTCACTGCTGAGGCGCTAGCGCGGGTCCATCCGGCTGCGGCGTCTCCAGCAAGACCTGTACGCGTGAAATCGTTCGCGTGAGGAAGAAGTAAGGACCCGGTTCAGGTTGGTGGGTAAACGGATCAAAACCCTGATCCGCGAATCAATAAAAGAGGTAATAGAAAAGGAAGCAAGCTCGCTGACGTGTCAAGCCATGATTGGCCCAAATATGTATGCTTTGTTTCAGATACTGGTTGATTACATGGTTGGTTGGTTGGATGTTTGGATGCACTCTTAAAGTACATTCTAGATCTGCATGGTTTCTGTGATGACATAAGGTACGTGGTTACGCTTATGAATACATGTATCGAATTCCGAGATTGCCGATGTTTCTCGATGAGATTGAACGACAAATAAACTTCTTCCTTGTTTATTTAGTTCTTGCAAACTATAAAGTGTATATGAGTATCATGTAAAGTAAATAATAGTATTTTGAACCCTGGGTTAGACTGATCTTAAGGGTAATGCACACGAGCCCCGGAGGGACAATGATTACACCTGAGGTAGTTGACCAGATATGGGTTAGAATATGAAAACAAGTTTATTTTCTTATATTCAAGATAAAGATGTTTGTTTATATCTGTACTTGTGATTATTGTTTGAACCCACGTACCAGTATAGAAATATACTGATCGCATATTTGTTTGTAGGTATTTTAGGTATCAGATATACTTGATTCGTGGACATGAGGGTACAGATAAAGATGTTGAAGACACTACAGTTTAATCATGAAGGTTTAGTCTTAATGGTTTATCTTCACAACTGTAAAAGCTAATTCTGTTTAAAAGTTATGTAACTCCTTAGAGGAGCCTTTCATGTAAACATGTAAGTATTTGATAATTAATGGAAATTGTTTACTATTTTGTATTATTTCATGAATCTGATCCTGGAAGTTATGATAACAATCTGCGACTTTAAGGTCTTTTAGACACTCAAAAGTGCGGGTCATTACAATAGTTCTTCTTCTGATGAGTATGAATATGCTTTTTCTTCTTCACAGGTGCAATATTCAGATAATGAAGAAGAATAGCAAGATCACCATGAGTAGTAGAGTGAGAGCATGTCGAGTGTTCCTATTCTAGACATGCAATCAAGTGATTTATATTCACAGTCAGAGACTTTTGGGAAGGGGGCAAGATCATCACCAGGCAGAGTCCTCAGAGCAGTAGTTGAGGAGGTTTGACAGAGTTCATCATCCTTCATCTAGATATCTAACATCTCTTTATATTCTTCACTACTACAGAAATGGCTTATAAAGTCACTTTTCAAGGTGTCGGTTGTATAAATAAACCGACACCTAAACTCTACAGTGTCGGTTGATAACATAAACCGACATCCAATCTATGAGGGCGACCAGACACGGGTACTGCTTTTATTAAGTGTCGGTTACTTAATAAAAAACTGATGCCTAAAATTACCCGCCAAATCCAAAATTTCCAGTGAAAAAAATTACCTCCAAAATTTGACATATGGCGTCGGTTGATAAATAAAAAACCGACGACTAAAGGTTATTCGTGAGACAGAAATTGGGCACATTTTGGTCGTCGGTTGTACTACAACTACCGACGCTTATGAGTTTTCCCGCACTGTCCGCGGGGAATTTTTCACACCCTTTAAGCGTCGGTTGAAGTTGAAACCGACGACTATGGTCATAAATCGAGAACGATTTTTTTAATCTGCATATGAATAAAGACGTCGGTTTTGGTTGTTGTGTAGAACCGACACTGTTAGTTTTAGTTGTCGGTTTTTTCGAATAACCGACGCCTATGGTTTAGTTAATAGCCCCGCAAATAGAACTTTTCCTCATTGTCTCTGTTTCATTGTGATGTGCGCTAGGTCTGGTGATTTCCCCCAATTGCTCCCTGCCGTCGTTGCCGGTTGGCTCCCCGTGCCGCCGTTCGTCTCCTCACGCACCGCCATTGCCGTTGCCACCGCTCGCCGCTCATCGCCGTCGCCGCAGTTCTCCTCTGATCCTCACCGCCGGCGCTGCCAGCTTCACCTTTAGCTGCTCTCCTCTGCTCTGGTGCTGCCGGCTTCACCTTCAGCTGCTCTCCTCTGCTCCGGCCGGGCCTTCTTCCTCTGCCCTCAAGGTACGCCGACTTCTTCCTCCTTCCTTCCTCCACCTAGGCTAGGTCCAGCCCTACAGGTGCCCTGGAGCAAAATTGTCAGGTGCCCTGCTGGGCATTTTTTTATTTTTTTAAGTTATTTATTTATTGGTAACTTGATAAGTGTTGAAACAGTCAATAACTATATTCTGTTATGTGATTTATGATTGTATACGTGTCTAGATAGCAACAGACCTGGTCTTGAGGATCTATAAATACATTCTTACATTCTATAAATTGCCAATCATGCTTTTAAAGACATCAATAATCACCCTAACTTGAAGAACTAAGATTTTAGGTATAAGAATGACAACACATTATTTGTTGGCCTAGAAACCCGTCCAAGATTTACTCATTAGGAGTAAATCTTGGATAGTCCCCGGTTTGGGACTGTTCTTGAACACCTAATCTCGGTTAGGATGTAAGTGTATAATGTGTATTGGGTTTTCAAGAAAATTTCGGCAGCATTTCCCCGTTTGTTCTCTAAGTACATATGTACTTGGAGAACAGCGGGGAAATGCTGCCAAAATTTTCTTGAAAACCCAATACACATTATACACTTACTAGTGAGATTAGGTGTTCAAGGATGGGATAGGTGGTACATGTACATTTATTATATATAAGAATGACATCACATGTATTTGTTAACCCTAGACCCTAATCCACATTATACCAATCTAATAGTCCATGATAGAACAAAGCATAATGATGTTGACTGCAACTTTGCGCGTCATGCTATTCTGAATTAAGTGTATATTTACTTCATAATTGAATGTTTAAGTAAGTTATAGATATCTTCACCAAACCTCTTTCGGAAACTTGTTTCATTGTTGAGTATATTGAGAATCCTAATCACCCTTCTTGCTTAATGATGAACTGTAATGCACACATGTGACATGCTTTGAATGTAAATGATGAACTTTTCCCTAAATTGCCAATCATGCTTTTAAAGACATCAATAATCACCCTAACTTGAAGAACTAGGATTTTAGGTATAAGAATGACAACACATTATTTGTTGGCCTAGAAACCCGTCCAAGATTTACTCATTAGGAGTAAATCTTGGATAGTCCCCAGTTTGGGACTGTTCTTGAACACCTAATCTCGCTTAGGATGTAAGTGTATAATGTGTATTGGGTTTTCAAGAAAAGGGGAAATGCTGCCGAAATTTTCTTGAAAACCCAATACACATTATACACTTACTAGTGAGATTAGGTGTTCAAGGATGGGATAGGTGGTACATGTACATTTATTATATATAAGAATGACATCACGTGTATTTGTTAACCCTAGACCCTAATCTTGTTGTAATATATACTTGTTTTCTCTTTGATCATAGAGCTTTACAATTTTTTTGTGATATATACTTTGTTGTAATAATGTGAACTTTACAATGTGAGCTTTACAATTTGAATTACTTTACAATGTGAACTTTACAATTTTAATGTGAATTTGCAGATGGCTGACCATTCTCCTGATGACCGTGCTGATGATTACCATGAGGGTGAGGACATCAATGCGCCGCCTCATAATGTAAGTTTTAAAAATATATCATATATTTATATTTATATGTCCATTTATAGTTATATCTTGTAAATGTGATTATTTTGTCAAATTTTAGGTTGATGATGCACATGTACCATCTGAAGCACTTCAGGCACTTGATCAACATCACCAAAAAGTTGACAAGAGAAGGGGCATCACTATGATGAAGAAGTTAATTGTGCAAAAGGGCAATGGACCCAAACTTGTTGTGGATATTGATAATGCAGGAAATGCATGTGGTGTGAATCGCAATTCATTTGTTTCATATCTTGGGTTTGTTACTCGTAGCCATTGTGGTTGTCACTTAGATTCTTGGCATAATGTTTCTAAGGAGAAGAAAGACTTAATATGGAGGGATTTATGCGTGAGTTATTATTAATTTGCAATTCTATTTGTAGATTACTAAATTTTTGGATACTAGTTAATATCAATTATATTTTGCAAGGTATATTTGAATTGGATGAAAAGCTGCATCGTAAATGCGTGATGCAACGCTGTGGGAGAGTCCTAAGGAACTATAGGACAAATCTCACCCAAGAATACATAAAAGAAGCTGACAAGAGGAAGAAGACAACCACTGAACAGTGGAACTTCCTGGATAAAGAAGAATGGGACACGTTTGTCGCTTCAAGACAAACTGATGAATTCAAGGTATTAGGCGTCAGTCTCAATCTCATTAATTAATATATGTTGTATTCACCTATTCAAGATTAACATTTAGTGTTAATAACCAAATCATTAATGTGCATACTAACTAGGCCCTCAGTGAGGCACATAGATTAAGGAGTGCACTGAATGTGCATGACCACACAATGGGTCCAAAGGGGTATGCAGACATTCGCCAAAGACTACAGTCTGAGGCCACTACTCAGTCTGCTACTACTCAGGAGTCCTTTACCATAGGTAGCACACCTCTGCCTCACCATGATGTCTGGATAGCTGGGAGGCAAAATAAGAAGGGAGAAATAACGAAGGCCGCAACTACTAAGGCGGCTGCAAAAATGGTAAAATACAACTCTTACAACAATCATTCGAATATTGATTATTTGTGTTGTTTACTTAATTACAAATTTTTGTTTTGGCGATTAGCGGGAGCTGCACGAGCTGAGGAAACAAGGCAAGTTCATCCCTGAGGGCACAAGGGATGAATTGACAGTTGCTCTGGGTAACCCAGAGCATCTTGGATGTGTTAGGGCTGCATGCGCTGGTGTGGGCATCAAATCTTTTTTTGGGCCATCCCAGCGCAAACATGTCCCAAAAGCGGGACTTTCACAAGAGGAGGTAACATATTCTTTCTTTATAATGTTACTGTAAAAGAGAATTCAATAATTAGAAGCTAACGTTTCTTTTATCCATGTATAGGTAGATAAGCTAGTTGATAGGAAACTAGAAGAAGCAATGAAAAAGTGGCAGGCATCTCAGACTGCCACTTACCAGATAGTACCTACTGCAGGCTCTACTCCTCCTACTCCTACTGCAGAGGTTGGGAGTAATCCTGTAGAACCACCACCTAGCACATCTGTTGTAAGTATTTTTATGACATAGTACTAGTTTTTTAATTCAAGATGATATGTATATATGAAATTGTAGTCGTTTCAAAAAAAGATGATATGTATATATGTATATAACATTCTTTACACAAAAATTTGTAGGGGTTGAAGCCATGCCGTCTAAAAAGTAAAGAATTTGTCATTGCAAAGGCGTCGTCTTACCCATCCCTACCAGGGGAAACGTGACCAGTACCAGCTGGTTGGATTCGTGTGAGCCTAATACATACATTCTCCCAGTGGATGGATCTTCCATTGCCATATGCCCACCCAGATTGCGAAACGCTGGGTGAGGCAGTAGGCGGAGTGATATTTTGGCTAAAAGCGGGTATCCTCTTTACTGAAAAGGTATGGTAAATTTACATTACGTTCAATTGTTAGTGTGTGTATATGATGGCAGTTGATATGAAACTATATATATACAAGTTAAAAAGAAGACACCCACATCATCTAGGCCTCCACTTCCACCTCCTACATTACCTAGTTGGGTTCCATAGGACCTACCTGTCCCGTTAGGTCCTAACTATAGGGGTATGGCAATATGGTTAGGCGAACATGATATAAACTCCCCTATAACTGTTTCTTCTGATTCAGATTCTACAGGTCAGTCATACAAAACAAAACTATTTATACAAGATATTTTGGAGTTGTTTCGATATGATTGGCTAAATACATCTGTGATAGAGCTATGGATAAGGTGAGATATTCTTTATACATACATATACCTTGTGTATGATCTGGTGATATGGTTTCTTATTTATTAATGCATGCATAATTAATACATATTTTGCAGCTACTTAGACAACATATGTGCAGATTTTGGATTCAAACATGTAGGGTTTTTGATTCCATCTTTGATTAGTCTAGTAGTTAAAGACCCTATGTCAGTTCAACAATACTGCTGTGAGGCTTTTTCAAATTTTGCTGTAAATAAGAAGACGGTGATAATGGCTCCATTCAATGTAGAGTAACTTTACTTTGCTTATTATATTTTGGACTTAAGAAAATTACATTTTTATTGTGGATTTTGAGTTATTAATTTTTAACTTTTTTACCTCTAGGGGTAGGCATTGGGAGTTACTGGTTATTGCCCCCGAGACATTCACTGTGTATTATCTAGATCCTAAGGGGAGTAAATTGAATACAAGATTTGGACACATAATGAAAATGGCATTATTCCGGTGAGAAATATTTCATTTTCATATCCGTTAACATATGTTATTACATTACTATTTAATTGCAATGTTCTGTGTTACATTAACATGTAGGGGTTTTGAGGAGTTCAAAAAGGCTGGAGGAAAGCTCCCCACGAAAAAGAACCAGGCAATAATTTGGAAGAACATGAAAGTAAGTTCCCGACTGCAATATATGTATATATTATTTATGTGAAGAATGCTTAATTAGTTGTATTTTTTAATATTTTGTTTGTTTGAATTTATAGTGTGCTACACAAGACAACATATGGGCATGTGGATACTATGTCATGCGATATATGCACATGATTATCAAACATGCCGCACTGGATATCGAGTGTATTGTTGAGGTATTATAAAGTCTCATTAGATAATATGATCGAAATATATCAATCTTATTTATAGCTCATTAATTATATATATACATCATTCTCTTTACAGGTGTTTAAAGTTGACCCCATTATAGGAGAGGCCTTACCAGATGAAAATGCTCCCTATATGATGGGAGAATTAAATGAAGTAAGAGAAGAATGGGCAACAGCCATACAAATAGTGGGGGCTTTAAAATATAATTGGGATCCTGATAGCGAATAATGACTAAACAATGATATTTTGTAAATGAATTTCTGAATTATAATATATGTGTGAATGTTTCTACATGTCTGGATGTTTCTTCATGTGTCTGAGTGAAAATGAATGAAAGTGTTGGTTGCTATATGAATGTTTCTACATGTGTGAATGTGAATGAATGGAACTACAGATTGCTAGCTACATGAATGTTTCTAAATGTGTGAAAATAAAATGGAACTGCAGGTTGCATTGCTAAATGCATGTGTGAATATTTTTGTTTTTAATTTTGTAGGTTTGTGGCCTATTGTCGGCTGATATCAATGGATGTCGTAAAACCTGCAGTTCATAACTGAACTGAACATGTTTCTCATCCTGCGACCAGCCACAACAGGTCTGCAGACTGATAGAAAAAAAAAACAAAACAATAGGTGTCGGTTATTTGTAAACAACCGACACACAATGTTATAGTGTCGGTTTTATATAAATAACCAGCGTCTATTTCCTGTGGCGCGAAGATATATGGCGTCGGTTATTTGTAAGAAACTGACACTGATAGTGCCCAAGATGGCGCCCTTTCTGTGGCACGAAGGGTTTGGGCATCAGTTTCTTATCTAATAACCGACGCCTATAGTCCCATGATGGTGCGTTTTCGGTGGCGCGCGAAGAGTTTGGGCGTCGGTTTTGGAACCGACGCCTAATGGGTGAGCTTTTAATGTTGCCCACATAGGTGTCGCTTAGAAACCGACACTAAAGGCTTTAAATAACCGACACTAAAGGTAGGTTCTGTAGTAGTGCTTGTTACTGATCAGGGGGAGTAAAAGCTTATCATGAGGCACAAATCATAGAGATAAAGCACAATGGCTTCAGGCAATGCAGGAGGAGATGTCTTCTTTGCAGAAGAATGATACCTATGAGCTTGTCACGCTTCCCAAGGGAAGGAAAGCACTAAAGAACAAGTGGGTTTATAGGATGAAGAGAGATGAAAATAATAAGGATCAAGCTTCTTACGATGATCTACATGGACATGGGGAGTATCATCAAAGGGTTTCTAAACCTTGGTACATAAGGTTCATCTAGGATGGCTCGACTTATCGGTCAGGGGGAGCCAACAAAGTTCCAGGGTGTGGGCTTGGAGAGAGAAGTGAGATTTTTGGGATACTTCTTCTCAATTGCTTGGAAACAAAGTGAAGTCAGGGTGAGACTTCAAGAAGATGGGTGAAAATGACAGGATGATGACATGTTTGAGGAGAGTGGATCCATCAAAGGCGGTGATGAGGTCTACAAGTTGCTCTAAATGATTATTGTAGATAATGTCTCCCTCATGGGCTGGAGGGGGAGATTATTGGGAATAGGAAAAGGATCTGGCCCATGCCTAATTGGATTTAGACTTAAGTAGGAATTGTTTTGTGCTACCAATCTGAATAGGAGTCAATTCTAAAAGGGAAGGAAGATGGTTTCCTATGTGCAACATGGTATTGGATCAGGAATTGAAGTAGGATTCCTGGTTGCAACCACATACCATAGAGGCCTATAAATAAAGGCCATGGGGGAGGTCATTGAGATCATCCACCAGTTGGGGTGTGATCCCTCCAGTTGCTTGTTGGTGCCTTCTATGGTAGAGGGTTCTAGAGAATAAGAACAATCAGAGGATATCTCTTGGTTGAATAAGAGAGGGTCAACAACTTTGCCTTGAAGCAAAGTAGCGGCTGATAGTCGGAGACACATTGAGTGCATTGATAGAGTAGCTCTCTTGGTTGATAAGAGAGGGCCAATGACTTTACCTTGAAGCAAATTAGCGGTTGGCAGTTATAGACATAGTGTTTCCATAGTAGCAATGATTCGACCCAGTCAGCAGTCGCAACAGCATCAAGTAGTCCCCAACAACGACAGTGGCCTTGTGAGTAGATCAAGTAAAGAAGGAGGTTTTGTTCACATTGGGTGTGATTCTCTTCTTCCTCATCTTTGATCTCATGTGGGGAGGGATACCTAGATTTAGGAGGTAATTAAATCCAAGCAGTGTGAGTTGTAATCTTAATTACATAGTGCTTGTTGGTCGGTATTTCCCTGTGGTTTTCTCTCCTTGTCTTGGGGAGAGTTTTTCACATTAAATCTGGTGTTTCTTCTTAGGGTATATACACTTGTCGGTAACACTTCCGCAATAAGTTTTCACATCAGGGACCATATCGGTACAACACCCCCAACAATAACATCCAATTTTCGGATTTTCAAGTTCCAATAAACTCACTTGTTTGCAAACTTCTTTAGTAATTGCACTAATTTCATTACCTTATCTTTTCTTTACATAGAACTCTAAAGAGGGATCCTTGAAGGATCGACGATCGATGACCCTGTATCACCGGTGACTGTTAAGCTTGACTGATGGCCTTGTATCATTGGTGACCATTGAGCTTACATCCTCAGTGGTTACTGGTCTTACAACCCAAATATTTAACACCATCAGTGACCAGTGGTGTGGCAACACATCCCACTATCACACAGATAGTGAGGTGTTACGCAAAAACATGTGGAAATCACCATAACCACAAATTACCAAAAAAAATACGGGTAAATAAAACCGATTGCAGAAAGCGGAATAACTGAGAAATGATTACATTTAGGTCCTCGTCCTGCAAGGAAATAGGTTATATCAACATTTACAAGATCTTGACATGTGTCCACAGCTTAGGAGGTCAGCTGTCTAGCCATCACATGAGTTCATCACATATTATTACATACATAACGGCCCACATCCGACCAACAACAGGATATGCAAAACATCAACAACTATACATCGTGAAACAACGTCAAAACGTTCCCAAGGACCTGAGAGTACAAGGATGACTTACAAAATGACCAAAACAATAACATGTCCATCTCTTGCCTTCTACTGCTCATCTTGCTGCTCGACCGCAACTCTGCGACCACCACCACGTCTAGCTCGAACACCTAAAAAGGTTATAAACCAGCGGGGTGAGACACATAGTCCCAGCGAGAAACTACAAAACCAAAGAAAGATAAAGCTACAACAACAGATAACTGATAAAGATATATAAGAGCAGTCTATAGAGAAAAGCTATACATACCATCAAGCTTACCAGATGTATGGAAGGCATATCCCCAAACATCTCTTTTATGGAACATGATTAACAAGATAAGATTCGTAAGGTCTTACCACATAACATGAGGAACGTATAAGTAACTACAAGGTATAACAAGATTAACTACACAAGCAAGGCCTCAACCAATCTTCTGTGTTTTGCCTTAAGCAGTAAATACTATACGGCTGGGTTACGTATTATTATGCCCTGGGGAGGTGAACCGTACCGCTCCAATCCAACCGAAAGACTGCGAAATGCGGAGTCAGTGCCATACAAGGTCAATGGAAGAGCCAGACTCCACGACCTCCCACCTCATGGTCAGTGCACAAGAACCAAAGTAGGACCGCAGTCTCGTGCTTAAGTGGCCTCAGCCACAGGGTCAGGCTACCCTCTGCCTAGCCCACCTTGGTACAAGTATCGGCGCTAGTGAAACTTAGCAACGAGCCTGTTCACCGTGCTTTGAGCCATGGACGCATTCATGCTCCTATATCACACATCCTGAGCCATGGGCATGTTCACCACGCTCTTATCATATCTGGGCTACGAGCCTGAATCCACACCCTGGAGTCTACAACCGTAGTTGCACTCTTACCTCCTCACTTTAGGCTAGGAGAAACCTCACCTACTCAACAATATGCGCTCCAGGTTAACCCACAGGAGAACCCGTTTCACTATCACTAGCTCTTGACGATGATGGATCTATGGCCAGGGCAAACTACATGATAAATTCTACTATGATAAGTTAGTATCTTTTATGTGGATTGCAAGATTCAACCAAGTTGTATAACATGCAAACTATAACAAGAATAAACAACATGTAACTCAATCACTACTACAGAAACAACCTTTGGCGTCGGTTGTTTAACCCCCTTTGGCGTCGGTTTTTGAGCGACGCTTATGTGGGCGCCGCTAAAGGTCGAACACTTCGGCGTCGGTTTTTTAACCGACGCCTATAATACATATAGGCGTCGGTCTTTTAGTAGATAACCGACGCCAAAAGGGTTCACACCACAGAAAACGGCGTCATCTAGGACACATTCTGCGTCGGTTATCTACTAAAAGACCGACGCCTATATGGACTATAGCGTCGGTGTTTACTTGGTAACCGACGCAGAAAGTGTCCTAGATGACGCTGTTTTCTGTGGCGCGAACCAGTTTGACATCGGTTATCTACTAAAAGACCGACACCTATATGTATTATAGGCGTCGGTTTGACACAAACAGCCGACGCCATTTCTAGTACGGTTGTTGCCACATTAGGCGTCGATTTTGTTCAGAAACCCGACACTGTAGGTCTTTGCTGACGGTTTTCTGTAAATAACCGACGCCGATATCTATTTTTTTTTTCATATCAGTTTTGCAGACCTGCTGTGGCTGGTCAGCAGGATGTGAACCTGCAGTTCAGTTTTATGAATTGCAGGTTTACGACATCCATTGATATCAGTCTACAAACAGGCCACAAACCTGCAAAAGTCCCAAGGAAAATTTCACACAAGTAGATACATTCAGACATCAATTCAATTCTCACATTCACACATATAGAAACATTCAAATACATGTATTAACATTCCGATATATTCATTTACAAAGTATCATTCATTATCGCTATCAACATCCCAATTATATCTTACAGTTGCCACTGCTTGTATGGCTTTTGCCCATTCTTCTCTTATTTCATTTAATGCTTCCATCGTATATGGAGCATGTATATTTTTTAAGTGTTTACCTATAGTGTTGTCAGTTTTAAACACCTGAAAAGAGAATGATGTATATATATAAGTAATAATATAAAAATAAGATTGATATATTTCATACTAACTAATGAGACTATATATAATACCTCATGTATGGTATCGATGTCCAATGCGGCATGTTTGATAATCATCTGCATAAATCGCATCACATAGTATGTGCATGCCCAGCCATTGTCTTGTGTAGCGCACTATAAATTGAAACATACAAAATAATACAACTAAGCACAATTCACATCAATAATATATACATTGGAGTCGGGAACTTACTTGTACGTTCTGCCAATTTATTGGCTGGTTCTTTTTCCTTGGGACCGTTCCTCCAGCCTTTTTGAATGCATCTAAACCCCTACATTTAATATAACACAGTAAATTACATAAGTAAATAGTAATGTAATAACATATGTTAACAGATACAAAAATGAAATATTTCTCACCAGAATAATGACATTCTCATTACGTGTCCAAGTTTAGTGTTTAATGTACTTCCCGCGGGATCTAGATAATAAACAGTGAACGTCCCGGGGACAATAACTAGTAACTCCCAATGTCTACCGCTAGAGGTAAAATGTTAACAATTAATAACTCAAAATGCACAATAAAAATGGAATTTTCTTAAGTCCAAATTATAAATAAAGTAAACTTACTTGACATTGAATGGAGCTATTATTATCGTCTTCTTTTGCTGACCAAAAATTGTAAAAGCATCTATACACTATTGTTGAACACTATCAGGGTCTTTAGCTACCATACTAATCAATGATGGAATCAAAAATCCCACATGATCAAATGCAAATTGTTTGCAATGATCTTCGACTAAGTAGCTGCAAAACATGTATTACGTATGCATTAATATATAAGAAACCAGATCACCGGATCTTACACAAGGTATATGGATGTATAAATAAGATCTCACCTTATCCATGTCTCTATCATTGATGTATTCAGCCAATCATACATAAACAGCTCAATAATATCTTGTATAAATAAAGAGCTATCGTATGATTGACCTGCATAATCTGCATCTAAAGAAACAATTATCGGGCAATGTATATTATGTGCCCGTAGCCAACATGTCATTCCCCTACAAGCAGGACCTAACGGGTATGTTAGGTCAGTTGGAACCCAAGTTGGTAATGCGGGAAGTGGAGGTGGAGGCCTAGGTGCTCCTGGTGTCTTCTTTTTAACCTGTATATATAATTTCAGATCAGTTGACATCATATATACACATTAACAGTCTAAATCAATGTAAATTTATCTTACAATTTTAGTAGTGTAGACGACATCTGCTTTGGGCCACAATATGACCCCGCCTTCTGCCTCAGCAAGTGTATCAATATCCGGGTGGGGATATGGCAATGTAGCTTCCCTCCAATCGGGTAACACACATAATGGGCCCACACGAATGTAGCCATGTGGCATTGGAGTCCCGTGAAATCTTTCCCCAAGAAGGGACGGGTAAGCCTGTGCCTCTGCAACAACATAGTCTTGTATTCTTAAGCGGCATGGCTTTAATGCCTACAAATTTACGTAAAGAATGTTATACATATATACATATCATCTTGAAAACATATCATCTAGAAAAGACTAGCTACAATGTCATAAACAATACTTATAGCAGACGTGTTAGGCGATGGGTCTCCAGGATTACTCGCAGTCTGTGCATCAGGAGAAGAGTGGGTCGCCATAGGCTGATTGGAAGCCTGAGATGCCTGCCACCGCAACAATTCTTCCTTGACCTTCTCAGCAACTACATCGTTGACCTTCTTAGCAACTATATCCTCGACTCTCTTATTCTCCTATACATGGATAAAAGAAACATTAGCTTCTTATTATTGAATTTCCTGTTGCAGTAACATTCTAAAAAAAGAATAGGTTACCTCTTCTTGAGAAAGTCCTACTCTGGGTTTGTGCTGGGATGGCCCAAAGAATGCTTTGATGCCCACACCAGCGCCTGCACCCCTAACACGTCCAGGATGCTCTAGGTTACCCATAGCAACTGTAAATTCATCCCTTGTGCCCTGAGGGATGAACGTGCCTTGTTTCCTCTACTCGTGCAGCTCCCGCTAATCACCATCAACAGAAATTGGTAAGTTAACACCACAAATAATCAATATTCAAACGATTGCTCTAAGAGTTGTATTTTACCATTTTCACATCCGCCTCAGCAGTTACGGGCTTCTTTATTTCACCCTTCTTGTTTTGCCTCCCAGCTATCCAGATATCATGGTGAGGCATGGGTGTGGCAGACTCCTGAGTAGGAGCAGACTCTTGAGTAGCCGCAGACTCTGCATGTAGTCTTTGGCGAACACTTGCATAGCCTTTTGGACCCATAGTGTGGTCATGCACATTCAGTGCACGCCTTTCTTTTTGTGCGTCACTGAGGGCCTAGTTAGTATGCACATTAATGATTTGGTTAGTATCACTAAATGTTAATCTTGAATAGGTGAATACAATGTATATTAATTAAATTGGGAGTGACGCCTAATACCTTGAATTCTTCAGATTTTCTTGAAGCAACAAAATTGTCCCAATCTTCTTTGTCCAAGAAGTTCCATTGTTCAAGGGCTGACTTCTTTTTCTTATCACCCTATTTTATGTATTCTCTGTTCAGATTTGTCCTATAATTCCTAAGCATCTTTCCAGTGCGTTGCATCACACTTTTACGATGCAACTTCTCATCCAATGCAAACAGATTCTGTAAAATAGAAATGTTATTAACTAGTATCTAAAATAGAATTGCAAATAATAGAATTTGTAATCTACAAAATAGAATTGCAAATAATAATAACTCATGCATAAATCCTTCCATATCAAGTCTTTTTTCCCCTGAGGAACTTTATGCCAATTATCATATTTAACACCACAATGGCTCCGAGTGGTACACCCAAGATAGTTTACAAAATTATTGCGGTTCACTCCAATTGCATTTCCTCCATTATCAAACTCCACAACCAATTTGGATCCACTCCCACTAAGCGCTATTAACTTCTTCAACAGAGTGATGCCCCTTTTCTTGTTAAGTGTTAGGTGCTGCGCATCAAGTTGCTCCAGTGCTTCAGTGGGTACATGTGCATCATCAACCTAAAATTTGACAAAAATAAACACACTGAATTAGCCTAATATAGAAATATAAGATATATGACATAACTAGAAGATAATGAATTTTATAGAAATACAGGATATGTTTTTAGAACTTACATTGGTATCCTCGCCATGCTCGTCATGGACAACATGCTCATCATGGACTTCATGCTCATCATGGACATCATGCTCATCATGGTCAGCCATTTGAAAATGTCATTAAAAAGGCAAACATTTAGCATTTGTATTAACTAGAAAAAGGCAAACATTTAGCATTTGTATTAACTAGAAAAAGGAAAACATTTAGCATTTGTATTAACTAGAAAAAGGCAAACATTTAGCATTTGTATAAACTAGAAAAAGGGAAACATTTAGCATTTGTATAAACATACATGTCTCTAAAATTGTGATCTTTTATCAATTAACAATCCTTCATTGTGATCTCCACGCACATATAAGTCATCATTAGCTTCAATATTTTGTGGAGTTGGCAACCCAACTGAGAATGGACTGGAGTCATCATACTTATCATAGTACTCTTCTTCATCTATAGGATCTTCAATGAACTGTCTTTTACCATGAAGAACAATCGACCATTTATCATTTGCAGGATCATCGATATAGAATATTTGTTTCGCCTGTGATGCCAATATGAATGGTTCACCCTTCTCGCCAATCTTTTCAAAGTTCACCAAAGTGAAACCCAATTCATCCACTATAACTCCTTTGGTGTTATCAACCCAATTACATTTAAAGAGCGGAATTTTGAAATCTATGGAGTCAAACTCCCAAATGTCTTCAATGACACCGTAATATGACATTTTAGCTCCACGTGGACTCTTATCCTTTGCACTTGCAAAGTACATAGTCGACGCTTGAAGAGTGACCCCACTATTTTGGACGACACTCTTATCATCTTGGCGCTTTGTGTAATATGTGAATCCATTAATGTCAAACCCTTCATAAGACATAACATTCGGTTTTGGTTTAAAGGCGAGGCATTTGATAGTTTCTGTAATATCATTTGGTGTTTGAGATAGTTGATGTAAGACTTTATCTTCAAACCACTTAGTAAAAGTCTTATTATACTCTCTAGCAAGACACATTGAACTTGCTCGAGGATGTTGTCTCTTTATGAAATTGGTATGTTCCTCGATATAAACACTCACTTCGTCCATATTGTGTAAAATATACAAGTGAGCTTGTTCCAACTGCTCACGGCTGATTACTTTCACCCGTGATCCCGAAATTCCTTTGCCCTCCTCAATATTCTTGTCATTATCAGGAGTGTCATTACCACTGAGAAAGTCATTGCAAAAATCCATAACCTCTCTCGCCACATAACCTTCAATAATACTCCCTTCAGGCCGATAACGGTTTCGAACATCACCTTTAAAAACGCTCATGTATCGTTCAAAGGGATACATCCAATGCAAGAAAACTGGTCCCAACATTTTCACTTCCCTAGTCAAGTGGACAACAAGATGTACCATGATATCAAAGAACGAAGGAGGGAAATACATCTCAAGCTGACATAGGGTAACGACCATTTCTCTTTGCAAATTATCGAGAGTATCAGGGTCAATAACTTTGCTGCATATAATGTTGAAAAAGAAACAAAGTCTGGTAATTGCAAACCTTACATGCTTTGGCAATATAGATCGAATTGCCATGGGCAATATTTGTTGCATTAGAGTGTGACAATCATGAGATTTAAGACCTATCAACTTCAGAACTTTCATTGATACCAATCTACGGATGTTGGATGAGTAACCATGTGGCACCTTAACATTTACCAAGCATTCACAAAAAATTTTCTTCTCCTTTGTAGACAACGTGTAACAAGCGGGAGGTAAGTATGTTCTTTTATTACCCATTTCACATAATTCTATTAATTCTGACCTTATTCCCATTTCACGTAGGTCCAGTCTGGATTTTATCCCATCTTTAGTCTTACCTGGTATATTTAATAGAGTACCAATGATGCTATCACAGACATTTTTCTCAACGTGCATTACATCGATACAATGCCTGACTGTCAAAGAACTCCAATAAGGAAGATCCCAAAATATTGACTTCTTCTTGAATGAAGAATTGTCACTCCGTGTGGCCATACTACATTGTGATTTCTTACCAAATTCATTGACAATGTCTTTTACTCTTGCATAAACAACATCCCCTGGTATAGGTTTAGGTGCACTCCGTTCATCATTCCATCCATTGAATGCTTTGCGCTTCCTACGATACAGATGGAATTTTGAAAGAAACCTTCGATGACCAAGATATATAGTCTTGCCGCTATGTTTTAGTCTTATTGAATCAGTGTTTTCTTCACATATAGGACACGCTTTAGCTCCTTTGACACTATATCCAGACAAATTCCCATATGCTGGAAAGTCATTAACAATGCAAAACAACATAGCGTGCAAACGAAATGTCTCTCTTACTGAAGCATCATAGGTGATCACACCTTCAGCCCAAAGTTTCTTTAAGTCATCAATCAAAGGTTCAAGATAAACATCGATATCATTTCTGGGTTGTTTAGGGCCCGATATCAACAACGACAACATAACGTACTTATTTTTCATACACATCCAGGGAGGAAGATTGTATATAACAAGCATGACTGGCCAAGTGCTATGTTGGCTGCTCAATGTCCCGTACGGATTCATCCCATCTGTACAAAGCCCAAGTCTTAGATTCCTATCTTCTTCACCAAATTTGGGGTACAATAGATCAATCTTCTTCCACTGTGGGGAATCAGACGCATGTCGTAGGATCCCATCATTATTTTTCTTAACATCTGCATGCCACCTCAAATTCTTCACATCTTTTGGATTTGCAAACAAGCGTTGAAACCGTGATATTATAGGTAGATACCACAACACTTTGGCAGGAGAACCAGTTTTGGACTCCCCCGAAGTCGTCAATTTATACCGTGACACACCACATTTTGGACAATCTTTCAAATCTACATAGTCTTTTTGAAATAATACACAATCATTCGGGCATGCGTGTATCTTCTTGGCCTCCATTCCCATTGGGCACAACATTTTCTTTACCTGGTATGTTGAGATTGGCAGCTCGTTTCCTTCAGGAAGCATTTCTTTCAACAAAGTCAACAATGAAGTGAAGCTTTTGTCGCTCCATCTATTGTTAGCTTTCAACTTATACAATCTCAACACACTGCTAAGCTTCGTAAACTTAGCACAGCCTGTGTATAATAGTATCTCAGCATCATGCACAATGTTTCTAAAGATAGGAGGTGGATCGGTGTGCTCTACCCTACAACTATCCAGCATCGCATCAACGATGTCTGCTGGAATTGGTTCGTTCACATTTACATCATCAAAGGTAATTTCTTCTTCCACCCAAGCACTGCTATCGACATCTACTGGTTTCGATTTTGAAATCTCTCCATGCCAGTGCCATTCTGTATAGCCTTGTACAATCCTGTTGCACATGACATGACTTTTGATTTCCTCACCAGTGTTGACTTTCAAGTTGTTACCGCAATGCCTACATGGACAGTAGAACCTATCTGTAGGTTTTTTCCTATGTTCCTCGGCAAATCTAATAAACTGATCAAGACCAGATATAAACTCTGGGGTGCAACGATTACGAATGGACAACCATGATCTATCCATTCTATGATCAGAGAAAATAAGTATATATTAGGAAACAAGTATATAATAGGAAAAGATTAGGGTATACACTTACATCCTACCTAAGTGTATAATGTGATGTCATTCTTATATATAATAAATGTGTACCACCTATCCCATCCTTGAACACCTAATCTCACTAGTAAGTGTATAATGTGTATTGGGTTTTCAAGAAAATTTCGGCAGCATTTCCCCGCTGTTCTCTAAGTACATATATACTTAGAGAACAAACGGGGAAATGCTACCGAAATTTTCTCAAAAACCCAATACACATTATACACTTACATCCTAAGTGAGATTAGGTGTTCAAGAACAGTCCCAAATTGGGGACTATCCAAGATTTACTCCTAATGAGTCAATCTTGGACGGGTTTCTAGGCCAACAAACACATTTGATGTCATTCTTATATATAATAAATGTGTATCACCTATCCCATCCTTGAACACCTAATCTCACTAGTAAGTGTATAATGTGTATTGGGTTTTCAAGAAAATTTCAGTAGCATTTCCCCGCTGTTCTCTAAGTACATATATACTTAGAGAACAAACGGGGAAATGCTACCGAAATTTTCTCGAAAACCCAATACACATTATACACTTACATCCTAAGTGAGATTAGGTGTTCAAGAACAGTCCCAAACCGGGGACTATCCAAGATTTACTCCTAATGAGTAAATCTTGGACGGGTTTCTAGGCCAACAAATACATGTGTTGTCATTCTTATATATAATAAATGTCTATAAACTACAGGCAACATGGTTAATCCTAATCAACAGAGCATTATTAAATAATAAATCCAAAAATCAATAGTTTCAAACAAAAGGTCTAGGAATCTTTACTAGACATTATATGTATCCCTAATCATCATATTTAACATACTACATTATTATGAACATCCAGATCAGATTAAGATCATACTATGTTATAACCATTGGTTTAATAACCCTATTTCCGCATGTACATGTTTATCAACTTTAAAACCCTATAATTCATGAAATCATTCTAATTCAATTTAATATGTTGGGATCACATAATTATATAATGACATCAAAATATATAGAAGAATCATAATTAACATGATTAACAACATGCTCATCAAACTAGGGTTTTTGAGAAAATGTTATTCACAATCTATGCATTTTTCTGACCAAAACCATATACAATATGTCTATAATTGGAGCTAGCATTTATTTCCTATATTATTAGCAATATTAATGTGTGAATCTGACCTGGAGAGGAGCTGTGGTCGAACCTGGAAGGTAGGGCTAGGCCTAGATGAGTTACGGCCGCTCTGGAGAGGAGTTGTGGTCGAACCGGCGGCAGTGCGCGACAATCGATGAGCAGGCGGCGGCGGAGAAGCAGCTAGCTAGCTGTCGGCCTGGCGGCGGCGCGACGGCGGTGGAGAAGCAGCTAGCTGTCGGTGGAGAAGCAGCTTCTGTCGGCCTGGCGGCGGCAGCGTGGAGGCACTGGCGGCGGCGTGGAGGCACCGGAGGAGAAGGCGGCTGCAAAGAAGGCGGCACGACGGCACTGTCGTGGAGGGGTGGTTGCGGTGGAGTGGAGGGTCGGGCGACAACAGAGAAGAAAGGGCCGGGGAACACCTAGATGTCCGAGAACTAGGTTAGCACCTAGATGTCCGAGAACTAGCCTCTAGGTTAGCACCTAGATGTCCGAGAACTAGGTCTAGACTGGTGCTTGTTGTATATCAAGTCCTTAGATGTCGTTCTTTCCTTGTAGTGCAGCGGTATGGGACGTTGCACTATTTGGAAATGGCGTGCATCAAGGGAAGAGAAACCCTAGACATATTGGGCACGTTGTCTAGAGTAGCTACACTAGTCTACCCCTTGTTCTCGCCCTTTTCACTAGTTTTCATGACACTGGACTCTCTACTATGTGTGGGACACTCGTTTCTGGATTTGGTTTTTGATTCCAAACAGATCGAACCTCGATAGTTTTCTCTGACGCTTGTTTTATCGGAGAAAAACTATATAATATTTATTATGTATATGTATTACAAAAATGTGTCCCCACACATGTACGAGTAGGAGGTGGTCATGCAACCCAAGTGAAAGTGAATGACATCAGTCTAGAGAGAGAATAGTTTTAGATTAGATGTCTAGAGCCTTGTTTGGTATATGTGATAGATGGAGTCGATAGAATAAGTTTGATGATACGATCTAAGTCTTATATAGATGATATAAGATGGTTTATGATAATACATGTTTGTCTTCAAGGATGTAAGTTCAATTTTGAGGATTTGAGATAAGTTTTGATGATGCATGTAAATATGCTTTTATGAGATAAGATATGTTAAGCTAAGACAAGGTTGTGAGTCAGTATGAGCCTCAAGCTCTTTTACAAAGGAGGACCTCTAGTGTTAGGACCAGTTTTGGGGTCAACTCAAGAGAGAGCGAGACCCACAGGGAGAAGATCAGAGAACCTAGACTCCAAGATATGAGAATTTTGAGATATATGATATGTCCTAAACTAGACTACTCCTGAGTGATTGAGTTGAGTCGCTTTATGCATGATTCCTATAGTCTTGCTGAACCCTAGATGTCCTTGGGAGGACCAAACCTTAGAGATAGAAAGAGGCTGGATACATGTACATATGTGTAAATGAATATGAGTGCCTGCCATCTGGGTGAGGGAGAGAGCCCAAGACCCTGGAGGAGGTAGATATGTGAGTTTCTTTGAAGCCTCATGCTCGGGTTGGTGGTTTCCCATATAGGAATCTAATGGTGTATATAAGAGAGTTTTGGGTAAGATGTTTCATGGGTACAAAACCTATGAAGAGTATGTCATAGCATGTTTTGGTTTGTGCTTATGTGGCTAGAGCTAGTAAAGCAACCGACTAGTGCCAATGAGGTATACCCGATAACCCTAGATTAGAGAGGAAGGATAAAGTTTGTGCATATGAGATACTCATAGAGTTGAGTTAGTTCAGCGAGACTGAGCATGGAATTACTCTCATGACAAGGGTTAGGACCTCAGTTGGACTAGACAAAGTTTTGATACATGTTGATAAGCCACTTGTATAAGTTTGTTAGCACAACCATAATTTAATATATGTAAGGATTAATCTAATCTCGAGACATGATATATAGACACGATATGATGGAAATCATAAAGATGGTTTAATTGATATCAATGCATAAATGGTTAACCATATACATGAGTAATGCTGATTATATGAAAAAAAAAATTAATGACTAATCTTGTGATGTAATGTTACAATTTGTTATGAGCAATGAAATAAGATCGTACGAATGAAATAAGTTACATGAGGTGTTTATCTTAGTGCCTAATAAAGATGAAAAATATAGTTTGAAGATTAGCACAACAGAATGATTATGACAACTTGTTATGATCCATATGGATAAAGTGGGTTAACTTTAGTTAACTCCCTCCTAAAAGGCATATGTTAATACGGAACATGTTCTAACAAATGAGCTCAATAATATATTGATGAAACCAATATGATATGAGAAGCTGAATGCATGGGTTAATATAAAGATGCAACCCTAAAATATGAGATATGTAATGACATAACCAAGTTTCTAAACCTTGAGTTTAACCTTGAATGGAGTTTTGGTGCACCAAGATGGTTGTAGAAACCCCCCTAATAGTGCTTTGGATACATGGTAGTTTTCCTTGGAGTATGAGTATGGTTTACTTTCGAGGACGAAAGTTCCTTTAAGATGTATATGATGTGACAAAGTGGTTTTTGCTTTAATTTCGAGGACGAAATATCTTTTAAGGGGTGTAGGATGTGATGGATTGGACTTTTGGAGTCCTTGATCATCCAATGACATAAGTAAAAATCATAAGGTTGAATTATATTGAAGGTTCCAAGCTCTTGACAAAGTAGGTGCGTTGACGTGAGGTTGATATCATGGTTAAGATCTCTCTTTTATGCCTTTTTGAGGAATTTAATTAGATGGTTGAACAATATTATATTGGCATAAAAGTTGTATTAAAGGTACATCATAGGAAGTGCAAGATGTGGTCTTTTCTCGTGAAGTTTAGATAAATCAATAGATTATTACCACTATTGGTTTATATGTTTGAAAGGCTTGAGTCAATGTTAATATTGTGATTCGTGCATATGCCTTGACTTTTGGGATGTCACACGCACCTTTGGAGATATGGGAATTCGCAATTCACTTTGGATGCATCCTTGGCCCTTGGATGCTAAGCAACAATATTGGACGGATCCTCCTCACAGTTACATAATCGTGGACGAGACTTCCCCCCCCACCACGCATCCATCGCTTGGAGGTCGTGGGTTGAGGATAGCTTTAAGTGGGTAGTTAGTTTGGCTTGATGAGTTCTCCACAAAGCCCACTCATTCTCAAACGAAGCCACTAGCGCTGACCAAAGCAACAGCAACCCAGGGAGCCTAGAGGCGATGGGCTCCTTGTTGAGGGAGGGTCGTGTAGCAGCATCCACGATGGAGTTCCACCAGCGGTGAGCCTAAAGGCGTTGGACCAGACCTGGCCATGATGAAACCCAGTTATCGCAGGAGGAGGAGGTCCTCACATGAAGCCAGCGAGCTCTGTGGGTGCAGATCTGTGGAACCCACGCTGGAGAGCTGCCGCGCGCAGCGTCGGCTGGAGATCCAAGCGTAGAGACCGGCGGCGTGAAGGGAGGCCAGGTGGAGCTGTAGGTGGCTAAGGAGAGATCGGCCATCGATGCCTCGTCGGAGGCTGGAGCTTGCGGCCGAGCTTTGACCCGGCCACGGCTGCGCCGATCGCTCGCCCAAGGAGAGCCAGGCGGCGGCGGGTTCGTTGTGTACAACGACGTCAGGGCGCACACAACAACTGTGTGAGAGAGAGAAGTTGATGGCTATCAAGGTTCGCCGGAGCTGGTGGCGACGTCAGAGATGAAACCGGTGGCTGAGGTTTTGCTCGCCGGAGCATCCTGCTGCGGCGGCGGCTCTACCCCAAGCTCACGCGAACAGATCGCGTTGGACGTGAGGAAGACGAGAGAAAGAAAGCTGGACAGGCCGGTCCAATAGCAGTGAACCAAGCCTGAACCGGCCGAAACCCAACAGGCCAAACAAAGGAGCTGTGCCAACTCTCGACACTGACGTGTCGACTCACGATTGGTCCACTAAGGTAATTATTTCAATAAATCATAGATCTTGTTTAATTTGTAGAAATTAGCTCGATCATCAGAAAAATACAAACAAGGTACCAAACTTTTCAGAAAAATGCATAGAACAAGATGGAACCATCATATCAGGCTTTTGATGCACTAATATCAGAAATATCTTATTAGTTGCGAAATGCTTGTTTAGTGGATAATAAATAGCAAATGATGTTCTAAAATTATGGGAAAATGCCAGTAACTCCATAATAATGTTTTTAACCCATATGATGTCTGTAATCATGATGTGGATGCACGAAAACATATAATTTGATTAATGCAGCTAATTAGGGCTTATAACGCTAATTAATATATAATAAATGCATGCATGGTCAATAAATGATGGAATTTACAGAGAAAGCTCATATCAGTATATTGAACCTCAGTTTTAATTATGAGATCATAATGATGAACAAAATCCATGTTATATGAAGAGAATCCTTAATAGATGTGATGAAACTCTAATTTGATTAATACACTTAACTTAGGGTTGATATGTATAAATAATGATATGGAACCTGATATTCAGATTATGTATCCTAATCTGGAACATAACATCAGTAACATAAATCCCACATAAGGATGAAGATATAAGACAAGTAATGATGAGAATATCCTAATGAACTAAGTGAAACCGTAAAAAGGATATAATTAGGGTTAAGATGAGATATAATAAGATGAGAACCTGATGATCGTATGTGATCTTATCTTAACCAGGGTTTGATCAAGGATATAGTTGATATCAGGAATATGTTGTGAATAGGATGTCTCTTTGGAAGGTACGCTATTACCTCTTACTTGGTTTATTATACAATATGCTTGTGTTATATGAGTAGTAAAATACTTGGCATATGGTATTGGATGAAATGATTGTTCTTGTATGATATGTTGCATGAATTTCCATACTTATTGCTATGAACACATGAAACATAATATATCTGTTCCATTATATCTAAGAACTTCAACTCTTTGGTAGTAAAGTGCTGGAAATAAGTACTTCAACTCTTTGGTAGTAAAGTACTTGGAAGTGATCCAACTCTTTGGTAGTAGATCACATTGTGAAATGATCCAACTCTTTGGTAGTAGATCATAAAGGCCTGAATGCATTCAACTCTCAGGTAGTAAATGCATGGATGATATAATGGAAAATGAGCTTAAAACATGTGTTCTCTTTTGTTAATGAATATCTTTGTGCAAGTATACACTTTTCTTATATTCTTCTATTACTGCCAAGTATATTAGTTTTATCTTATTGCCAAGATATGATGAGAGGTATATAAAAGACACGTAGGCGTACTCAGTACAATATTCATGAAATATTGTGCTGACGTGTACCGCATGTAATCTTTTGTTTAGGTTGTGGTTATGCTCTTGAAGATCCAGGATAGTGAGAGTTGTATGG
Source organism: Alisma plantago-aquatica (assembly GCA_963693085.1). Lineage (NCBI taxonomy): Eukaryota > Viridiplantae > Streptophyta > Magnoliopsida > Alismatales > Alismataceae > Alisma > Alisma plantago-aquatica. Next base: position 1,001,614,552 of record OY856412.1, read on the forward strand.
CGAGCTGATGTACAGGTGGACCTGTTGACTTAAGATCCTGTTGTTTAGTTGTAGTACATGTATATGTTTAAGTTTGCTGTTCAATATGTAATATCAAATGTTGTAACAATTCATGTTGTAATTATATGTTGAATGGTGAACATGTGTGTATGGTTTTATTATTGTTCATGTACATGTGCTACTGATTGTTTTCCTTCTGACTCCTTTGATTTTCTTCTTCTTAGCCTAGTGTGGGATGTTTAAATTGCGATTCTCGCTGAGGTGAGGTTTCAATTTAGACGTCACACATCAGATTAAGTTTTAGAAAATCCGGGGACGTCACAAGTTTAGGCGATGAAACAGAAGAAAGGGGAAGAGTCGGGTGATCGTGGGATATTAAGTTCACCAATAGCGTCGGTTGTTTGACACAACCGACGCCTAAACCTCTTTCGCGTCGGTTGTTTGAACCAACCGACGCTCAATTCAACGATATTTTCACGAAATTATTTGGCGGGAACCACTTTCGGCATCGGTTATCAACAGATAACCGACGCTGAAAGTGACACTTTTCGCGCAAAGTTTCATCACACATAGGCGTCGGTGGCTATTTAAATAACCGACGCTGTATGTGACACTTTTTCTTTTCGTTCGAAAATTGGATTTCGCGGGAGCTTTTAGGCGTCGGTTTGTTATTGTCAACCGACGTTGAATACAAAGTGGTACCCGTGTCTGGCTGGTCTTCGAATATAGACATCGGTTTGCTTAAACAACCGATGCATTATATTATAGGTGTCAGTTTTCCTTAATAACCGACACCCATAAAAGTGACATTGAATGCTATTTCTGTAGTAGTGAATATTATGCTTTTATTGTAATCATCATCATCCTGATCGATCACAAGGATCCAACATTACATGTTCTCACTTGGCCTCTTGCCAATCATCTAGATCCATCTCAAGGATCATCACATTGCCATGGGATCTCAATCCCTCATCACATAGTGTCACTGCCTCTCAAGGCACTCACTTAGGCACTTTAGCCAAACTTAGGTCCTCAGACCAAGACACATCATGTATGTTATCTCATCATCAAGAGTAACCATCAAGTAGTGTTACTTAAACATATATACTACCTCATAGCCCTTTTACCTGGCTATGCATCTGTACCTACATGGTTAGTATGCACAATCATCATGGGTTATCAGGAGAATTGTATTATCAACATAGGGCCACATTGATGATTATATGCTTAACATTCATGCCCCAACCTATGACCATAGACATAGGTCATATCATTAAGCAAAGCATCTTATATGCTTATCATTTCCTTAGCATTATACAGGTGATTCAATATGATCATAAACACATGTACTATCATGTCAAGCTACATAAATGTGAGCTACCATCTTAGTTATCAGCAAGCATGTCAGGGATCACCAATATAAACCCAAATGTAACAACATGAAACAAGATTTATCATATAGGTTATCCATATAAGGAACGAGACCCTCACTAGAAACACCCACTACCCTCACCAAAGGTAGTATCGGATAGGGTACTCTCCCATATCGCCCAACACTCAAACGCATAACAGTTAAGCAGACCGGCACATATCAGCCAAGCACACCAGCACCTATCGGCCAAGAACAAGGGTGTAACGTGCAACGCTGTGTCATGCACTTCCAAGTGTAACGTGTAGTAGGGTTTGTCATGCCACGTCCATCATGTGTCATGCATCTCAAGCTAGGTGATGATGCGTCGGGTATCAAGGGTGTTAGGTGCAACGGTCCTCCATATGCGACGTGTATCTCAGCCAATATCGTGCAACGGTGCGTCTCGTACAAGGCATATCAGGCACCATACACATGACGTGGGGATAACGTCCAAAGGTGCAACTCTATCGGGTGACAGGGGAGCATAGCGTCCAACTAAGATCATGCTATTGGCCGACACACAAGACAATGTGTGACGCCCGCCACAAAGCCATATCACAATGTCCCAACGTCCAAGGTATGAAAGCATCAAGCAACCTCCTAACCAAGGTGTGTCGTTTAGGGCCTTCAACCAGGTGTAACGCCTGACACTCATACAAGACAAGAAACAAGGGTGACGACCGACACATCCACTATATGATGTCGTACAAGACTCTAAGCCAACAAAGGATACCCGGCATCATCACCTCCAACACCATATCGGGCAATTTGCAACGCAACAGGGTCATCACCAACCTCGAACACAAGGGTATCGAAACCCTAATGGATCAAGAAGATGACTCACCTCTCAAATATCAAGAGAGAGGGGTCATTCCAAGCTTCTTGACACCAATCGGGCAACACAGGGTTCAACCACAAACAAGGTCCACAACCACTACATAGCTCACCTTTCAAGTCCATGGTGAGAGGAGGGTGTTTCTCAAGCCACTAGAACACAAGGTCACCTCTCAACTAAAATGAGAGAGGAGTATTGCTCATATTACTAGAACTCAAGATCACTCCTCTAGACCTAGGAAAGAAAGGGGTATTGCTCAATAAGAAACCCTAAAACATAGGTTCGACCAACAAGAAGCAACTAAGAAAGAAACTAAACTAGAAACATGTATAGCCGATCGTAAGCAACATATAAGAACATAAGAGAAGGTAGTGTAGTTAGGGTTAGGAGTTATGTAACCCACCTTAAGCAAGCTCCAAGCTCCAAGCACCGCCAAGGAAGAAGAGCAAGACACTCTAGGGTTTGGCCACCACTAGACGAAGAAGGAGACTCCAAGAAGGATCGGCTACCAAGCTTGCAAAAGAAGAGAGGGTGTCGTGCACCAAGGGAGAGGGATACTAAGGAACTAAAGGGATCCTTAGCAAGGGAAAGGAAGCACATATATAGAAGGGGATGGAGGAGAAACCAAGGAAAGATAAGGCAAGATGTCGCCCACCTAGGGACACTTGTCCAAGAGCAAAGCCACCACTCTAACATGACCTAAACACATGTCCAAGGCCATTGCCACATGCAAGCATCAAGCACCAAGTGTCCACTAGTGGTGAAACAAACGAGGTCAAAGAAGGTCAAAGGGGTCCATGGGCGACACACCTCCATGCCATGGCCGACACAGACCCTGGGCGACATAAGCACAGGCCGACACAAGCACAGGCTGACACAAGGCACTTCTTCCCGACACAAGGTCCAAAGAAGCAAAGACAAGGCACCACAAAGCCCAACAAGCTCAACCAAGCCCAAAGGAACTCAAGAAACGAGCCCAACCCTTCCTCTCAACACTTGAGGAAGCAAGGAGAGGGAGGAACACCTCATAAGGTGGCAAACTTGCCCACAAACCCTAGACTTGGGTTAATTGCATGTAGCACCTCCAGCTCTCAACAAAGCACCAACAAACCCTAATCACCACCAAAGGTGATTAGCAAGCAACTAAGCATCGGGGTTAAGCAAAGCAAACATGATAAGCCCTAAACGGAGGTCAGGGTCCTTACAAGCTAACCCCCTACAAAGGGATTTCGTCCTCGAATTCTGAAGAGAAAAGCAAGGGGTACTTCATCCTCATCTCTTCCTCAAGCTCTCATGTGGCTTCCTCAACACCATGATGATGCCAAAGAACCTTCACAAGAACCAGGTCCTTCCTCTTCAACTTCTTAACCCTTCTGTCAAGGATTGCCACAAGACCTTCCTTGTAGTTCACATCTTCATCAAGCTCAACCTCGACTGGCTGTATCACTGTTCCTGAATCCAGATGGCTTTTCTTCAGCATACTGACATGGAACACTGGATGTAACATGTGCAACTCTAGCGGCAGTTCCAACTCGTAAGGTACCTTGCCTATACGTGCTATGACCAGGTATGGCCCCATATACCTGGGTGCTAGCTTACCCTTCTGGCCAAACCTTAGTGTACCTTTCCACGACGAGACTTTAAGATACACTTTGTCTCCTACATAGAACTCCAAAGGTCATCGGCAATTGTCTGCGTAAGACTTCTGCCTGTCTTGTGCCGCTTTCAACTGTTGTTGTATCACTTTGATCTTTTTTGTTGTCTGTTGTACTAACTCAGGACCCAAAAGCTGATATTCACCAGACTCATACCAAAACAAAGGAGATCTGCACTTCCTACCATATAAGGCATCATAAGGAGCCATGTCAATGCTCCACTGATAACTATTGTTGTAGGCAAACTCTATCAAATTGAGATGTATGTCCCAACTGCCTAAGAACTGCAAAACACAAGCTCGAAGGAGATCCTCCAAAGTCTGAATAGTCCTCTCAGACTGTCCATCTGTCTGCGGGTGGAAGGCGGTACTAAACCTCAACTGCGTTCCCAACACCTTGTGCAATTGTTCCCAGAAATGACTCGTGAACTGAGGACCTCTGTTACACCCCGATCTCACAATTTCCTCAAATCATGAGATTAGGGCGTAAGATGGGATTTGTATGTTAACACAAAGATCACTCTTAACTTTTTCTTTTCTTAAAAACTCTTGTTTCTTCGCATTGAACCACATAACATCTTAACAAGGAATATGAACATTTTCATTACTAATCAAACTTTAACAGAAAAGGTACATATATAAACATTCATGATGTCTTTCACAACTTGTGCACATAAACCTTGTTAATTAGCATACATATCAAAGAGGAACAACATTACACATTGTATTTACAACTCTCTCTCTTATCTCTTACTGAGGATCTAGAGTGACAAGGACCGACTGACTCAACTAATCTCATACTTGACTCTTGTGGCAGATCTACACTGAAGCTCTGATCATCTTCAAGTCCACGCGGTTAACCCTAAAATGTTTGAGTAGAGGGGTGAGCCTACTCGCTCAGTGAATGAATACTTCATGGAAACAGACTAATGCACTAATGTGATCAAAGATATAATTTGATTAAACAATATGAAATTTATCAACAATAAATACTACACTGAGCAGTTCTAAAACAATATAACTGAGATAGCACATTTCAAGCATCATCAGACATTTCAAGTAGAAAGCAGTTATATAAATTTACTGTGATCCTATATGATTTCTCATTCATTTTATTATTATGCCCTAAATATATGCAGTGTACTCTGCATATAAGGATCCGTAACAAATTCATGCTACGGCCCCACCGTACAAGACTCAGCGACACACCCGGGGGATGCTGAGTCTGACTCCAGCCCTGTTCTGCCACAGGACCACAGGCTCTCCGGCCTCAATGCACTACTCTGAGTGCTCTCTCTCGACTCCTCCTTCAACCTGAGCACACAGGCGGAGTGTCACAGGGTTACCTTCGCGACTCCGCACGAATGGTGTTAGATAACCGTGTTTTCTGGTGAAACCGCAGTGCCATTGTGACACAAGCACAATTGTTGTTAGACACTGCCCTCTTTCTCTTTCCTCGTTTGTCCGCGACACACGCACGGATGATGTTGCAACACGAGTTTCACCCCTAAATCGCAGACACATGTTAGGGGTTCTACGGTGTTAGGGCATCTAAGTCTATACTTGATTAACAATAAACAATTTAATAGAAATATCACATAGCAACGTCAAAACTCATGTATTCAACATATATCATATCTCAGTAACATCCCTTTCTAGGGCATGTCATATCTCATTACCTGCAATTTACGAGATATATATTGAAATATAAGAAGTCCTGCAGTATGTAGATATCATTTCAGAGAGAACAAGCATATAAAGTTAAATGCACTAGAAACATACAATTCAACAGTTAAGCATCACCACATCTCATATCGAGACCTTTCATATTACCATAGCATGATTCATTGAACACCCTATCCTTAGGGTTCCATTTACCATATTCATTCATCACATGCCAACACCCTACTCTTAGGGTTGCATTTGCCTCATTCACCTTTTCATTTACCTCATTCACTTAACACATAGCTCTTATAAGGATTTCATAAGATATAACCATTCACTAAATAAAGATTGTATCCAACAAATCGTATGCAATCAATACAGACATGAAACCATGGAAATTTAACTAAATTTAGGGTTTCATACCATTCACTGAACTATCATGTATCAAGAACAGAATTCAATTAAAATGACCCATGTGGTACATCCTAACCACATATAGGATTACTAGTCCTTTTCAATCAGGTTGAAACTCTAGCGATATCTCAATTAGGTCAAACCCTAATTACATCAATTGATATAAATCTAAAAGCAACCTCACTAGGAAGTGTTGTATACGTATCTGATATGAATTTACCATTTAGGAGTCATTCAAACAGAGAAGGAATTCATATCATATCAATTTTCAATAACTTAAATCAAATAGACATATCAGGATTTAGAATTCGCATGCTAAACATTTAGGGATTTGGTTGTTATAATCAAATTCGTCCATTAGAATGTTTGAAGGAAGAACCCACTCACCCTAAGGTGTGAAAACACCTTAAAACTGCAGCTCAACTCAGGGAAATCTCGAATTCCCCTCAAATCCCTAGCAAATCTCCCAATTCTTCTTCCATTCAACTCGGGAACCTTGAAAAAGAGGGATTATGAAGAAAGGGTGAGAAAAGAGGGAATTTCGACATCCTCTTGTATCAAATCAGAGCATGGACGGAATCTTGACATAAGAGAGAAGATCCACCATAAAAGTCTATGCAAGGAATCCGAACTTACTTGATTTCATCCTTCCTGGAATCGCAAAACCCTAATTCAGCAATTCCCCCACTTTCTCCACTCAAGCCCTAATTCTCCCTCTCTCTCTAGGAGCTCGTTTCTCTGGAATGAATGACGAGACATGAGAGCTGCTTGTGTGTGTGGTCGTTCATATAAGTCAATTGAGCTGCTTGGGTCAATTGCATATTGACCCAACACTTAACTTTAATTATATAGGCTGAATATTCAGTTATACAAAAGTTACTGTAATTCGTTTATTTCAGAGATCAAACATTCTCCAACAATTATGAGAATTTAGCACGTTGTTTATAATTGATCTATAAAGCTTCAGTTAAAATTTTAGATCATTTGGAGTTACCAATAATTAATTAAAAATCGAACAGTGCACTGCTATATTGCAGTCTGCAGAATATATTCGGCCGAGTTTGTCCTGCACAAACTCGACCGACACCCTTACTGTAGGGATTCAAAAGTCATCCAAAAATTATGCCAATTTAACAGAGTGTCTAAAATTGTATTTATCAAATACTTTTAAAATTTGATATTAATTGGATATACCAATAAAAAGATAAAATTCAATTACCACACTGCTGTAAAATTCTGGAAATGTGATCGGTCGAGTTTGAAACTCGGCCGACAAACAGGTCAGAGCATTCTTCAAAAATTCGGATATTTTCCAATGTTGTTCACATTTTATATATCTAAATCATATCCAAATTTGAAGTAAATCAGAGTTACACATAAAATACTAAAAATTATTTAGTGAGACATTCTACTTATCAAATTCTGTATTCATGCATTATCAAAACCCTAATTGGGCCGATTAGGGTTTATGCTTCTCAAACCCTAATTCTCAAGGCAAAAGAACATTTAGACTTATTATCATAGTTAAAACATCTAATTGTGTTATTGTCATCAATTAGATTTCAAGAATGATTATTTCAATTAATCTTTGCAATTGTCTAGGTAAACCCTAGTTTACCAGTTAAGCTCAGATGGGGTCGTAACAACTCTCCCCCCCCTTAGAATGTTTCGTCCTCGAAACATAAACCTACAAGAAGATACATTCAAGGCTATTCTAAGCTTCTAAAGCCTTCCATGTCATCATATTCTTGTATTTCATACCTGAATGTAGTTTTCAACATTAGATATTTTAATTCCTTACTAAATCACAACACGTTTCAAATAGTTCTCGATGATATCAAGCAAATTCTTTATGCCACAGTCAAATATAGAATGCAAATATAAACTACCACGCTTTCGCTGCGCAACTCTGATACTCTGATACAACTATCTCAACTTATGCTGCTCAGAAAGTTCTATTATTCTGTATCACCTTTAAGTGTCAAAAGCAAGTTCGCCATACTGTTTTAAACTTTAATCAAGTGCTATTCAAATAGCAAAACAGTCTTGAATTAAAAGGCTAAATTCAACAATCATTTGCACAATACTACTTTTGGAATCCCCATTGGGTCATGGATACATGAGGTGAAGCATTACCACCTCATCCCATACTATCCTGTTTCGGTCCTGGGATCTGTGGGTTATGGGCCCACACACAAATCAAAGTGTATCCATTGCATTATATCATTTTAGGGTTTCAACAACAGTAATAAGGTAATCCACAATTGTATCAGTCATTCAAGCATTAATCATACTCAATTACCATCACTCGGTTATATTAGAGCTAGATATAACAAGCTACACCTTATTAGGGTTACTTGTCCAAACAATCTAATTATCATCCCTTTCTATTAAAATGAGTGAATAAGTATGACTACCTTGTTCAGGGTATCTCTCCATATGTTCTGACATCATCCAAACCGTATCACCAGATGACCCTACCAAGGTAGTTATTCACCATGTATGATTCATTTTCTCTTATCCTTTCATTCCCACCTTGCTCTCATTAGGGAATATATGAAAGAGAAGATGATTTTAAGACTTGGAATACTTGTATTCAAACATCCCCTAATACATTCTCATATGTAGATTTACTTAGTTATCAACAGAGATATTTGATTAATTAGCACTTGCTTGAATCTCACAACCTCTTTATTTTATAACTGCTCCATCATATTTCAAACCCTTTCTTACATTTCTTAGTCCTCTTACCATATACTACTCTTAACCCGTCATCTTTAATTCTAAATTTTTCTCTTATGACCATGTTGCTTATTCATATGTATGGTCATGTATACCATGTTGCACACATATTTCCTCCTTTAACTTTATACTATTGTGAAGTTAACATTCTAAATTAATAGTCCCTCTATTAGTTTTTACTCATGTTGAATACATTACATATTCTTCATTTTTTAAATCAAGTGGATCATGCATGGGTCAAACATAGTTTCTCTTTCAATCAAGTTTTTCTCTTCTGAATACAGTCTACCTTTGTATGACTTATTCATTTGTTAAACTACACCTATGTCCTTTGCTTAGAAACTAGTTTGTTGTTCTAGTCTTATGAATTACATATTCATACGATCCTTTTTACTTTTATGGACCTATTGAAAGCTCACTCTATTCTTCTACTTAGCCTTTGATTTAGAGTTCATAAAAGCATTATACTCTATTATATGATTCATTCTTCATGAATGATTCTTGTTATCTTGAACCATACATACTTACATTTCACATATCTCTTCTATATTTCACATGTATAGTTCATGTAAAATTAACCAATAAACTGATTATGAATCTCATATCATGTTCCTTTATTCCCAATTAAAGGTTTCTCATATGAGGCCCCAAAGTTGAACCTCAGATATCAGTTTCAACTAATTCTTAGTTTTTCTGATCTTGCCCATATGTTTCAACCTCTTACTGTATGTACATTCTTACTCTGATGTGGGTCTAATTATTCCAATTCTATTCTTATTATGCTATTGATAGGATTCATTAGATCCTAATAACACATCCTGCCAACCGGACCAGGCCAAACCTGAAGTCCTGAAGCCAAGAACTACAAGAATTACATTCTTCCTGAACTGCCACTCACAGCTCAAAAACTCGGCCGATCACTCTAGAACTCGGCCGATCACCTTCCAGGTTCTGAAACTCGGCCGACCAACTTCGGCCGATCAGTAGGAAACTCGGCCGATCCTCTAGGGAACTCGGCCGATCGAAACACTACTTGTTTACCTACAAAGAAACTCGGCCGATTCAAGACCAAACTCGGCCGACCAAAACACTGTTTGAAATCCTAAACAAGGAACTCGGCCGACCAAAACATGAACTCGGCCGAACCGCTCACAGACTGAAAACCTAAACATACCTGCTGATGTCAATTTCACTCGAATCAGCGGGCAAATCCATAGAAACAAAAGCTCATTCAAAGGTCAATTCTAGTCTACTTGTTACAAAGAATAAAATCAATAAATGCTACAATTGCATAGTGTACAACAGATATTAAAGACCCATATTTCAAGATATTGAATATTTCAATTCAAACATATAAGAGCATTTCTATACATTTCCAACAAAAACAACATTATGAAATATAAGTTCTATCTCCTTTTACATTTATGCTCTTAATTCTTGTTTCTTTTCTCGTTTTCTAACCCTAACTTTTCTAGGGTTCATCTCTAGCCCATTCTTCCACTGTATACCTGGCCAGGGTATACGTGAGAGAATAGACAGAGTAGCTTGTACTGGCTGATCCAAGTACTCAGATATCGGGCCAGGATATCCAAATACTCAAATCCCCAAAGCTAACATCAAACATCTCCTATCTGCCACACTTAGGACTCTAACTTACTAACTTAATGGTCCTTGACAACTCACCCTAGGCTCTGATACCAAGCTGTTACACCCCGATCTCACAATTTCCTCAAATCATGAGATTAGGGCGTAAGATGGGATTTGTATGTTAACACAAAGATCACTCTTAACTTTTTCTTTTCTTAAAAACTCTTGTTTCTTCGCATTGAACCACATAACATCTTAACAAGGAATATGAACATTTTCATTACTAATCAAACTTTAACAGAAAAGGTACATATATAAACATTCATGATGTCTTTCACAACTTGTGCACATAAACCTTGTTAATTAGCATACATATCAAAGAGGAACAACATTACACATTGTATTTACAACTCTCTCTCTTATCTCTTACTGAGGATCTAGAGTGACAAGGACCGACTGACTCAACTAATCTCATACTTGACTCTTGTGGCAGATCTACACTGAAGCTCTGATCATCTTCAAGTCCACGCGGTTAACCCTAAATTGTTTGAGTAGAGGGGTGAGCCTACTCGCTCAGTGAATGAATACTTCATGGAAACAGACTAATGCACTAATGTGATCAAAGATATAATTTGATTAAACAATATGAAATTTATCAACAATAAATACTACACTGAGCAGTTCTAAAACAATATAACTGAGATAGCACATTTCAAGCATCATCAGACATTTCAAGTAGAAAGCAGTTATATAAATTTACTGTGATCCTATATGATTTCTCATTCATTTTATTATTATGCCCTAAATATATGCAGTGTACTCTGCATATAAGGATCCGTAACAAATTCATGCTACGGCCCCACCGTACAAGACTCAGCGACACACCCGGGGGATGCTGAGTCTGACTCCAGCCCTGTTCTGCCACAGGACCACAGGCTCTCCGGCCTCAATGCACTACTCTGAGTGCTCTCTCTCGACTCCTCCTTCAACCTGAGCACACAGGCGGAGTGTCACAGGGTTACCTTCGCGACTCCGCACGAATGGTGTTAGATAACCGTGTTTTCTGGTGAAACCGCAGTGCCATTGTGACACAAGCACAATTGTTGTTAGACACTGCCCTCTTTCTCTTTCCTCGTTTGTCCGCGACACACGCACGGATGATGTTGCAACACGAGTTTCACCCCTAAATCGCAGACACATGTTAGGGGTTCTACGGTGTTAGGGCATCTAAGTCTATACTTGATTAACGATAAACAATTTAACAGAAATATCACATAGCAACGTCAAAACTCATGTATTCAACATATATCATATCTCAGTAACATCCCTTTCTAGGGCATGTCATATCTCATTACCTGCAATTTACGAGATATATATTGAAATATAAGAAGTCCTGCAGTATGTAGATATCATTTCAGAGAGAACAAGCATATAAAGTTAAATGCACTAGAAACATACAATTCAACAGTTAAGCATCACCACATCTCATATCGAGACCTTTCATATTACCATAGCATGATTCATTGAACACCCTATCCTTAGGGTTCCATTTACCATATTCATTCATCACATGCCAACACCCTACTCTTAGGGTTGCATTTGCCTCATTCACCTTTTCATTTACCTCATTCACTTAACACATAGCTCTTATAAGGATTTCATAAGATATAACCATTCACTAAATAAAGATTGTATCCAACAAATCGTATGCAATCAATACAGACATGAAACCATGGAAATTTAACTAAATTTAGGGTTTCATACCATTCACTGAACTATCATGTATCAAGAACAGAATTCAATTAAAATGACCCATGTGGTACATCCTAACCACATATAGGATTACTAGTCCTTTTCAATCAGGTTGAAACTCTAGCGATATCTCAATTAGGTCAAACCCTAATTACATCAATTGATATAAATCTAAAAGCAACCTCACTAGGAAGTGTTGTATACGTATCTGATATGAATTTACCATTTAGGAGTCATTCAAACAGAGAAGGAATTCATATCATATCAATTTTCAATAACTTAAATCAAATAGACATATCAGGATTTAAAATTCGCATGCTAAACATTTAGGGATTTGGTTGTTATAATCAAATTCGTCCATTAGAATGTTTGAAGGAAGAACCCACTCACCCTAAGGTGTGAAAACACCTTAAAACTGCAGCTCAACTCAGGGAAATCTCAAATTCCCCTCAAATCCCTAGCAAATCTCCCAATTCTTCTTCCATTCAACTCGGGATCCTTGAAAAAGAGGGATTATGAAGAAAGGGTGAGAAAAGAGGGAATTTCGACATCCTCTTGTATCAAATCAGAGCATGGACGGAATCTTGACATAAGAGAGAAGATCCACCATAAAAGTCTATGCAAGGAATCCGAACTTACTTGATTTCATCCTTCATGGAATCGCAAAACCCTAATTCAGCAATTCCCCCACTTTCTCCACTCAAGCCCTAATTCTCCCTCTCTCTCTAGGAGCTCGTTTCTCTGGAATGAATGACGAGACATGAGAGCTGCTTGTGTGTGTGGTCGTTCATATAAGTCAATTGAGCTGCTTGGGTCAATTGCATATTGACCCAACACTTAACTTTAATTATATAGGCTGAATATTCAGTTATACAAAAGTTACTGTAATTCGTTTATTTCAGAGATCAAACATTCTCCAACAATTATGAGAATTTAGCACCTTGTTTATAATTGATCTATAAAGCTTCAGTTAAAATTTGAGATCATTTGGAGTTACCAATAATTAATTAAAAATCGAACAGTGCACTGCTATATTGCAGTCTGCAGAATATATTCGGCCGAGTTTGTCCTGCACAAACTCGACCGACACCCTTACTGTAGGGATTCAAAAGTCATCCAAAAATTATGCAAATTTAACAGAGTGTCTAAAATTGTATTTATCAAATACTTTTAAAATTTGATATTAATTGGATATACCAATAAAAAGATAAAATTCAATTACCACACTGCTGTAAAATTCTGGAAATGTGATCGGTCGAGTTTGAAACTCGGCCGACAAACAGGTCAGAGCATTCTTCAAAAATTCGGATATTTTCCAATGTTGTTCACATTTTATATATCTAAATCATATCCAAATTTGAAGTAAATCAGAGTTACACATAAAATACTAAAAATTATTTAGTGAGACATTCTACTTATCAAATTCTGTATTCATGCATTATCAAAACCCTAATTGGGCCGATTAGGGTTTATGCTTCTCAAACCCTAATTCTCAAGGCAAAAGAACATTTAGACTTCTTATCATAGTTAAAACATCTAATTGTGTTATTGTCATCAATTAGATTTCAAGAATGATTATTTCAATTAATCTTTGCAATTGTCTAGGTAAACCCTAGTTTACCAGTTAAGCTCAGATGGGGTCGTAACAACTCGAATTTTTGAAGTAAATCAGAGTTACACATAAAATACTAAAAATTATTTAGTGAGACATTCTACTTATCAAATTCTGTATTCATGCATTATCAAAACCCTAATTGGGCCGATTAGGGTTTATGCTTCTCAAACCCTAATTCTCAAGGCAAAAGAACATTTAGACTTCTTATCATAGTTAAAACATCTAATTGTGTTATTGTCATCAATTAGATTTCAAGAATGATTATTTCAATTAATCTTTGCAATTGTCTAGGTAAACCCTAGTTTACCAGTTAAGCTCAGATGGGGTCGTAACAACCTCTGTCAGAAACTATCGTCGCTGGAACACCGTACAAGCGTACTATCTCATCCACATATACTCGAGCGAGCTTCTCGGATGTATATGTTGTCTTTACGGGTATGAAATGGGCAGACTTCGTCAATCTGTCCACTATTACCCAAATGGAATCATGATTCCTAGTTGTCTTGGGTAGACCAACTATGGAATCCATGGTTATATGATCCCATTTCCACTGCAGTATCGACAATGGTTGCAACGTACCTGCCGACTTTTGATGCTCAACCTTGACTTGCTGAAAAACCGCACACCTAGCCACGAACTCGACTACATCTTTCTTCAAGCCGGGCTACCAATACAAGTCCTTCAGACTCTGATACATCTTGGTGACTCCTGGATGCATAGCATACATCGACGTGTGTGCTTCCTTGAGCACTAACTTCCTCAGATCATCAGTGTCGAGGACCACCATCCTATCACGATAGCAAACTAGTCCATTCTCGGACTAATGGAACCCATCACACTTTTCGCTGCCGAACTCTGATCTGATCAACTTTACTGTATCATATGTTTGCTGTGCATCTTTGATATGTTGTCTCAGCGTAGGCTTGACTTGCATCTGTGCTAATAGTCACGCTAACAAGGAAACTTCCATCTGCACATTCATCTGTCGCAAGGAGACAAACATATCCCGTCTATGGCATACTAGGGAACTCAAGTGTGCCTTCTTTGAAGAAAGAGTAGAAGACTTTCGGCTAAGCGCATCAGCTACCACATTCCCCTTACCGGGATGAAACTCGATGGTGCAGTCATAATCATTGATTAACTCCATCCATCGGTGTTCTCTCATGTTTAACTCATGTTGTGAAAAGATGTACTTCAGATTCTTATGATCCGTAAAGATCTGACACACTTCCCCGTAAAGATAGTGTCTCCAAATCTTTAACGCATGAACCACCGCTGCCAACTACAAATCATGAGTCGAGTAGTTCTCCTCGCGTTTCTTAAGCTGTCGCGAAGCAAAAGAAACCACATGATCTTCCTACATCAGCACACAACCTAAACCTTTCTTGGAAGCATCGCAGAAAACAACATAGCCCTTTCCAGGCTCTGGCAGGATTAACACTGGAGCACTAGTTAGCTTCTCTTTCAAACTTTGGAAAGCTTGCTGGAAATGATCATCCCAGACGAAAGGTACATCCTTCCTGGTCAACTTTGTCATCGGCAACGCAATCACACTGAAGTCCTTGATAAACCTCCGGTAGTATCCTGCTAAACCCAAGAAACTACAAACTTCTGTCGGTGTCTTCAGCTGTTCTCACTCTGCAACGGACTCCACCTTCTTCGGGTCCGCTTTGACTGCTTCTGCAGATATCAAATGACCCAAGAAAGTCACTTCTTCCATCCAGAACTCACACTTACTGAACTTGGCGTACAACTGATGTTGGCGAAGAAGAGTCAACGCTAGTCGAAGATGTCTCTCATGTTCTTTCATGTCCTGACTGTAAATCAATATGTCATCTATAAAGACTACAACAAACTGATCTAGAAAAGCACGAAACACTATGTTCATCAAACCCATGATAGCAACAGGTGTATTAGTTAGCCCAAACGGCATAACCACAAACTCGAAGTGACCATACCTCATCCTAAAAGCTGACTTTGGTATGTCATCTACCTTAATCCTCAACTGATGATATCCGGACCGTAGATCGATTTTTGAAAACACTGTAGCACCACGCAGTTAATCGAATAAATCATCTATCCTCGGTAATGGGTACTTGTTCTTGATCGTGACCTTGTTCAACTGTCGGTAATCTATACACAACGGCATCGATCCATCCTTCTTCTTAATGAACAACACTGGAGCACCCCAACACGACGTACTCGCTCGGATGAAACCTTTCTCCAACAACTCTTACAACTGCTTCTTAAGCTCTGCCATCTCTACTGGAGCCATCCTATATGGTGTCTGTGCAACTGGCTGTGTTCCTGGAACCAGATTGATCTCAAAATCAATCTCTCGGGGTGGAGGAACACCAGGGAACTCATCAGGAAACACATCTGCAAACTCTCAGACAACTGATACCTCCTCAAGATTAGGACCCTTCACCTTGGTATCCACAATGATATCCAGAACGTGAGAAAAGAATGCCTTACATCCTTGTCGTAGTAACTTCTCAACCACCATAGATGATACCAGACATGTCGGAAGAATCTTCCTATCTCCTTGGAAGATCCACTTCTCTCCACCATCGTCAAACACTACATGATTGGAACCACAGTCCAAAACAACCTTATACTTTTCTAACATATCCATCCCAAGGATCACATTGAAACCGTGCATATCAAGTGGTATAAGATCCACTTGTATACTGTGTCCTGAAAAAGATAAGACACAAGATGGACACTCTTCTCGAAGCATCGAGGAACCATCAAGAGGGGTTTCTAACAACAAGCTATCTTTCTTATAGCTAACAGGTAAATGACAGTTTTCAAGCATACTATTGGAGATAAAAGAGTGTGTAGCACTTGGGTCAACCAGAACAGATATAAAGCAAGATGAAGACATATTAGAAGGAAATAACTCCATCTGACCTGTCACCACTCGCGGGTTGACTATCGCCTATGGCTGACTCATAGCATAGAATCGACTTGTTGCTTACTGTCCACGTCCTCTGCTTCCTTGAGTAGACGATCCCATTTGTAATGCTTAACCACGTCCTCGCCCTCTGCTACTACTGGGCTGCTGTCTATCTGACCCTTGTTGATTCTGCCTCAGCTGCTGCGTCACTTCAACATCTCTGCTTGGGCAATTTGACTTGAAATGCCCGGTCTGACCACAGAGATGGCATACCCTATCTTCGAACCGTGGCCTATGGCCCTGTCACTGCCACTGAAGTTGTACTATGTGCCTTTGACGGTGAAGAAACATATGCTCTTCCCTTATTTGGAGACCACTGTGACGGTGTACTGGAACCTCTCATCACGGAAGGTGCTGAAAACCTAGGCTTCTTGAAGACACCAAACCTCCATCCCTGGAACTGAGCAGGCCTCTTCTTAGACATGGATTCTCTTTTCTCCCTAACTGACCGTTCGATCCTCCAGACAGATTCCACAAACATAGCAAACCGCTCTCAGTTCTCTAACGTAGAAGCAGGTGTTGTCAGCTCAGCACTCAGGCCTTTCTCAAAACGTCTGATCCGCTCTTCATCTGTTGCTGCCATGTGAGGACAAAACCTTAACAGATCCATGAACTTGGCTTCGTACTCAGTGATATTCACCGTTCCCTGGTGCAAGTGCTCAAACTGACTGATCTTCTCATCTAGATACGTCTTTGTAAAGTATCTGTTGACAAAATCATGTCTGAAAACCTCTCAACCGATCACCTCACCAGGTCGCTTCTCCTCCACGATGGTCCACTAGTGACCAGCACTACCCTTCAGAAGGTAGACAGCGTGCTTTACTTTGTCTACTTTGGGGATGTCGAGGATCCGGAAAGCCTTCTCAAGACTTTTCACCCACAGATCTGCATCCGCTGGATCAGCCATTCCAGCATAATCCGAAGCTCCAACTCAGAGAAGCCGCTCAAAGGTCTTCCCAATACCCGATGTTTCACCATGGGGAGCTTGTGCTCTCAGCGGAGGCACTGGCAATCTTTATACCATGAGATTCATCATAGCCATCATCTGCCCCATAAGCTGTTGGTAGGCAGGATGTTCAAGAATGGCTGGGTCAGGTTGGGGGACCTCAGGCACCCGATCTTCATGTACCTTCCCTATAGCTCCATCAACCGATGCAACATCATTGTTCTCAGCAACATGTTCTTCATGGTTTCCAGACATCTTGGATTTTCTTCCGCTGAGGGCAGAAGATGATTGTAAGAAAATCTGGAAAACTCACAAGAACAGACACAACCTAGTCCTAAATCTCTGTAGACTCAGCGAACCTAGAGCTCTAATACCAAAACTTATGGCAACACATCCCACTATCACACAGACAACGAGGTGTTACACGAAAATGTCCAGAAATCACCATAACCACAAATTACCAAAAACAATACGGGTTAATTAAAGCTGATTGCAGAAATCGGAATAACTGAGAAATGATTACATTTAGGTCCTCATCCTGCAAGGAAACATGTTATATCAACATTTACAAGATCTTGACATGTGTCCACAGCTTAGGAGGACAGTTGTCTAGCCATCACATGAGTTCATCACCTGTTATTACATGCATAACGGCCCACATCTGGCCAACAACAGGATATACAAAACATCGACATCTATACATCGCGAAACAATGTCAAAACATTCCCAAGGACCTGAGAGTACAGGGATGACTCTAAGACTCTACTACAAAATGACAAAAACAGTAGCATGTCCATCTATTGCCTTCTACTGCTCGTCTTGCTGCTCGGCCGCAACTCCGCGACCACCACCATGTATAGCTCGAACACCTAAAATGGTTATAAACCAGCGGGGTGAGACACACAGTCCTAGTGAGAAACATAACTCCCCACCGAAACTACAAAACCAAAGAAAGACAAAGCAACAACAACAGATAACTGATAAAGATATATAAGAGCAGTCTATAGAGAAAAGATATACATACCATCAAGCTTACCAGATGCATGGAAGGCATATCCCCAAATATCTCTTTTATGGAACATGATTAACAAGATAAGACTCATAAGGTCTTACCACATAACATGAGGAACGTATAAGTAACTACAAGGTATAACAAGATTAACTACACAAACAAGGCCTCAACCAATGTTCCATGTTTTGCCTTAAGCAGTAAATACTATATGACTGGGTTACATATTATTATGCCCTTAGGAAGTGAGACGTACCGCTCCAATCCAACCGACAGCTATGAAACCCGGAGCCGGTGCCATACAAGGTCAATGGAAGAGCCGGACTCCACGACCTCCCACCTCATGGTCAGTGCATGAGAACCAAAGCAGGACCACAGTCTCATGCTTAAGTGGCCTCAGCCACAGGGTCAGGCTACCCTCTGCCTAGCCCACCTCGGTACAAGTATCGGTGCTAGTGAAACTGAGCCACGGGCCTGTTCACCATGCTCTGAACCATGAACACATTCATGCTCCTATATCACACATCCTGAGCCATGGGCCTGTTAACCATGCTCTTATCATATCTGCGCTACGGGCCTGAATCTGCACCCTGGAGTCTACAAACGAAGTTGCACTCTTACCTCCTCACTTTAGGGTAGGAAAAACCTCACATACTCAACAATATGTGCTCCGGGTTAACCCACAGGTGAACCCGTTTCACCATCACCAGCTCCTGATGATGATGGATCTATGTCCAGGGAAAACTACATGATAAATTCTACTGTGATTAGTTAGTATCTTTTATGTGGATTGCAAGATTAAACCAAGTTGTATAGCATGCAAACTATAACAAGAATAAATAGCATCAAACTCAATATTATGCTTTTATTGTAATCATCATCATCCTGATCCATCACAAGGATCCAACATTACATGTTATCACTTGGACTCTTGCCAATCATCTAGATCCATCTCAAGGATTTTCACATTGCCATGGGATCTCAATTGCTCATCACATAGTGTCACTGCCTCTCAAGGCACTCACTTAGGCACTTTAGCCAAACTTAGGTCCTCAGACCAAGACACATCATGTATGTTATCTCATCATTAAGAGTAACCATCAAGCAGTGTTAATTAAACATATATACTACCTCATAGCCCTTTTACCTGGCAATGCATCTGTACCTGCATGGTTAGTATGCACAATCATCATGGGTTATCAGGAGAATTGTATTATCAACATAGGGAAACATTGATGATTATATGCTTAACATTCATGCCCCAACCTATGACCATAGACATAGGTCATATCATTAAGCAAAGCATATTATATGCTTATCATTTCCTTAGCATTATACAGGTGATTCAAGATGATCATAAACACATGTACTATCATGTCAAGATACATAAATGTGAGCTACCATCTTAGTTATCAGCAAGCATGTCAGGGATTACCAATATAAACCCAAACGTGACAGCATGAAACAAGATTTATCATATAGGTTATCCATATAAGGAATGAGACCCTCACTAGAAACACCCACTACCCTCACCAAAGGTAGTATCAGGCAGGGTACTCTCCCCTATCGCCCAACACTCAAACGCATAACGGTCAAGCAGACCAACACATATCAGCCAAGCACACTAGCACCTATCGGCCAAGCACAAGGGTGTAACGTGCAACGCCGTGTCGTGCACTTCTAAGTGTAACATGCAGTAGGGTCTGTCGTGCAACGTCTAACATGTGCCATGCATCTCAAGCTGGGCGACACTGCGTCGGGTATCAAGGGTGTCGGGAGCAACGAGCCTCCATTTGCGACGTGCAGCTGAGCCTATATCTTGCAACGGTGCATCACGTACAAGGCATATCGGGCAGCATACACATGACGTGGGGGATAACGTCCAAAGGTGCAACTCTATCGGGTGGCCGGGGATCTTAGCGTCCAACTAAGCTCATGCTATCGGTCGACACACAAGACTAAGGTGTGACGCCCGCCACAAAGCCAGATCACAACGCCCCAACGTCCAAGGTATGAAAGCATCAAGCAACCGCCTGACCAAGGTGTGTCGTTTAGGGCCTTCAACCAGGAGTAACGCCCGACACTCACACAAGACAGGAAATAAGGGTGACGCCTGACACAACCACTATATGATGTCATCCATGACTCTAAGACAACAAAGGATATTGGGCATCATCACCTCCAACACCATATCGGGCAAGATGCAACCCGACAGGGTCATCACCAACCTCGAGCACAAGGGTAACGAAACCCTAATGGATCAAGAAGATGAATCACCTCTCAACTATCAAGACAGAGGGGTCTTTCCAAGCTTCTTGACACCAATCAGGCAACACAGGGTTCAACCACAACTAAGGTCCACAAAAACTACATAGCTCACCTTTCATGTCCATGGTGAGAGGAGGGTGTTGCTCAAGCCACTAGAACACAAGCTCACCTCTCAACTAAAATGAGAGAAGAGTATTGCTCATATTACTAGAACTCAAGCTCACTCCTCTAGACCTAGGAGAGAAAGGGGTATTGCTCAACAAGAAACCCTAAAACATAGGTTCGGCCAACAAGAAGAAACTAAGCAAGAAACTAAACTAGCAACATGTATAGACGATTGTAAGCAACATATAAGAACATAAGAGAAGGTAGTGTAGTTAGGGTTAGGAGTTATGTAACCCGCCTTAAGCAAGCTCCAAGCTCCAAGCACCACCAAGGAAGAAGAGTAAGGCACTCTAGGGTTCAGACACCACTAGAGGAAGAAGGAGACTCCAAGAAGGATTAGCCACCAAGCTTGTAAAAGAAGAGAGGGTGTCGTGCACCAAGGGAGAGGGAGACTAAGGAACTAAAGGGATCCTTAGCAAGGGAAAGGAAACACATATATAGAAGGGGATGGAGGAGAAACCAGGGAAAGACAAGGCAAGGTGTTGCCCACATAGGGACACTTGTCCAAGAGCAAAGCCACCACTCTAACATGCCCTAAACACATGTCCAAGGCCATTGCCGCATGCAAGCATCAAGCACCAACTGTCCACTAGTGGTGATACAAACGAGGTCAAAGAAGGTCAAAGGGGTCCTTGGGCGATACACCTCCATGCCATGGCGGACACAACCACACCATGGCCGACACTGACCCTGGGCGACACACACTGGCCGACACAAGCACAGGACGACACACCAAGGCTGACACAAGGCACTCCTGCCCGACACAAGGTCCAAAGAAGCAAAGACAAGGCACCACAAAGCCCAACAATCTCAACCAAGCCCAAAGGAACTCAAGCAACGAGCCCAACCCTTCCTCTCAACACTAGAGGAAGCAAGGAGAGGGAGGAACACCTCACAAGGTGGAAAAATTGCCCACAAACCCTAGACTTGGGTTAATTGCAAGTAGCACCTCCAGCTCTCAACAAAGTACCAACAAACCCTAATCATCACCAAAGGTGATTAGCAAGCAACTAAGCATCAGGGTTAAGCAAAGCAAACAGGATAAGCCCTAAATGGAGGTCAGGGTCCTTACAAGTGGCTTTGAAGCCATCAACACCCACTGATCCTAGAGACTTCAATGACTATGGGAACTTTACCTTTTTAGAAAAACATCATTAAAGATTTCACACGAATCCTGGAAATCGATGGCCTACCACTATTAGCGACCACTGAGACATCACAGGTCCAGAAACCATTGGACTTGCACCATTAGTGACCGTTGAATTTATGATCTTAGTGACCGATGGTTCTACAGGCCCGTCGAGCACTTGTTCTACATCCTTAGCACTTGATGGGACTACTACTTTGAAATTTTTGCCTATAAATAGCCGACCATCTCAGTCAGTGAAGGGGGTCACGATAGATGAAGAAGTGTTGCCGCACCACACATCCACCTTACCATGGGTTCAAGATTTTCAAAGATGAGAGTCTGAAGTAGATAGCACACCTCTGCCACCACCAAGCATCCCCAAGCTTCTTCTTCATGAGAAGGAGCAACCATCTTTGACATCAACACCAGATTCATATTAGAAGAAGATGTCTATCGACTTTGACCATTTGTGGTCATTATTCTTATATCCCCCTTTTTGTTCACTAAATCTATTCATCCTCCTTCTTCTCTTTCTTCCTTTTTGTCATCTATCTCCATATATCGATATACTTGTAAATCATAATGCTACTCACCACCATGAGTGGCTAAACATATAGCTTGGGTTGCGAGTAGCCACTAAGGCTCTCCCAACATGTAAATACTTATATCCATTGAATATATGATCATAGAAATGTTTTATCTCCATACTCTTTGTCTTAATGCTTCACTTGTATGGTGAACTACCATTTTGTGTTGTTTGATTGTTAATACCTTGAAAAAGTAGTATTATCCATATCTATGTATTATGAAGTTGCATTAATGCATGAGAATGTTAGAATGCTTAAGCTAGCAATCCTATAGTTTTATTGTGATTGTTTTTTTGCCATCTCAAGTGGGAGGCAACCATATGATATAGATCTATCCTAAGATTGAGAGAGGAGGGAAAAATATCTATAAATATTTCTTGTAAAATAGATAAGGGTATACAATTGACGTGAGTATTGCATGTTGGTGAGAGACCTTAGTTGGTGAAACCCAATCCAAGTTGCCATTCATATTTGATATTTTAATCCTTAATTTCACTTGCTCTCTTGTTTTGTTTCTTGTCTTGGTTTACTTATTTCATTTTACTTGGTTGTTGAAGTATCATCATTCCCTAAGGAATACAAAGCTTTATCTCACTCTTCGGTTGGTGTAACTAAGAGAAGGCTCCACATTCCTAAGACATACCACCATTGTCCCTATAGAACAACCCAAATTTACTACATCGGATCCCATATAACAGTTATGAGGTCCTGAGTATTAGGTTATATATTAAGAGTCTAACTACTCTAGATCCATTCCTTTTGGACTTGTGATTTAGGCAGGTCTACTTTTTGGCACCATTTTCGGGGACAACACAATCGATATTGTTGAGAATCTGAGTCTACTTAGCATACACCCATACCTCAAGTGTAGAGATAGACTTGATTGCACACTCTTTAAGTCTGATAAATCTAACTACCTTAGATACTTCACATCACACGTCTTATTTCTGACTTAACTATGTAAACTGCTTTAGGTAGCTCGAAGTGAAGTAAACCTTTACCACAACCAACTACGAACACCATGCCTCCTCATAGGGGAGAACACCATGGAGGCCACCAAAACGTGAGCGTTGAATAACTACACAATGATCATGAAGAAGATCACGAAGAAGAAGAACATGTTGAATATCATTTTGATGGAGAGCATTGTGATGAAGAGCGCGGAGAAGAATGACATGAGGAGGAATGTGAGGAAGAGAACCAAAAAGAGTGTCATGATGAATTTCATCACAATAGAAATAGAAGAAATAAGAGAAATCAAAACAATGATGATAATGATGATGATGGAGGTCCTTCCGTTAGTGAATTGGTCACTACCAGGGCCAATAAATCTAGGCTCCATGTCATCATCCCTAGGTTCAACACTTCAAACTTTAAACACAAGCCAATAATCATAGCCATGATCTAGAACAAAAAATTTGGAGGAAATTTTTGATATGAGAACTCTTACCATCACCTGGATGCCTTTAAAAACATCTGACACCATCAAGATGAATAAAGTTCCACAAGAGGTAATCTATTGCAAGGGATTTAAATTTTCCCTAATGGATAAAGCTCTATCATGGTACCTTGCTCTATCTGACAAGACCATTAATGGATGAGCACCCTTGGAAGATGCTTTTGTCACCAAGCTCTACCCAGTTTAGAAAACCCTCAATAACAAACACAATATCACTAGATTTATACAAAAACCAGGTGAGGACTTGTATGGAACTTGGTAAAGATTCTAAGAATATTAGACGGACTGCCCTCACCATAACTATGATAAGGGATTTTTGGTCACCACCTTTTATGATGGGATTACTATAGTTGAAAGGACCTCACTAAATGTTGATGCAGGAAGTGACTTCCTTAGTAATAACTCAAACAAAACCATGAAGATCATTGATAACATGGTAGCCTTGCAAGATGGTCTGCATTATGATAGAGGAATAGCCAAAAAGATATCATATGAAGGTACGACTATCAAGTCTAAATCTCTGGATCATTACTACTCAGATTAAGAATATTGCTTTAGATGTGAAACAATTGAAGGACTCCATAAGCAAAGGAAAAGGCATGGCAAAAAAAGTGATGGAATATATTACCTGTGGGGAACCGGGACATGCCATTGAGAAATGCATCTATGCCTAACCCAAGGAAGATAATTATAAGAATGAACTGAAAATGTCTCTTACACTAACTTTAAGAGACTAGACTATCCCGATTTCTCATATGGATATAAGGACACAGTTGAAAATTCTCATCAGTTGAGAAACCCCCCCAAAAGACCGTTAGGTTTTGGAAGATGTGGACGGCCATCTTGTTCAAACACAACACAACTTACCCAAAAAATAGGAACAAATACAAAGGCCAAGGCCAAGGCTAGAACTAGAATAGAAATTCAAGTGGGCCAAGTCAAGACCAAGGTAAGAACAAAAACACCAATCAATTAGATGTAATGTCTGAACATTTTGAATTTGTAAGGAGACAAGCTTCAAGTGAATAAGCAACTAACTTGGAGTGTTATTATCAACACTAGCATATTAAACGCTATGCAGACCCAGCTTGAGGGCATGACAACTCAAATGGCTGACATGCACACCCATCATAATCAAATCAATTAACGGTTGGTGCAGCTGTTAGAGCTGATAAAGAATCCACAAGTGAGGATACCTTCAAACACTAAAAGTATAAAAATTACTACCCATTCCAGAAAGCTTATAGAAGAACCAAATGACAAGAACAACCAAGAAAGCAACCCTACTACGGAATCCCAGCATGATACTGTTACAATTGAACAAGATCCTAAAATTGAAGTATCTACTAGAAAGATTAAAGCAAAGGACAAGGAAAATAGAAAGAAGACTGTGAAAGAGAGGAAATCTAACCCAGCTGAGGAATCCTTTGTAGATAGGGATCCATATGTACCAAGAGTTCCTTTTTGATACAAGATGATCAAAGCTCACTTGAAAAGAAGGTACAAGAATTTTATGGAAGCTGTAAAGAAACTACCCATGGATGTTCCATTCCTAGATGACATTGAGGAAATGTCAACATATGCAAAGTTGTTCAAAGATCTGTTTATGAAAAGGAGTGGAGACCATGTGAAAAAAGTGAGACTAACAAAAATGTGTAGTGTTTTTGTACAAGCGAAGATGCCCGCTAAGCAAAAGGATCTAGAAGAGTTCACTATCCCATTCAATGTGGGAGACAATGAAGTGAGAGAAGGATTAGTAGACCTTAGAGCAAGCATTAACCTTATGCCCCTTACTGAGTAGGACTTACTGATATGGTCAAAATAGGGATGAGAATTCAATTAGTTGACCACTCTTTCATGAAACTGGTAGGAATTAGAGAAGATTACCCAATCTGAGTAGGACACTTTTTCACAT
Organism: Alisma plantago-aquatica; assembly: GCA_963693085.1. Classification (NCBI taxonomy): domain Eukaryota; kingdom Viridiplantae; phylum Streptophyta; class Magnoliopsida; order Alismatales; family Alismataceae; genus Alisma; species Alisma plantago-aquatica. The sequence continues at coordinate 1,001,640,664 of OY856412.1, forward strand.
TATTCGATGTAGTCTTCATTGACACAATGGAAGATCTGACATGCCCAATGATTTTTGGTAGACCATCCCTTTCCATTGGGAGAACCTTGATATATGTCGAAGTTGGGATCATTACCATCAGGGTGGGAAATGATCACATTGATTTTAATGTACAAGCCTCCATGAGGGGACCCTTTCTTTTTGAGCCGATCTATATCATGGATATCAACAACTAGTTTTGCAAAGATGTCCAAGAGGAAAAATGCTATAGTTTATCATCTCATGAGAGCTTTAAAAAACCCTGACCCAAATGCCAAAGGTCCTGAAGTCATTAAGATTTTGAACTATCTAAATCAACCAGACGAGGATGACAGTGCTGGAAAAGAAGAAAGCTATGAGATCATGAAGTATGCCTCCCTAGAGCAGATTCCAGAGGAAAAAGAAGAACCCAAGCCAAAACTAGAATTGAAATAGCTACACGAAGGGTTAAAGAATGAATTCATGGACAATGAAGCAAGGAATCTAGTGATTATAAATTCTTCCTTGAAAAATTACCAAGAAGAGAAGTTTTTGAATGAACTCCAGCTCCAAATAAAGGCCATAGGGTAATCTATATAATACTTAAATGTGTAATCCTAGTTGTTTGCATGCATAGAATAAACCTAGAAGAAATTACTAAACCTCTAGACCAACCTCAAAGAAATCTAAATTAGATGCTAAGGGAGGTGGTTAAGGAGGTGATAAAACCGCATGATGCAAGTATTATATACCCAATTAGTGACAACAACTGGGTAAGACTGATACATATAGTCCTTAAAAAAGGAGGAACGACAGTGGTGAAAGGTGAAAAGGGAGATTAAGTAGATACACAAACTGTGACTAGGTGGCAGATGCACATAGACTACATATAAATTCCACCACCAAAAAAGATCATTTTCCACTACCATTCATAAATGAAGTCCTGGAACGGTTAGCTCATCACTCATATTTATGCTTCCTAGATGGATACTCAAGATTCTATCAAGTTCCTATCCACCCTGATGATCAAGAGAAGACTGCCTTTACGTGTATCGATGGTACTTATGCCTTTTAATGAATGCCATTCAGCTTATGCATTGAACCCACAAAATTCCAAAGGTGCGTGATTCCAGTCTATGCTGATTTCTTGGGAGATATCATGGAAGTTTTCATGGATGACTTCTCCATCTATGGAATTGATTTTGACAAATATTTACGGAACTTATCCCAAGTTCTGAAAAGATGTGTAGAGACACAATTGGTTTTGAACTAGGAGAAATTTCACTTTAAGGTGTAGGAAGGTATTGTTCTTGGACACAAAATTTTCAAAATAAAGGATCGAAGTCAATCTAAGAAAGGTAGAAGCCATGTATAAGCTACCACCTCCTAAATCGATAACTGGGGTAAGGAGTTTTATGGGGCACTCAACTTATTCTAGAATATTTGTCAAAGAATTCTCTAAGATAGAAAAATCCTTATTTAATTCTCTCATTAAAGAGGTTGTGTTCAAATTTATAGATGAATGCCTTGAAGCTTTCAAGACTCTAAAAAATTCCTTAACAAAAGCCCTGATCTTGCAAGATCTAGATCGGGAACAAACTTTTGAGATAATGTGTGATGCAAGTGATTATGCTATCGAAGCAATACTTGAAAAAAGAAAGGATGAGAAACAACACACGGTCTATTGACTACACCACTATAGAAAAAGAGATGCTAGCAATAGTATTCACCTTTGACAAATTCAGGTCCTATTTTATTGTATCAAAAGTCATGGTATACACATACCATGGTGGTATCAAGTACTCAATGAAGAAAAAAAATACCAAGACCAGACTCTTGGGGTGGGCTCTATATTGAAATAATTTGATCATGAAATTATAGACAAGAAAGGAACATAGAATGTTGTTTCCAAACATTAGTCAGGAACCATGGTTACTAAAAAGAACCCATTGCTTATCAATGACAACTATGCTAATGAAGATTTAATGATGGCGAGATCAATTGAATGCACTTTTCCTTGGTTTGAAGATATTTGCAATTACTTAGCATGTCGAAAACTACCTCCCGACATCACCTACAATCAGAAAAAGAAACTCTTTTCTGATTTGAAAAATTATTAATGGGATGATCCTCTCCTCTTTATGAGATCTACTGACAAACTATACCACAGATGTATTACAAAAGAAGGAAGTACCCAAGATACTCTATGAATGCTATTCTTCATCGTATAGTAGTCGTCTTAGTGTAGAAAGGACAACAACAAAGGTCCTACCATCTAGGTTCTATTGTCCTACATTTTTCATAGGTGCACATGCCTATGTAAAAGTATGCAATGATTGCTAGAGAACATGAAGTATTTTGAGAAGAAATGAAATCACAATGTCTGAATGGATAGAAGTGGAAATTTATGATGTTTGTGGAATAGACTACATATGATCATTCCCATCATCATTAGTTAATTGATACATCATGGGTGTGGTAGATTATGTATCCAAATTGGTGGATGCATTAGCCATACTCACTTATGGTTTGCAGGTCATGATCATATTATTTTAAAAAATATCTTTCCTAGATTTGGTGTTCCATGCACGAACATTAGTGACGGGGGTCCCACTTCGGGGAAAGGCAATGCAAAGGCCTACAAAAAAAGTACAAAGTTAGACACAAGGTTGCTACACCCTATCACCAACAAACATTTGGATCGATAGAAGTCTTGAATAGACATATCATGAAGATTATGGAGAAAACCATTACTTGCATTTAGAAGGACATGTCAATGAAATTAGATGACACATTAAGAGCATACCACACAACCTATAAAAATTCGATAGGAACTACTTCCAACAGTTGATTATGACAAGTCCTCGCATTTTAAAGTCGAATTAAAACACAAAGACTTCTGAGCAATCAAATTCTTGAATATGGACTCAATCCTAGCCGGTAAGGAGATTTCTATAGCTATAAGAATCAAAAGAGTTGAGGCTACATGCCTATGAAAACACCAAAATTTATAAGCAGTGGATGAAAGTATAGCATGAGGCCCACTTAAGGAGAAGGATGTGTCAAAAGGGGACAAAGTTCTTTTTTTAATTCAACTATCAAGCTTTTCCCTATCAAGCTTAGGTCAAGATGGTCTAGACTTTTCATTGTGAAAAAATACACCCATCAGGAATGATGGAGATTGTAGTGACAAGATTGGAACCTTTTAGTGGAATGAACATAGGGTTAGGCAATGTCATGAAGATAAATCTAACACTATAAGAGTAGAGGTCCAATTAGAGGAACTGCCACCTGCACCATCAGAGGAAATTTGATGTAGCCAACCAAAGATAGTCAAGCTAAGGACTATGAATTAGCATTTCTTGAGAGGCAACCCAAGGATTTCTTGACATGTTGTCTTGAGATCAATTATGATTTCATTTACATTTAACTATGTTTTGTTAATATCTATCCTAGGTCAATTTAATAGCTACTTTAGGATGTCTTTATATTAGTTTCTAGTATATAGAATAAAGTTAGAGATGAATTTTAAATATGTGCCTCAATTTTAAGGATCAATGATTCAAGAAAAACCCTCTACAACCACCAAGATTTTTGAAAGATCTTAACGATTATCGGTTTTTTCCCCCATGTAGAAGGATCAAAAGCCTCGATGACCACCGAGCTTCAGACTTCTCAGCGACCATTGAACTTCAAAAACCTCAGTGACGGTAGGACTTCTCAAAAATCCTAGTGACCGCTTACATTTCACTAAACCTCAATGAATGCCTGGACGCTAGGAGTATATAAACTTGTTCTTTAGCAATAGTTCCACAATCTAACCTGAACCCTTGGCAAGACTCTGATGATTTCACTAGTGAGCAGTAAGAACCCTTCCCCAATGCAAGAGACTACCATCGACATAGTCATGTATAATGTATTCTCTCTGCTGAAGCCCTAGTTCTCCACCCTAGGAACTGGCACTTTGGGGCATCTCCAAGCCAGAAACACTATGACATCAAATGAGTTCATCTACACTAAATGAGAAACCAAACAAAGGTGAAAGGACAAAGGGTACCTCCTACTTCATTGATGAGGTGTTCACAGATGGACGCTACCCCTATTTTCTCCTTTTGTTTCCATTTTCTGACTTTTGTACCACATAACATCCTCACAATAAATGATTAGGGTTTGTATACCTCATTTCCTTACTTATCCCACCTTTGGTTTCTCCCTCAAATCTGTACTTGAGGCAAATGGAAATATCACAAGACCCCCAATCTTCCAGCTGACTAAAGAGTTGATATTTTTAGTGACCACTAGAGAATGATTTTTCTCAACAATTGTCCGAGTTTGTGATGTACCTGACTTCCAAGAGAATTCCTATTTTGACGACTGCTCGACTTTTGAGCAATCATGTTTTCAATGACTGCCAAAATTTTATGTTTTTTAGTGATCGCCTAAGTTTGTTAACTCAAGAAATTTTCTCAGAGACCGCCCAGACCCCTAAAATTCTCAGTGTTTGTCAAGGGTTGATAACTTAAGATGAATTCTCGGTGACCGTCGAAAAGATATTTTTTGTCGATCATCAGTTTAATTTCCCTCCTACCCACCCTTTTCGTTACTGGTTACTGACCCATTCAAGAACTCTAATTTGACCAGTCAATTGCAACAGATCTCTCTATCTAGGTATAAAACAATTTTCTATGACATTTTAGTCAACCTCTGACCCATTAAATATGCAAGTCACATCTCAGAAAGGGATTGTGAGACAATCATAGAAATAAAAGATGTCCTAGACACAAACCCAGTCGTACCCAAAGACAAATGTCTAAAGTTATAGCTAAAAAGGGAATAATTACTAATCCTACTAGGGCATGAGTCTGAGTATCACAAAACTTTAGAATACATGCCTAAAAAAGAAGAGACCAAGGAAAAAGGGAAAAGGAATATGAAAAAAACATCTATGGAAAGCCGAAAGCACAAAAAGACAATGGCAAGGAAGAAGGATAAGCTAAAAGCTAGAGGGAGCTAGATCATCAACCACACCAGCAAAGGAAACAACCAGTGAGATACAGGTTTCATATGATGACAGATGCAAATAATAGGAGGATATCTTTAATCCTAGAGATGGGGAACATTATACTAAGAACAAACTCTTTCTAAATATTAAGATCTATAAACCAACCTGGTATGTGGATAAATATGACCTTCAAGAGCTAGGAACTACCGAGCGGGTGATGGAATTATGAAGGATTGCCAACCTTCATATCATTTGCACAGACAATCAACATTCTTACACCAACTCACTGTCAAGTTTATGTCATATTTGATAAAAGTGCCTCTTGTGGACAAAGAAAAAGAGGTTGCAGGAGAAGAATTCAAGTGGCATGTCTATATGTTTGACCAGGACTACTTCCTGATAGAGAGGACACTAAATGTGATATTATGTGAATCAGAGGACCAAGCTAAGGCCAACATGGCACCATGGTATGATAAAGATGCCATAGGATTCAACAACAACAAATTTTGGATATGATGACATGCGAATCAAAGAATAAATCGAGATCCTCAAAGGCAGCAAAGGTGCCTTATTGCTTCATTATAGTAACCCAGAAGATCATTACCAACACTGTGTTCATGAAATCTAAAATTGGAAACATGACTAGAGGAGACCTTTCTCATCTGGTCTATGCTTTAGAAAAGGCTAGTCAATATCAGACGACTGCTAATCAACAAGTTGTCCACTACTTCCGCTCCTAAAGGTCCAAAAGAATACTACATGGGAGGCTATACCACCTTAATTCCATACAATTATCTCTACCCAGTAGTCCTAAAGAAGTTTGAGTAAACCAAAGAAAGCAGAGTTATTGACATCAAATATCTCATGGCAGCAGGGGTGATCACACAGAAGGGGACAAGTACTTTTATAGGTTTGTAAAGTCAAATATCATACTCCCCTCCCTGAGAAGATCCACCATGATCATAATAGGGTAATTGTCTACAAATACGATATCAACAAGATGCTATAAAGTTTTATTAGAAGACCTGGGGATGCACCCACAACTCCTGTAAAGGAAACAATCCAAGAACTAGAGAAAGATTTGCAACCAACATGGAGAAAGAAATTGGCAGCAAACCCCACAAGGTAGTTTCAAAACTGCCAGGATCATGATTGGGATCCACCACTCTATAAGAGAAATGTCTGTTGAGGGAACCAAGAAGCTAGTATTACCTGAACAAACTACCCTTGACACCTAGCATGATGGAGAAGTTGTTCACATCTCTACTACACAACCACCTATGGACACATAACAGTCAGAAGTATGTCCTTGGGATACAAGAGAACAACCTAAGGATATAAGTGAAGGTTAGACAAAAGAGACAACACTAGATGAGCAAGTGAAAGCACCCACAAATCCAACTAATGCATATGAAGATAAGACAATGGAGCCAGAGCACCATGCCCTGTCCCCACACCGAGTAGAGGAAATGACATCACCGCAGCCAATGCATGCAACAACTGCAACAACAAAATCACACAAATGACAACTTCTGAAGAGCCCTAAGGAAGAACTAGGGTGTCAATTTGACATCATGTGCGAGAAAATCCAACACTCATCTTCTAACTCATTGAATATTACATCTAGCATGTAAGCACTAACTATGAAGGTAGAAAGATTGGTCAAGAGAACCACAACCCTCCCACAATTCATGCAGGATGTCCTCGCCAGCCAAAGAACAATGATGTAGGCAATACATGCAATGGGAATAGAAATGAAAGAACTCATATAGGAGAGGGATGAAATGCATAAATACTGGGATGAAATGTAGAAGGAACATGATGAATCCTATAGGAAACAGAAGAAAAAACAAGGCATCAAGCTGAAAGAAGATCCAGAAAGAGGTCAAAACGCAACATCAACAACTCTCCCTCAGAGGCATCTTTGAGCCCATCCAACCCAGTTTCACATAAATAGGAAGAAGCTGAGAACATTCCCTCAACAAAGGAGAAAATTCATCATGACGAGCATCAAGATGAAAAGGAGCCCATACCGACATCCAATCCCCATGCTATAGTGAAAGACATTTATTTAAACTCTTCACCCACAGATGACAACCCTCCTTGCGAGGATCAACCAGGAGAAGAATACCCATATAAGAAAGGGGAGAACACCAACACCAAATCCTTGAACTTCATGGATGAAGCAATAGTCACATGATACCTTAATGAATTGAAGATAGGCATGGACATATGTGACATCTAGTTATAGTTAAATGAGAAGAGTGTTGACATATATGATGGGAAGATAGCTACCACACAAGCTGAAGTAGGTGCAAAAATACTAGAACCAATGTTGGCTAAAACAACACCTCTGGAAGCCCCTACAACTGACATCCAACAAAACCTTCATATGTTATTCCAACAATAAATGTTCCTGGAGCAAGCCAACCAGTATAGGAATCAATATTGGCAATACAAGCGACAACATGTGGAGAAGGAACATCTGATGAGGATGAAGGAGACCATGCCTCCTTCTTTCTGGGTGCACCACCCGGGAAACCTCCACCCCAAGAGGAGACATCAAAGAGCTAGATTCCTCCTCTACTCTCTTGTAAATTGGTAGGAATGGACATGATTTCTGTGCCTTGGGTCCTATGTAGAGACGTCCACATCCTCACAGACATCCTAGATGATGGTCTACCTGAAACATATATAATACACAACAATAATGTGAGGACCTTGATTAGAGAACACATTAGAGGGATATTCTTGAAGAGAGAAAGAGTCCTTAAATGCTTATTCAAAGTACTTTGTGCAACCATTCTAGAGGAGTTCATACATGCTGAAACAATATATCTTGTCTTTAAGGGTACATAAATTTTTTCAAAGCGGCTATGTGAGGACAAGCTTGTTCTACACATGTCAAAGAGCTTTCTACTACTATGGCAAGAAAAGAAACAAGATTCATCACTTTGTCCTTTCGAATAATCAAATATTAGGCACTGATAGTAGTTGATTTGTATAAGCGACACAATACAATCTTAAAATTGTTGTAGTGTCGAGATATCTTGCACTTCCCAAGCCTTCAAAAATAAATAAGAGTGTGATATTTGAAAAGTCCCTATCTAACTTCAACACACCACCAGCAGGAAGGTAGCCACCACATCAACAACTGGAAAGACTTTGTCATTAACACTAGTGTTCCCCAAGAAGAGCCATGATCTAGTGATTGTGCATTTATTGTTCCGTGTCAGATTGAGGTTGTGAACAAAGATATTCCAATTGAGGACATCTTCCTTGAATACCTACATGGGCTGCGAGGAGTCTATGCAATGGATGTCATATATGTTTGTCGCTTCTTCAACGACCCGACACTACCTCCAGATGTGGTACCACACAGACTCTATACAAGAGTGTTGTTGGTATAGTATGCCCAGAGAGCTAATCATGTGATGACTTCAATGAGGCATGCGATACTTGATTCGATAATGATAAAGATAAAGGTAATTCCATCTATAATTCTTGTATCAGTCATGAGATGATGACACATACATGATAGATGTCTAAAGAATGATGTGACTCGATGACATATGTCTTCAAGTTGAGGATATGAACAATGAGACCATGTGTATGATAAGAGTACATACATTCTTGTTATGTCCCTAGTCAGATGATATTGTGGAAGAAAAATAGATAACAGTAATACATAAGACTAGAGTGTGTGTTAAATGATGATAGAGTCTCATCAGTCATGATATATGATATCAAGTCAAGAACATAAATATATGTTAGAGAATAGTATATCAGATAGACCCATTGTGAGAGTTATACATGGATACCATGGAATACTAGTCACAATCATGTCTCATAGTGATAGTGGTGATAGTTGTTCTTAAACCTAAAATCACTCCACTCATCACATGTCATTGTGTACACTTTGACATCATCAAACACATTCCTGAAACACAAATGTTACAAAGGTGATGATTGGGTGACTTTGACACATGGGATTTTGACTGTGAGTTATAGATATGGGATTTGTCCCTCCTACAAGGAGTATGACATCCAAGGCCCCTTGATAAGAGAGACTAAGAAATGTATGACCATACTCATGTGATTCAATATATGATATGTGAACTCACATGCATCTCATACAGTCTGCTCAGAGGTCAACGAACATGAAATTAATGTTGAAGAGGATGACGTTCCATGCCTCAAGTTAAATCTAGATGGTTAGTGACAAAGGAACTATACGATCATGGTAACACTAATCACATATTTTAGGTTGAAATTTGTTCTCCAACTTTCCTTTTCACTTGGGTAGCACTGATGTGCGACTAGGCACCGCTCTTTGCTTGTAAAGTCATAAGTGAGTTATGAACTTTCACTGCCAATGTGAAATGGGACCTATAGGTTCACACACATAGGATTAACATGGAAGAGGAGTTTATCCATGAATGATGTTTATATTGATTACAAAAGTATTTTGGTACTCAATTAAACATTCAATCAATAGACTTGACTCAGAATCATCAAGTTCAAATGTTGAACCGATTTATTAGAGTGTTAGATTGATTGAGAACTACATAGACAAAGTTTTGCACAACCTGGACCACCAACCAACTGGTTCACTAGATGAACCAATCAGCTCATGGTCAGTGATATGACCAATTCACACTGGTGAATGATTGGTTCACATGGACCAACTGAGTAGGTGTTGAGTTTCCCAGTTTGTGAGAAAAGAGCCAATCATGGGATGATTGGTGGGATACATTAAGATTGATTTGATAAACAAAAAAGGCAAGCTTCCAATTCTTTCTGGTTCAGTCATATGAGATAGTGATAGAACAGATTGAATGTCTAGAGAATGATAGTACTCAATGACGTATGCCTTTAAGTTCATGACCTGAACGATGAGATCATACAGATGCTAAGAGTTTGTACATTCTTGTTATGTCCCTAGTCGGATGTCATTATGGAAGGTAGATAGATAGAAATGACACGCAAGACTAGATTGTGGTGTTGGTTGATGACATAATCTCATTAGTCATGATATAGAGATATCAAACCAAACGTATAGGTACTTGTAAGAGAACAAGGTACCAGACAGACCCACCGTGAGTTTGACACATGGAACCATGACATGGTAGTCACAGTCAGTTATCACAGTGATGGTGGTGAGTGTGATTCTTTGACCTAAAATCACTACACTCAACACATGTCGTTGGGCACACTTTGACATCATCAAACGCAGTCCTGAAACATGGGTTGTTATAAAGGTGATGATTGGGTGGCTTTGACACATGGGGCTTTTTAGGGGTGAGTGATAGATATGGGATTTGTCCCTGCTGAGGGAGTTTGATATCAATGGCCACTTGATGAGTAGGATTGAGAAAGGCATGCATGCATGTGTGAGTCAGTATATGATACAGATGTCATAACATATCTCTTCCAATCTACTCTGAGATCAAGAAAGTGAATGAACGTTGACAGGATGACTGTTCCATGCCTCGAGTTCATTCGGGATATCAGTGACAAAGGAATTATACATTCACTGTAACACCATTCACGGATTGTAGGATTGAAAGTTGTTATCCAACTTTCTACTTTCACTTGGGTAGCAGTGATGTGTGACTAGGCACCACTCTTTGCTTGTGAAGTCATAAGTGTTATGGACTTTCACTGCCAACGTGAAATGGACCTGCAGGCTCACACACATAGGATTTAACGTGGAAGAGGAGTTTTATCCACTAGCAATGTTTAGATTGATTACTAAAGGAGTTTAGAAGTTCAATTAAACACTCAATTGATTGATAGCTCAAATATCATAATGTTCAAGGTGTTGGACATATTTATTGGAGTATTAGATTGATTGAAATTGCAATTGACTGATTCTGCACAACCTGCACTCCCAATCGATCAGTTCAAGTGTTGAACCGGTCGGATGAGGTTGCTGAACCGGTCGGCTCAAGTGTTGAACCTATCGGCTCAAGTGTTGAACCGATCGGCTCATGTACAGAGTGAAACGAGCAGTTCAAGTGTTGAACTGATCGGTTGAACTGGTGCAACCGAGCAAGTTGGGAAAGTCAAGTCGGTGAGAATTTTCCTTTCGTTTCAATTTCCCAATTTGATTGGAAATAGGATTGGTATTTGATACCAATTAGAAACAAAAGAAGGAAAGTCAATAGGGAACTGACCAGAACCACCAACCGACCGGTGCACTTGTGAACTGACCGGTTGAGGAGTCTCAACCGATCGGTTGAGGTGTCAACCGACCGGTTCACTTGTGAACTGATCAGTTCAGGTTGTGAGTTGGTTGCTTTTGTGGAAAATCTCAAACCCTTCTACTCCTTTTTTTAGTCCCGCATTGCCCGGGATGGAGAACCCTGTCCCATGACCCTCCTATATATAGGGGTATTGGGGGCTTCTCAAAGTACAACTCAGTGCAACCAGTTGCTCTGCAAAGTTGTCCTTCTCTCTGGTTTTGGTAATCGAGAGAGAGCCCGAGCAAGTGCTACCCGCAAAGGGAAGTGCTGCAAGGGAAAGACAACTGCAGTTGCAGCTGGAGGCAGGAGAGTGTGTTGGTGACTAGTACGTCAACAGGAGGGTGCGACTCCTTCCACTTCCTTGTGGGATAAGGAGTGTGGAGTTCCAGGTGGTCTGTGTGGACTACTTCAGAGGCGAGAGGTTTCTGCCTCTCAGGAGGACAACTGTCATTCGACCGTCCGGTAGGAGGAGGAGTCGTCAGTCCAGGTGTGACCAGGAGCTGCACAGACGCCGTCCAAGACCGGAGTTGAAGACCGCGCATAGTGCGAGGTATTATCGCCAAGCAAGCCTTGGGATAAGGTATGATTCCACAAACCATCCTTTCCTATTATATAGACGTTGACGCGTTTCCTTGTTCCGGGTTTGGGGGAGAAAATTTTTGTTTCCGCTGCCTTCTCTACGTACCCTAAAGCCCAACAGTGGTATCAGAGCCACGCGAACTGCTCTATATTTTAGGAATATCGATATGATCGATTTTGGTTTGTCGCCTTTATTTATTGCATACGATGCGAATAAAATTGGCTTTATGCATGTCCAATCCTAAATCCACAAATCCCAATTACATATATGATATGTATTATTAATGCACTCGATACGCATCACCCTTAAACGAGTTTTGTGGTGGATGTATAGCGTGGTTATGGCCAATAAACCCTATCTGTGATTGGTTGTGTGTGGTTGCTTGCATCTCGGTCTGCGCACCGATCTTCCTTCTCCTATTCCTGATGTAACTCGAAATAATTTGAGATTCTTTCCTACCTTTGCTTCCCCCGAATGTAACTCGGGGTTTCCCTTTTAAGCAATGTAAAATTAGGATAAATTTTATTTCCTGTTATATTGAAGAATGGCAGATATCCAGAAGACAGCTGAGACGATCAGTTCAAAGCGTGAATAGATCGGTTGACGTTCGAGACGACCAGTTCAAGGAGTGAACTGATCGGTTGATGACTGGTTCGAGGAGCGAGATGAGCGGGTGGCGGCCATGGAGAGATGCACGACGACCAGGCAAACTGATTGGTTGTAGGAGCCAACTGATCGGCTAGTGGCACCCAGAAGACAGCTAAAGAGAGCAGATCATTCATGGGATGAGTTGATCAACTCGGATGGCAAGGCACATAATTCATCTTGTACATGTTGCATGTGATGTAGACCTAGATGACCGTGATTCCTCTTGGCTCGAGGAATCACATTAGGATGGCCATAATCATTGCTTTTATCGTTTGTGCATGTTTTCTGTGGGATATAGCATGTATGTGATACGTACTATGTATTGTGGTGATTGGATATGTATATGTATATAAAAACCAAATACCTCATTAAATATTAAGTTTTAGATGCCTTCCAAATGTGACACACGTGAAAATCTTGATCGACCAAGTGTGGACATGCCCTAGCGTGGTGCACCGTCCATCTCTAGGAAGCGTGAAGGATGAATGTGTGGGTCTGCCCTAACAGGGTGCATATTCATCATGTTTGCTTTGGGTTGGACTTAACAAGGTGATCTAGATGGGATCTTGTACCTTTAGGCATGGAGATGATCATGGCAAGGAGTTGCATATGACATCTTATCAAGAGTTGCATATGATGCAATTGGCAAAAGTTTCCTACCTGAGAGATCTATGTTGTGGGTGACAGCCCTAGCTGGTCCATGACTTAGAGGATTTTAGGATCTTACCCACTAGAAGGTTGTATGCTGCAATCTTGTGAATTGATGGTGAGGGCTATCAATTTGAAGTAAAATTGTGGGAGCGATAATTAATTAAAGGCCTAATTATATCATCAAATTTTCAAATCAATCAAATAAGTCAAAAATGAGTTTTTGGACTAAAATTGCATATTTCCTTTTGTAGTTCAAATGGCAACAAACGACAACAACTTTTCTTTGCGATCGGTCCTTGACAAGGACAAGCTAAATGGGACAAAATTTCATGACTGGTATCAGACATTGAGAATTGTTCTCACTCTAGAGCGAAAGCTCTATGTCCTAGATATTCCAATTCCAGAGGAACCCGCTCCTAATGCACCAAAGGAAGAAAGAGATGCTTACAAGAAGCATTTTGATGATGCCATTGATGCAAAGTGCTTGATGTTGTATTTCATGAACCATGAGTTGCAGAGACAACATGAGAACATGGGTGTCATTGAGATGATTCGGCATCTCAGGAACATGTATGAAGATCAGGAACGACAAGAGAGAAACAATGTTTCTAGGGCATTGTTCAAGTGCATCTTGATAGAAGGAGATCCAGTTGGTCCTCACACACTCAAGATGATTGGGTATGTGGAGAACCTGCAGAGACTGGGATTTCCATTGAGCCAAGAGTTGGCTACTGACGTGATATTGCAATCGTTGCCAGAATCCTACAGTCAGTTTGTGATGAACTACAACATGAACAACTTTGATAGGCCACTGTCATAGTTGTTGGGCATGTTGAGGACAACCGAGATACATATGAAGAAGGACAAGCCTAAGGCTGTGATGGTGATCACAAGCAAGAAAGGCAAGTCCAAGTGCAAGGGCAAGGGCAAGGGCAAAGCTAAGAAAGGTTCTGATGCTAGCCAGGAGTCCAAGCCATCTTCAGCTCTCAAGGCCAAGGGAGGCGTGACCAAGAAAGGAAATTGCCACCATTGTCAAAAGCCAGGACATTGGAAAAGGAATTGTCCTCTCGATCTGGAAGAACAAAAGACGAAGGAGGCTACATATGTCTCTACTTAAAGGTGTCATGAAAGTAAACTTGTAACACTTTTTGAGGTATATGATACCAAGATGTAAAGTGTAAAGAACTCATAATTGGGGCAAGTGTTGCCGCCATAGATAGGAGTACTTTAGTTTATTTTCAGCCTATAAGGCATGCAATACAGTTATGAACTGCTATTTCATTTTTGCCAATAGATAGAAACACTTTATTTTGCATATTGTGTGACAATGATGGCAATTAATAAAGTTGATGTTTCAGTCTTAAAGATATGATCTTTGTGGCAATGCCTTGTTTATCTTGTGATATTTGATATGCATAAGATAAAATGATACCTAAAAGTTATAGATAACTCAAACAATCAAATTAGCATCAATCATGAGAAATTCATTTCTAGTTTCCATATGATGGATAGATCTAGACTCTTTTGGTTAGAGAACCATTAAGGGACATGAATATCTTGGACATGATTAATCAATCTTCACTAATGGTAGTGGGAGAATGATTATCCAATCAGGTATAATACATGTGATGTATTTACATACCTATTGGAATAAATGCTAATATTTCAAATGGTGTTTAGAGAAATACCAATATGAATATCTTGAAGTGTTCAAGATTAACATAGATGAAGTACAAATTTGGTAAAGTGTTAATTCTTGATGAGATCAATGAATGAAATACTTGGACCAAATGTTTGAGATCCTTATGAGTGATTATGATAATGTATCATAGTGAACTCATGATTAAGGCATGGTGATGTCTAAATCAAGAAGGAATCATACTCTAAGGAGTTAGAGAATGATTATCAAATAACTGAATTCTTCTTAATAAAAGAATACCCCACACTAATAAAAGAAATTAAGAATCACAAGGGTTGTGAGTTCTTATATCCTTAACAGATACACCTCGATTACCTATGTGATGAGTTGTTCATATGATGAGTCAACTATCTAGATGAATATGAGGAATCAAATTTTGAGTTATGGTTTATAACCATTACATCCTAAATGACATCCATGTGAACCATAAGGTATGACCTTGATAGTAGCACCCATTGGATAAAATCCATAAGTGCAAATGAGTCTTAAGTATTAAGACACATGGATAACATTTTGAGAAAGATGATGCTTGTTGATTGCAACTTAAGGACTAAGGCATTTGGCATATGGATACTAAAACCACATTCCTATGAGGAATAAAACAAGGATGTGTACGTGACACAACCTATAAGGTTTATGAATCCACTAATGCAAATGAAGTCTATAAGTTACAATGTACTAATCAATGTGATTGATTTAGTACAAGTAACTCAAGAATTGGATCTTTACTTTGATGATATAGTCAAAGAGTTTGACTGATATGTCAAAGATAAAGAAGGGATCTGTGATTTAGTGGGAGCGTATTCACATTTCACATGTTGATGTGAAATGGAAATGTTCTAAAATGGAAATCCAAAAGTGGAAATTATCTTTAAGGAAGATAGAGATGTTTCCTATGTGATAGGAATAGAGATCTATAGAGATAGTTCTCGAAAATCTCTTAACGTGAAAAGAGAGAGCATACATTGGTAATCTGTACTGAAGTGTTCAGTGTACACAAATTCAGGGGGAGAAAACTTATCCATGCTACATGGAGTTAGTATCCCAAGGCCAAGTGTCCAATTCTTATGAAGAATGTGAACACTAAGAATAGATATGGATCTATCATGTATGTAATCATCCCATTATCTTGCATGTATGGACATGGCAAGAATAAAATGCATTCATCATCTTGTATGTACGACATGACAATATGAAGTGCTCATCTTGATAACTGATATGTGGGACATGACGAGTGGATGTCTGTCTACTTCCAGTAAGGGTTACTGGAATACCATAAGTACTTGAGAAGTACTAGTTCTATGGAGATAAGGAAGAGTTCAATGTAAAGAGTTGCATTGATGCAAACTTCTGAAAGGATAGAAAATTAATCACAAATTATACATAGGATGTATAAAAGTGAAAGTTTTGTTGATAATTGGAAAGTGTTCCGATAAAACCATTCAAAAGGAAATGTCAAGTATCTATGCATTAGAGAACATCAGTAGATACTATATGGATCTGGAAGCTCATGAAATGAACTTATAGATATTCCACTCATTGATGACAAGTATGGAATCCTTGATCATGCAATGTGGCTAAAGGTTAGCAAAGAAATACTAGATCACATATTACGACAACTCCATCTCATACGTATGACGTACATCGAAGAGATGAGAGACATGCAATTTATACTGACTTTGGCAAGCTGTTTCCATTACTCACTATGATCGCACTAGAGCACAGTAACATGTGGGACATGTTTGAAGATCACTATGAATATGATTCAATGGTGATTGGCTCGCAGTGCAAGTGGGAGTCTGTTGGTATGTATGCCCTGAGAGCCAATCATGGGATGATTGGTGGGATACATTAAGATTGATTTGATAAACAACAAAGGCAAGCTTCCAATTCTTTCTAGTTTAGTCATATGAGATAGTGATAGAACATATTGAATGTCTAGAGAATGACAGTACTCAATGACGTATGCCTTCAGGTTCATGACCTGAACGATGAGATCATACATATGCTAAGAGTTTGTACATTCTTGTTATGTCCCTAGTCGGATGTCATTATGGAAGGTAGATAGACAGCAATGACACGCAAGACTAGATTGTGGTGTTGGTTGATGACAGAATCTCATTAGTCATGATATAGAGATATCAAACCAAACAACATAGGTACTTGTTAGAGAACAAGGTACCGGACAGACCCACCGTGAGTTTGACACATGGAACCATGACATGGTAGTCACAGTCAGTACTCAAAGTGATGGTGGTGAGTGTGATTCTTTGACCTAAAATCACTACACTCAACACATGTCGTTGGGCACACTTTGACATCATCAAACACAGTCCTGAAACATGGGTTGTTATAAAGGTGATGATTGGGTGGCTTTGACACATGGGCTTTTGAAGGGTGAGTGATAGATATGGGATTTGTCCCTCTTGAGGGAGTTTGATATCCATGGCCACTTGATGAGTAGGATTGAGAAAGGCGTGCACACATGTGTGAGTCAGTATATGATACTGATGTCATAACATATTTCTTCCAATCTACTCTGAGACGAAGAAAGTGAATGAACGTTGACAAGATGACTGTTCCATGCCTCGAGTTCATTCGGGATATTAGTGACAAAGGAATTATACCTTCACTGTAACACCATTCACGGATTGTAGGATTGAAAGTTGTTCTCCAACTTTCTACTTTCACTTGGGTAGCACTGATGTGTGACTAGGCACCGCTCTTTGCTTGTGAAGTCATAAGTGTTATGGACTTTCACTGCCAATGTGAAATGGACCTGCAGGGTCACACACATAGGATTTAACATGGAAGAGGAGTTTTATCCACTAGCAATGTTTAGATTGATTACTAAAGGAGTTTAGTAGTTCAATTAAACACTCAATTGATTGATAGCTCAAATATCATAATGTTCAAGGTGTTGGACATATTGATTGGAGTATCGGATTGATTGAAATTGCAATTGACTGATTCTACACAACCTGCACTCCCAACCGATCAGTTCAAGTGTTGAACCGGTCGATTGAGGTTTCTGAACCGATCGGCTCAAGTATTGAACCGATCGGCTCATGTATAGAGTGAAATGAGCACTTTAAGTGTTGAACCGATTGGTTCAACTGGTGCAACCGAGCAATTTGGGAAAGTCAGTTCGGTGAGAATTTTCCTTTCGTTTCAATTTCCCAATTTGATTGGAAATAGGATTGGTATTCGATACCAATTAGAAACCAAAGATGGAAAGTCAATAGGGAACCGACCAGGACCACCAACCGACTGGTTCACTTGTGAACCGACCGGTTGAGGAGTCCCAACTGATTGGTTGAGGTGTCAACCGACCGGTTCAGGTCCCCAACCGACCGGTTCACTTGTGAACCGATCGGTTCAGGTTGCGAGTTGGTTGCTTTTGTGGAAAATCTCGAACCCTTCTACTCCTTCTTTTAGTCCCACATTGCCCGGGATGGAGAACCCTGTCCCATGACCCTCCTATATATATAGGGGTATTGGGGGATTCTCAAAGTACAACTCAGTGCAACCAGTTGCTCTGCAAAGTTGTCCTTCTCTCTGGTTTTGGTAACCGAGAGAAAGCCCGAGCAAGTGCTACCCGCAAAGGGAGGTGCTGTAAGGGAAAGACAACTGCAGTTGCAACTGGAGGCAGGAGAGTGTGTTGGCGACTAGTACGTCAACAGGAGGGTGCGACTCCTTCCACTTCCTTGTGGGACAAGGAGTGTGGAGTTCCAGGTGGTCTGTGTGGACTACTTCAGAGGCGGGAGGTTTCTACCGCTCAGGAGGACAACTGTCATCCGACAGTCTGGTAGGAGGAGGAGGAGTCAGTCCCGGTGTGACCAGGAGATGCACAGACGCCGTCCAAGACCAGAGTCGAAGACCGCGCATAGCACGAGGTATTGTCACCAAGCAAGCCTTGGGACAAGGTATGATTTCACAAACCATCCTTTCCTATTATATAGACGTTGATGCGTTTCCTTGTTCCGGGTTTGGGGGAGAAAATTTGTGTTTCCTCTGCCTTCTCTGCCTCCCCTAAAACCCAACACTTGAGGCATGCAAATGTTTATGGAAAAGAGTTGTGCATATCATCTATCCAATAATTTCATATGATGCAATTGGCATGATTGCCTACCTTAATAATAGGCCATGAGAGACAATGTTGGTTGGGTATTTATGCAATTGTTTTGGGTTCTTGGCTACTAGAAGATTGTATGATACATTCTTCTGAATTGATACTTGAGGGTTATCAATTTGATCAAAATAGTGGGAGTGATAGTTAATTAAAGGCCTAAATAATATCGTTAAATTTATCAAATCAAACAAATAAAAATGTTTTGAAAAGTTGAAAAATTCTTTTGTAGAATCCAAATGACAAATAGAAATACACATAACTCATGGTTCTGGTAGAATAAACCTAGATCTTGAAAGATATATGATATCTTATGGACTAGAAGGTAGTGATTTGATCATATGATGAGTCAACACTCTACCTAGAAACTAGTGAGAGCCAGAAACTAAGACATGGCTTGAAGCCTTGAAATCCAAGATGGACTCCATGTACGTAAAAAAGTATGACTTTGTTTGATCCACCTGAGGGGGTAAAACCCATAGGGTACTTTTGGTTCTTCTAGCAGAAGACTAACATGGAGGGTAATTTGGTTGCAAAGAGTTTCTAATGAGTTCAAGGCATTGAACATGATGAAATCTTTTCAACAGTTACCAAGGATAAATCCATCAGGATAATGCTTGCTATTGTAGCTTAATGTGACTATGATATTTGGCATAAGGATGATAAAACCACATTCCTTAAATGGAATATTGTGTAGGATGTGTACGTGAAACCACCCTAAAGGTTTTATAAATCCAATAATGCAAATAAAGTCCATAAAGCTGCATAGATAAATCTTTGGATTGAAGCAGGCACCTCAGAACTGGGATCTTCTATTTGACAAGATAGTCAAAGTGTTTGACTTGAGCCATAATAAAGAAGTAATTTGTGATTATAAGAATTTAGTGGGAGCATATATATATATATATTCCACATATTGATGGGTAATAATGTCCTTATACTGCTAATATTAAAACCTAGAAACAAAGTGCATTATGAAGTTTTAGAAGAAGCATCCTATGTGATAGGAATCAAGATCTATAGAGATAGATCAAAAGGGCTTCTTGAACTAAGAAAGAGAACATACATTGGAAAGATGCTGAAAGGGTTCAACATGATGAGAGAAAACCTATCCATGTTCCATGGAGTTAGTTTCTCAAGAGCCAAGTGTCCCAATTCTTATGAAGAATAAGAAACACATTGATAGATGCCATATGTATTCAAAATTGGATCTATAACGTATGCACTCATCTCGTTATCTTGTATGTATTGGACATGACAAGAACATTTGAACTAATTATCTTGAAACTGTTGAACGTGACAAGAATATATGATCTCATCATCTTGTATGTATTTGACATGAAAAGAAGATATGAAATCATCATCTTGTATGACAAGATGATAAAAATATCCAATTATCTCATATGTATTGGACATGAAGAATTGATATCCATCAAACTCCAGTAAGAGTTACTGGAATACCATGAAGGACATCTTTGTGTGCTTGTGAAGTACTAAAAGGATTAGTTCCTCAGTTATGGTAATAATGAAGAGTTAGGTGTAAATAGTTACACTGATACAAGCTTTTGAAATGACAAATTATGTTTGACCTTGGAATAAGAATTGTTAGTTGGAAATGTTCCAACATTAGACAATTGATTAATTCTAAAATAAGAAGTCAAGTACCTTAGTCTTATGAACACTGTAAAGGATATTGTATGTATCTAGAGGTTCATATGGATGAACTTATGGAGGTTCTGACCATTGGTGACTCAATAGAAATATTGTGACAACACTGGAGCTACTAGTTAGGCAAAGGAATTTTAGATAGCATACTATGGTACTTCCATCTCATACGAGCTATCGTACAGTAAGGGGATGTAAAACATGCAATATACCGACTTAAAGCAAATGTTGCTTACCCGCTATAAAAGCACTTGTGTAGCAAAAACATGATGGACATGTTAAGATCACTTGGAGTATGATTTGTGGGTGATTGGCTCTAAGTGCAAGTGGGAGTCTGTTGGTATAGTATGCCCATAGTGCCAATCATGTGATGATTGTAATGAGGCATATGGTACTTGATTTGATAATGACAAAGGTAATTCCATCTATTCTGTTTGTCTCAGTCATTAGATGATGACACATACATGATAGATGTATAAAGAATGATGTGACTCGATGACATATGTCTTTAGGTTGAGGACCTGAAAAATGAGGCTATATGTATGATAAGAGTACATACATTCTTGTCATGTCCCTGGTCGGATGTTACTATGGAAGAAGAATAGAAAACAGTAATACATAAGACTAGAGTGTGTGTTTACTGATGACATAGTCTCATTAGTCATGATATATGATATCAAGTCAAGCACACATATATATGTTAGAGAACACTATATCAGACAGACCCACCATGAGAGTGATACATGGATACCATGGAATCGTAGTCACAATCATGTCTCATAGTGATAGTGGTGATAATGGTTTTTAGACCTAAAATCACTACACTCATCACATGTCGTTGGGTACATTTTGACATCATCAAACGCATTCCCGAAACACGGGTGGTATAAAGGTTATGGTTGGGTGACTTTGACACATGGGGTTTTGACTATGAGGGATAGATATGGGATTTGTCCCTCCTACAAAGAGTATGACATCCAAGGCCCCTTGATAAGAGAGACTGAGAAATTAATGTATGACCATAGTCATGTGATTCAATATATGATATGTGAACTCACATGCATCTCAGACAGTCTACTCAGAGGTCAAGGAACATGGATTGAATGTTGAAGAGGATGATGTTCCATGCCTCGAGTTCAATCTAGATGGTCAGTAACAAAGGAACTATACGATCACAATAACACTAATCACAAATTGTAGGTTGAAAGTTGTTCTCCAACTTTCCTTTTCACTTGGGTAGCACTGATGTGCAACTAGGCACCGCTCTTTGCTTGTGAAGTCATAAGTGAGTTATGGACTTTCACTACCAACGTGAAATGTGACCTATAGAGTCACACACATAGTATTAACATGAAAGAGGAGTTTATCCATGAATGGTGTTTATATTAATTACTAAAGTGTTTAGGTACTCAATTATACATTCAATCAATAGAATTGACTCAAAGTCATCAAGTTCAAGTGTTGAACCAATTTATTAGAGTGTCAGATTGATTGAGAACTGCATTGACCAAGTTCTGCACAACCTGGACCACCAGCCGACCGTTGCACTGGGTGAACCGATCGGCTCATGGTCAGTGAGACGACCAGTTCACATTGGTGAACTAATCAGTTCACATGGACTAACTGAGCAGGTGTTTGGTTTCCCAGTTTGTGAGAAAAGATTTTCATTTCACTTGTTCAATTTGATTGGAACAAGAATTAATCTTTACATTAATTTGAAACAAATAAGGAAAGTCAATTGGAGGAAAGTCTGGGCAGTGCAACGACCAGTTCACTTAGTGAACCAACCAATTCACACTCCCAACTAACTAGTTCAAAAGTGAACCGATCGGCTCACTTGCCCAAATGACCAGTTGAGTTGTAAAATGATCGGTTCGCCTGCCGCAGTATAATTAGTTCATGGAAAATCTGGATCCTTCTACTCCCACACAGACAGGGAACCCTGACCCTGCCCTCTACTATAAATAGAGGGGTACATGGGGATTCTCAGAACACACAACTCAGAACATCAGTTGCTCTGTAAAGTTGTTGTCATGTCGAGTTTTGGTAACTGAGAGAGCCCAAACAAGTGCTACCTGACTAGGGAGGCACAGTGAGGGAAAGACAACTGCAGGACGACAACTGGTGGTAAGAGAGTGTTTTGATGACTAGTATGCCAATATAGGGGGATGACTCCTTCTAGTATCCTTCAGGATAGGATACTATAGTTTGCAGTGGTTTGTGTGGACTATCTATAGAGGCGGGAGGTTTCTTCCGCTCAGGAGGACAATGGTCAATTGCAGTCTAGGTCATGGACAAGATATGTACAGACACTATCAAAGACTAGGTGGTTGAAGACCACACTAGCTATGAGGTATTGTCACAGAGCAAGCCTCAGGACCAGGTACGCCTTGCTAAAACCATCTTTCTTATTGCATAGCTGTTGATGCGATCTGCTGGTTTTGGGTTTGTGGTTAGATAAAATTTTTGTTTCCACTGCCTGTTCTATCCCACAAAATGCAAGAAGTGCCACTTCCTAGAAAACTACCACGACGCAAGAAGCTAAAGACCTTATGGTTAGATAATTCAGAATCAAAATGTGCATGAACATGAAAAGCAGTCTGGCCGACTAAAGAACAACACAATAAGAAGAACCAACCTCCTATATAGACAATATGTGAATACCATACACCTCTTCTAGAAAGCAACCCAGAGACATTACCTCCTACAACCATTCCAGAACTAACTACACACATGACAATAGAGGTGCCAGAAGATAGGGAGATAGATGAAGATGAGTTGCAGGAAGAAAGGCCTGAAGGGCAAATTGGGAGCATTGAACCTAGCTTCCCAGACATTGACAGATGGTCATGCGAGGATGTATGTCTAATTTCCTTTCTCTTAATCATGAAAAGGATAAAAGCCGATGATGATCTTGGAGAGATTGTCTTAGAAAGGGATGATGTATGCATTTTAAATACAATCTCTGTGAAACTATGAGACTGAACAAATACATGACCATGAGTGTAATTTCAGCTTACCAGTCCCTGTTCGGGGATGGTATGCCCAATACACACATGGCATACTGCCTATTACCAGAGGACATCATCCATAAGAAAAATTCAAGAGAAAATAAGTATTTAATACAATGTCGACAAAGATCTCTACCAAAGTTCATTTTCGTGCCGCTACTTCATGATAATCACTAGACACTCTTGGAGATCACCTTCAAAGCAAAAACCAAAGTCATGTATAACAACTCAGATGCAACCTTCACTTTGAACAAATATACAAATATGACAACACCAAAGAGTGTCAAAGAAGAAAAAGCAATGACATATGCAGAAGAAATCATCGTGACGATACAAGAGAATGGCAAGGGATACCAGTTCATTACTACCAAAGAATTCAAAATGCCATAGTTCTACACAAGCCCTCAACAACTACAACAATCCAATGATTGTGGCTTTCACTATTTATACTGGATGACAACTTTATCTATGCAGGAGATTAAAGTTGAAAGCTTGTAGCACGAGTGCTACCCTATACCCCAAGGACTCTATGTTGATATGCTATTGCGCCCTCAGTGTGTGATCAAAGGGCAACCAAATGATGAGTAAAACCCACCCTAAGGGCAACCAAATCATGAGTAAAACCCACCCTTTTATATCCATCCTTCATCTTTGACACTATGGGACAAACTGTATGATGCGTTTGGGGGAGGGTATAAATGGGTGTGAGAGATATTGTTCTTATACCCTCTAATCATGTCAAATAAATTTATGCATCAGCCTTTTTGATTGTCTAAACTTTAATTTTCTGCAAATGAGCCCAATTTAGGGAATTTTTGAAAAACTTCAAGTTTTTTTAACAGAAAAAATAGAAGCTTTATGAGAATTTATGGCACATGTAAGTTTTGGATCCAAATTCCTGAATATTGTCATAAATTCCTCCCTTAGACTTATTTGTCTTCAAGCTAGCTCTTAGCATAATTATTTCAACAACGATGAATCTAGGCTATCTAATTCACCTAAAACTCTATGTGATAATTTTTTACGCCAACCTTATTCCAAGATATTGTAAAACATAGAAGGATGTTTGTTATTCCAAGATCAACCCTCAATTTGAGGAGGACTCAGTCTAATACGCTCGTGATTGATCACCCTAAACTCCAAACTACATGTTGGGAAGCACATAACCATGGAAAAAGGAAACAACTACCCCTCCTAGTGCTTCAATGCCCGCTTTGGGTTCAAAAGAGGCTTGGTGGCCCAAAACATCCTTGAAACTCTATTACCCCCCCCCCCCCCCCCCAACTTGAGAGTAAGAATAAAATATGAGTTGAATAAAACCATGAGAATTGTGCCTTGGAAAATGTTGAAGGACTCCACTCGTTCGGTGTATTACTGCACTAAAAAATGTAGATATGTCGTGCCCGGTAGTGGAGTCTAGAAGCCAAACAATTAAACACATGCCTTTTGACGGCTGTCTCAAATAACCACCTGAAACTACATCGGGACTAATACCTGCGTAACACTACCTTACAACACTACTCATGGTTAAGAATGCCTAGAAAGACAAAACACAAGCAACCTTAGCCTAACCAACACAGTACCTAGTATCTTCATAAAATAAAAATTGGGTGTGAAACCTACCTCTAACCAGGACCTTGTCCAAGTAAGGCAAGGAAAAGAATTATCGATTCATGATAGAGAAATCCTTCCTCCAAAGAAGGCTGTAATAGACAATACGAGCAACACAAATCTTTGTTTGAGAAGGTGAGTCTAGGGATTAACAACACCTAGCCATAATACAATTGTTTTGAAGTAAGGTTGACATAAAGACCTTTTTCACACTCCCAAAAACACTAATATAACAAAGCCCGTTGAAGTCATTCGTTGCTTAATATCTATTAGTTAGCATGAGGACAAGCTATACTCTAAGTTGGGGGTGTTGATAACATCCACTTTTGTAGATTTTTAAGTGCCTATTTTACCCTCACTTTATCAACTCAACAATGTTTTATTCCAATAAACTGATTTGTTTTGGAACTTCTGGAGTAAATACACTAATTCCATTTTCTTATCTTTTCTTTGCACAGAATACCACAAGAGGTAGCCTTGAAGGATTGGCGACCGATGGCCCTGTATCATCGATGACCAATGAGCTTGCATCCTCAGTGATCGTTGGCCTTACATCCCAACTATTTAGCACCATCAGTGACCACTGGTCTTGGAGCCATCAATAACCACTGAGCGTAGAAACTTCAATGACCAAAAAGACTCTACCTTTTAGCGAGACATCATTGATGACCATTGAACATGGATCCTGACAACCCATGGCCCGCCACCATCAACGACCGCTGAGACATCGTAGGTTCAAAAACGGCTGGACTCGCACCATCATCGATCACTAAACCTACAATCTCAACGATGATGGATCTATAGGCCCGACGACCACTTATTATACATCCTTAGCGCTTGGCGGGACTACTACTTTGAAAGTCACATCAATAAATAGCCGATGACCTCAGTCAGTGAAAGGGGTCACGACGTGAGAGAGACGGCGTGGAGTTGTTGCATTGCACAACTACCTTACTATTGGTTTGAGATTTCCATAGATGAGAGCCTAAAGGAGATAGCACACCTCCACCACTGCCAAGCATCCCCAAGCTTTTGCGTCGTGAGAAGGAGTATCCATCTTTAACATCAATGGGGGAGATCCTCAGTAGTCCCTTTTACTCTTCCACATACTTATACATGTACTGAGGCACAAACCCATTTTTGACTGAGAGGTCCGGGGATCATAGGCGACTGAACCGGAGTTTTGAATTTGAATGATTTTCTTGCGGAGACGGCAGGAAGGGGAAGAGCAAGAGCGAAGCGAAATGAGCCCCCTTCTGGAGAAGGCAGGAAGGGGAAGAGCAAGAGCGAAGCGAAACGAGCCAAAACTCCAACATCCATCAACCTGGACCATCTGCGGTCATTGTTGTTGTATTTCCCTTTTTCATCTCTAAATATGTTCATCATCCTTCATCTCTTTCGTCCATTTCTCTATATCCATGTCTCTATAGACTTGTAAATCTGTAATGCTACTCACCACAATGAGTGGCTAAACATATAGCTATAGTTGGGAGTAGCCACTAAGACTCTCTCAACCTGTAAATACTTGTATGCATTGAATATATTCTCTTAGCAATAATTTATCTCTATACTCTTGGTCTTAATGCATCACTTGTATGCTTAGATACCATCTTGTGTTGTTTGATTGTTAAAACTTTGAAAGGGTAATATTAACCATATCTAAAATTTATGGTGTTACATGAATGTATGAGAATATTAGAGTGCTTAAGCTAATGATCATATGGTTTTGTTGTGACTGTTTGTTTGTCATCTCAATGATATGATGTAGATCTATCCTAAGCTTGAGAGATGATGGAACTTAAATCTACTATGATTACTTATAAACTTGGTAAGGGTATACAATGAGCATGAGTATTGCATTTTGGTGAGATACCCGAGTTTGTGAAGCCCAATCCAAGTTCTCATCTATATTTAATATTTTAATTCTTGATTTCACTTCCGCTCTGGTTTTGTCTCTTGACTTATTTTACTTATTTTATTTTACCTGGTTGTTGAAGTATCATCATTCCCTAAGGAACACAAAGCTTTATCTTACTCTTTGGTTGGTGTAACTAGTCAATGCTCCACGTCTTTAACAATATTTATCTCACTCTTTAGTAGTTGTAACTAAGTCAAGGCACCATGTCCTTAACACATACCACCCTTGTCCCCATGGATCGATCTCAATTTACTACATCGGAACCCATATAATAGTTGCGGGGTTTGTGTATGAGGTTATAAATTTAAGAGTCTGACTACTCTATATCTGCTCGTTTTAGACGTATGATTTGGGCCGGTCAGAAAGGCATTTACCTACCTATACGTGCATGCGGCTCCCCCACAAAACATGTGTATATTGTATATGATTGGCTGAACTTATTGTAAAATAATTGTCGTTGTTGTCAATGTTTAAGAAAAATCAACACCTGACCAAAAATTGTAAGTATAGGTATTGTAAGTATAGGTCCCTTGTTGTTTGACGAGTAGTGGCGTACTTGTTTGTGACCTGACCCTTTTATTTTCCCACGAAGAATGGCACGAACGAGACTTATTATAGTTTAATAAAGGTGATATGTATACTTGATTTTTTTATATTAATTAATTTAATAGAGTCCTCTAACCATATACAAAGACGTCACAAACTTCAGTCTTTTTTTATAAATAAATATTCATTGAGTGGCAAAACAAATATTGTTTCAAACACCCACCTGTATCAAGAAGCGATTTCAGAACGGTCAATAATGATCAAACAACAATTTACCCATGCTCTATGAACAATTAAAACTTCTTGTGTACTATTCATGTATATTTCAACGATACTACTGATTTAATGGTCTAACATGTATTATTCATTGTCTTTATATATACTCTAAAATATTCTTGTATGTCACGTAATTGCTTTTGTTAGCTTTTTGTATTGTTTCAATATACATGTCATAAACCAACTGCTAAAGTAATTAGTAGGCCGCTAGTTTTGAATATATGTATTCATAGTACACATATGCACACATCAATACACAAAGTATTCTTAGAATAATACAAAAAATAGAATTAAGTATACAATATACCGTTGTAGTAGTACATGTCATTATTAAACTGTTGTATGGATAGTTTCAAAAACACAACACACTTACTATTACGCAAAAGTAAAAAACATTATACCGGAGAGTTGACCATTATCAGACCATTATTGGATAGTCGACTGTATACTATTTTGGGTCTAGAGTGTGTTTTGCGTCACTATTTAATGAAAAAACTTGCTACTATGTGGCTTGTCAATAGAGCAACAACTGTATCAAGTAAACAAGGAATTAATTACTCTCGAGTAAGAAGTCGAGGAAGGTGAGTGATTTAATAGGAGGAAGAAGTGAAGCGTTACTGGGAAGAGGGTGCTTACTCATCTTATTCCATGTTGAAAATATACAAGTACATCTTTAACACGCACTTTTTGTTTCAACGTATACATTAACGGAATCATCACCTAATTGGGAGTATCACAAAACTTAGACATCATTGATATAATAAAGTCAAAGAAACCGTTGCATATTAAGCCAAATATATTCTTAGCATTGTTATTCAACATGAAACTCAACATGTATACGATCTAACATAAACTATTACCATCAAAACATGATCTTATATAAGCGTTTCCTGACTATAGCGACACACCGCTAGAAATGGATTCCTAAAGTCTTGGTTGAAGTCACAATCTTAAGCACTTGAAACTCCAACGTTGAAAACATCTCATTCTCAGATATGTACAAATAGGATGTCGACTAGAATCAATGGAATGAGAAATGGTATAATCTACTTACATAATACAAGAAATATTTACTTTTATGAAAAAATTTAAATAACAGGAAAGAGTGTAAAAGCACATGAAATCATATCTTGAAGGTCATTTACGAATTATTACACTTTGAGTATCTTTCTTTAATACTTTTTTTTGTGTGCTTATTATATATTTTTCTTCATTCATAAGTGCTTCCAAGAGCTCATGTGCCATCAAGGCTAAATTCTTCAAAATTCCCATATGTAC
The DNA here is from genome assembly GCA_963693085.1 of Alisma plantago-aquatica. Lineage (NCBI taxonomy): Eukaryota > Viridiplantae > Streptophyta > Magnoliopsida > Alismatales > Alismataceae > Alisma > Alisma plantago-aquatica. The sequence continues at coordinate 1,001,669,923 of OY856412.1, forward strand.
CCAAGTGCTCATAACATTGCTTCCAAGAGCTCATATGCACCCAAATGATCATATGCTCCCAAGAGATCATGTGCCACAAAGGCCAAATATCTATTAGAAGGAACAATACATAAGCAAACTTTTATATAGCATATAGTCTAGCAATATACTAGTTGAAATCTTGAGAATTGAATATGTTATCATCCGACTTTTTTAATGTGATATTTTCCTAAGGCATGGAATAAAACTTAGAGTTAGCTTTTAAAATGAAATTCACATAGCTTGACAAAAGTAAAAATCAAAATCTCTTTAAATGACATAATCAAATATATATGTAAGCGTGAACATCATACATGAGTATCATGCTAAATAAGAAACATAAAGAAGCATGGTCATTAATATTTAGTTGTTTAATTAATATAGCCCACTTACCTAAAATATAGAGAAGTCATGATATAACTCCAAGTTTCGGTTATTCCATATACTTTATGTAAACATACTCGATACATGTATATCAAAATCATATCCGTAGACTTTTGGTTACCTAAAAGGATGTATATGTCTTCCTATGCATGTTGCAGTTTCATTGTGTATCTTTGGGATCATATGATCATCTAGAAATATCTACCATGATCATGAATCCTCGAAACATATTTGTTAACATTAGTTGTTTTATATTTTTAATATTTCATCATGTGATTTATCTTTACCGCCGGACTCTTATGTAAATTTCTTAGTTGATTTATCATAAAAGAAAAGGTAGCATATTGCTCCTCTCGCACGCTGTGTTGCAACATCCTAATTATTTGTTCACATGGTATGAAGCCTCCAGATCAAAGGGAAGTGTTGTCGGCCCTAACCCGTTCTAGGGCAGGCTGCTACCAGTAGCAAGAAGCCACCAACAGCAGTGTGTGGCCAACAACCAACCACTGTCCACAGCAGGCCGCCGCTGGGCAGGGCACCACCCCCAGGCAGCCAACCGATAGTTTCCGGGCAGCCTCTTTTAGGCAGGGGGAGGTTGCCCAAGGCCAGATCTTTGGCCGGAAGGAGCAGAAAACTTTAGATTTATTCGACGGGTTTCTAAAAGTCCAGGCCGAGCAATCCACATCTACATAGAGATTTTTTAATCACATCTCCTCCGTGTGTGATTAAGAAATATTTCATTGGAGGCTATTGATGTTAGAATCATATCATCTTGTATTCATTAGGGTGATGTGTATCTCTATATCACTCCCTTCCTCATCGTGACACATATCTTTCCATCACATCTTTCTCAATGTGATATCTTTCTATCACATATTTTTCCTACGTGTATCTCTCCGTCTCCATCTCTGTCTCTGTCTCCTTATCACAACTGAATAATGGAAGACAATAAAGCTTCTGTTGTCTACAACAAGGTGTCACTTATTCTTTCTATCAAGCTGAATGGGAAAAAAATTCTGTTATAGATGAATATTGTCCACACAGTACTAGAATCTAGAGATAAGGCAAGTATGTGGGTTCTGTTCCTCGAACCGTCATTGACAAGGGATATGCACAGTGGAAGCGTAACAATAGCCTGGTAAAAATATTGTTGTGGAATGGTATTACTGTCAGTTCATGTTCTACTCCACGACGAAGGAGGCCTGGGATGTTATTAAGAAGCACTACTCTCAAGAGAAGAATGACATGTGCAAATTCATGATATATGATTGTCTCTTTGCAGAGCGACCATGAGACGGATCATTGGAGGAATATTTTGGGACAATTCAGTCTATTATCCAAGAACTAAGTTTTTATCATTCTGTTACTAGAGAGCAGATCAAAGATAGAGATGACCTGATTGCTGCCAAATTCTTATCTGGACTGAGGTCCTCTTTCAGTTTTACATGGAGTGTTATATTGGTTGCTAATAAACTTTCAAGCTTTAAGGAACCCTAATCCAAGATTATACAATCTAAATTTGAACATGTACAAACCATTGTGGATCCTTACTTTGGTGAGTCTCAAGCATCCAGTGTTTTCCATATATAGAGGAGGACATACAAGTGTTGGAAGGGGAGGGCCCGCCAGGCAAGTTAAATTGGGCAAGCGTGCGGCTATGGCAATGAAGGTAGATCTTTCGAAGGCATACGATAGAATGGACTGGAATTTTATCTACGACACGCTGAAGAGGACAACCATACCATAACACCTTACGGAGGTGATCATGAACATCATCATGGCAGGGAACATATCCATAGTCTGGAATGGATCAAGTTTATCACCGTTTAAAGCCACTAGAGGGGTGAGACAAGGGGATCCTCTGTCCCCTTACATCTTTGTGCTCTGCCTCGATAGACTTAGCCAAGCCATTGTGATGGAGGAGCTAAGTGGTAATTGGGTCTCGTTACATGCTACTAGAAATGGGATTGGTATCTGGCATGTCTGCTTCGCTGATGACTTGATATTGTTTGGCGAGGCATCTACGAAGGAGGCGAAGATTATAATGAAGGTTATGCGGAGATTCGAGCGAGCCTCTAGACAAATCTTGGCAAAGGAGAAGTTTGCAATCTTCTACTCCAAAAACACATCCCGTCAAGTCCGAAGGGCGATCACGAGGATCATAGGAATAAGGAAGACGTCGGATCTAGGGAAGCACTTGGGGGTTCCTATCATACATGAGTAAACGTCAAAGGCCTTGTACCTAGATCTCATCAACAAGATTGAAGCTGGGATATCATCGTGGGTCAATAATTCTCTTTCTCTCGCGGGTAGAATAACTCTAGCTAAATCTGTTCTGAATACCATTCCCATCTACACTATGCAATCTACTTCCCTTCCTATTGTGGTCTGCGACAACAATGATCAGGTGATCAGGACCTTCATATGGAAGGGAGCTGCGGGGCTCAAGGGCACCCATTTTGTGGCGTGGGACAAGGTCTGTGACAATAAGCAGGTCGGGGGCTTGATATCAAGTCGGCAAAGCTACAGAATGAAGCGCTGCTGCAGAAAACGTGTTGGGACTATATGTCGCAGCATCTGACTCTGTGGAAGACAATAATGAAGGATAAGTACCATCATAAGGTAAACCAAGGCGTAGTGGGAGCATCAAAGCTATGGAGGACGATTATCAAACTAAAAACAAAGCTAGCTCCGGTCATTGGCAAGGTAGTTTTGTCAGGAGAACTCACGTCAGCCTGGTTCGACAAATGGGTGGGAGGCACACAACCAAAGCTCAGGGACCAGGTTCTAATACCAGAAGAGTTGATAGGCCTTACAGTTAATTCCATGGTCAGCATGAACAGTGGATGGGATGTCGAGTTCATAAATTAGTGGTTTGACAAGGACTCCGTACGGCTGATTTTAGAATTGCCGCCGCCAAACCCGACAGCAGGAGAGGATGACATCATCTACTTGAAAGACAAAGGTGGACATTTCTCTGTCAAGCGAGCTTACAGTCAATTGCAGGCGGAGCATACCAGAAGCTCACCTGGTCGCTTGATGAAGCTATGGAAGCTTTGAGTTCCCTAAAGAGTCAAAACAACACTGTGGCTCATGCTACATGGGAGTCTCATGACAAACGAAATGCGGGCCATGAGAGGATTCACAGATGATCTGAAGTGTCCAAGATGTCATAGGGTTACAGAAACCACATTGCATGCACTCATCGAGTGTGGCGAAGTCCAGGAAGTTTGGAGGCTTATCTAGAATAACATAGGGTTATCCCTGAGTCAAGAACGCACAATGGAGAACTAGTTTAGGGCAAATCTGCGGAAGAGGAAGGAACACCCTGAATGCAACATTTGGATCGACATTGACGTTTGGATGATGTGGGGTTTTAGATGCAAAGTTGCTTTCCAGGAGTCACATATTAACGCAGTTGGCATGTTTAATAGCATTCAACAGGAGGTCACTCTGTGCAAGATGGCTTTTGCTGGAGTGACAGGAAAGGAGGCAGACTAGAACAAGCCAGCTCTCGTATGGACCGCCCCGGCAAGTAACCAGGTGAAGGTTAATATGGACGCTGCTATGAAGAGGAAACGAAAGGAGATGGCTACTGGTTTCATCATCAGAGATCAAGATGGAAGATGGATGTGGGGTTGATGCGATAAGGGTGCAACATTAGACATTATGGACATAGAGTTGAAAGCCATTGACTTGGGCTTACAAGAATGTCGGAGGAAGTTCAGTAGGGTGCTGATGGAATCAGACAGTGCAGTCGCCGTGAAGATGCTGAATAAAAAGATCACCATCCCAGCTAAGTACAAAGCGAGGTGCTTTCGAATTAGCAGGTTATGTAAGGAATTCGATGTGGTTACTTTTAAACATAGTAACAGAGTCTGTAATAAGGTTGCGGATTCCACAACCAAGTGGTGTTTGAAACAGGGAGACATTAGTAGTAGGTGGAGTCGATGTACTAGCTTCCTCACTGACATGGTTAGCGAGGAAGCTACATTGAGCCACAGGTCGTGCACGGATTTGTGTGGACCTGGTCTATGGGAACAGGATGAATAAGATCTTCCCCAGGGTGTTATAAAAAAAATAGACAACCTTCTTCAATTCTTCAAGGAAGTACTCCTTTTTCGATTTTGCATCATAATAATTAGCCTTTTCTTGTTCCTCTTAGGGTTTTTGGTTATACCTCCTTTGTTCACAATGTTGATCCTAAAGCTGACAAATTGTCTCCTTGGTCTATTAATACTCTCTTTCTTGGATACTCCAACACTAGTAAGGGTTACAAGTGTTTCTGTCCCAATCTTTGTCACAGTTTTGTGTCTAGGGATGTCACTTTCCATGAGTCCATACCATATTTCTCTAGTGTCTCTAGTAAGGGGGAGCAATTATGTGAATGTGAGGAAGTTCTACCATCACCAATCAGTGAGGGAGTGTTTCCACCATAATATTGTGAGAGATTGCCACCTACTAATTCTGAGAAATAGACTTTTTGTGATGATCCTTTAAATCAACAATATTATCCAATGTATCACAGATGAAGCAGACCAGATCATGATGAGGTAGCGACTCCAGTCGTTGAGCCTCCCCCATCTTCCCGTGCTCAAGAGAATCCTAAAGATCCATCTGATCTTAATATTCCCATTAATGTTCACAAAGTTATTCACACTTGTACTATTCAATATCCTATTGTGAATGTTTTTTGTTTGTCTAATTTATGTAAGAAGGCTCGTTCTTTTTCTCTTGGAATTGATTCTGTGAAAATTCCAAAGAGCCATGTGATGCTATGAAGGATTATGGGAGGCTACATGCTATGAATTCTGAAATATTTGCACTTATTTAGAATGAAACATGGGAGCTTACTAATTTTCTTGTAGATAAGAATGTTGTGGGATGCAGATGGGTATTCATTGTCAAACGTAATCTAGATGGTTCCATAGATAGTTTGAAAGCTAGATTGGTGGAGAAAGGATATAATCAAACATATGGAGTTGATTTCTTTGAGACCTTCTCACATGTGGCTTGTCTTAATTCTATGAGGATCCTTATCTCTCTGGCTACCACCTTTGACTGGTCACTCTTTTAGCTCAATGTCAAAAATACCTTCCTACATGGTGATCTACACGAAGAAGTATACATGGAGCAACCTCCTAGATTTTTTGCTCAGGGGGAACGTCAAAAGGTGTTTATGAGAGAACCCCTTACACTAAATGAGATTACTAAAAACATAAAATGCAATAAATCACTAATTAATTACATACCCAAAAATATGGGTAAATTAAAACTTATTTCACCATCAACACCCATTCTAAAACATTTGCATAAGAGCCCAACATCTTTCTTGTATCCATACTATGCCAAGAATTTGATACGAATTGGTCTATCGCTTTAGCCACAACATATATACATAGGAGAACAATATTCATATATGTCACACAAATAAGCATTAACATGCTAACAAAATTCAGATTCGTTTGAAACACCATATACAAACTTTTCTTGCACAGACCTAAGAGTACATGGACGACTCTAGGACATACTAGACATCTATTCAACTTTCTCATAGATTCATTACTATAGCTCCTATTTGCTTCCACATGTTTGTTTTCTTCACTTCCGATTACCTAAAAAGATGTGGCAAACCACAAGGGTGAGACTCATGTCCCAGCAAGAGATATAACCTCAAAAACGCTTATTGATTACAACATTTTAAATAGTAGATAACTGAGCAGTTGGAGCATGTAATAAACAATTGAACAAATTGAACAGTTCAAGTATGGTAAAGAGATTAAGCAATTAATCTTAGAAACAAGGATTATTATCAATGTATACATAGGTAACAAATAAATCCATTCCTCTAGATAGATATCTACTCAAATTTCATCAAATTGCATCTAATAACAATCATCATCATTAATCTGACTATCATCATATTCCTTGCTAACAACACAAACAATATAGTAGCCTAAGCATCTTTGACATCATGAATATGTATAGTAACATCACATGGCTATCAATATTGGCATCTCAAATAAAGGGAACAAATCTATATCATAAGTAGAACTAACATCATAACACAATGAACTGCATAGGCATGATTAGCAATTTAAGCATTTCTAATTACATAGGCATGGCTAGCAATATTAAACATAGCTAGCAGCATCATCTTAACCATTAGTGTCAGTATATTTGACAACATAAGTATGTTTACAACATGAGCATAACTACAACATAAGCATATCTATTATCTGTTATTGTGCTATACATGATCTCAGTGAAAAGAAAGCAAACAAGGGTTATCATTCAATATGAAGCATTGTGTTTAACCCTAAACAGATATGCTAGATGGCTCTTCTTAGATATGTTAGATAGCTATCTTACATCTTTTATTATGCCCCAGAGAATTTGAATCATACCATTCAAAGTCCAACTGACCCCTGTGAAGGACTATTCAGTTCCATACAAGATCTAGGAGTGTCGGTATCCTAAGATCTCTTCCCCTCGGTCAGTATGAGTAAAACGACAGTGACATATTAGTCAAAGCTACCACTACAATGATATATTGTCAAGTTGCTAACCACTAGTCCTCCCTTGGTACAGGTCACGACACTAGAAATTAGGGTAAACGCAACCCTCTAATCTAAGGTACCACCATAGTTGTCATCAATCACATCAAATGTCTGAGGCATTACCATAACCATCCTCCATAACCTGCATTGTGGATGACAATGATATATCCTCAACATGCCACCCCCACATACTCAACAATATGTACTCCGTGTTTCCCTTAGGAATACTCATTTCACCATCCAGCAAATTCTAACACTGAAGATGGGTCTACGACACATGGCACTACATGATTATAGTTGCACTTGATTAATTAGTTATGTCAATTGGGTGAATTATGGCTACATCAAACAAGTGGACATATAAATGCTAATACACTTCTAGCAAGCATATAAATATCACAAATTCAAAAGATATAAAACGTGTGAAACATAATTTTCTCATATCATCATCACATGGTACTATTCACTTGCCATTCATGAGACTACACTAGTCATCATACTATCACAAGATAAAAATCCTTTTCACAATATCATATGGTATCAACCCTTATCAACACAAGAGGATTACACCTCATTTAGTTCTCAAACATGCCCAAAGGTCATTAAAACCATCATACTATTCCCTACAAGATCATCATTATCTTTACATGCCTTATAATAAGGCTCAACAACATCACTTACATATAATACATCATATCAACACAATATTCCATTAAGGAGCTAGGAGATATTCATAAACAATCATGGTAGAGGAGGACATACAAGTGTTGGAAGGGGAGGGCCCGCCAGGCAAGTTAAATTGGGCAAGCGTGCGGCTATGGCAATGAAGGTAGATCTTTCGAAGGCATATGATAGAATGGACTGGAATTTTATCTACGACACGCTGAAGAGGACAACCATACCATAACACCTTACGGAGGTGATCATGAACATCATCATGGCAGGGAACATATCCATAGTCTGGAATGGATCAAGTTTATCACCGTTTAAAGCCACTAGAGGGGTGAGACAAGGGGATCCTCTGTCCCCTTACATCTTTGTGCTCTGCCTCGATAGACTTAGCCAAGCCATTGTGATGGAGGAGCTAAGTGGTAATTGGGTCCCGTTACATGCTACTAGAAATGGGATTGGTATCTGGCATGTCTGCTTCGCTGATGACTTGATATTGTTTGGCGAGGCATCTACGAAGGAGGCGAAGATTATAATGAAGGTTATGCGGAGATTCGAGCGAGCCTCTAGACAAATCTTGGCAAAGGAGAAGTTTGCAATCTTCTACTCCAAAAACACATCCCGTCAAGTCCGAAGGGCGATCACGAGGATCATAGGAATAAGGAAGACGTCGGATCTAGGGAAGCACTTGGGGGTTCCTATCATACATGAGTAAACGTCAAAGGCCTTGTACCTAGATCTCATCAACAAGATTGAAGCTGGGATATCATCGTGGGTCAATAATTCTCTTTCTCTCGCTGGTAGAATAACTCTAGCTAAATCTGTTCTGAATACCATTCCCATCTACACTATGCAATCTACTTCCCTTCCTATTGTGGTCTGCGACAACATTGATCAGGTGATCAGGACCTTCATATGGAAGGGAGCTGCGGGGCTCAAGGGCACCCATTTTGTGGCGTGGGACAAGGTCTGTGACAATAAGCAGGTCGGGGGCTTGATATCAAGTCGGCAAAGCTACAGAATGAAGCGCTGCTGCAGAAAACGTGTTGGGACTATATGTCGCAGCATCTGACTCTGTGGAAGACAATAATGAAGGAGAAGTACCATCATAAGGTAAACCAAGGCGTAGTGGGAGCATCAAAGCTATGGAGGACGATTATCAAACTAAAAACAAAGCTAGCTCTGGTCATTGGCAAGGTAGTTTTGTCAGGAGAACTCACGTCAGCCTGGTTCGACAAATGGGTGGGAGGCACACAACCAAAGCTCAGGGACCAGGTTCTAATACCAGAAGAGTTGATAGGCCTTACAGTTAATTCCATGGTCAGCATGAACAGTGGATGGGATGTCGAGTTCATAAATTAGTGGTTTGACAAGGACTCCGTACGGCTGATTTTAGAATTGCCGCCGCCAAACCCGACAGCAGGAGAGGATGACATCATCTACTTGAAAGACAAAGGTGGACATTTCTTTGTCAAGCGAGCTTACAGTCAATTGCAGGCGGAGCATACCAGAAGCTCACCTGGTCACTTGATGAAGCTATGGAAGCTTTGAGTTCCCTAAAGAGTCAAAACAACACTGTGGCTCATGCTACATGGGAGTCTCATGACAAACGAAATGCGGGCCATGAGAGGATTCACAGATGATCTGAAGTGTCCAAGATGTCATAGGGTTACAGAAACCACATTGCATGCACTCATCGAGTGTGGCGAAGTCCAGGAAGTTTGGAGGCTTATCTAGAATAACATAGGGTTATCCCTGAGTCAAGAACGCACAATGGAGAACTAGTTTAGGGCAAATCTGCGGAAGAGGAAGGAACACCCTGAATGCAACATTTGGATCGACATTGACGTTTGGATGATGTGGGGTTTTAGATGCAAAGTTGCTTTCCAGGAGTCACATATTAACGCAGTTGGCATGTTTAATAGCATTCAACAGGAGGTCACTCTGTGCAAGATGGCTTTTGCTGGAGTGACAAGAAAGGAGGCAGACTAGAACAAGCCAGCTCTCGTATGGACCGCCCCGACAAGTAACCAGGTGAAGGTTAATATGGACGCTGCTATGAAGAGGAAACGAAAGGAGATGGCTACTGGTTTCATCATCAGAGATCAAGATGGAAGATGGATGTGGGGTTGATGCGATAAGGGTGCAACATTAGACATTATGGACATAGAGTTGAAAGCCATTGACTTGGGCTTACAAGAATGTCGGAGGAAGTTCAGTAGGGTGCTGATGGAATCAGACAGTGCAGTCGCCGTGAAGATGCTGAATAAAAAGATCACCATCCCAGCTAAGTACAAAGCGAGGTGCTTTCGAATTAGCAGGTTATGTAAGGAATTCGATGTGGTTACTTTTAAACATAGTAACAGAGTCTGTAATAAGGTTGCGGATTCCACAACCAAGTGGTGTTTGAAACAGGGAGACATTAGTAGTAGGTGGAGTCGATGTACTAGCTTCCTCACTGACATGGTTAGCGAGGAAGCTACATTGAGCCACAGGTCGTGCACGGATTTGTGTGGACCTGGTCTATGGGAACAGGATGAATAAGATCTTCCCCAGGGTGTTATAAAAAAAATAGACAACCTTCTTCAATTCTTCAAGGAAGTACTCCTTTTTCGATTTTGCATCATAATAATTAGCCTTTTCTTGTTCCTCTTAGGGTTTTTGGTTATACCTCCTTTGTTCACAATGTTGATCCTAAAGCTGACAAATTGTCTCCTTGGTCTATTAATACTCTCTTTCTTGGATACTCCAACACTAGTAAGGGTTACAAGTGTTTCTGTCCCAATCTTTGTCACAGTTTTGTGTCTAGGGATGTCACTTTCCATGAGTCCATACCATATTTCTCTAGTGTCTCTAGTAAGGGGGAGCAATTATGTGAATGTGAGGAAGTTCTACCATCACCAATCAGTGAGGGAGTGTTTCCACCATAATATTGTGAGAGATTGCCACCTACTAATTCTGAGAAATAGACTTTTTGTGATGATCCTTTAAATCAACAATATTATCCAATGTATCACAGATGAAGCAGACCAGATCATGATGAGGTAGCGACTCCAGTCGTTGAGCCTCCCCCATCTTCCCGTGCTCAAGAGAATCCTAAAGATCCATCTGATCTTAATATTCCCATTAATGTTCACAAAGTTATTCACACTTGTACTATTCAATATCCTATTGTGAATGTTTTTTGTTTGTCTAATTTATGTAAGAAGGCTCGTTCTTTTTCTCTTGGAATTGATTCTGTGAAAATTCCAAAGAGCCATGTGATGCTATGAAGGATTATGGGAGGCTACATGCTATGAATTCTGAAATATTTGCACTTATTTAGAATGAAACATGGGAGCTTACTAATTTTCTTGTAGATAAGAATGTTGTGGGATGCAGATGGGTATTCATTGTCAAACGTAATCTAGATGGTTCCATAGATAGTTTGAAAGCTAGATTGGTGGAGAAAGGATATAATCAAACATATGGAGTTGATTTCTTTGAGACCTTCTCACATGTGGCTTGTCTTAATTCTATGAGGATCCTTATCTCTCTGGCTACCACCTTTGACTGGTCACTCTTTTAGCTCAATGTCAAAAATACCTTCCTACATGGTGATCTACACGAAGAAGTATACATGGAGCAACCTCCTAGATTTTTTGCTCAGGGGGAACGTCAAAAGGTGTTTATGAGAGAACCCCTTACACTAAATGAGATTACTAAAAACATAAAATGCAATAAATCACTAATTAATTACATACCCAAAAATATGGGTAAATTAAAACTTATTTCACCATCAACACCCATTCTAAAACATTTGCATAAGAGCCCAACATCTTTCTTGTATCCATACTATGCCAAGAATTTGATACGAATTGGTCTATCGCTTTAGCCACAACATATATACATAGGAGAACAATATTCATATATGTCACACAAATAAGCATTAACATGCTAACAGAATTCAGATTCGTTTGAAACACCATATACAAACTTTTCTTGCACAGACCTAAGAGTACATGGACGACTCTAGGACATACTAGACATCTATTCAACTTTCTCATAGATTCATTACTATAGCTCCTATTTTCTTCCACATGTTTGTTTTCTTCACTTCCGATTACCTAAAAAGATGTGGCAAACCACAAGGGTGAGACTCATGTCCCAACAAGAGATATAACCTCAAAAATGCTTATTGATTACAACATTTTAAATAGTAGATAACTGAGCAGTTGGAGCATGTAATAAACAATTGAACAAATTGAACAGTTCAAGTATGGTAAAGAGATTAAGCAATTAATCTTAGAAACAAGGATTATTATCAATGTATACATAGGTAACAAATAAATCCATTCCTCTAGATAGATATCTACTCAAATTTCATCAAATTGCATCTAATAACAATCATCATCATTAATCTGACTATCATCATATTCCTTGCTAACAACACAAACAATATAGTAGCCTAAGCATCTTTGACATCATGAATATGTATAGTAACATCACATGGCTATCAATATTGGCATCTCAAATAAAGGGAACAAATCTATATCATAAGTAGAACTAACATCATAACATAATGAACTGCATAGGCATGATTAGCAATTTAAGCATTTCTAATTACATAGGCATGGCTAGCAATATTAAACATAGCTAGCAGCATCATCTTAACCATTAGTGTCAGTATATTTGACAACATAAGTATGTTTACAACATGAGCATAACTACAACATAAGCATATCTATTATCTGTTATTGTGCTATACATGATCTCAGTGAAAAGAAAGCAAACAAGGGTTATCATTCAATATGAAGCATTGTGTTTAACCCTAAACAAATATGCTAGATGGCTCTTCTTAGATATGTTAGATAGCTATCTTACATCTTTTATTATGCCCCAGAGAATTTGAATCATACCATTCAAAGTCCAACTGACCCCTGTGAAGGACTATTCAGTTCCATACAAGATCTAGGAGTGTCGGTATCCTAAGATCTCTTCCCCTCGGTCAGTATGAGTAAAACGACAGTGACATATTAGTCAAAGCTACCACTACAATGATATATTGTCAAGTTGCTAACCACTAGTCCTCCCTTGGTACAGGTCACGACACTAGAAATTAGGGTAAACGCAACCCTCTAATCTAAGGTACCACCATAGTTGTCATCAATCACATCAAATGTCTGAGGCATTACCATAACCATCCTCCATAACCTGCATTGTGGATGACAATGATATATCCTCAACATGCCACCCCCACATACTCAACAATATGTACTCTGTGTTTCCCTTAGGAATACTCATTTCACCATCCAGCAAATTCTAACACTGAAGATGGGTCTACGACACATGGCACTACATGATTATAGTTGCACTTGATTAATTAGTTATGTCAATTGGGTGAATTATGGCTACATCAAACAAGTGGACATATAAATGCTAATACACTTCTAGCAAGCATATAAATATCACAAATTCAAAAGATATAAAACGTGTGAAACATAATTTTCTCATATCATCATCACATGGTACTATTCACTTGCCATTCATGAGACTACACTAGTCATCATACTATCACAAGATAAAAATCCTTTTCACAATATCATATGGTATCAACCCTTATCAACACAAGAGGATTACACCTCATTTAGTTCTCAAACATGCCCAAAGGTCATTAAAACCATCATACTATTCCCTACAAGATCATCATTATCTTTACATGCCTTATAATAAGGCTCAACAACATCACTTACATATAATACATCATATCAACACAATATTCCATTAAGGAGCTAGGAGATATTCATAAACAATCATGGTAGAGGAGGACATACAAGTGTTGGAAGGGGAGGGCCCGCCAGGCAAGTTAAATTGGGCAAGCGTGCGGCTATGGCAATGAAGGTAGATCTTTCGAAGGCATATGATAGAATGGACTGGAATTTTATCTACGACACGCTGAAGAGGACAACCATACCATAACACCTTACGGAGGTGATCATGAACATCATCATGGCAGGGAACATATCCATAGTCTGGAATGGATCAAGTTTATCACCGTTTAAAGCCACTAGAGGGGTGAGACAAGGGGATCCTCTGTCCCCTTACATCTTTGTGCTCTGCCTCGATAGACTTAGCCAAGCCATTGTGATGGAGGAGCTAAGTGGTAATTGGGTCCCGTTACATGCTACTAGAAATGGGATTGGTATCTGGCATGTCTGCTTCGCTGATGACTTGATATTGTTTGGCGAGGCATCTACGAAGGAGGCGAAGATTATAATGAAGGTTATGCGGAGATTCGAGCGAGCCTCTAGACAAATCTTGGCAAAGGAGAAGTTTGCAATCTTCTACTCCAAAAACACATCCCGTCAAGTCCGAAGGGCGATCACGAGGATCATAGGAATAAGGAAGACGTCGGATCTAGGGAAGCACTTGGGGGTTCCTATCATACATGAGTAAACGTCAAAGGCCTTGTACCTAGATCTCATCAACAAGATTGAAGCTGGGATATCATCGTGGGTCAATAATTCTCTTTCTCTCGCTGGTAGAATAACTCTAGCTAAATCTGTTCTGAATACCATTCCCATCTACACTATGCAATCTACTTCCCTTCCTATTGTGGTCTGCGACAACATTGATCAGGTGATCAGGACCTTCATATGGAAGGGAGCTGCGGGGCTCAAGGGCACCCATTTTGTGGCGTGGGACAAGGTCTGTGACAATAAGCAGGTCGGGGGCTTGATATCAAGTCGGCAAAGCTACAGAATGAAGCGCTGCTGTAGAAAACGTGTTGGGACTATATGTCGCAGCATCTGACTCTGTGGAAGACAATAATGAAGGAGAAGTACCATCATAAGGTAAACCAAGGCGTAGTGGGAGCATCAAAGCTATGGAGGACGATTATCAAACTAAAAACAAAGCTAGCTCCGGTCATTGGCAAGGTAGTTTTGTCAGGAGAACTCACGTCAGCCTGGTTCGACAAATGGGTGGGAGGCACACAACCAAAGCTCAGGGACCAGGTTCTAATACCAGAAGAGTTGATAGGCCTTACAGTTAATTCCATGGTCAGCATGAACAGTGGATGGGATGTCGAGTTCATAAATTAGTGGTTTGACAAGGACTCCGTACGGCTGATTTTAGAATTGCCGCCGCCAAACCCGACAGCAGGAGAGGATGACATCATCTACTTGAAAGACAAAGGTGGACATTTCTCTGTCAAGCGAGCTTACAGTCAATTGCAGGCGGAGCATACCAGAAGCTCACCTGGTCGCTTGATGAAGCTATGGAAGCTTTGAGTTCCCTAAAGAGTCAAAACAACACTGTGGCTCATGCTACATGGGAGTCTCATGACAAACGAAATGCGGGCCATGAGAGGATTCACAGATGATCTGAAGTGTCCAAGATGTCATAGGGTTACAGAAACCACATTGCATGCACTCATCGAGTGTGGCGAAGTCCAGGAAGTTTGGAGGCTTATCTAGAATAACATAGGGTTATCCCTGAGTCAAGAACGCACAATGGAGAACTAGTTTAGGGCAAATCTGCGGAAGAGGAAGGAACACCCTGAATGCAACATTTGGATCGACATTGACGTTTGGATGATGTGGGGTTTTAGATGCAAAGTTGCTTTCCAGGAGTCACATATTAACGCAGTTGGCATGTTTAATAGCATTCAACAGGAGGTCACTCTGTGCAAGATGGCTTTTGCTGGAGTGACAAGAAAGGAGGCAGACTAGAACAAGCCAGCTCTCGTATGGACCGCCCCGGCAAGTAACCAGGTGAAGGTTAATATGGACGCTGCTATGAAGAGGAAACAAAAGGAGATGGCTACTGGTTTCATCATCAGAGATCAAGATGGAAGATGGATGTGGGGTTGATGCGATAAGGGTGCAACATTAGACATTATGGACATAGAGTTGAAAGCCATTGACTTGGGCTTACAAGAATGTCGGAGGAAGTTCAGTAGGGTGCTGATGGAATCAGACAGTGCAGTCGCCGTGAAGATGCTGAATAAAAAGATCACCATCCCAGCTAAGTACAAAGCGAGGTGCTTTCGAATTAGCAGGTTATGTAAGGAATTCGATGTGGTTACTTTTAAACATAGTAACAGAGTCTGTAATAAGGTTGCGGATTCCACAACCAAGTGGTGTTTGAAACAGGGAGACATTAGTAGTAGGTGGAGTCGATGTACTAGCTTCCTCACTGACATGGTTAGCGAGGAATCTACATTGAGCCACAGGTCGTGCACGGATTTGTGTGGACCTGGTCTATGGGAACAGGATGAATAAGATCTTCCCCAGGGTGTTATAAAAAAAATAGACAACCTTCTTCAATTCTTCAAGGAAGTACTCCTTTTTCGATTTTGCATCATAATAATTAGCCTTTTCTTGTTCCTCTTAGGGTTTTTGGTTATACCTCCTTTGTTCACAATGTTGATCCTAAAGCTGACAAATTGTCTCCTTGGTCTATTAATACTCTCTTTCTTGGATACTCCAACACTAGTAAGGGTTACAAGTGTTTCTGTCCCAATCTTTGTCACAGTTTTGTGTCTAGGGATGTCACTTTCCATGAGTCCATACCATATTTCTCTAGTGTCTCTAGTAAGGGGGAGCAATTATGTGAATGTGAGGAAGTTCTACCATCACCAATCAGTGAGGGAGTGTTTCCACCATAATATTGTGAGAGATTGCCACCTACTAATTCTGAGAAATAGACTTTTTGTGATGATCCTTTAAATCAACAATATTATCCAATGTATCACAGATGAAGCAGACCAGATCATGATGAGGTAGCGACTCCAGTCGTTGAGCCTCCCCCATCTTCCCGTGCTCAAGAGAATCCTAAAGATCCATCTGATCTTAATATTCCCATTAATGTTCACAAAGTTATTCACACTTGTACTATTCAATATCCTATTGTGAATGTTTTTTGTTTGTCTAATTTATGTAAGAAGGCTCGTTCTTTTTCTCTTGGAATTGATTCTGTGAAAATTCCAAAGAGCCATGTGATGCTATGAAGGATTATGGGAGGCTACATGCTATGAATTCTGAAATATTTGCACTTATTTAGAATGAAACATGGGAGCTTACTAATTTTCTTGTAGATAAGAATGTTGTGGGATGCAGATGGGTATTCATTGTCAAACGTAATCTAGATGGTTCCATAGATAGTTTGAAAGCTAGATTGGTGGAGAAAGGATATAATCAAACATATGGAGTTGATTTCTTTGAGACCTTCTCACATGTGGCTTGTCTTAATTCTATGAGGATCCTTATCTCTCTGGCTACCACCTTTGACTGGTCACTCTTTTAGCTCAATGTCAAAAATACCTTCCTACATGGTGATCTACACGAAGAAGTATACATGGAGCAACCTCCTAGATTTTTTGCTCAGGGGGAACGTCAAAAGGTGTTTATGAGAGAACCCCTTACACTAAATGAGATTACTAAAAACATAAAATGCAATAAATCACTAATTAATTACATACCCAAAAATATGGGTAAATTAAAACTTATTTCACCATCAACACCCATTCTAAAACATTTGCATAAGAGCCCGACATCTTTCTTGTATCCATACTATGCCAAGAATTTGATACGAATTGGTCTATCGCTTTAGCCACAACATATATACATAGGAGAACAATATTCATATATGTCACACAAATAAGCATTAACATGCTAACAGAATTCAGATTCGTTTGAAACACCATATACAAACTTTTCTTGCACAGACCTAAGAGTACATGGACGACTCTAGGACATACTAGACATCTATTCAACTTTCTCATAGATTCATTACTATAGCTCCTATTTGCTTCCACATGTTTGTTTTCTTCACTTCCGATTACCTAAAAAGATGTGGCAAACCACAAGGGTGAGACTCATGTCCCAGCAAGAGATATAACCTCAAAAATGCTTATTGATTACAACATTTTAAATAGTAGATAACTGAGCAGTTGGAGCATGTAATAAACAATTGAACAAATTGAACAGTTCAAGTATGGTAAAGAGATTAAGCAATTAATCTTAGAAACAAGGATTATTATCAATGTATACATAGGTAACAAATAAATCCATTCCTCTAGATATATATCTACTCAAATTTCATCAAATTGCATCTAATAACAATCATCATCATTAATCTGACTATCATCATATTCCTTGCTAACAACACAAACAATATAGTAGCCTAAGCATCTTTGACATCATGAATATGTATAGTAACATCACATGGCTATCAATATTGGCATCTCAAATAAAGGGAACAAATCTATATCATAAGTAGAACTAACATCATAACACAATGAACTGCATAGGCATGATTAGCAATTTAAGCATTTCTAATTACATAGGCATGGCTAGCAATATTAAACATAGCTAGCAGCATCATCTTAACCATTAGTGTCAGTATATTTGACAACATAAGTATGTTTACAACATGAGCATAACTACAACATAAGCATATCTATTATCTGTTATTGTGCTATACATGATCTCAGTGAAAAGAAAGCAAACAAGGGTTATCATTCAATATGAAGCATTGTGTTTAACCCTAAACAGATATGCTAGATGGCTCTTCTTAGATATGTTAGATAGCTATCTTACATCTTTTATTATGCCCTAGAGAATTTGAATCATACCATTCAAAGTCCAACTGACCCCTGTGAAGGACTATTCAGTTCCATACAAGATCTAGGAGTGTCGGTATCCTAAGATCTCTTCCCCTCGATCAGTATGAGTAAAACGACAGTGACATATTAGTCAAAGCTACCACTACAATGATATATTGTCAAGTTGCTAACCACTAGTCCTCCCTTGGTACAGGTCACGACACTAGAAATTAGGGTAAACGCAACCCTCTAATCTAAGGTACCACCATAGTTGTCATCAATCACATCAAATGTCTGAGGCATTACCATAACCATCCTCCATAACCTGCATTGTGGATGACAATGATATATCCTCAACATGCCACCCCCACATACTCAACAATATGTACTCCGTGTTTCCCTTAGGAATACTCATTTCACCATCCAGCAAATTCTAACACTGAAGATGGGTCTACGACACATGGCACTACATGATTAGAGTTGCACTTGATTAATTAGTTATGTCAATTGGGTGAATTATGGCTACATCAAACAAGTGGACATATAAATGCTAATACACTTCTAGCAAGCATATAAATATCACAAATTCAAAAGATATAAAACGTGTGAAACATAATTTTCTCATATCATCATTACATGGTACTATTCACTTGCCATTCATGAGACTACACTAGTCATCATACTATCACAAGATAAAAATCCTTTTCACAATATCATATGGTATCAACCCTTATCAACACAAGAGGATTACACCTCATTTAGTTCTCAAACATGCCCAAAGGTCATTAAAACCATCATACTATTCCCTACAAGATCATCATTATCTTTACATGCCTTATAATAAGGCTCAACAACATCACTTACATATAATACATCATATCAACACAATATTCCATTAAGGAGCTAGGAGATATTCATAAACAATCATGGTAGCATTATATTAACATTAAGACCATTCCTTTATCACATCAACATGCAAGGTATCTAGATATGATTAACCCTCATCATATTCATAATGCACATGTTTAGAATAAGAAAGTATCAACCATGTGGCTATGATAACCACCAATTAACATATTAAGGTTATGATCATATTAAGGCGCTTATTTCACCAGCATGCCATCATATGAGATGGTTAAACATGAATACTAATTTTTATCTATTTGCATTAGATTTAGGTTCAACAAGATAAATTATATTAATGTTACTAATCAACACTCATACCCAAACCCTAACTCATGACATTCCCATTGGATCATGGATGTAGAAGTTGAAGCATCACCATCACATTCCGTACTATTCTAAAGTATGAATCCATACATAAATCATGTTGTAACCATCATGTTATAGCGTACTAGGGTTTCAACAACAATAAGTGAGTACTCCATGATTGTATTAGTCATTCAATGACTATTCATACCAATTACCATCATTTATTTAGATTAAAGCTAGATATACCAAGCTATACCTCATTAGGGTTACCCATTAATTCATTATGGTGATTATAAATCATAACCATACGAGGGAAAGGGAAAGACTACTAGTTTAAGGCATTGAACCATCAAATTATCCTCATCATAATCATAACATTACACTACATGCTTCACCCAAAACAATGGGAATATTGAGGCATCAACTTCTAAACATTAAATGTTAAAAAGGTAAAGCCGTCGGTCATTTACATAAGTATACATCTTAAACAAACCACCTATTAAGTCATTGAGTTCTGATCTAGAAAGAGTCACCATTTTACCCTAAACATCCCTTCATTAACAACATAAAAAGTTCCATTGAGAGTAGGGTAAAACCCACAAGTGATTGTTTATTTAGAAGAAACCATCAATAAATGAGCTTCTTCAGTTGATCTCATAAAGGAAACCATATAAATCACTTTATTAGGATCAACATATTACATTAGGCATCATTCCAATTTATTGGATGAAGAAACATTAAATCTTAACCATTAGGTCAAGTTCATATATTAAAACCATCAATTGTAGTATAGGTTCGACCATTGCATCAAATGACCCAAGAAACCATTGGTTTAAGGATTAATTGATGCTACAACTACATGCTTAACTCACCATAGGTTGTAGAGACCTGGTCCAACATCAGTAGTGACCATTAAGTCACCATACACTGTTAGATCAACACTATATTCATTAATCACCATCAAATATCAAGCTAATGTCACCATTGATTGATAACATCATTAAGGTACTTAGTTGTTGTTCATTAAGCTTATAATTTGGACAAAACATGACCTAAGGGATGAATTTTAGTTGACACCCTTGGTCACCACCATAAATTGTCATGAATACAACACCATAGGGTTGTTACAATGGTACCACCATCGGGTCATGGGTTTATAGAAGAAATCAACTTAAAACCCTAAAATTGACCATTGGTTGATAGGTGCTTAGCACCATAGGTTGTCAAACCAACCTAATACAAGTCATTTTATACCTTAGAAAGAACGTACACATGAATACAAGTTCATCTAGAACTGAATTAGAATAGGGAACAATATAAAAATCAAAATCCAAGTCAAGCATAGCTTTTTAGTGCATGGATCATCATTTTCAAGCAAGAACATGAGCTAGCAAGCTTATGGTAAGCAATAAACATGGAGCACATTATAAAACTTGCCTCTAATGAGAATATAAAATCCCAAACAGAAGAAAACTCGAACAGGTAGTGTAGCATCCAACTAACAAAAACATAATTAACTAATGCGGAAGCGTTCACTAAGCAGCGGATTATAGAAAATCACTAAAAATTTAAAACCTTTTTCAAAGAGACCCAATCATAGGAAAACTCTTTCAACAAGAACCAATGTATTACATTTACATCATGGTTCATAATTATATATCTTATACCATCTCTTTTCAAGGGTTACAACATCAACTGCCTTGTTAAAAGCTAAACACAGACAACATAATAACCTCGAGGCATCAAGCCAAAATCTCAAAACGATACATTAAAAGCACTAAGTACTAACTCCGAGGACCTGAGAGTACAGAGACGACACATAGGACTTCTATCTACCAAACACGATAGACAACACACTCAACCTGAGTTGTCACTGCTGTCCTTGTAGCTGCTGATGTTCTTCATCCGAAAGATATTATCAGTCTCTTTCACACTCGTCCACCTAAAAATGTTGGTTCCCACGGGGGTGAGACAATTGAAAATTGCCCCAGCGAGAGATATAACTCTCCGCCAGAAACATCATTATTGTAGTTTAATTAATATAAAACTGAGCAGAGGATAAGCAGTTTAGATCATTCTCATCTTTTAAAGTATTACACATATCTATGATTGAACAGTAATTCATCTATTCTCTTTATAAGAAATAGAAAGAACATGTATAACATTCATCTACCATACATTTTCAACATCTCAAGCTTTGCTCATGTCATTCATTATTCTGATGTGTCACCCATGATTCATTCTTGTTTCTATTTGTTGGCCTTAGCCAATCTGCTAAACAAGTATTCACTTATGCCATACATGTGATTATATAAATCATCATGTATTATTCAAGCATTAAACTATATCAATCAGGTATAAATGTTTCAGGCATTGGACTATACCAATCCTGATTACACATCCAGGCATTGGACTTTAACCAAACCTAATTACAGGCATTAAGCCTCTGTCAGGTATTTCTAATTATAGAGGCATGGATAGCATGTGAAACATAACTATCAACATGAGATATCTAGCATCATGATTATAATCAACAGTAGCAGTAAGATATCAACATAAGCATGACCATTGTATGTACACAATTACAGTCTTATGCATATCCACAACATAAGTATAATTACTATCTCTTAGTTGCACTAAGCATCATCTTTATGTAAAGAGAACAAACATGGGTTTCCATTCAATGTGAAGCGTCATGTATAACCCTAAACAGATATGCTATACGGCTGTATTACATCTTTTATTATGCCCTAGGGAATTTGAATCGTACCATTCAAAGTCCAACCGACCCCTACGAAGGGCTATTCGGTTCCGTACAAGATCTAGGAGTACCGGCATCCTAAGATCTCTTCCCCTCGGTCAGTACGAGTAAACTGCAGTGACATACCAGTCAAACTGCCAACAGTGACATATAGTCAACTGATAACAACTAGTCCGTACTTGGTACAAGTTACGACACTAGAAAACAGGGTATACAAAACCCTCTAATCCGAGGTACAACCGCAGCTGTCCTCAATCACATCAAATATTTGAGGCATGACCATAGCCATCCTCTGTAACCTGCAATTGTGGATGACAAGTATATATATATATCCTCAACCTGCCACCCCCGCATATTCAACAATATGCGCTCCGAGTTTCCCTTAGGAATACTCGTTTCACCATCCAGCAAGTTCTGACACTGAAGATGGTTCTACGGCACAGGGCACTACATGATTAGAGTTGCACTTAATTAGTTATGCCAATTAGGTGAATTAAGGCTGCATCAAACAAGTGGACATACAAACCCTAATTCATTTCTAGCAAGCATATAAATATCAAAACCTGAAAAGATATAAAACATATGAAACATAATTTCTCATCTCTTCATCACATGGTAATATTCACTTGCCATTCATTAGATTACACCAATTATCATATTATCACAGGATATAAATCCTTTTCACAATAGCACAGGGTATCAACCCTTATCAACATAAGAGGAATACACCTCATTCAGGGCTCAATCATGCCCATGAAACATCTTGTTACTTCTTACCAGGTAACATCTAACCATATGACTCACAAGGCCATTAAACATCTTGTCACCTCTCACTAGGCAACAATAACATATTAACTCATGTAATATAATAGTAACACCACTATTTCCTCCACAGGGTTAGGGTTTACTATTCACATCAATTAGGGTTTCATGTTTATTTTATCAATACAACCCTAATATATTGTTCCATACATCTAGGAGCATCCATCGACATTCCAAGTATTTAATATTCTTATCATTTATCATTAAATGATCATCAACACAAGGTATGAGTTTATCTCTCATCATTATCATGGTATGATTACATCATACTCATTTTAGCTTACTTATCAAGTATGTTAAACTCATTACATTTCATTGTGACAATTTACATAACACTCTCCTTGTGTATCTTATCTAAAAATATTGGATTTGAGATGCATCAAGGTATATCAACCCTGAAATGCTAAATGTGATATCTATCATGTCTCAATGTATCACTTCCCTCATCACTTCTATCTTACATGAGTTTATTAACTTATCTTATAATAAGGAATTTCACATCTTAATACTTTCATCCACCAACCTATCACCTTTACCATGATGTGCATAGATCACACACAAAGATTGTCCAACTATCTTCAATGATATGGACTCATCTCAAATTAAGGCATTGCTTGTTATAAGGTTGCCTATAGTCAACCACTTAAGATATTTCATCATTATAGGGTATTACTCATTATTTCATCATTAAGGTTTACTCATATCATTACCCAGACATTAGGGTTATGATTTATCATCATATTGCCCATGATTAGAATTCCATGCACTATAGCCCAAATTTAGGGTTTTACATAGCTTTACTCTGTGTTAGGTTTAAGGTTTCATATGACATCGCCCTCAATTAGGGTTTCACATGGAATCATCCTCAATTAGAGTTTCTCAGGGAATCACCCTCAATTAGGGTTTCACTAATCATCCCAATTAGGGTTTCATTCAATTACCCATAAATTAGGGATTCCTTATTCCTCTAATTAGGGTTTGGTATTTCATTACCTTAAATTAGAGTTACCCAAGTCATTACCCTTAATTAGGGTTACTCTATTACCCTTAATTAGGGTTACACTATTACCCTAGATTAGGGTTTTACTCAAAATTTCCCTAAATCAGGGTTAGGGTTCGTTAACCTTCTCAATTAGGGTTTCTTGATCTCTTTACTAAGGATCCTACCCTAAATAACCATATGAATCATACTCATGTATGAATTCATTTCTATCATTCTCTCCACTTGATTTGGTTACATCAACCATATGATCAAATACAAACAACTATGTTTGACATAGTATACTGAGTTATTGCTTCCATAAACAATTAGGGTTTGCTTAATTGAATAGCCTTCAACTCACGATTCCTTGGGAGTTAATCCCTAAAATTTGGTGAGTCATTAGACCACATCATTAGGAACAGTAATCCCAAACATTCAACCCTTGGTCAATGCATTCAAACGGTCTTGAGACCGTTTACTCAAAAAGGTCAATTAAATCAGATTGAAAATCAGCACTTAATTCAATTAGGTTTCCCTAATTGATTAGGCTTCAACTCACGATTCCTTGGGAGTTAATCCCTCCAATTTGGAGGGTCATTAACCAACATCATTATAAACAGTAATCCCAAACGGTCAATGCTTGGTCAACACACTCAAATGGTCTTGAAACCGTTTTCCCAAACAGGTCAAGTTGATCAGGTTGAAAATCAGCATTTAATTCAATTCGATTTATCTAATTGATTGGCCTTCAACTCACGATTCCTTTGGAGTTAACCCCTAAAATTTGGAGGGTTATTATCCTACATAATTAGGAACAAGATTCCCAAACGTTCAACGCTTGTTCAACCATATCAAACGGTCTTGAAACCGTTTTCCCTAAAACAGTTTTCTGAAACTGCATAGCCAATCAATTTAAAACGATTTGGAATAGATATCAAGACCATTTGGCTTGGTACTTTTCTTTGGATAAGCATATAGGATGATGTAATCATCCCCTTCCTTCGAAAAACCAAGAACAGCAACTGTTTTTGATGGAAATTGCAGCAAGGAAACAAGTATGTATCAAATTGAAGAAAACAATCAACAAAGCATAATTGATTGATGCAATAGCAATGATTAAGGGTTTGAGTTATAAAAACCGCCTCCAATTGAGCTCCAAAGCTTCAAGCTCACGCCATTAATGGTGGATGAATCTCTAGCAACTCCCCCTAAGCTCGTCCTCAAGCTTTTGGATGAAAAAGTTGGCTAGGGTTGAAGAGGAGATCCAAATAAGAAGAAATCAATGATTTATTTTTTATTTCCACCATGGAATCAAGAAGAACGAAGGTCAAGGACCTTACCAACAGGTTGGGGTCGTCCTCCTGCTCCTACACAGCTCCTTAGTCGTTTTCCAAGCAAGGGTAAAGAAAATAATCCGAAATAGCCTTTGTTTTGGCTTGGTAAAGGTACTTTTATAAGAAACTTGATGAGAGAGAAAATGCATTATTAAAATGCATTAAATTCCAAAAATATGGCCGCCTCTTCCCCCTCAAATTCCCCTCAAAATCCTTAAGGACGAGGTTATCTTCATTGCCTCTTATTCCTCTTCATTATCCATCAATTTAAAGAAAAGCAAATTAAGCACCTTAGATCATATTATAATAATATTCCAATTTGAGTGGATATTGCTTTTCTTTATAATAATGGTGAGTGGGTTATCCACTTGCTTGAGATATTTTTGTGGCCTAGAAAAGTCACAAATGTGTTCACACTTGAGCAAATTCAACCATCTCGTTTTTGGTTGAAGGCCCTTCAATTATTATATTTGTTTTTACACTAAATAGAATTAGGGTTTCAATTAGGATTAAATCTTGATTATTTTAATATCAAGATTCTCTCTCCTCCAACTTAATTCAAATGAGGCGCCCCTCTCATTTTATTTTCTCTACTTGATGCCAATAAACATTAGGGACCTTATTGAAGTGGTAATTTACATATTACACCCTAGGTTTTGGGTAAATTGCACATTACACCAAAACTAGGTTTTCATGCACATACATTGCTTTATCAGCTCTTTCTTGGTATTTAGGCTTCCATAAGCCATACCTCAGCATCATCTTTACTCTAATGATGCTTCAACACATGAGGAACATATTATCATGCACAATTTTCACTTAAACCCCTCAACTTGGGTAATTTGCACTTTAGTCCAAAACAGGCAAAACATTGATTTCAACAATGTTCAAAAAGGATAAGAATTGTAATATAAGTTCCTCTTGAACCATAATTACCTTTCACAAGATGAGATTAAGCATTTAATCATATTTCTTAATCAAAACACCTAGGGTTAAGGTATAACCCAGGTCAGGGTTGTTACAAATTATAAACCCCTAACAAGGATTTCGTCCTCGAAATCCAGATAAAGGAAGACAAATGTATATTATTCATCATACTATCTAGTCTTCACATATCATCTCCTTATCATAGATACACCATAAAACTTTGATCAGCACCAAGTGTTTCCATACAAAATTCTCATAGAATCAACACACAAGGCACATGCCCCACTGTCCCTCATCATTGACTATAGAGTCAACTTTGTGTCAAATAACACTTTTCTTATTCAGAGAAGCATCATACATTCTTTATTAGTATCATGTTTATGCAGAGCATAAACCCCTAACATATGATGTTCATATTATTATAATCAGACTAATTTCACAGTTGACCAATCCAGGTAGCCAACCTAACCCATCTGATATCTCTCAGATACCATAATCTTTCACCTTGATATCTATCACATGTGTTGGAAACACATCATATATATCTCTTCCTTTCATCTTGGAACATTATGTGTTTCATATGTCCTCATCTTGGGACCAAAGTCCAAGATAACTGATACTTTTCTAAGTATCCATCACATGAACACATTTATCTTATGCACATCAAGTGTCCTAAGACCCACTTGATGGTCATGTCCCTGAAAGGAAAGAAAACAAGGATTCATATTCCTCTTATTAATTTATGTATTTTCAACTATTCATGAATCATTTACTCTTTAGCTCTTCCTAGGTTCCTTGCCTTTAGCATAGGAATTATAAGGATGATTACATGAAATTATCCATTTAGCATGTTTATGATCATCTCATGATCTCATCATATTTCCCATTTCTTCGTTAGGGAAAATACATTTATTATACTTACATCATTATTGAACAGGTTTCATTTCCCTTATTCTTATCCTTATCTTATGAGGAGTACACTTTTAGTTCCTCATACAACATGCTCATTTGAGATTATCTCAGACTTCTCTTTCTTATACTTAGTATATCACACATTTATTCATTCCATATTTCTGATTTCATGATACTCATTAGATTGTATCAGAATGACTGCTTGATCAGGGCAATCAGAGAGATTACAATCTAAGAGTTTCCATACTCACTTTATCATCAATAGTTGTATACCTGGCCAGGGTATATAAATACTGAGATTAGGTAGTATGCACTTTATTTGTGATCATATTCCTCACTTTTAATATCATTATACACACATGACTTTCCCATGTTCCAACATGACTAAGTCATTTAGGAACTCTTTTAAAGCTCAAACTTCTATATTAAGGACTGATAACCTAGATCGTAAAGCTAGTATCCAGTCCACTATATGCATTACTGTTGCTCTAATCTACCCAACAGTAATACTTAAAGAAAGATTTTCTTATCATAAATGGATCAACTAGGAGACTCTTAGGCAATTGTCTCTGTCTTGCCTGCTCCCATGCACCTCTTCTTGGTGCAATATTGCTGCTCTCAGCAGCAATCTCGTCATGTGACCCAGTCATCTTTAAGTTTTTCTTCTCTTATATGAGCAGAAGACATTATCAGATACACTAGATGATACCAGAACAGACTCTACTACCTTAGTCCTATGTCTCTGTAGACTCAGCGAACCTAGAGCTCTGATACCACTTAATTGTAGCATCCAACTAACAAAAACATAATTAACTAATGCGGAAGCGTTCACTAAGTAGCGGATTATAGAAAATCACTAAAAATTTAAAACCTTTTTCAAAGAGACCCAATCATAGGAAAACTCTTTCAACAAGAACCAATGTATTACATTTACATCATGGTTCATAATTATATATCTTATACCATCTCTTTTCAAGGGTTACAACATCAACTGCCTTGTTAAAAGCTAAACACAGACAACATAATAACCTCGAGGCATCAAGCCAAAATCTCAAAACGATACATTAAAAGCACTAAGTACTAACTCCGAGGACCTGAGAGTACAGAGACGACACATAGGACTTCTATCTACCAAACACGATAGACAACACACTCAACCTGAGTTGTCACTGCTGTCCTTGTAGCTGCTGATGTTCTTCATCCGAAAGATATTATCAGTCTCTTTCACACTCGTCCACCTAAAAATGTTGGTTCCCACGGGGGTGAGACAATTGAAAATTGCCCCAGCGAGAGATATAACTCTCCGCCAGAAACATCATTATTGTAGTTTAATTAATATAAAACTGAGCAGAGGATAAGCAGTTTAGATCATTCTCATCTTTTAAAGTATTACACATATCTATGATTGAACAGTAATTCATCTATTCTCTTTATAAGAAATAGAAAGAACATGTATAACATTCATCTACCATACATTTTCAACATCTCAAGCTTTGCTCATGTCATTCATTATTCTGATGTGTCACCCATGATTCATTCTTGTTTCTATTTGTTGGCCTTAGCCAATCTGCTAAACAAGTATTCACTTATGCCATACATGTGATTATATAAATCGTCATGTATTATTCAAGCATTAAACTATATCAATCAGGTATAAATGTTTCAGGCATTGGACTATACCAATCCTGATTACACATCCAGGCATTGGACTTTAACCAAACCTAATTACAGGCATTAAGCCTCTGTCAGGTATTTCTAATTATAGAGGCATGGATAGCATGTGAAACATAACTATCAACATGAGATATCTAGCATCATGATTATAATCAACAGTAGCAGTAAGATATCAACATAAGCATGACCATTGTATGTACACAATTACAGTCTTATGCATATCCACAACATAAGTATAATTACTATCTCTTAGTTGCACTAAGCATCATCTTTATGTAAAGAGAACAAACATGGGTTTCCATTCAATGTGAAGCGTCATGTATAACCCTAAACAGATATGCTATACGGCTGTATTACATCTTTTATTATGCCCTGGGGAATTTGAATCGTACCATTCAAAGTCCAACCGACCCCTACGAAGGGCTATTCGATTCCGTACAAGATCTAGGA
The DNA here is from genome assembly GCA_963693085.1 of Alisma plantago-aquatica. NCBI lineage: Eukaryota > Viridiplantae > Streptophyta > Magnoliopsida > Alismatales > Alismataceae > Alisma > Alisma plantago-aquatica. The sequence goes on from OY856412.1 coordinate 1,001,699,216, forward strand.
GTACCGGCATCCTAAGATCTCTTCCCCTCGGTCAGTACGAGTAAACTGCAGTGACATACCAGTCAAACTGCCAACAGTGACATATAGTCAACTGATAACAACTAGTCCGTACTTGGTACAAGTTACGACACTAGAAAACAGGGTATACAAAACCCTCTAATCCGAGGTACAACCGCAGCTGTCCTCAGTCACATCAAATATTTGAGGCATGACCATAGCCATCCTCTGTAACCTGCAATTGTGGATGACAAGTATATATATATATCCTCAACCTGCCACCCCCGCATATTCAACAATATGCGCTCCGAGTTTCCCTTAGGAATACTCGTTTCACCATCCAGCAAGTTCTGACACTGAAGATGGTTCTACGGCACAGGGCACTACATGATTAGAGTTGCACTTAATTAGTTATGCCAATTAGGTGAATTAAGGCTGCATCAAACAAGTGGACATACAAACCCTAATTCATTTCTAGCAAGCATATAAATATCAAAACCTGAAAAGATATAAAACATATGAAACATAATTTCTCATCTCTTCATCACATGGTAATATTCACTTGCCATTCATTAGATTACACCAATTATCATATTATCACAGGATATAAATCCTTTTCACAATAGCACAGGGTATCAACCCTTATCAACATAAGAGGAATACACCTCATTCAGGGCTCAATCATGCCCATGAAACATCTTGTTACTTCTTACCAGGTAACATCTAACCATATGACTCACAAGGCCATTAAACATCTTGTCACCTCTCACTAGGCAACAATAACATATTAACTCATGTAATATAATAGTAACACCACTATTTCCTCCACAGGGTTAGGGTTTACTATTCACATCAATTAGGGTTTCATGTTTATTTTATCAATACAACCCTAATATATTGTTCCATACATCTAGGAGCATCCATCGACATTCCAAGTATTTAATATTCTTATCATTTATCATTAAATGATCATCAACACAAGGTATGAGTTTATCTCTCATCATTATCATGGTATGATTACATCATACTCATTTTAGCTTACTTATCAAGTATGTTAAACTCATTACATTTCATTGTGACAATTTACATAACACTCTCCTTGTGTATCTTATCTAAAAATATTGGATTTGAGATGCATCAAGGTATATCAACCCTGAAATGCTAAATGTGATATCTATCATGTCTCAATGTATCACTTCCCTCATCACTTCTATCTTACATGAGTTTATTAACTTATCTTATAATAAGGAATTTCACATCTTAATACTTTCATCCACCAACCTATCACCTTTACCATGATGTGCATAGATCACATACAAAGATTGTCCAACTATCTTCAATGATATGGACTCATCTCAAATTAAGGCATTGCTTGTTATAAGGTTGCCTATAGTCAACCACTTAAGATATTTCATCATTATAGGGTATTACTCATTATTTCATCATTAAGGTTTACTCATATCATTACCCAGACATTAGGGTTATGATTTATCATCATATTGCCCATGATTAGAATTCCATGCACTATAGCCCAAATTTAGGGTTTTACATAGCTTTACTCTGTGTTAGGTTTAAGGTTTCATATGACATCGCCCTCAATTAGGGTTTCACATGGAATCATCCTCAATTAGAGTTTCTCAGGGAATCACCCTCAATTAGGGTTTCACTAATCATCCCAATTAGGGTTTCATTCAATTACCCATAAATTAGGGATTCCTTATTCCTCTAATTAGGGTTTGGTATTTCATTACCTTAAATTAGAGTTACCCAAGTCATTACCCTTAATTAGGGTTACTCTATTACCCTTAATTAGGGTTACACTATTACCCTAGATTAGGGTTTTACTCAAAATTTCCCTAAATCAGGGTTAGGGTTCGTTAACCTTCTCAATTAGGGTTTCTTGATCTCTTTACTAAGGATCCTACCCTAAATAACCATATGAATCATACTCATGTATGAATTCATTTCTATCATTCTCTCCACTTGATTTGGTTACATCAACCATATGATCAAATACAAACAACTATGTTTGACATAGTATACTGAGTTATTGCTTCCATAAACAATTAGGGTTTGCTTAATTGAATAGCCTTCAACTCACGATTCCTTGGGAGTTAATCCCTCAAATTTGGTGAGTCATTAGACCACATCATTAGGAACAGTAATCCCAAACATTCAACCCTTGGTCAATGCATTCAAACGGTCTTGAGACCGTTTACTCAAAAAGGTCAATTAAATCAGATTGAAAATCAGCACTTAATTCAATTAGGTTTCCCTAATTGATTAGGCTTCAACTCACGATTCCTTGGGAGTTAATCCCTCCAATTTGGAGGGTCATTAACCAACATCATTATAAACAGTAATCCCAAACGGTCAATGATTGGTCAACACACTCAAATGGTCTTGAAACCGTTTTCCCAAACAGGTCAAGTTGATCAGGTTGAAAATCAGCATTTAATTCAATTCGATTTATCTAATTGATTGGCCTTCAACTCACGATTCCTTTGGAGTTAACCCCTAAAATTTGGAGGGTTATTATCCTACATAATTAGGAACAAGATTCCAAAACGTTCAACGCTTGTTCAACCATATCAAACGGTCTTGAAACCGTTTTCCCTAAAACAGTTTTCTGAAACTGCATAGCCAATCAATTTAAAACGATTTGGAATAGATATCAAGACCATTTGGCTTGGTACTTTTCTTTGGATAAGCATATAGGATGATGTAATCATCCCCTTCCTTCGAAAAACCAAGAACAGCAACTGTTTTTGATGGAAATTGCAGCAAGGAAACAAGTATGTATCAAATTGAAGAAAACAATCAACAAAGCATAATTGATTGATGCAATAGCAATGATTAAGGGTTTGAGTTATAAAAACCGCCTCCAATTGAGCTCCAAAGCTTCAAGCTCACGCCATTAATGGTGGATGAAGCTCTAGCAACTCCCCCTAAGCTCGTCCTCAAGCTTTTGGATGAAAAAGTTGGCTAGGGTTGAAGAGGAGATCCAAATAAGAAGAAATCAATGATTTATTTTTTATTTCCACCATGGAATCAAGAAGAACGAAGGTCAAGGACCTTACCAACAGGTTGGGGTCGTCCTCCTGCTCCTACACAGCTCCTTAGTCGTTTTCCAAGCAAGGGTAAAGAAAATAATCCGAAATAGCCTTTGTTTTGGCTTGGTAAAGGTACTTTTATAAGAAACTTGATGAGAGAGAAAATGCATTATTAAAATGCATTAAATTCCAAAAATATGGCCGCCTCTTCCCCCTCAAATTCCCCTCAAAATCCTTAAGGACGAGGTTATCTTCATTGCCTCTTATTCCTCTTCATTATCCATCAATTTAAAGAAAAGCAAATTAAGCACCTTAGATCATATTATAATAATATTCCAATTTGAGTGGATATTGCTTTTCTTTATAATAATGGTGAGTGGGTTATCCACTTGCTTGAGATATTTTCGTGGCCTAGAAAAGTCACAAATGTGTTCACACTTGAGCAAATTCAACCATCTCGTTTTTGGTTGAAGGCCCTTCAATTATTATATTTGTTTTTACACTAAATAGAATTAGGGTTTCAATTAGGATTAAATCTTGATTATTTTAATATCAAGATTCTCTCTCCTCCAACTTAATTCAAATGAGGCGCCCCTCTCATTTTATTTTCTCTACTTGATGCCAATAAACATTAGGGACCTTATTGAAGTGGTAATTTACATATTACACCCTGGGTTTTGGGTAAATTGCACATTACACCAAAACTAGGTTTTCATGCACATACATTGCTTTATCAGCTCTTTCTTGGTATTTAGGCTTCCATAAGCCATACCTCAGCATCATCTTTACTCTAATGATTCTTCAACACATGAGGAACATATTATCATGCACAATTTGCACTTAAACCCCTCAACTTGGGTAATTTGCACTTTAGTCCAAAACAGGCAAAACATTGATTTCAACAATGTTCAAAAAGGATAAGAATTGTAATATAAGTTCCTCTTGAACCATAATTACCTTTCACAAGATGAGATTAAGAATTTAATCATATTTCTTAATCAAAACACCTAGGGTTAAGGTATAACCCAGGTCAGGGTTGTTACAGGTAGGGTAGAAAATCCAAGAATAAGCTTTTAACTCGTCCATCTAGCACCTTTCTTCATCAAATGAGCAAATTCTAAGCATAAGGAGTAAGAAAGGTATTTAGAGAAATTTCTACAATGGAACAACAAGGTTCTGACCTGGAGAAAGGTAGGAGGAAAGATAAAAAAGAAATAAATGGAGGAAAGAAGGAGATTCTTACTCTTTTAGGTCAAGATCACTAGAAGGAAGTTTTTTAAACCCTAAAAGGAAGTCAATTGCAACCCTAGATTTTTTTCCAAGAAGATTCCCAATTTATTCTTCCTTGGATAGGAAATTTGCAGGAGCACAGAGGGATAATGAGGTTCATAGATGGAGGGAAGTGGTGGAGAGAAAATGGCTCGTTTGGGTGCTTAGGGATAAGTATATGAAACTTTAAGATAAAGAAAAAGAAAAAGTTGAAGTTCTAGTATCTTTCCAAGTGTTCATGGCCTTAAACTATTAAGAATATACAATCACACTCACAAGCAGCTCCTCCACCATCCATATAGACCTACTTATGTCTCCTTTATCGAATTTCCAAGCCAATCAAATAATTCATTAGATGATAGCTACTAGAGGTAGCTCATCCATGAAGCGGTAAACCCTAAAATGCCCTTGATGATAACACCATCAAACCATGGCTGAACAAGGAGTAATGATGGAGCTTCCACTCTTGTGGAATTGCGTGCACCACTAAAAATCCTAAAGATGGAAATTCTTTAGGTTTAGCCTTGCTGATACTAGATCGAGAACTCCACCCACGTATGCTAGGATACGTGGAAGTCTTATTGTAGTATAGTTAAGGGTCAAATTGACAGGACAAAAGTCTTGTCAAGATTAACAAGATAGAAAATGTTAGAATTTCACTTAACTCCTTGACGGTTGGTATCTAGATCAAAGAGTTCATTTGGTTGTTTTAAACTAAATGTAAGTAAAACAAAATCAAGAAAGTAAATTTAAGGTTGTAAACAATGTTGAGAAACCACTAAGATGTGATCGACTTTCTCCACCACTATGCATGGATCAAAACACGCAACGTAAAAAAAACATAACCTGCAACAAGAGTCTAAGCAGCTAGTATCTTTGTAGATTTAGTTTCCTTTCGGAGGATTAACTACGAGAAGTGTGGGAATGTTGCAATGCCAACCATCCCCACATGAATGTTCATGTACTTTACATCATTCCCTTTGCAAAGTGTGTTCCTCGACTTATCAAGGTTGTAATTTCATACGTCAACTGATTCCATTTCATAGGATGAAAGTACAACAATGGATGTGAGTTTACTCCACTTCTTGAAAAACTCCCCTAGATACTGAAACACATGCATGGTGGGTACATGCATCAAGAACCAACATTCAATTGAGATTTGAATCTGATACTATGAACGTAGACAATCCATACTAAAAGATAAAAGGTAACACAAGTTGGTGATCAAGCAACAAGAATTCATTAAATTATTGATGTTGAACTGAAAAGAAAGTATATCTCTATTGCAAACTATGGATTACGTTGCATGAAATGAAAACATGGGTAGCAGGGCTACTCCTCGCACCCTAGTATATAAGACTACTCCCTCATGGCAAGGACAAAGAAGGAGGTGAGAAGATATAGAGAGAACATCATCTCCACGAAGGAGGGAGAAAGGTCAACCTCTTTTGAGAGAGAGAGAGAGAGAGCGATGATCTTCACCCGTCGTAGGTTGCTCGATGACAAAACCTCCTCTTCCCACCTTCTTTGGCGATGAGAGAGAAAGCAACTTCTGGATGGAGTGTGAATCTCCGACCGGTAGCCTCGGGGCGATGGATGAAGGATGGAACATCTCTCGAGCACTAGAGGCAGCCTTTGGACGTATGAGACTTGATGACTTATGAGGACCATTTGGGTCTTATTTATAGGCTTTGGGTGAAGTCCAAACGGTTTGGGCAGTTTTGGACCCAAATTGTCTTGAAGACCGTTTGGATTCGTGCTGTCTTGAGACCATTTGGCCTCGTACAGTCTTGGGACCGTTTGGCCTCGTGCGATCTCAGGACCATTTGGCCTTGCACGGTTTTGGGACCGTGTAGCTCCATGCGGTCTCGGGACCATGTGACTCCATGCGGTCTCGGGACCGTAGGACTCCATGCGGTCTCAGGACCGTGTGACTCCATGCGGTCTCGGGACTGTGTGACTCCATGCGGTCTTGGGACCGTATGATGCCATGCGGTCTTGGGACCTGGTAGTCTCCAAACGGTCCCAGGCCGTTTTGAACTTTTGTGATTTTTTTTTATTTTTCTGTAAAAAGGGAGAAAAGTTAATCTAATGGTATATTTGCAATAAAGGAGGAAAGTTAAGGATTCTATCTAATTTATCTGAGAAAGAGTATGGAAAACTGAGGAAAATAATTAAGATAACATCACAAAATGGGAGGTTATCACCCCCCCTAACTTAGAGTCTAGCTTGTCCTCAAGCTAGATAGAGCTAAGGCACGTAGTGGCGAGGCGATTTTATTTAGTTAAGATTTCCATACTCTTGCTTCAATTCTAAACCAGAGATCTCCTAAGGTCGTATCGAAGCTTTTTCTTGCCCTAACTGTTTTAGGTGCTAAGATTTGCTTGGATATCAGGTTTCTTCCATATCACGTATCTTGCATTGGGACCACCCCCTATGCATGTTGTCAACTCTAATCAACTTTATACTTCTCTAAAAAACCTACCAGAAGCTATAGTGGGTATGAGGGTTGGCTAGAGGCTTGTTGTATAACTCCCCCTTTGAGTGGGAGAGTGATTTGTATATGCATTTAGGGTCTCACTACCGGGCATGATACATCTGCCTTGGTGAGGGAAGCTGAATGTACCGGCCGGGCGAGTCCTTTATCATCCTTTCATATACTTGGATACCTTAGGGTTTCACTACCGGGCATGACACATCTGCCTTTGTGAGGGAAGTTGAATGTACCATCCGGGCGAGACCTTTATTGGCTCTTCATATAAGTCCTTATGCGTGGCACAACTCTCATATTTTTATTCAACACTCTGGCTTTTATTCGTAAACTCACAGGCTTAGGATTTGGAATTTTTAGAGGTTTTTGTTGGGCGGCCAAGCCTCTTTTATTTGAAGAGAAGAAGGTTGTTCTTAGAGTTTCTTGACATGCACTTATTTGGTTTCTACTTAGTGGTCCACTTGCGAGGCTTCTTGATTTGGATGTCACCTGATATCCCTCCCGCCCTTGAGAGTGTTTGGCTTGTTTTGACCTTGATGTTGACCTGTGGAGAGTCAGATGCATAATTGAAGAAAAAAGCATGAAAATCTAGTGTGGAGATTTTATTAATTTGCCATTACATGTTTGTATGCTATTCTTGTTATTTCTCTAAAGGACTAACTGGATTCTAAAGTTAGTTGGGGATGATTTTTTCTAAGAGGGATGTTACTCTTATGTGCAGGGTTTATTTTAACAGGGGAATTACTTTAAAACAAAAACTAAATGTGCAAAGAAAGCTACAAAATTTGTACAAAATTTAAAGAAAAGGTAGAGAGGTAAGGATTTGAAAATGATACCTCACCCTTGTCTAGTGTACTCCCCCCCCTAAATTATCACTCACTCTGTCCTTAGAGTGTCAAAGTGATAGGTTGAGAAGTACAAGGATAAGGGCATCAAACTTCAGTTAGTCCTTTATTAGCTCTAGGTGCGCGGAGAAGATTAGCAGTGAACTTTCCACGTAATGCGTGGTAATCCATGTCTGTCATGTGCTCTACTGGTCTTCTAAGGACCATGATGGTGCACATCCAGTAGAGGACGTGGAAACCACAATCGTTTGACTCACGAAGCTGCTGGGGACATTTGTGGCTGAAGGCAGGGCGATGAAAGTGTTCTTTACCATATGCCCATGTGTGCTTGCTGAGAAGGTCATGTAGTTGGTCAGCACACTCCTTCGCCACCTCCTCTGTGGGCATTCTTGGTGTTGTAGTATATTGTTGCTGGTCTGGATTGTACTGGCTGTCGGAACTGTTATATATGATTATTGTTCCATCATGAAGATTTGTTGCCAGTAGAATCTAGTGCTTGGAATGAAGGAAAGGAAGCAGGATAAACTTTAAAGTCATATGTTGGAGGAAAGAAATGAGTGCCTCAGTTGTTCCAAAGTTCTTTAGCTTGAGGAGATCATCCTTCATATATGCTGAAGCCATATAGGTCATAGGGTGATTCCATCCAAGAAGATATTCATAGGCGGCCATCAAACTCACGAATAGAGACCCTTTGAACTGAACAGTTTCACGTAGCGCATCTGCCATAACCAGAATATCTCTAGCTAGAAAAACGAGATCATCTTTCTCGGCGTAAAGCCTAGACATGATGAGCCAAAGTTCATTTTCGGAAAGAATTTTGCAGGTGCTGGGGTCAAAATTAGGGAATGTCAGTGTAATGGCAGACAGGGGGACCTTTTGTGAAGATTGTATGTTGATGGTGGCCCCGGTGAGCAACTCGGTGTCCCCTTTCTCATCTTCCAAGTCAAAAGAATAAGGGTCCCATTGTTTCTTCTCGGGGACCTTGACGACCTATTGTTTCTCCAACTCCTTTATTGTTTGTCGGAATGGATGCTTTTGAGGACATTGGATGGCCGAGTAAAGGTAGTGAGGAACATCGTTAGGTACCATAGTTGGGTCCTTGAAGAACCTTCTATCACATATTAGCTCCATGGCGTAACACCCTCATAGAGAATAAAAATCCTCTATGGCCAACTCAGTGAAAGGGATTTGTTGATTGAGCACTTGGATGTGGTGTATAGTGTAAAAGGGGCAATCCCTAGATCCTTCTTGTGTTTGGACTTGTGGTTTGATGATTTGGAACCAGGGTTGGTTCCAACCATCTCAGAGGGATGGGCATGCATCCCAAATCAATTTTAGAAGCCAAAAAGGGATGCATCTGGCCTCCTCGGCTTCAATACCAGCACAATTAATTATTCCAACCTTTAGTTCACTGGTGCAAAAATTGTACACCTTGGTGTCTCAAACCGCAGTGTCCATGATCATAAGCATCCAGTGGCCAGAAACTTGAAAGGGCACGATTATATAGTGTGCTTTTCTGGAAATCCCCCTCTGCAACCTCTCGATAGATTTGCTTTGTAAATCTTTATATAATAGACTCATGGCTAGAGAAGGTGAAGCGTTAAGTACTGGTTGCTGCCGTTTAGAGCTTTTGTAGGTTTTGATAGAATTGGAAAAGAGGACACAGAAGATTTCCATCTTCACCGCTGATTGTGGTTGATGGATGGTGCGGAAGTTTTCACGTGTCAACTTGTGTTGAGTCTTTGTATTTTGGTAAATAACATCTCCCCCTTCTTTGGAATCATCTACGATAGTGTTTAGGATGAAAATGTATTGAGCATCTAGGGTAGAGATGGACGCCGTGTCTAAATCGTGCATCTTGTGAGGTAGAGGTGGCGGCGGGGGAAGCTCTTGTGGAGGGTGGGGAGAAGTCTGCTCCAAATCTTCTATGTAGTGTTGCAGAACGGTATCTTTCTCTGAATTAGAAGCAGAGTCGAGATCTTCATATGTATCTAAACTAACTCTGTCTAAGTCTTTGTGTCTTGGTAGAAGGGGTGAAGACTGCTCCGGGGCAGAGTGTTCTGGTTGTGGTTGACTCGTGCTGGTTCTGAATAAACATTGTTGGAACTCAAGAAAGGCTTCTGCTTTGGTGGTTTCCCCTAGAGATCCCAATGCAGAATAGTCAAGAAATTGATCCCCATATGACATATTAACGTTGTCATTGTGAGTAGGGGATTTGGGATCTTTATCACCTTCGTGGTGATCTTTCTGTTGTTTTAGTGAAGCTCCTCGGCTGGGGCCCTCCCAAACATTGTTTGGGTCATCAGATTTATTGTCTGAGGAGGTGCTATTGTTGGAGTCAGCCGAGGAGTCAAAATCCACATCTTCATTTTCTTCTTTATCATCTTCTTCGTCTGCTGCCTTATCGGTTGTCTTCTTTGGTGGAGGCTTCTTGCACTGCCTGTGGAGTGCTTGTAGTTCGTCGAAAGCCACTTGTACATGCTCGTGTGTTTCAATCAGTGCATCGTGGGTTTCTTTGAGATCTCAATAACAATCCTCGGCAGAGAGGAGTCATGTAGAGAGGTCCGTCACTTGAGTTCTTAGTTGGTTCATTTCATCGTTGGATGACTCCTCTTGGCAGTTATTGAGTTGTGTGAGGGTGGTGTTGATGTCATCCAAGCACTTGCTTAAAGTAGTTTGTTGCTGCTTAGGCTTGTGTAGAGTTTCTGGAAATGGTTGATTTTGCATAGAAATCCTGTCGACTCGCTGGACCAGATCGCCTTGCTGGCTTTTCACTTCAAGTACCAAATTTGGAAGTTGTTGCAGGCGGTTGTCGGTGCGTTCGACTTTCATGGCCGCTGCTTTCTACTGTTGGTGGATGCTTGAGAGGATGCCTGGCAGGGCACTGTTTTACTCATCAATCTTGGTGACCTGTGTAGTTAGACCCTGCACATAAGAAAAAATAGATTGTAAAATATTAGAAGGGTTGGTGAGGAGGTTTTGGATAGCATCAAATTGACATCTGAATTCCTCACCGACGTTTGTAAAAGGGACCCCAGATGTGGAAGGATGGGGTGGTTGGGGTCGAGGTGGACGGGTGGAAGTTTCTTGTGAAAGAGACACTGTTGAGGGTCCCACAACCTACGTGGTGACTGTAGATGGAGTCACCAGTGGTGTCGGGGTAGTGGAGGAAAAAATGGTGACATTCCCAGTGAGAATGGTGGGACCGAAAATGTTCAGGGGAATAGGGTGGAGATGGGAGCAGAGGAGGTGAAGTCGGGTGTTGGAGTGGAGAATGGGATACCCGAAGGGAAAAAGGTTGAGGTGGAAGATGTGGGTGGAGGTGTGGATGTGGGGAAAGGAATTGTTGTTGGGATTGTTGTGGAGAAAGGTGGGAGGGTGGTAGATGGTTTGAGAGTAGTGGATGGTAGTGTTGTAGGGGTAGTGGTGGTGGCGAGCTCATCAGTTAGGCTTATGATGAATGAGTCTAATGATGAGGTATTGATAAGGTCCTCAGGGTGGGGGCATTTTGTCTCAGGATTTAGCTTTGATGTCAGCATCCCCAACAGCTGTTGTGGTTGTAAACGTGCCTTAGATGGTGGTTTTACTGGTATTTTTTTTACCCTAGCTATCGGGGCGGTGATACTAAGCTCTGTCTGGTCCGCTTTGGTCTTCTTCTCTTGTACTTTGATCGAAGCTAGGATTTTGGTAAGCTCTTCATCAGTAAAGAGTAATTTTTCCTTGTCGTAATCCGCTAGCTCCGAAAGTGGTAGAAGAGTTCTGGACGATCTTACTGTGGGGCAGAAAATGTAGTGTAATTTCACATCCTTTTCTTTGATAATGTAAGAGTTCTTCAAGGTTTGCTCATTAGTGAGGATTTCGTCCTTGATCTGCGTGCACTGAGGGAGTAATCTTTCCATCTTGAGGTATTTAAGAATGGAAGTTATGTGTCCGCCCATGCAAATTTCTTTCCCTACGGCGTATGATGAAATTTTTTGTCTCATGTGTCGTCCGATGATGACTGGCTTCCCATGTAGGATGGACCACAAGATAAAAAGATCAGCGGTGATAACATTCCTGCCCTCTATTCTGGGGAGGAGCGCACTAGAGAGAATTTTGTGAAGCGTGCACACTAACCCAGAATGAATATTGGAGGCCTTGTAGGTTTTTGCCTCATAATTTGGGATCCCTATTAGGGATTTCCAGAAGTTCTGTCTATTGAACTAGAAGCTCTCCATACTAACAACTTTGGCCTTTTTATCTGTTCCTGGTTGTCTATGAAGATTTCGTTCAATACATTTTCCGTTATGACAACTTTGTGACCAAAAAGTTTGGTGACCAGCCTTTGGTCACCTCCGTCCCTTGCTCTGTCCATGATGTCCACAACTTCTTTGTTGAGATGTGTAAAGAATTCTATTGTGGGCTCGACGTATGAAAATTTGGGGACAAAGCACAGTCTTAAGAGATTTGCATTATCAAGCAGGGTGAGGATTCAGTCATATATCCCCATCTTCATTAGTACGCTTGAGAAAACATACTTTGTTGGTTTTAAAGTTTTGTCGATGGATGGGATGGTGTGGATGAAAAGGTTTTCTGGTGGTGGTGCGGTGGTGGTGATGACAGAGAAGACAGGAGTAGTGGTGGTTGCGGGAGTGTTAGTGGGGGTGGTGGTAGCGGTAGATTGGATGTATCCTGCTACGGTTTGTTCCCTAGCAGTGGCGGGGCAGACTTGTTTTTGTGCCTATTTCTGTGTTGGTTGTTATTTGGTAGCTTCTTGGGCCTTACGCTTCCCCTTAGACTTTTTGGTTGGGGATTAATCCTCGGAATTTGGCTCGTATTCGGAGCCTTCATCACTGGAGGAAATTTCTTCCACTTCTTCTTCGGGTTCCTCGGCTAGACACCTGTTAAGGCGTTGAATTTCATGCATCACCTCGAGCATGTTGATCTTCGGTGGGATCTGTCCAGTACTGTCGTAGATATCGACTATCTTCTGTAGCTTGGCATGGTCCTCCATTAGTTGCTCCGTTTTCCAATGTGGAGCGTCTTCAGTTCTATGGCTTGTTTTATTGGTGAAGCCATTTCTGGAAAGTAATCAGAAGAAATCATGTGTTAGAAATTTTTTTGAATTTGTATACATAGCAAGTTTATTAAAGGGAAGGGAGTTGTTAACATTTGTAGGTTTTTGTGGACAAGCGGTTTGTAAGGTCAAACAGTTTCAGGACCGTTTGGCTCCAAACGGTTTCAAGACTGTTTAACTCGAAACGGTTTCAGGACCATTTAGCTCCAAACAGTTTCAAGAACCTTTGGCTCCAAAGGATATGAAGACCATTTGGCTCCAAACGGTCGAAACTGTGAGGAAGGTGGAACGTCGGGGGCGCAACGATCGACGATGGAGAAGTGTTATCGACGGTGATAGAAAAGGGGGTTGTGTCGGTGACGTAGGCATTAGCGATGGTAAAAAAAAATGGAGATGGTGTGATGATGGAGGTGCCGGTGATGGCGGCAGCGTAGGTCTACCTTGCTGCGCAGGTGATGATGACGATGACAAGGCAACGTACGTCAGAAATGATGGTGCGGAGGTCGTGAAGACACATGGAAGCATCAGTGATGGTGGCAGAGAGAACCAACATCATGAGTTGTGCGGGAACGAGAACGGAGGAGATGAAGCAATGCTCGCGAGGGTTTAGAGGGTTTGAGAATCGAATGAAAGAAGACAGAGAGGGGGTAGGGTTATATTTATAGGATTTGGGGGTTGACTTTACAAATTCCTGAGGTCAAACGGTTTGAGATCATTTGGGCTCCAAACAGTTTCAAAACTATTTAAGATGGTTTAGGTTTTTGATTTTTATATTTTTATGTTTGTTTTCGTTGTTTATGTGAATTTTTATATTTTCAGATTAAAGACGATAAACCTAAGTTAAACAAAGGAAACAAAAGTAAAAGATAAACGGTGATACTCAGATCTTGGGTTTCCTCCCAAGTAGTGCCTGGGTTTTATGTCACTGGCTCGACGAAGTTTTGATTTTGTTATGGTGATGTTGTGGGATCTCTGATCTCAATAGTCTGTCTTAGAATTTTGTCTGCTGGAGTATAATATTTTTTCAATCTATGGCCATTGACTGTCCTTTCTCCTCCATTGCCATTAACAATTATAATGGCTCCAGTTGGGTATATGTGCTTGATGGTACAAGGCATGGACCACTTTGTATGAAGTTTCCTGAGGAAAAATTTGAGTCTGGATTGAAAAGAAGGACTTTGTCTCCAATGGTGATGTCTTTTCTTTTTAGATGACCATCATGCAACATCTTGGTTTGTTCTTTATAGATCCTGGCACTTTGGTATGCGGTCATTCTGAGCTCCTCTAGTTCTTGCAGCTGGAGTTGTCTGCTTTCTCCAACACTTTTAAAATCAAAATTCAGTTGTTTAATGGCCCACCAAGCCTTGTGTTCCAGTTCAACTGGAAGATGACATGATTTCCCATATACCAGATGGAACGGGGTTGTTCCAATCGGTGTTTTATAAGTTGTGCGGTAAGCCCAAAGGGCATCGGGAAGCTTGGTGGACCAGTCGGTACAGTGTCTATTGACGATTTTCTCTAAGGTTTCCTTCAGGTGTCTATTCAAAACTTTGACCTGACCACTAGTTTGTGGATGGTAAGGCATGGAAACTTTATGGTTGACTCTATATTTTCTTTAAGAGAACTTCAAAGCTTCGTTCCAAAATATTGGTCCCTTCGTCGGATATGACAGTTCGGGGGACTCCGAATCTGGACAAAATGATATCTTTAAACATCTTAATGACTGGTTTGGAATCGCTGGAAACTGTGGGTATAACTTCTACCCATTTTGAGACATAATCCACAGGAACCAGTATGTAAGAAAATCAATATGAAGAGGGGAATGGACCCATGTAGTTGACCGTCCTAAATCGCGCGTCCAAAAGTGGAGCGGATTTGAAGTAGTCGGACTTTTACATTTATAACCTGAAACCTTCTCGGCCCCCAGAACATTGTTTACGGGGTCGAACACAGGGACAAGGGTGGTAGTGTTGAGAACGCTGAATTGACACGTTACACTCCGGCAAGGATAAATAGATGATATAAGTTCCCCAAAGGGAATGGCGAAAACAGATCAATGAAACGATAGAAAACTATCTCCAAATGGAGCTACAAGGAAAAATTAAGGTTTTAAGCATTTATCAGTTTTTAGGGGTTTTCGTGCAACGGAAAATAGAGAGATAATACTAATGCTAAAGTAAGGTACGAAGGAGAAAACTTCGGTAAAACAAGTGGTAGTAGAAACATTGTGTACCCCTCCTCTCAGAGCGGGTACCTCTAACCAACCATCAACACCCCTCTCGAGGCTGCTGGACTTAAGTTAGAGTGGAAAAGTTACTAAAGAAACTTTGATTCCGGGCACTATCGTACTCTAGAATCGAACCAAACACTAGAGCTACAACACCTCTCTTCAGGTTGTTGCAACGGGAAAACACGGTTCGGTAGCTAATCGAAACACGATCCAAGCGTACAAGCTAGAGTTTAAATGTTAAACACAGCAATCATCCAACAAAGGTACCAAATATAAAGCAGCAGATAATTAAAACTCTTCTATTTCTATTAACATATAAGGGTCTGATTACATTTCATAAGTAAAGAAAGTAAATGACTGAAATAAGTAAAGATAAATGTCGTCTTCTTGATTTAGAAGGACGACAGACAGCAGTAGACTCTCCAGCCTGACACCGGGCAGGAGCCTTGCCCGATACGACCGTGTCGGCGGCACACCCTCTCGGAAGACACGCTTATGACGGACATGTCGTATCATGCGAGGCACCTTTCCCTGATACGGTCATGTCGGGCAGCACCCTCTCGGGCGACACGCCGTAACAGCCGACGCGTATCGGGGTTCGGTATCATGTCGGGCTAGAGTGATGCTTTCCGTATCGGTCACTTGTATCGGGTATCCTAGATGGCCGATATCGG
Organism: Alisma plantago-aquatica; assembly: GCA_963693085.1. Taxonomy (NCBI): domain Eukaryota; kingdom Viridiplantae; phylum Streptophyta; class Magnoliopsida; order Alismatales; family Alismataceae; genus Alisma; species Alisma plantago-aquatica. The sequence goes on from OY856412.1 coordinate 1,001,714,831, forward strand.
GCTGCGGTGGTTCCCGGGATGGCCCCAAGTGAACCATTCCCTCCCTCTCGGGATGGGGAAGTGCTCACCTAGAATCGCCCGGCACACCCTAAGGCACGATACACTAGCTCTTGAAGCTTTCTGGAGTTGGCTTGCACAAGATTCTGATCCGTCCCATTGGAGTCTTGTAGCTCCTATTTATAGCTAGCGTTTGGAGAAGTTATGGTGCTCAATATGCCACGTGTCCTTCATCGGCTCTTATTACCACATGGTCGGGGATGGCCGATATCAGTATCACCCAGTACCAGGATGTCGGCTGTTGGTCATCGTGACGAGCGGCGCCTGCCGGTGGGTGGCCGTATCGCGCGACACACTTAAGTTGTCGTGGCGAGCCCGACTCCCTGTCGGGTAAGAGGCGTGTCACCCGTTAGTTCCTTCCTGCGCAGCACCCTCATGTCATGCGTCAGTGTATCGTGCTACCCTATCGAGTAGCGAGTGTATCGATTGGATGGTGGAAAGCCCGATATAGGTAGAATATGTTCGTGGGCCGGGACGGGCCTTTTTGCTGCTAAAAGGGATGAAAATGGAGGAAAACTCTGCAAAAGATGATAATTTTTGGTTAAGAGCATGGCATGGCCTGTTTATGCAAAAACATGTATAAAAAGAGAGGAAAACATTTTAAAAGGGAAGTTTTGATAATGAAATAAGGGCCAAAAACATCACAAAATTTGGTGTTATGAACTCCCCCAAACATAGCATTTTGATTGTCCTCAATCAATCTTTAAACTTTGTTGTGTGATGCTTCTTCTTGGCCGGTATAGTTTTCAGACTAAGGGTTCGAGCGATCATCGGGATGTCTTACTGAGAATGCGGCCCGACTATGAACAACAAACTTTATTTCTCCTGCCTTATTTAAGCAAAAATATTCTCCACAGCTTCGGCGAGACTTGGGTGTCTGATTTTGAAGTTAGCTTTCACACCAAACAACTTTTTGAGAGCATAAAGTTGTGTGTTGGGTGGGATAAAGCTTTTTGGGTTTTTCTTGTTTCCCATCAGTCCATCCAGGTACGGGTTCGTTCGGGCAAGTGGTCTCTACAGTCCAAGCCAGTTGGCTTTAGAGCAGTGATTTCACATCCTACGTACCACTGCCCCAGATCTACCATGCCTAAAGATGGGTACTTTTGGAAATCAAGTGTGTATATATATATTTTTTTCTTTTCTTTTTATTGGGCACAACTCTCATGCTTTTATTCACTCTCATAAGGCTACTTTCTCTTTTTGGGGTTTTTGTTGGGTAAGGGAAAAACAAGAGAGATTTCTGCTGTTTGGGCAACTTTTTCCTTCTGCATACATGTCTCTTAGCTGTTAAGAGATTTTATTTTTTGAAATTTTTGGCGTGGAAAGTTGTAGTCTTTTGTCATTTGAGGCAGCATTATCAGAAAGACATAACAAAACTTGAATTTCATTGGGCACATAGAAAACAAACTGGCAAGAAGTCGTATCAGGTTTTTACTAATATAATGACTTTGTACATATGTATGGTGACAAAATAAGCAACATTTCTTAAAATTTTTAGAATTTTTATATGGGCATTCATACATACACATGATATAAGAGAAGAACGAAAGGACACAAAGAAGAAAATTTTATACCTCCCTCACTGGTACATGGGTACCCCCCCAAACTTACTCCACACTCTGTCCCAGAGTAGTGAAGTAGATAGGGTAAGGTGATGTAAACCCAGTGAGGGTTAGACGGTGATCACGCCTACGCCAGATAGAAACTCCCATACACATTCTCTTTGTTTGCTGTAGTAGCTGATGTATTGGAGTTGGTCAGGCGTCTCTTTATTTGATATCTACTCCAGGATGCAGATGCTGCGGACAGTTGTACCAGATGGTAAATGTGCGTTCGGAATTGCAAGATTGAATGAGATCAGTCATGCGCTTTTGCTGAGGAAGAAGTTTGCATTCCCTTAAATCAGGTAGGATTTTTAAGATGCTTCTATTGTGACATTGAACAATAGGCCTGATCATCAACCTCAGCTTCTTTAAAATTTCATCATCTATTGGACTAGTCAGAGAAGTCAACTTGAGTCCATTTTCTTTACCAGGAGGATGCAGCCAGAACAAGTGTAAAGCTCTCAAGAAGGAAGCGCAAGGCTTGTGTAGATTATGACGATGATGACTAGATTATGGTAGGCAGAGAGATCTTGAAAACACTTGTGGATACTATATCAAAAGAAGATACCCCCCATGATGAAAGTAGCTTCATGACTGATGAACCTGAGATACTCATATTCAATCCAGCGGCCACTGGAGAAAGACTTCCATTGATTTTCTCTTTTGGAGATGGTCCTAAACCACTGCAGAAGACATGCTATGATAAGGAAATGGACCTCTCTTGGGGATACCAAATCAAGAAATACCATCCTTGCTCTTTTTTTGGCGGTTAATGGCCCAGCTGCCTCGAGATTCTGGCATTTCTGTCCGACTGTTGTTGCTTCAGTTGTGGCCGTAGTGTCGATTCTTCTGTCGTGTTTGTCAACTTGACCGAAGGTTTGTTTTGTACGGGCCACACCTGTTATCAAGTTCATTGATCATTTAAATGTTAGGTAGGCAAGAAAAACTGATATCATGATAAAACTCATCTCGTTGCAATGTCTGGGTATCGTCCATCAAAAGAATATCCCAGGCGATACAAAACTAGGCGATAAAGAGAAAAGTTGCACATGAAAACACATTGCCCGACACGGGTGTGTTGGGTGATACGGTCGCATGAAACAACTGCCCGATAGGTCCCCTAGATGGAAAAACATGTCGCCCGATATGGCGTATCAGACAAGTGAATGGAGGATACGTCGTGCTTCAATTGTGTAAGGCGATACAAGAACAATCTACTAAATTCGTCAACTCGATACACCGTGAATCATATGAAGCCGTGTTGGGCAAATAGGCTATCAGGCTATACCTTTACTCTCTGAAACTCTTACCCGACACGAGAGCAGAAGCTAGTTGCCCGACATACGAGCAAAGGGAGGAATTACCGCATGATACAGGTAGGCTAGGAGAGTAAAAGTAGTAGCCCGACACGATAAAACCTCCATACTATATATAGCAATCTCAGCCAGGGGTAAAATGTGTAATCTGGGATGCGCGTCGGCCATTGAGATAAGCCATTCCCGAGACGAGCGGTCCCATCTGTCTAATCAAAGGTAATTACTCATCTTTCCCGATATGGGTGCTCGTCTTCTGGGCATGTCGTCCGTCACGGTTCATACAATCCCCGATATACCGTTGCTCGACACGAACACGTTCCACACGCCGGCTGATCTGTTGCCCGATACGATCAGAAAAAGGAGATACTTGCTCGATACGCGGCCTGAAGAACTAAAAACTAGGAAAAGGAAAAAGTGATTGATGGGTAAAACATCACTGGCCTAGGATTAAGTCCCCGTCCTCAGATAGTATTACTCCTCAATGCTTCATAAACAGAGCGATGGCTCATAAAATAGAAGAGTCAGTGCATGTGCACATGCACTGATTTGAGCCTTATTACAGTCCAAATGTTAGTAATGTTTGTTTTGCATGAAAGTAAATTACATCTTATTCTAAGAAAGAAAAGTAAAAGCTCGGGCTGCCTCCTGAGGAGCACTATAGTTTTCGTCGCCAGCTCGACTTGTTTAGGCTCTTCACTTTTGGCTTTCAACAGTATCCATGTCTTGCAAGGTGATCTATGCCCTCTTGACAAAAGCTTCGTCTTCATAGTACCTCTTCACTTTGTGCCCGTTTACTTGAAAGACCTTGGTCAGATCATCTTTGTCGTATAGTTCCATCATTCCTGATGGGTATATCTTTGACACAATGAACGGTCCTGACCATCTCGTTTGTATCTTTCCAGGAAAAAGACAGATGGTGGATTTAAATAATAAAACTTTATCCCCTTCACTTACATCCTTTCTCCTTAGGTGGGCATCATGCCACACCTTCGTCCTTTGTTTGTAGATTTTTGCATTTTCATAGGCATGCATCCTTAACTCTTCAAGCTCTTGTAGCTGCAAATACCTCTTTTCTCCCACTTTCTCTAGATCCATATTCAAGAATTTAATTGCCGAAAGGTCCTTGTGTTCCAGTTCCAGAGGCAGATGATAGGATTTTCCGTAGATCAACTTGTAAGGGGTGGTTCCGTTGGGCATTTTGTAGGCAGTCCTGTAGGCCCAAAGTGCGTCGTCGAGCTTTAATGACCAATCCTTCTTCGTCCGGCTGACAGTCTTTTCCAGAATCTGCTTGATTTGTCTATTTGAAACCTCTACCTTCCCGGAAGTCTATGGGTGGTAGGGTGTAGCGATCTTGTGCTTCACTCCATACTTTCGTAGGAGTGCTTCAAACTATCTTTCACCGAAATGCGACCCACCATCACTTATTACAGTGCGTTGTACACCGAACCGAGGAAAAATCGTCTTCTCGAACAGCTTTATCACAAACTTAGCATCGCATGTTTGGGTTGCCACAACTTCTACCCATGTCGATACATAGTCTACTGCCACTAGAATGTATTGATATCCCCTTGATGGAGGAAACAACCCCATGTAATCAATCCCCCACACATCGAAGATCTCTACTTCAATCCAATTTGCCATCGGCATCTCATTCCTTCGCCCTATATTGCCTGTTGACTGGCACTCTTTACAGACCTTTACAAAATGTGTAGCGTCCTTGAATAAAGAGGGCCAGTAAAAACCTGACTGTAGCACTTTTGCAACAGTCCTTTATCTACCCAGATGTCCCCCATAAGGGGAGGCGTGGCACTCCTTCAGAATGTTCAGGGTTTCTTCCTCGGGAATGCATCTCCTGTACAAGTTATCGGCACATCTTCTGAAAAGGAGAGGATCATCCCAATAGTAATTTTTCACATCCGCGAATAGCTTCTTTTTCTGGTTATATGTGATGTCGGGGGGCAGTTCTCCACAAGCAAGATAGTTACAGATATCTGCGAACTAGGGTAAGTCTTCCTCCTTGGCTTCAACCAACACTAAAGATTCATCGACATAGTTGTCATTTATGGGTGGTCCCCCCTGTCTTTTGACCATGATCTTTGATAAGTGGTCAGCGACCACATTTTCTACACCCTTCTTATCGATAATCTCATGGTCAAACTCTTGTAGCAATAAGGCCCACCTCAACAGTCTCAGCTTCGTGTCTTTCTTTTGCATAAGGTATCTTATGGCCCCATGATCTGTGTATACTTTGACCTTTGCTCCAATGAGGTACGACCTGAACTTATCAAAAGTGAAGACGATCGTGAGTATCTCTTTTTCCGTAGTTGTATAATTTACCTGAGCTTCGTCCAATGTGCGACTAGTGTAGCAGATCACGTGGTGCCTTTTATCTATTTTCTGCCCCAGGACCGCTCCTACTGCATAGTCGCTGGCGTCGCACATAAGCTCGAATAGTAAATCCCAGTTCGAAGCTTGGAGGATGGGTGGTGAGACCAGAGCATTCTTCAAAGCCTGAAAAGTAGTTAAACAATCATCAGAGAAAACAAATTCAACATCTTTTACCAGTAGATTGGACAATGGTTTTGAAATCTTTGAGAAGTCCTTTATGAATCTTCGGTAATAGCCGGCGTGTCCGAGGAAGCTCCTCACTCCCGTCATGGACTTCGATGGAGAAAGCTTAGATATGGCTTCAACTTTTCTAGTGTCCACCTCGATGCCACGCCTTGAGATTTTATGTCCCAGAACGATGCCTTCTCGTACCATAAAATGGCACTTTTCCTAGTTTAAAACCAAACTGTTCTCCTCACATCTTTGCAGAACCAAAGATAGGTTTTCCAGGCAGGTATCGAAGTCCTTTCCATAGACTGAAAAATCATCCATGAAAACTTCCATGATATCTTCCAGAAAATCCAAAAAAATTGATATCATACACCATTGAAATGTAGCGGGGGCGTTGCAGAGGCCGAAGGGCATCCTTCTGAAGGCATACATGCCGTAGAGGCAGGTAAAAGTTGTCTTCTCCTAGTCGTATGGGAGGATGAGGACCTGATAAAATCATGAAAAACCATCCAAAAATAGAAAAAGTCATGATGCACTAGTCTTTCATAAACTTAATCAATAAAAGGTAGCGGAAAATGATCCTTTTTTGTAGCTTGGTTTAGCTTCCTGTAATCAATGGACATTCTCCATCCTGTGACGGTCCTAACCGCCACCTCAATGTCCTTATCACCTTTTACCACTGTCATACCGCCCTTCTTGGGTACTATGTGGATCAGACTTACCCTGTGATAACCTAGATTTTTGAGTTTTAATAACTAATACAATAATTAGAGACAAGCATTCTATGTATGATGTCCAAATACCAAATTGAGGAATTGGTTATACAATCATGGGTTCCTTCACCTAAACTAGGTGATTTGAGATATGATGGAGGACTATGATGCTTAATTGATTTCAATTATGAAGGAATACTCTTACTAATTGATTAAGCTCTCATGAGACCAATAATGCATTTAGTGATCCAGTGAGTAGTGAACTAATTGCTTTTGAGGAATTGTGTATATATGAACCAATTTTAGAGTTTTGGTGTCAACTTTGACTAAATGGTCTATCTTTTTCACTTAATGTAATGCCCTAAGTGTCACATGAAGGTGAACTTTAGGTATTAATGTGATTAGTCAATAACCATGCCCAACCTTCGAGTTTCACTCCCAAATTTATGCCACATCTACATCATGACATTATAAACCTACGCCTAAAATTTCATTGCAATTGGATTAACCAATTAGGAATTATGGACAATTGAAAATAATACAACTAATAGATATAAGTTGCTATTTTGGTGTGACATTTGAATGTCACGTTACCTTGATAGCAAGGTTGGGAGCGGACACCTATGCGGCTCACACCCCAGCCGTCCGATCTGGCTGATCGCGGATCAAAGGAAATCAAGGGTCCAGGACCCATCTTCAACCTCCCGCAAAGAGCGGAGAGGCGAGAACGGACCCGAGCAGACCCGATGCGCCACCTCACCCCCTTTTCTCCACCCTTCGCCCGACGAGCTGACTTCGTCTCGCAATTTCGTGGCCACCTATCCCAACAACGACCGAGTTTCATGCATCGATGTGCCCTCCTAACCTTCGCTCCCCCTGACCTTCTCACTCCGGCGGTGGAGTTTTAGGGCTTCCCTGCCCATAGCCTCAAGAGACTACATATAGCCTCCATTAGCTTCGCCTAGACCCCTTTTGTCTAGCTTGGCCTGCAATTTATCTGAATCATGACTCAGTAGATCCACCCTCAACCAAACTCCGTCCAGGCACCTCCTCCACGATGCAGCTACCGGTTGGGCCTTTCTATTAGTCGTGACCTCAATCAAACCCCTTCTCAAGGTGTACAAGGCCATGCGGAAGCTCACTGACCCTTTTCTCAAGCTCCCAACACCCTCCTTCGCTCCCCTCATCATCTTCTTCTCCGCGGCCGGCGACCTCCTCGCTGGATCTCGACGGATCACCGCTCCAAGGGGAGCCACACCCCGATACTCTACCGTCCCAATCCGGTCCGACCTCTCAAAGGTGACCGCAAGCTCGCTTGCCCCTGAGGAACCCCCTTCTGCCCTTGCTTGCTCGACGGAGGTGCTGCCTAGCGGCGACGCTCTGTTTCTGGGTCTCGCGAACAGATCGCGTGGAACGGGAGAATGAAGGAGGGGCGAGCGGTGTATCTGAACCGGGTCCAATCCCAGACCGTCCGGCTCAACCGCTAGAGAACCCGGCCCAGACCAAGTGGACCGGCCGCAGCAAGCAAAGGAGCTGCGCCAGACCTAGGGGCCACGTGGCGAGCTCCCATTGGCCGATTAAGGTAATAATTCAGTAAATGCTCAGATTTTCATTAAATCACAGTAATTAGCTCGATTATCAGACAAATGCAAACAAGGTATCAAAATTCTCAGAAAAATATGTAGAACAACATGAAAACTTAATATCAGACTTTTTATGCTTTAATATTAGCAATATCATATAAGATACGTAATACTTGTTTAATGGAAAATAAATATCAGATGATGATATTAAATTATGGAAAAATGTCAGTACGTCCATAACCATGTTTATAATGCACCTTATGTCAGTTATGGTCATTTTATGACATGAAGTCATGTAATTTTCTTAATATGACTAATTAGGGCTAATAACCCTATATAAATTGTAATTATTGCACACATGCTCAATAAATGGTGAAATTTACAGAGTAGGTTTATATCAGTAATCTAAAGCTAAGATGTAAATCAGATATCAGTGAGATGTATATAATTCATGTTATATGAAGATGAATCTTAATCAGGTTATAAAAACCCTAATCTAGGTTAATGATGTAACCTAGGGTTATTATGTGCACCAAAAAGAATATGGAACCTAATATTCAGATAATGAATCATAATCTGTAAAATGACATCAGTAAGATAAATATAAGGTAAGAATACAAGTAATCATGAGAGTAACATAATGACATAATATAAACCCTAATGAACACGACTAGGGTTAAGATGATTAGAATCTGATGATAGTATGTGGTCTTGTCTTAATCAGGTGTTGACCAGACTTCTAGATGATCAAGGATAAGTTAGAAATCTCTGAACTCAGGTACGTGGGTTTATTTAATTATATGACTATGGTTTCCTTGCTTGCAATCATGATATGTATGTATGCTCTCTTCTATTTGCAAATATTGGATGTAGTATTGCTATGTAGTACCCGTTGTTTTGTCACTTGAAAACATAAATTATGAGTAGATGTTTTGTAGTTATTTAAGGTGTTCATTATCCCCCTTACGAGGGAATGGATTAATGTTGGCTAGTACACCTCCCTAGAGCACACGGTGTACAGGGAGTTTCCCTAGAGTACTTGGTACACGGGGATGGGCCCAATATTTATGTTTTGGTACTAGTCCACCTTGATAATGCAATTCATCTAGGAAAATGACTTAAATTGGCATATTTCGCTTAATAAAGAAGTGTTTTCTATGATTTTCCTTCCTTCTGCAAATCTTTTTCAAAAATTATGCAAGCCATAAATATATGTATCTTTCTTCCCACGTACACAACACCTTGTGTGTTGATTTGTTGTTTCACGTATGTTTTAGGTTCAGAGATAGCATGGGAGGAAAAGTACAGGATGTGAGCAAGTTGTTCAGGTTGTACCTATTGTGAAGATCCTAGTTAGCATACATGTTCTTAGACTTGTAAATCATCTTTCAATATGCAAGTGTAATTCATTATGTAATAAGTCCAGTTTGTATAAAAATACATGTTGAATGTTGAATATGTATGGTTGTATGTTCATGTATGCGAATTATGCTTCCGCATCGCGTTCTGATATGATTGGATGATGTTCTCGGATTCTGACCTCTCATTCCCAATAGGGTTTGGAGGAGTCAAAATCCGGGGACGTCACAGTTGGTATCAGAGCATGAACAATAGCTACACCTAACGATTGCTCATCATGAAACATTAAACCTAAATCTCACCTTTCACCTTAAACCTTAGAAACTTAGTAAGTTGTTCTATAGGAATAAGGTTTGACCTAGCCTTTAGGTTAGGACCTAGATGTTCGAGAACTAGGCTTAGACAAGTGTCTGAAACCCTTTGCATATAGAGCTCATATGTATTGGGTAGCTACACTAGTCTACATCTCGTTCTCACCATTTCACTAGGTCACATGACACCAGACTATCTACTGTGTGTTGGACACTCGAGTTTGCTGGTTTGGTTTTGTTTCCCAATCGGCTCGCACCTCGACAGTTTTCTCTGACGCCTTCTTTCTCGGAGAAAAAAAAAACTATATAATATTTTATTAGATATATGTAAATATAAAAATGTGTCCATCACACAGGAGAGTAGTGGGTGTTCGTGCAACCTAAGTGAAAGGGAGTGACATCAGTCTAGAAGAGAGAGTAGTCTAGATTAGATGTCTAGAGCCGTATCAATATATGTGATACACAGTGTAGATGATAGAATGGTAGTTGATATAAGCATGGATGATCATATTTAAGTTCTACCTTTAATGATATAAGTTGCTTTATAAGGATTTAAGTTGTATATGACCTGAATCCAATTTTGAAGAATCTAAACTAAGTCCTGATGATGAATGTGCATCCTCTTTTCTTATTTAAGATGAGCTAAGTTAAAATATGGTTGAATATGCATGAGCCTCAAGCTCTTTTACAAAGGAGGACCCTCAGTGTTAGGACAAGATATGTGGTGAACTCCAGAGAGGGTGAGATCCACAAGGAGAGGGTCATAGGACCTACCCTACAATTATGATGTGTCCTAAGCTGGGTTACTCCTAAGTAGATGAGTTGAGTCATGTTGCATAATTCAAATATATATATGTGAGAATTGGATAAAATAAAAGGATGGGTAGATGACCCATATGATAAAGTCAATTCTTTGATTGAGTTAGGTCCTAGCTGGAGTGACATATTTTGTGAATCTCATCATTAGTTGCAAGTGAGGTAATATATGAAATCTAGTCATGAGAGTATGATGCCTTGTGCAAAAGATACTCAACATGCATGTTCTCCCTTCTTCTTCTCTTTCTTAATATACAATGATAGAAACCTCACTTGAGCTATATAAATGATTTATTTATGAGGAGTCACTCATATAAGCTTGACCTATTCTATATTCCCCCCCCCCTATATCATACATGTAGCACCCGAGATTGAAATCATGATAAGTTTGACTTTAAAATATTATCTTCCCCTTCATATGAAACATGAAAGACATGATGCTGAGATCATGGGATAAACTTAGTATATTCTCTTTTCCCTTCACATAATACATGCAAGACATAAAAAGTTGAACTCATGAACTTGATATAAAGATATTTTTTTTTTATCATAGGATATATGATCAGAAATATAGTTGTAACTTTGATCCTTCTCAATATATATGCTTCTAAGTTGAGTATGAATATCACACCATAGTGTGAAACCCTAATGGTCAAACATGTTACATAAGCCCTTATTAAGTAGAAAAATCCTAATACCATGGATGAAGATAACTCTCCTCTAATGATGGAATCATTGTAAGATGTTAATGATGTTAGATTTGAACGATCTGAATATCATGGCATATAAATGCATTCCTCCTAAGCACTAAAAGTATGAACAAAACTTGTACCCTTAGAGGTGATGTAACCCTAAGATATCATAATTACATGTTATGGCTAAGACATTAAGTGATGCGTCCACATATATAAGGTGGGGTGGACACACCCAAGAACCTCTAGACCCTAAGCTGACAACTTAGAATGCATATAACTATGATGGTCTTAAAACCTAAGCAATGATGAGGTATGTAAAGTTCGACCCAAAATTAGCCTCTTAAGGAGGAGATTAGTTGAATTTCGAGGACGAAATTCCAAATAAGGTGGGGTGAATGTGATAACCTAGATTTTTGAGTTTTAATAACTAATACAATAATTAGAGACAAGCATTCTATGTATGATGTCCAAATACCAAATTGAGGAATTGGTTATACAATCATGGGTTCCTTCACCTAAACTAGGTGATTTGAGATATGATGGAGGACTATGATGCTTAATTGATTTCAATTATGAAGGAATACTCTTACTAATTGATTAAGCTCTCATGAGACCAATAATGCATTTAGTGATCCAGTGAGTAGTGAACTAATTGCTTTTGAGGAATTGTGTATATATGAACCAATTTTAGAGTTTTGGTGTCAACTTTGACTAAATGGTCTATCTTTTTCACTTAATGTAATGCCCTAAGTGTCACATGAAGGTGAACTTTAGGTATTAATGTGATTAGTCAATAACCATGCCCAACCTTCGAGTTTCACTCCCAAATTTATGCCACATCTACATCATGACATTATAAACCTACGCCTAAAATTTCATTGCAATTGGATTAACCAATTAGGAATTATGGACAATTGAAAATAATACAACTAATAGATATAAGTTGCTATTTTGGTGTGACATTTGAATGTCACGTTACCTTGATAGCAAGGTTGGGAGCGGACACCTATGCGGCTCACACCCCAGCCGTCCGATCTGGCTGATCGCGGATCAAAGGAAATCAAGGGTCCAGGACCCATCTTCAACCTCCCGCAAAGAGCGGAGAGGCGAGAACGGACCCGAGCAGACCCGATGCGCCACCTCACCCCCTTTTCTCCACCCTTCGCCCGACGAGCTGACTTCGTCTCGCAATTTCGTGGCCACCTATCCCAACAACGACCGAGTTTCATGCATCGATGTGCCCTCCTAACCTTCGCTCCCCCTGACCTTCTCACTCCGGCGGTGGAGTTTTAGGGCTTCCCTGCCCATAGCCTCAAGATACTACATATAGCCTCCATTAGCTTCGCCTAGACCCCTTTTGTCTAGCTTGGCCTGCAATTTATCTGAATCATGACTCAGTAGATCCACCCTCAACCAAACTCCGTCCAGGCACCTCCTCCACGATGCAGCTACCGGTTGGGCCTTTCTATTAGTCGTGACCTCAATCAAACCCCTTCTCAAGGTGTACAAGGCCATGCGGAAGCTCACTGACCCTTTTCTCAAGCTCCCAGCACCCTCCTTCGCTCCCCTCATCATCTTCTTCTCCGCGGCCGGCGACCTCCTCGCTGGATCTCGACGGATCACCGCTCCAAGGGGAGCCACACCCCGATACTCTACCGTCCCAATCCGGTCCGACCTCTCAAAGGTGACCGCAAGCTCGCTTGCCCCTGAGGAACCCCCTTCTGCCCTTGCTTGCTCGACGGAGGTGCTGCCTAGCGGCGGCGCTCTGTTTCTGGGTCTCGCGAACAGATCGCGTGGAACGAGAGAATGAAGGAGGGGCGAGCGGTGTATCTGAACCGGGTCCAATCCCAGACCGGCCGGCTCAACCGCTAGAGAACCCGGCCCAGACCAAGTGGACCAGCCGCAGCAAGCAAAGGAGCTGCGCCAGACCTAGGGGCCACGTGGCGAGCTCCCATTGGCCGATTAAGGTAATAATTCAGTAAATGCTCAGATTTTCATTAAATCACAGTAATTAGCTCGATTATCAGACAAATGCAAACAAGGTATCAAAATTCTCAGAAAAATATGTAGAACAACATGAAAACTTAATATCAGACTTTTTATGCTTTAATATTAGCAATATCATATAAGATACGTAATACTTGTTTAATGGAAAATAAATATCAGATGATGATATTAAATTATGGAAAAATGTCAGTACGTCCATAACCATGTTTATAATGCACCTTATGTCAGTTATGGTCATTTTATGACATGAAGTCATGTAATTTTCTTAATATGACTAATTAGGGCTAATAACCCTATATAAATTGTAATTATTGCACACATGCTCAATAAATGGTGAAATTTACAGAGTAGGTTTATATCAGTAATCTAAAGCTAAGATGTAAATCAGATATCAGTGAGATGTATATAATTCATGTTATATGAAGATGAATCTTAATCAGGTTATAAAAACCCTAATCTAGGTTAATGATGTAACCTAGGGTTATTATGTGCACCAAAAAGAATATGGAACCTAATATTCAGATAATGAATCATAATCTGTAAAATGACATCAGTAAGATAAATATAAGGTAAGAATACAAGTAATCATGAGAGTAACATAATGACATAATATAAACCCTAATGAACACGACTAGGGTTAAGATGATTAGAATCTGATGATAGTATGTGGTCTTGTCTTAATCAGGTGTTGACCAGACTTCTAGATGATCAAGGATAAGTTAGAAATCTCTGAACTCAGGTACGTGGGTTTATTTAATTATATGACTATGGTTTCCTTGCTTGCAATCATGATATGTATGTATGCTCTCTTCTATTTGCAAATATTGGATGTAGTATTGCTATGTAGTACCCGTTGTTTTGTCACTTGAAAACATAAATTATGAGTAGATGTTTTGTAGTTATTTAAGGTGTTCATTATCCCCCTTACGAGGGAATGGATTAATGTTGGCTAGTACACCTCCCTAGAGCACACGGTGTACAGGGAGTTTCCCTAGAGTACTTGGTACACGGGGATGGGCCCAATATTTATGTTTTGGTACTAGTCCACCTTGATAATGCAATTCATCTAGGAAAATGACTTAAATTGGCATATTTCGCTTAATAAAGAAGTGTTTTCTATGATTTTCCTTCCTTCTGCAAATCTTTTTCAAAAATTATGCAAGCCATAAATATATGTATCTTTCTTCCCACGTACACAACACCTTGTGTGTTGATTTGTTGTTTCACGTATGTTTTAGGTTCAGAGATAGCATGGGAGGAAAAGTACAGGATGTGAGCAAGTTGTTCAGGTTGTACCTATTGTGAAGATCCTAGTTAGCATACATGTTCTTAGACTTGTAAATCATCTTTCAATATGCAAGTGTAATTCATTATGTAATAAGTCCAGTTTGTATAAAAATACATGTTGAATGTTGAATATGTATGGTTGTATGTTCATGTATGCGAATTATGCTTCCGCATCGCGTTCTGATATGATTGGATGATGTTCTCGGATTCTGACCTCTCATTCCCAATAGGGTTTGGAGGAGTCAAAATCCGGGGACGTCACATACCCAGTTACTATCGCTGATCGGGTAAACGATCGCCACATCCCTTAACTTGATTACCTCTTTCTTGACGACTTCTTTCAGTATCTGATTCAAATTTCTCTGGGGTTGAGCCAGAGGTTTGGCAGATTCTTCCAGATTGATGCGATGCATACATAAAGTGGGGATAAGAACTTTTATGTCTTCCACTGAGTATCCTATAGCCCTCCGGTGGAGTCTTAACTCCTCAAGAAGTCTGTCCAGCTGGTTCTCTGAAAGATTTGCATTGACGATGATAGGGTTCCTTTCTTCTTTGTCTAGGAATTCGTATTTCAACCCTTCAGGTAATGACTTCAATTCAGGCTTGGCCCTGGATGTCTTTTATTGCGACTCCTCCTCAAGAGAGGCATACCTGAAAGATTCCACCACCTCACCCTCATTGCTCAAATCTTCATCAGATAGGTTAAGAAGGATGAGACACTCTGTAACTTCTGGACTTTCAAAGTTGGAATCCTGACTGCTCATCACCTTCATAAGGGGGTCTACTACTCGGATGTCTTCTTGTATCTCCTCGCAGAACTCGTCATAGTTGTCCGCAAAGAAAGCAGACTCGGGCAGGGAAGGTCCCTTCATTGCTTCCTTCACCTTGAAGTCTAAGTGGTCGTTTCTAACCCTCAGAGTGATTATCCCTTCAGAAACATCGATCAACACCCTTCCTATAGCTAGGAAAGGACATCCAAAGATGATAGGACAACGGGGGTCCTCCACAGTGTCTATGACAACTATATCACACAGAATGAAGAAATTACCTACTTGGATTGGCACATCTTCAACAACGCCAACAGGTCTTTTGAAGGTATGATCTGCTAGCTCGATACTCATATTGGTTCTAACCATATCGGTTAAGCCTAACCTTTGCGCGCAACTTAGGGGCATGAGGCTGATGATAGCCCCTAAGTCAGCAAGACCTTTCCGTTCGACGTTATCTCCGAATGCAAAAGGGATTGTGAAAGCCCCATGATCTTTCTTTTTTTTGGGCAGATCAAGCTTTACAAAAGCAGAGGACACAACTGCTACATGCACAGTTTCTATTCTTCCTCCTCTTATCTTCTTCGTAATCAGATCTTTGAGAAACTTGGCATAAGTTGGCATCTCTTCCAAGGCGTCCAGAAAGGGAACTTCAAGATAAAGTTTCTGGATTGATTCCATGAACTTCTCATGGTGCTTCTTCAGGTTTGCCTTTATCAGTTTGTATGGAAAAGGTAGCCTTAGAGCATAAGGGCTTCTCCCACCAGGTAGCTCCTCAAAGGATCTCTGTTCAGGCTCTCTTGCATCAGCTTGTCAATTTTCATCTTCTGCGGGATTCACACCCACAATCCTCGATTCAGGTTCTGACTTGGCCTCCTCATTATGCTCCACTGTCCTCCCGGATCTTATCACTACCATTCTGGTAGTTTTGGGGTTCAAGAGTATCTTCCTTGAAGGGTTCTTTACCAAAACGGCTATCTGGGCCAACTGTTGATCGACCTGGCGTTGGCGCATCTACAAATTTGCCATCTGGAACTGCATGGAGTTCAAGACTCCTAGATTGGGAAACACACCCTGCGCCAGCTGGTTGATGATTGTATCCTATCTCTTTATAAAAGTAAACAACTGTCCAATCAAGTTCGGTTGGTGTGAAACCTCGCCTTGGCCTTGACCGGTATTTGAGAGAGGTCTAGCCCTCCCTTGGCGTTCACCTTCAGAAACATGTTATTCAAAGCGTGACATGTTTGATGGTGTTGCCACTCAGTTGAACAGAGTGCCTCTCTTCTGAGTGGCTGAAATAGCATGAAAAATCAAGTTAGAAAATCAGTTATTAATAATACGAGTTATTCATTTCAGGCAAAGAATAATACTAATGAAAAGAAAGAAAAGGAGTGTGTTGTCAAGCTCATTTCTAAGCTTGAGGAACTAGAGTGTAGTTAGTGGATTCAGATTCATCAAAAGTATCGTTTTACCTTGTCCCCGGCAACGGCGCCAAAAAGTTGACCGGCCTAAATCGCGCGTCCAAAAGTGGAGCTGATTTGAAGTAGTCAGACTTTTACATTTACAACCCAAAACCTTCTAGGCCCCTGCAACTTTGTTTACGGGGTCGTAGTAGATATACGGGGTCGAACACAGGGACAAGGGTGGTAGTGTTGAGAATGCTGAATCGACATGTTACACTCCGGTAAGGGTAAAGAGATAATATAAGTTCCCCAAAGGGAACGGCGGAAACAGATCGATGAAATGATAGAAAACTATCTCTAACTGGAGCTACGAGGAAAAATTAAGGTTTTAAGCATTTATCCGTTTTTAGGGGTTTTCGTGCAACGAAAAATAAAGAGATAATACTAATGCTAAAGTAAGGTATGAAGGAGAAAACTTCGGTAAAACAAGTGGTAGCAGAAGCATCCTGTACCCCTCCTCTCAGAGCGGGTACCTCTAACCAAGCTTCAACACCCCTCTCGAGGCTGCTGGACTTAAGTTAGAGTGGAAAGGTTACTAAAGCAACTCTGATTCCCGACAGTCTCGTACTCCAGAATAAGACCAAACACTAGAGCTACAACACCTCTCTCGAGGTTGTTGCAACGGGAAAACACGGTTCGATAGCTAATCGAAACGTGATCCAAGCGTACAAGCTAGAGTTTAGATGTTAAACACAACAATCATCCAACAAATGTACCAAACATAAAGCAACAGATAATTAAAATTCTTCTATTTCCATTAACATATAAGGGTCTGATTACATTTCATAAGTAAAGAAAGTAAATGACTGAAATAAGTAAAGATAAATGTCACCTTCTTGATTTAGAAGGACAACAAACAATAGCAGACTCTCCAGCCCGATACCGGGCAGGAGCCTTACCCGATACGACCGTGTCGGGTGGCACACCCTCTCAAGCGACACGCTTATGACAGACGGGTCGTATCGTGTGAGGCGCCTTTCCCTGATACAGTCATATCGGGTGGCACCCTCTTGAGCGACAAGCCGTAACAACCGACGCATATCGGGGTTCGATATCGTGTCGGGCTAGAGTGATGATTTCTGTATTTGTCACTTGTATCAGGTATCCTTGATGGCCGATATCGGGCTGTGGTGGTGCTCGGGACGGCCCCAAGTGAACCATTCCCTCCCTCTCGGGATGGGGAAGTGCTAACCTAGAATCGCCCAACACACCCTAAGGCATGATACACTAGCTCTTGAGCTTTCTGGAGTTGGCTTGCATAGGGTTCCGACCCGTCCCATCAGAGTCCTGTAGCTCCTATTTATAGCCAGTGGTTGGTTAAGTTATGGTGCTCAGGACGCCACGTGTCCTTCATCGACTCTTATTACCGTGGGGTCAGAGACGGCCGATATCAGTATCACCCGTCACCAAGATGTCGACTGTCGGTCATCGTGACGAGCGGCACCTGCCGGTGGGTGGCTGTATCGCGCGACATGCTTAAGTTGTCATGGCGAGCCCAGGTCCCTATCAGGTAAAGGCGTGTCGCCCGTTAGTTCCTTCCTACACGGAACCCTCGTGTCGCGCGTCAGTGTATCGCACTACCCTGTCAGGCAGCGAGTGTATCGGCCGGCTGGTGGAAAGGTAGATATAGGTAGAATACGTTCATGGGCCGGGACAAGCCTTTTTGCTGCTAAAAGGGCTGAAAATGGAGGAAAACTCTGCAAAAGATGATAATTTTGGGTTAAGAGCGTGGCATGGCATGTTTATGCAAAAACATATATAAAAAGAGAGGAAAACAATTTAAAAGGGCAGTTTTGATAATGAAATAAGGGTCAAAAACATCACAAAATTTGGTGTTATCAATAGTCTATCCCCCACACATCAAAAAGTTCGATCTCTTGCCACATAGTGAGGGGCATTTCATTCCTTTTACTTATACCACCAGATAGTTGACATTTATTGCATGATTTTACAAAATCATGGGAATCTTTTGCTATTGTTGGCCAAAAGAAACATGATTGTAGAACTTTCATAGCAGTTTTTTTTGAACTCATGTATCCCCCAGAGGGACTGGAATGACAGTGTTCTAAGACAGGAGTAATCTCTTCTTCAGGTAGGCAGTGACGGAAAAGTCCATCTGCACATAGGCGAAAGAGATAAGGTTCATCCTAGTAGTATTGCTTAACATCGTGGAGGAATTTGTTTTTTCGTGGTGAGAGGCGGAAGGGTGGATGATTCCTATAGCCAGATAGTTCACTATGTCGGCATACCAGGGGAATCTGGTGGTAATTTTCATTAGCTGGTCATCAGGGAGAGAGTCTCGGATAGGTACTTTATCATCATCCTTGACTTCAATGCAGCTGAGATGATCAACGATGACATTTTCCACTCCGCTTTTGTCTTTGATTTCCAAATCAAATTCCTGAAGCATCAACACCCAGCAGATAAGTCTGGGTTTTGTGTCTTGCTTCTAAATTAGATATCGTATGGCGGAGTGGTCAGTGTAGACTATGACCTTTGATCCAATCAGGTAGGAGTGGAATTTCTTGAACACATAGATGACAGATAAGAACTCCTTTTCTGTAGTGGTGTAGTTGTTTTGCGCTTCATCGAGAGTCTTGGACGCATAGTATATTACATAAGGCTTTTTGTCAATTCTCTATCCTAACACCGCTCCTATAGCATAGTCGCTGGCATCACACATTATTTCGAATGGTTGTGACTAGTCAGGTGCTCTCAAAATAGATGCAGAGACTAGAGTGTTATTTAAGGTTGTGAAGCTTTGTAGACATTCTTGGTCAAAATTGAACTTGACATTCTTGGTCAATAATTGGGTCATGGGTTTTTCTACTTTCGAGAAATATTTAATGAATCTTCGATAAAACCCAGCATGACCCAAGAATGCTCGTACTCCTTTTACGTCTTTTGGCGGCGACAATTTTGAGATGACATCAATTTTTGCCTTGTCTACCTCAATCCCTCTATCACTCACTCTATGTCCGAGGATGACACCTTCAGTTACCATAAAATGGCATTTTTCCCAATTTAAGATAAGGTTCGTTTCCTCACATCTTTGTAAGACTTGTCCAAGGTTGAGTAGACAGTTTTCGAAGGAATCTCTGTAAACTGAAAAGTCGCCCATGAATACTTCCATTATGGACTCGGTTAACCCTGCAAAAATAGCAGACATGCACCTTTGGAAGGTAGCAGGTGCGTTGCACAACCCGAATAGAATTCTTCTAAAAGCGTAGGTCCCAAAGGGACAAGTAAAAGTTGTTTCTTATTGGTCTTCTGGGTGTATAAGAATTTGATAGAACCCAGAATAACCATCGAGATAAAAGAGGAACTTTTGGTGGGCTAGGCGTTTGAGGACTTTGTCAAGAAACGGTAGAAGGTAGTGATCTTTTTGTGTTGCTTTGTTTAGTTTCCTATAGTCAATACACATTCTCCACCCTATGACAGTCCTCATGGGCACTAGCTCATTTTTATCATTTAGCACGATAGTGGTTCCTCCCTTTTTGGGGGCCACTTGGACAGGGCTGACCCATTGGGAATCTAAAATTGGGTAGATAGTACCGACTTTTAGTAGTTTGAGGACCTCAAGGTGAACCACCTCTTTAAGATTGGGGTTCAACTTTCTCTGGTTCTCTCTTGAAGGCTTAAATTCTTCTACCATGGGTAGTCTATGCATGCATAAGGCTAGGTTTATACCTGTCAGGTCAGTTATTTTGTACCCAATGGCTTTCTTATGTTTCCTTAACTCAACGAGAAGTCTTTCTTCCTGGTCATTGATTAGAGTGGAACTGATGATTACTGGACATAGTTTTTCTTCATACATGAAGACGTGCTTAAGTCTCGTTGGTATGGTTTTCATCACAGGAGCCTTAGGTGCTTCTGTTGTTTCTAGAATAGTGACAACTTTGAGCTCCTCAAAAGTGGTTGTTGGTGCTTCTTCAACTTTCTCTAAGTGTTGCAAGCATTGTTGAACTAATTTGTTGGCTGAGAATTCGACATCTGGATTTATTAGGACTTTTTCTAACTCATCAGATGGGTCAAATGTTTCCAATTGGGACATTTGATGTATTGCGTCTAAGAGAAAAACTTCCTCTTGAATGATGGGACCTTTCATGCTGTTGAGGACCCAGAACTGAATTGCTTCTTTTCCTAGTCTCAGAATGATCATGCTGGCTTCGACATCAATGAGTGCCCTAGCTATGTCAAGGAAGGGTTTTCCAAATATTATTGGGTATCTGAGATCTTCCTTGATATCCATAATGACAAAATCACATGGGACATAAGCATCCTTGCCTATCCTGACTGGAATGTCTTCAATAATTCCTAAGGGTGCAGTGATAGTGGAATCAGCTAATTGAATTGTCATTGTTGTGGGTAGAAAGTCAGTAAAACCCAATCTTTTATACATGGAGTAGGGCATAATATATATGCTATCCCCTAAGTTAGCTAATCCCTTTTTGCTCGAAGCATTTCCAATACAACATTGAATATTGAAAGAACCAGGGTTCTTCTTTTTCTTTGGCATCTTATTAAGAATGATATCGGAGGTGGTCTGAGCCAGTTTGATTGTCTCTTGCTCTTTAGCAAGGTTTTTAGATATTTAGCCCAAGCTGGTACTTCAGAGAGAGCATCGAGGAGCGGGATATCAATATAAAGCTTCTTCATCACCTCCTTGAATTTTTGGAACCTAGTGTCCATTTTAGTCTCTCTCAATCTTCCTAAATATGGTATCCTAGGTTTATATTGCGGAACTTCTGGCTTTTTGGGAGCTTGCTCCTTTTCTTTTGCTTTTTCAATCTCTGTAGATTTCTCAATTCCTAGATTTGGTCTTGCATTCGGAGTAAAAATAGGTGTATCATCATCATGATTGATTCTCGTGGTTTCATGAAAGACACGACCAGATCTTGTAGTGACGAAATTCAATTTCTCTAGTCTATTTTGATCATGTCTAGGGTTTGACTCTGGTTGACCAACAAAAGTACATGCTGGTGGCTTCAGTTGGGCAGCAATTTGTGCTAGTTGAGCCTCCACAGCCTTCTGCTGAGCTTCCTGATTGGCAAGCATGGTTTGTTGTGACTGTAACATCTGCCTGATCATAGTCATCTTGTTTGTTGGCTGGGAAGGGGCATTTTTCTGGGTGAGTTCTTGTTGTCCTTGATGTGGTTGTTGTGGAGGTGGTGTTAACTGAGGTTGTTGCGGTTGCTACAACTGAGGGTGTAATTGTGGGGGCAGAGGAGGATGGGTATATTGATAGTAGGCGGAGGGATTTCTAGGGTAGTTGGATCTTGGGAAATTATTTATGAGGTTCCCATGATTTTGGTTAAAGTTACTTTGAAATCCAGGTGGCAACCTATTGGAGGATCCGCCTCGTGTTTGATGTTGCGGGTTAACAGTCCCCGCAGGATTCCCATATTGAAAATTGGGGTGGTTTATTGGTTGATTTGGATTATAGTAAGCTTGTCCCGATATGGAATGGATGTAATTAACTTGTTTGGGCATCTGATCTTCATGGTGTTCGATGATTGGTTCGTACTACTAATGTGGTGGTTGCATATCCATCATCACATTATAAAGTAAGCCACATGACAGTGTAGGGTGATCGGATGCGTGATAGGGTTCACAAGTCCCTGTAGAAGCTTTAACTTGTTGGACTTGGGGGTTTTTCTTCTTATCATATTCTCTAAATGAAGTTTCAAGTTCCTGCTATTTGTGAGCTATAGTCTTTAAAGCTTCAGCATTAGCCTTCATTTCCATTGATTCCTCAACCTTATAAAATTTGAGGACTCCCTTAGTGGATGATCATCCCCAATTGGATTGGTTCTTAGCTCCAAGTGTAATGATTTTCCAAGCATCCTCGTAGTTCTTCCTCATAAAATTTCCTTCAGATGAGGAATCCATAAATTGCTTGATATCATCACTCACCCCCCTATAGAACGTTTCTATTAATTGATTTTGGGAGATACCGTGATGAGGGCATTTCCTTAGAAGCTCCTTGAATCTTTCCCATGCTTCTACGAGTGATTCTCTAGGAAGTTAGGTGAAGTGGTTTATCTTCCCCCTAATTTCGTAGGTTAATGAAGGAGGGAAAAACTTTTCCAGGAACTTTTCTTCTAAGGGAGCCCAGGTGGTGATGATTGGCTCCCTATCAAGTGAGTTGTACCAACTCAAAGCCCTTCCGGATAGAGTGAAGTGGAAAAGATGTAGAATTATTGCGTCAAAGGCAACTCCGACTTGTGGGACAAGTCGGCAAAGTGCCTTGAATCTCTTCAAGTTATCCATGCAGTCATCTCCAGAACCACCAGAGAATAAGATGTCCTGCATGATTTGAATCCATTGTGTCCGGATTTTGAAATTGGGTATGTTGAAGATTGGTGGCCAGACTGGATGATTATCTTCATAGTTCTTAGGGTCGGCATAGTCCCACAATTGCTTGTTTCTTAGCTCTAACTGAGCAGCTTGGTTAGCTGCTTCGTTTTCATCTCGGATGCGGGCCTGTTCTTTAGCTCGGATTTCCTCTTGGATCAGAGCACGAGTATCAGCAATGAGTTGTGCTCTCTGAGCGGCTATGGCAGCGTTGACCCTTTCCATTACTAATGCAGCTTGGCGTTGATCTTCAACCATTTTCCTGGCTCTTTGGCGATTAAGTCTGATGCGGCGGTGGAAGCTTCTCTCTACCTCAGAGTCGTACTTCGGATCAGGGGAGAATCCGAGATTATGTGATGGTTGCATACACGTCTTCTACCTGAGTAGAGGAAGAAACACACTTTTTAGATGATGCGGGAGATATGATGAATTCAAGAAGATATGGAGTAATGTTTAAAGAAAAGTGTAAAAGCCTAACCAACTAGAAAGATGGTAAATGAAATTAAAATGTTCTGTTGTCCCCGACAATGGTGCCAATTTTTGATAGAGCTTCCACTCGTGTGGAATTGCGTGCACCAATAAAAATCCAAAAGATGGCAAGTCTTTAGGTTTAGCCTTACTGATACTAGATCGAGAACTCCACCCACGTATGCTACGATACGTGGAAGTCTTATCGTAGTATAGCTAAGGGTCCAATCCACAGGACAACGGTCTTGTCAAGATTAACAAGAAACAAAATGTTAGAATTTCACTTAACTCCTTGACGGTTGGTATCTAGATCAAAGAGTTGTTTTGGTTGTTTTCAACTAAGTGTAAGTAAAACAAAAGCAAGAAAGTAAATTTAAGGTTGTAAACAATGTTGAGCAACCACTAGGATGTGATCGGCTTTTGCCACCACTACACATGGATTAAAACAGGCAACGTAAAAAAATACATAACCTGCAACAAGAGTCTAAACAGCTAGTATCTTTGTAGATTTAGTTTCCTTTTAGAGGACTAACTATGATAAGTGTGGGAATCTTGCAATGCTAGCCATCCCCGAACGAATGGTCACGTACTTTACATCATTCCCTTCACAAAGTGTGTTCCTTGACTTATCAAGGTTGTACTTTCATACGTCAACTAATTCCATTTCATAGTATGAAAGTACAACAATGGAAGTGAGTTTACTCCACTTCTTGAGAAACACCCCTAGATACCGAAACAGATGCATGGTGAGTACATGCATCAAGAACCAACATTCAATCGAGATTCGAATCTGATAGTACAAACGTAAACAATCCATACTAAAAGATAGAAGGTAACACAAGTTGGTGATCAAGCAACAAGCATCCATTAAACGATTGATGTTGAACTGAAAAGAAAGTATATCTCTATTGCAAACTATGGATTACATTGCATGAAATGAAAACATGGGTATCCGGGCTACTCCCTACGCCTTAGTGTATAAGACTACTCGCTCATGGCAAGGACAAAGAAGGAGGCAAGAAGAGATAGAGAGAACATCATCTCCGTGAAGGAGGGAGAAAGGTCAACCCCTTTTGAGAGAGAGAGCGACGATCTTCACCCTTCGTAGGTTGCTCGATGATGAAGCCTCCTCTTCCCACCTTCTTTGGCGATGAGAGAGAAGGAAGCTTCTGGATGGAGTGTGAATCTCAGACTGGCAGCCTCGGGGCGATGGATGAAGGACGGAACAACTCTGGAGCACTAGAGGTAGCCTTTGGACGTCTAAGACTTGATGCCTTATGAGGACCGTTTGGGTCTTATTTATAGGATTTGGGTGAAGTCCAAACGGTTTGGGTTTGGGTTCGTGTGGTCTCAGGACCGTTTGGCCTCGTGCAGTCTCGGGACCGTTTGGCCTCGTGCGGTCTCAGGACCTTTTGGCCTTGCACAGTCTTGGGACCGTTTGGCCTCGTGCGATCTTGAGACTGTTTGGCCTTGCACGGTTTTGTGACCGTGTAGCTCCATGCAGTCTCGAGACCGTGTGACTCCATGTGGTCTCAGGACCGCGTGACTCCATGCGGTCTCAGGACTGTGTGACTCCATGTGGTCTCAGGACTGTGTGACTCCATGTGGTCTCGGGACAACGTGACTCCATGCGGTCTCGAGATCGTATGACGCCATGCGGTCTTGGGACCGGGTAGTCTCCAAATGGTCTTGGGACCGTTTGGAACTTTTGTGATTTTTTGTATTTTTTTGTAAAAAATGAGAAAAGTTAATCTAATGGTATATTTGCAATAAAGGAGGAAAGTTAAGGATTCTATCTAATTTATCTGAGAAAGAGTATGGAAAACTGAGGAAAATTATTAAGATAAAATCACAAAATGGGAGGTTATCAAGTAATATGGCTCAAAAAACTCAAGTTGATAAGATAAAATCTAAGCAACACAATGTATGTGAAAAATTTCAAAGAAAATACCTCAATTGAGTTAATTGCAGAAAATTCCAAAATGTACATAAAATTGCATTACTTGCTCAAACAATGTCCAAATTGGACCAAATTTGAAACTTAAGCTTTTATTATGATTTCACCTTATTAATCTCAAACCTGTGTTCTAAGCATTCAATTATGGTAATTAAGCCTATTCAACTCATTAAGCAAGTTCATGGGCCTTACAACTATAAACCTCTAACAGGGATTTCACCTCCAAAATCCAAGGTAAACAAATATAGATACTTCTCATAGACCTTAATCCTAGTCTTCCACATGGTAACTTTCATCTCATGATGATGTCACATTATTCTCATAGAAGTCATATTCTTTTCCCTCAACTTCTACATGTGTCATCTTTGTTCATCATAGGAACTGTTGTACCACATGTACATGTCTAGTAGTACCTTTCAACTTTGGGACTCTACTATCATCTGAAACTATTCTAAATGTTGTATCACACATCACTCAAAGGCCATAATCACAATCTCTTACCAAACATAGAACAACATGTATGTCCTGTCATACGTAACTTTTATAAGGTTTCATCTCTATGCTCCTTTAATGGTTGTTTTAATTAACCACTTAACCAACCAGGTAGGCATCTCCTAATTTTCAAGAACTATGAGGCGTATGTTTTCGATGATTCTCTAATAATCTAAATGGTGAATTGGCCATCTATTTGGTTGAAGAATCATATGTTTGTCTATAACTGTTAACAAATATAACTTCCTGATAGACCTTGTTAGGGGTAGACAAAGACACTATCTTCATCTTATCAGGATTCTCACAACACACTTAACAAAGGTATCATAACTCCAAGAGGATACTTGAGTCA
This sequence comes from Alisma plantago-aquatica, assembly GCA_963693085.1. NCBI lineage: Eukaryota > Viridiplantae > Streptophyta > Magnoliopsida > Alismatales > Alismataceae > Alisma > Alisma plantago-aquatica. The sequence goes on from OY856412.1 coordinate 1,001,740,994, forward strand.
ACCCCAACTCACTCTTTCTAGACTTGTCATACATAAGTACAATTGCTTCATTATTGTTAAGTTTTAACAAAGATGTCGAAATACTTTGAGATGTCATCATTCAAAGCTTGCTACAACTTGTAAGACATTACCTGAACACTCTATTCCTCCTATTCATAAATTCTATCGGTACATTGGTTAGTCGAAAGGACATAACCCTAAGCTCATCATGGTCATGTAACTTAGTCATGCACTCTAACTATTATGCATTGATATCTGATCCCAGGTTTATCATAAAGGAACACAGTAGCACATGTCTACTTATCAACAAACCATCTATCCTTGACAGTGGCCTTGTCCAACTACCACTGAACCATACACAATGTTATAGAATATCTTTTGTTTTTCCTTCCAAAAAACATTTATAGGGTCATCATCAACTCTCTCTCTCTCTCTAAGGGAGAGGAATACTTGGAATGTTCATATAATAAACATCTCCAACATTCACATACTTCCCATATTATTGATACATCTTGGATACTAGGATTCATTACCGTGGTTTCCACCTCATGTGCTATAAGGAACTCACATCCTTATCTCATCTACTCTTACCAACATAACCAATTTCAAGAAATTTAAGAAGTGTAACGTCCCCAGATTCTGCCATCTCGAGACTTAGAAGGCCCAAGAAGACAAATCTGAAAATGTTAGGAAATTGTTTTAGAGAGTGATGTAGAAGCATGAGTGATATACATGAACATACAACATAACATACACCATAACAATCTCAACATTCAACATGTATATATTGCAAATTGAATTATTACAACATGAGTGATAGTTACATATTGAAAGGATATTTTACATAAGTCAGAACATGTATGTTAGGATCTTAACACAATAGGTACAACCTGTACAACTTTCTCACATCCTATACTTTTATCCTATGCTAGCTCTGAACCTAAAACATACGGGAAACAATGAATCAACACACAAGGTGTCGAGTACATGGATAGAAAGATACATATATTCATGGTTTTCATAATTTGAACAGATTTGCAAAAAGAAAGAAGGAAGATCATAGAAAACATTTATTGATTAAGTGAAATAAACCAATTTTTATTCATTTTTCTAGATGAGTTGCATTATCAAGGTGGACTAGTACCAAAACATATATATTGGGCCCATCCCGTGTACCGAGTACTCTAGGGAAACTCCCCATACACCGTGTGCTCTAGGGAGGTGTACTAGTCAACATTAATCCATTCCCTCGTAAGGGGGATAATGATCACCTTAAATAACTACAAAACATCTACTCATCATTTGTATTTTCAAGTGTTAAAACATCGAGTACTATGTAGTGCTACTACATCCAATATTTATAAATAGAAGAGAGCATACATAAATATCATGATTGCAACTAAGAAAACCATAGTCATATACTCAAATAAAACCCATGTACCTATGTTCAGAGATACCTAATCATCCTAGATCATCTAGAACTTTGTCCAAGACCTAATTAAATATAATTGAGCATCAGTAATATATTCTTATTATCTTCTTATTATTTTAAGATCCAAATTAGGGTTTTGCCAAACTTAGGGTCAAACTGATTTTAATCAGATCTATGATAATTTTCTACTGATTGATATGTCATAATTAGGCTTTGGTTCAATTTCCATAATTTTCTGATGATCGGTCTAATTTCTAAAATTCAAAATGAGGATAAGAACCATTAATTAATCAATTATATGCAAAGACCTATTATTTCAGCATAATAATAATATGAGAACCTAGATTTGGTTTCCAAGTTTTATTAGAATTCAATAGTATTTTCATCAGATTAAATGTCCATCATTTGCTAATTATATCATTTATATGAGCCCTAAAAGAAGTCATTACCTCTACATTAAAAGTCATCATTAATATTGCTTCAACATTGTGATCTAGGACTTTAATAATATAGCTTCTATTTTTATGAGTCTAGGAGTATTTTTAAAGGATTTATTGGACATGGGAGCTATTTATAGGTCATTTTCTATAAAAAGGTCATTTTCTAAAAATACTAAAAAGGATTACCTTTTGGGGGTAATTGGGGTCGGATCATGGTGTGGATCTGCCACATATCTGACCCGCATACCCGAGTTGGGATCTCATCTCAGTTCTCACAGACTACTACATCCATGCTCGACACCCGCCTATGTCTTCTCAACACGACCGTCGACGTGAGGCTTCTCTCCGGAAAGCAAGGAGCCGACGCTAGGGCCTTCCTCGAACTGATATGCTTTGGCTAGTTTTCCTTTCTGAGCTGACCCACTCTCTACCCTCTCTTCCTCTACATTTGAAGCTCATCCTTTGTTCATGATAGCAGCACCGTCGTGAAGGAACAATGTGATGATGATTCATAGTGGTCTTCTGCGTGCGTGCGTCATCTCCTGACCCATGTCGCCATCATGACTGGGTCTGCTTCGGCTTCATTTGTCGACGCATAACCAGATCTCATTCCCATTCGTGTGAGCACGAGCCCAACCTACGCCAGTGAGCATTATGTGCAGAGGCTTGGTTCTCAGTGCAGGCTATCCTCGCAGACTGATCTCGACCTCATTGGAGTTCCAAGAAATCCATCATCATTATCCCCTCCGATGAGCTCGTGAGTAAGAAGACCACCAGATTGAGACTTGGCGGCTGGAGGTGATGGTGGAGGGTTCTTTGGCAACCTCCACAACCATGATGCCCTCTAGATATAGGGTCGCTAGAGGAAGCATTGGGGAACCCTTGCCGCCGTTAGTGCTTCCTCAAGGCTTGAGCAAGGCCTTCTGCTTTCTCTCGGCCATCTCTGTAAGGTCCCGATCCGGAGAGCACTCTTAGGTTGGGAGCCTCCATGTAGGGGGTAGACAGGGTGGGATCAGTGGAGATCGCATCCTCCTCTCAGCCTGGTCATGGTGGAGTCTTCTCCTCCAGCTCTCCAAGCATGTCTTCATCCACTTCACAGTTGTAATGGAGGGAGGAAAGGGCAGTGGGGTTTGGGTGCCACCGGTCTCCAAGTTCCAAGCTACAAGTGGGGTTACGGGGTAGTTTCAATGAGGCAACCTCACACTTCCACTGTGATTGCTCTCTGATCACCTGTATCTGGGTTATGCGCTCAAGAAGGTACATATTGGCCTGGTCAGTCTCATGATCCACAAAGCTCGAAGCTAGGCCTCACTTCTCCACTAAGCGTGAGATACTAGCCATGCATTCCATGCTAAAAGCCATACCCAAGAAAGGGCAGTTCAACGTAACATTAAATTGTCACGGGTACTAACTCAATAACCAAAAGAACAAAGTCCTACCACTTTTATTTCATGAATGTCCTCAACTTCAAGCAATTATATCTCTTTTCAACAAGATTGAAACATCCTATAATTTTAGACATATGCTCACGATATCCTAATGTGGCTTATACTAAAGTTTGAGGCACAAAATCCATTACTTGGTCATGAAAACTAATTCCTCAAACAACCTTATAATAGGTGCATAAAACTTGAACTCAACTTAGAAAATAATAGCATATTGATCAGATAATTTCAACAATACTAGTTATGATGCTAACACCCTAAAGGCTTATCAATTCACCACTTGAGGTCATTGTGACTACTATATGGAGCTCTTAGCCTCATGTACCCAAGTCGATATACCATATCCATCCATCATGACTGCACTCGTTTATTTTTCACTATCATCAATAGTACCTAAACCACATGTTCTAGGTGGATAAATAATTTATAAATGATTGATCAAATAGTCAACTCAGAGTAAACTCTAAAGGATGTTTATGATCTAAATTTACCATATTGGGTGCCAATACCAAAAAAATCAGGGTCATCACATTCACTCCACCTTATATGGAATTTTGTCCTCAAAATTCAACTAACCTCATACTTAAGGTGATGTCAAGGAGTTGTGGATGCCTCTAGGTCACAACTTCTAAGTTCCAAGAATATCATTATTGTAGATTCATCCTAAGTTGTCACTTAGATTGTTAAGCATTCAGGGTGTACCCACCCCACCTTATATAGCTGGAAGCATCATTTGTTTAAGAAATTGTAGCATTACTTAGTGTCTTAGTCATCACATGAAGTTCTTATATTTTAGGATTTACATCCCCATTGTCCCTTAAGGATAAGGGTTTCATTCATACATATGAAGTTAATAAGGTAATATTGGGGGTTTTATATTTCACCCCTATTAAACCATTCATTATAATACCAAGTTTCATGTCATCTATTATGAAATTTTCACACTTTACATCACTGTTGTGATTCATGATCAACACTATACTAGGATTTCAACATTAGAGGGAAGTAATATATTCATCTATGTAATTTGGGTTTCTCCCTATTGTGTGAGGGTTATGCTAAAATGCAGAAGCATAGATTGAGAAGGATCAAAGTCAAGAACTATATTTTATGATCATGTAAGTTATGATCCAAATATATCTTTTCTTTTAGCTAATGATTTCAAACTTATATCTTTCATGCATGATATAGAGGGAAAGAGAATATATAAATCAATCTTATCATGATTTCAGACTTGGATATTACATGTATGACATAGGAAGGGAATATAGCATAGGCCACGCTTCTATGAGTGACTCTGCATATATACATCATGTATCTAGCTCAAGTGAGGTTTCTAGCATCATATAATAGGAAAGAGAGGAAGAAAGAACAACATTTATGAGTATCTTATACACAAGACAATTTACTCTCAGAACCAGAGTTCATTATCACCTCACTTGCAGCTAATGATGTGATTCACAAACATACGTCACTCAAGCTAAGATCTAACTTAGCCAAATCATTTACTTTCTCATTATGAGTCGCCTACCCATCATTTTGTTTTACCCAACTCTCACATATAGAATTGGATTGTGCAAAAGGACTCAACTCATCTACTCAGGAGTAACCCAGCTTAGGATACATCATTTCACATATATGTCATATTTTTCATATATTATAGGGTAGGTCCTACGACCCTCTCCTTGTGGGTCTCACTCTCTTTGGAGTTCACCACATATCTTATCCTAACACTAGAGGTCCTCCTTTATAAAAGATCTTGAGGCGCATGCATATTCAACATTATCTTAACTTAACTCTTCTTAAGTAAAGAAGAGTATGTATATTTATCATCAGGACTTAGCTTAGATTATCCAAATTTGGATTCAGACCTCATTTACAACTTAGGTCTTTATAAACAACACATACCTCAGAGATCAAATTTGTATTAGATCATTCTTGCTTACATCATCTATCATTCTATTGCCAATCTATCTATCACATATCCTTATAAGGCTCTAGACATCTATTCTAGATATACTCTCTCTTCTAGACTGATGTCACCCCCTTTCACTTAGGTTGCATGAACACTAACTACTCTCCAGTGTGAGGGACACATTTTCATATTTACATATATAATAAAATATTATATAGTTTTTCTCTAAGAAGGCGCATGTCAGAGAAGACTGTCGAGGCTCGATTCGATTGGAAAACACAACTAAATTAGCAAAACCGAGTGTCCCACACATAGTAGATAGGCTAGTGTCATGTCACCTAGTGAAATGGTGAGAATAAGGTGTAGACTAGTGTTGCTACCCAATGCATATGAGCTCTATATGAATAGGGTTTCACACACTTGTCTAAACCTAGTTCTCAAATATCTAGGTTCTAACCTAGAGGATAAGTCAAACCTTATTCCTATAGAACAGTTACTAAGCTTCTAGGATTTAAGATGAAAGGTGAGGCTTAGTTTATATGTTTCATGATGAGCAATTGTTAGGTGTAGCTATTGTTCATCCTCTGATACCAACTGTAATGTCCCCAGATTCTGTCGTCTCGAGACTTAGAAGGCCCAAGAAGACGAATCCGAAAACGTTAGGAAATTGTTTCAGAGAGTGATGCAAAAAATATGCATACATGAACATACAACATAACATACACCATAACAGTCTCAACATTCAACATGTATATATTATAAATTGATTTATTATAACATGAGTGACAATTACATATTGAAAGGATATTTTACATAAGTCGGAACATGTATGCTAGGATATTAACACAATAGGTACAACTTGTACAACTTGCTCACATCTTGTACTTTTATCCCAGGCTAGCTCTGAACCTAAAACATACGGGAAACAATGAATCAACACACAAGGTGTCAAGTACATGGGTAGAAAGATACATATATTCATGGTTTTCATAATTTGAAAAGATTTGCAAAAAAAAAGAAGGATGATCATAGAAAACATTTATTGATTAAGAGAAATACAACAATTTTTATTCATTTTTCTAGATGAGTTACATTATCAAGGTGGATTAGTACCAAAACATATATATTGGGCCCATCCCCATGTACTAAGTACTCTAGGGAAACTCCCCGTACACCGTGTTCTCTAGGGAGGTGTACTAGTCAACATTAATCCATTCCCTCGTAAGGGGGATAATGATCACCTTAAATAACTACAAAACATCTACTCATCATTTGTATTTTCAAGTGATAAAACATCAAGTACTATAGAGTGCTACTACATCCAATATTTGCAAATAGAAGAGACAATACATACATATCATAATTGCAACCACAAAAACCATAGTAATATACTTAAATAAACCCATGTACCTGAGTTCAGAGATACCTAATCATCATGGATCATCTAGAACTTTGTCCAAGACCTGATTAAATATAATTGAGCATCATTAATATATGCTTATTATCATTCTTATTATTTTTAGGTCCAAATTAGGGTTTTGCCAAACCTAACATCAAACTGATCTTAATCTAATATATGATAATTTTCTACTGATTGATATGTCATAATTATGCTTTGGTTCAATTTCCATAATTTTCTAATGATCAGTCTATTTTCTATAATTAAAAATGAGGATAAGAGCCATTAATTAATCATTTATGTGCAAAGACCTATTATTTCAGCATAATAATAATATAAGAGCCTAGATTTGGTTTCCAAGTGATATTAGGATTCAATAGTATTTTCATCATATTAAATGTTCATCATTTGCTAATTATATGATTTATATGAGCCCTAAAATAAGTAATTACCTCCACATTAAAAGTCATCATTAATGTTTCTTCAACAGTCTGATCTAGGACTTTAATAATATAACTTGTATTTTTATGAGTCTAGGAGTATTTTTAAAGGATTTATTGGACATGGGAGCTATTTATAGGCCATTTTCTAAGAAAAGGTCATTTTCTGAAAATATTAAAAAGGATTACCTTTTGGGGGTAATTGGGGCCGGATCTTGGTGTGGATCTGCCACATCTCTGACCCGCATACTCGAGTCAGGGTCTCATCTCAGTACTTGTGAACTGTCGTAGCCTCGCTCAACACCCACCTACATCTTTTCAACACGACCGTCTACGTGAGGCTTCTCTCCGGTGAGTAAGGAACTGACGCTAGGGCCTTCCTCGAACTGATAGGCTTTAGCTGGATTTCCTTTCTGAGTTGACCCTCTCTCTACCCTCTCTTCCTCTACATTTGAAGCTCATCCTTTGTTGATGACAACAATGCCGCCGTGAAGGAACAACGTGATGAGGATTTACAGTGGTCTTCTACGTGCATACGTCATCTCCTGACCCATACCTCCATCGTGACTGGGTCTGCGTTAGCTTCATTTGCCAACGCATAACCAGATCTCTTTCCCATTCGTGTGAGCATGAGCCCAACCTACGCCGGTGATCATTATGTGTAGAGGCTTGGTTCTCGGTGCAAGCTATCCTCACATACTGATCTCGACCTCACTAGTGTTCCAGGAAATCGATATCATCATCCCCTCTGATGAGCTCGTGAGTGAGCAGACCACCAGATTGAGACCTGGCAGCTGGAGGTGATGGTGGAGGGTTATTTGGCAACCTCCACAACCATGATGCCCTCTAGATGTAGTGCCTCCAGAGGAAGCATTGGAGAACCCTTGCCGCCGTTAGTGCTTCCTCAAGGCTCAAGCAAGGCCTTCTTCTTGCTCTCGGCCATCTCTGTAAGGTCCATATCCAGAGAGTGCTCTTAGGTTGGGAGCCTCCATGTAGAGGGTAGACGGGGAGGGATCAATGGAGATCGTAGCCTCCTCTCATCCTGGTCATGGTGGAGTCCTCTCCGCCGGCTCTCCATGCATATCTTCATCCACTTCACGGTTGTCAGGGAGGGAGGAAAGGGAAGTGGGTTTGGGTGCCACCAGTCTCCAAGTTTCAATCTACAGGTGGGGTTACGGAATAGTTTCGATGAGGCAACCTCACACTGCCACCGTGATCGCTCTTTGATCACCTATATCCGGGTTACACGCTCAAGAAGGTACATATTGGCCTGGTCAGTCTCATGATCCACAAAGCTTGGAGCTAGCCCTCACTTCTCCACTAAGCGTGAGATACTAGCCATGCATTCGATGCTAAAAGCCATACCCAAGAAAGGGCAGTTCAACATAACATAAAATTGTCACGTGTACTAACTCAATAACCAAAAGAACAAAGTCCTACCACTATTATTTCATGAATGTACTCAACTTCAATCAATTATATCTCTTTACAACAAGATCGAAACATCCTATAATTTTAGAAATATGCTGACGATTTTCTAAAGTGGCTTATACCAAAGTTTGAGGCACAAAATCCATTAATTGGCCATGAAAACTAATTCTCCAAACAACCTTATAATAGGTGCATAAAACTTGAACTCAACTTAGAAAATAATAACATCTTGATCAGATAAGTTCAACAATACTAGTTATGATGCTAACACCCTAAAGACTTATCAATTCACCACTTGAGGTCATTGTGACTACTAAATGGAGCTCTTATCCTCAAGTACCCAAGTCGATATACCACAACCATCCATCATGACTGCACTCATTTATTTGTCACTATCATCAATAGTACCTAAACCACATCTTCTAGGTGGATAAATAATTTATAATTGGTTGATTGAATAGTCAACTCAGAGTCAACTCCAAAGGATGTTTATGATCTCAATTTACCATATTGGGTGCTAATACCAAAAAAATCAGTGTCATCACAAGAGGAGTCTTCCTAATTATTGGAAGTCTCAAAAGCAACTCATCACAAACTTTATGATCTTAAAACTATAGTCCAAGCAACCTTATGCTACAATAAGCTATCCACCTTCATGTTTACAAAAAAACCACACATACCAAGTGGAAATGATCCACTTGAAAGTTGTGCCCTAGAAAGGAAAGACACAAAGGGAAACACATTTCCTACATCATAGCAGAATTGTTAAAGGGTCACTAGAAAAAGGTAACCAATTCTATTTTCATTATGCATGCTACAACTTCTTATGTATCATTTTACCCTTTTTCATTTCGAGTTCCTTGTCATTAACATAGGAATCATCATGATTAACATATCTTATTACTCCTTCCTTGATAACTATTTATCATTCTTGGGTATGTTCTCTTATTTTATTATGTTTTTCAACCACTTATCAACAGGTAAAACATCATATTACACATTTTCTTCATTAAATAGGGATCATCTCCCTTAATTTATTTCACATGCCATGCTGATTTTACATTAACACTCTGTTACACACATAGGTTGGTTTGAGATTAACACAGGTTCCACCTTATTCATTTGTCATTGTTCCCATTCATCTTCTCATTTTGTACTTATAATAGGAGTTATCTCCATCTTATGTGGATTTCATACCTTGATTCACTTTATAAGCACAGACTCATCTATCTTTTACTTTATTATCTTCTTGAATAACATCTTCAAGAACTCCTCTTTTTCTTATTCATATTCAGATTTAGATTTCATGGTGTTGTGTCTTTCTCTTATAGTTACCAAACATTCAAGTTTTGGCAGATAATGATGTAATTATCATCTTCCCTTGAGGTAATATTGAGTTATTTGCACCATGATGTCTGATTCGTTATGCTCTTTAGATTGTTTCAAAATGACTACTTGATCAGAGTAATCAGAAAGATAACAATCTAAGAGTTCCATATTTGCCTTTTCTTCATTAATTGAATACATGGCCAGGGCACCCAAATACTGAGATTAGGCAGTATGCATCATATTTTATGTCATATTCCTATTTTTGAAATTATCCTAGTCCTAAGTCCTAGTGTCCCTATAGACTCAGTGAACCGAAAGCTCTGATACCAACTTGTGAGAACATGTTACACTAAACGACATTACTCAAAACATAAAACACAATCAATCACTAATTACTCACATTCTAAGAAATATGGGAAAATTAAAACTGATTTCAACATCAAAACTGGCTCAAAAACATTAGCATAAGAGACCAACATATTTCTTGTATCCATACTATGCCAAGAATTTGATACAAATTGGTTTATTGCCTTAGCCACAACATATATACATAGGAGAACAATATTCATGTATGTCACACAAACAAGCATTAACATGCTAACAAAATTTTGATTCGTTTGAAACACCATATACAAACTCTTCTTTCCCGGACCTGAGAGTACATGGATGACACTAGGATACACTAGACATCTAATCAACTTTCTCATAGATTCATTACTATAGCTCATCTTTGCTACCACATGTTTTTTTTCGTCACTTCTGATTACCTAAAAAGATGTGATGGACCACAAGGGTGTGACCCATTTCCTAGTATGAGATATAACCTCTAACAACTCTTATTGATTACAACATTTTAAATAGTAGATAACAGAGCAGTTGTAGTATTTAATAATCAATTGAACAGATTTAACAGTTCAAGTATGCTAAACAGATTAAGAAATTAATATTTGCAACAAGTATGATTATCAATGTATATATAGGTAACAAATAAATCCATTTCTCTAAATAGATATCTACTCAAATTTCATCAAACTACATCTAATAACAATCATCATAATTAATCTAACTATCATCATATTCCTTGCTAACAACATAAACAATCTAGTAGCATAAGCATCCCTGACATCATGAACATGTCTAGTAACATAACATGGCTATCATTATTGGCATGTCAAATAAAGATAGTAGATCTATATCATATGTAGAACTAACATCATAACATAATGAACTACATAGGCATGATTAGTAGTTTAAACATTTCTAATTACATAGGCATGGCTAGCAATATTAAACATAGCTAGCAGCATCATGTTAACCATCTGTTCAGTATATTTGACATCATAAGCATGTTCACAACATGAGCATAACTACAACATAAGCATATCAATTATCTCTTATTGTACTATACATGATTTCAGTGAAAAGAAAGCAAACAAGGGTTATCATCCAATATGAAGTGTTGTGTATAACCTTAAATAGATATTCTAGACAGATATCTTACATCTTTTACTACGCCCTAGGGAATTTGAATCATACATTCAAAGTCCAACCGACACCTATGAAGGGCTATTTGGTTCCGTACATGATCTAGGAGTGTCGGTATCCTAAGATCTCTTCCGCTCGGTCAGTACGAGTAAAAATACAGTGACATATCAGTCAAATCTGCCACTAGAACGACATATAGTCAATCTTCTAACCACTAGACCATTCTTGGTACATGTCAATGCACTAGAAACTAGGGTATACAAAACCCTCTAATCCTAGGTACAGCTGTAGTTGTCCTCAATCACATCAAATGTTTGAGGCATGACAATAGCCATCCTCCATAACATGCATTGTGGATGACAAGGATATATCCTCAACTTGCCACCCCAGCATACTCAATAGTATGAGCTCTGAGTTTCCCTTAGGAATACTCATTTCACCATCCAACAAGCTTTGACACTAAAGATGGCTCTACAACATAGGGATATATTAACAATAAGAACATTCCTTTATAACATCAACATGCAAGGAATCTAGATATGATTACCCTCATCATATTCATAATGCACATTTTTAGCATAAGAAAGTAAAAACCATGTGGCTATGATAACCACCAATTAACATATTAAGGTTATGATCATATTAAGGAGATTATTTCACCATCATGCCATCATATAAGAAGACCAGCTTGCTACTGTTCTTATAGAGCCATTGGGTCCAACAATTTTTCAAAATCAAAGTTGCAAGTTGGGCATACATGATGTATACACTCCATCTTGAAGATCTTTGCAATTATTTCATTATTAATATACGTGATTATCTTAATTAACTTCATAACCTCACTTGTTTGACATCAAATCTATAGTACACATCAAATATCATCTAAAATCAACTCTAAAAATCATTTATTGACTGATACCTAAAAATTGAGTTTCAAAAATATATATTTTTTTATTTTCTATCATCATTGGATACTTCAATTTACCAAAGCACCCTAATTTATTAAATAAACATAATAAATCACATTAATGAATTTACTATGATAATACTTTGTATTTGTATTTTATACCTCAAACAATGATTGTGACAACATAAATTCTAAAATTTTGATTTTCCTATCAGAATAGATGTCACATTCATTACCGTAAAACCTACAGATTTCCACAAAAACATAGTTAACATCTAAATATCCTCTATATAATATTTTTATTGAAACCTACTCTTATATTTTTCCAATGATATTGTATATGCATGAATTATATTTTTGGGGAAAAGATTAAATTTACAAAGTTACCTTATCTTGTTTGATATGAGTCATTGGTTTCCTCGATCTGATGGAAGATATATCTATTCATTTGTTTTCCTTTTCTTTCCCTTTTTTGAACACTTGGATCTTCTTGGGATCCACCTATTCCTCGACCTAGACCAAACAAAGCTATTTCCCCTTTATCTTGGGTCTTTCCCCCCTCTTGTATGATAGGATGAAGAGATGTCTCTCTCACTTCAACAATCCAGAAATAGTCATCTTGTCCCTGAAAGAGGTAGAGACATCATGATGTCCCCTCATATGTAATATCAAATATTTTCTCTCTCGTCAAACTATGCACATCTTGAATAATAATGAACTTAAATTCATTTGATTTGGATGTGTTGGAACTACATGTTGCTCAATTGATGAGTTATGCTGGCTAAAATGTAATTTGAACTCCATTGTATAATGTTGAGTGCCATAATATACATTTAGGGTATTTTAAATTTTAAGACCATTCCACATGTTGATCTTGATCTTAATCTGTGTCTATGATATAGAGTAGGAAATTTCTTATCCAATGGTGAAGATTTCACCAAAATTGGAGGTTTGAGACAAAGATATGGCCTTTTCAATTTCCTCTTTTTCATTTTTCCACCTTTTTGCCTTGTTGGGACACAAACATTTTCTGTCTCTTAGGGTCGGCCCCTTGGGCACACCCAAATGGCCTTGTGTGGCTATGTTCCTAGATCATAGATCTAATGGTTGCAGTTTATCCAAATAGATTAGAAGACTATTGTTCATCTCTTACATTGGTCCATGCACCACAGTTCCCTAGGGCACAACAACCTTTGGAGCACAATGCTACACCACCTCTAATCCCAAATCAAGACCACAAAAGTCTTCCTCAGCCTTTCTCGACCTTGTCCTACCTCATTTCTAGTGGAATGGGCTATGGGAGGGGCATGGGGAACAAATCCCACCATCATCAGACATCATGGTCACAAACATGATGAATGGGGCTACCCATGCCTCCTACAACCTTCTTTATAAGACGATTTTGCTCTAAACCTCCTCACATTTCCATTTCCCTATCTTTCACAACCTTTTCGTACTCTCTAGCACCTTCCCTCACTTCATCTTCACCTTTGAATTCAACAACCACCATGGTGCCTCCGTAAAGCCTAGCTCAGGGTTCTTCGACCTCACCCAACCGCATGACCTATTTAGTGTGAAGATAATTTCACTAATAAATTTAGTAGGAATATAATTCCTGGAGTTTACCAAAACAAACATGTAATAATGCCACCCGCAAGTGGACAGGTCTTATTGCCATATTGTTGAGGATCAAATCCCAATGAATAACTTTTTTAAGAAGCTGCTAGTTTGTATCCAATCAAACTGAGGCTAATATTTAAAACCAAGATTTGATTGGGTTGATTTAAGATAATTGTACGAGAAGTAAAAGTTATAATAAAATTACATCTAGATTTATAATTGAATCCCTGGGATGGAATGGGTTTCACCACTACTACTCAAATTTGCACATTCATTCAAATCCAAACTCATATGAAGATCTAGTTGGAGTTATGCAAGTTTCCCCTTTCAGCGGTAGAAACTTGCATGAGCGGATATCACTACAAGTATTATGTCTTAAAGCTTACATACATTTTATCTGATACTCGAAGACTTTCTATTATAAGTTCTCCTTTAGGAAACAACCAAAACTAATTGACATTCCAATATAAAACATTAAAGTTTTCATAGTTTAAGATTATACTAAATGTTGGTAGGTTATCAATCTATAGATCATGTCTTAAACAATTGATGATGAATTAAATGAGTTCATAAAAAAATTGGAAGAATGAATTTGCTAGAAATGGGTAGCGAGGCTAGTCCCCACACGCCATTGAAAGGAGTACTCGCTCCTTATAGAGATATTAATACAACATACGAAATAAGAATGTGTAATCATTTTCATAAAAGCAAGAAGGAGGAAACACATTGTGGTGTTGAGGAGAAATCTTCTTTCTTGTGTATAGACCCTAGCTTATTGGGATCGGGTAAGTGATGGGACAATGATTGCATATTATCAATCATGAAAGTTGTGGTTTTTTGGTGTTTGGTGGAAGCAAGAGGGGTCTAGGTACGGAAAAGGGGAGGAGGTACGATGGTCGATAGAGGATGGAAGAGAAACTTGGATAATGTTTTATTCACTTGACCGATCTTCCTTCCTTGGCATAGAGGTCCAGGGATAAATGACCAAGGGAACATGTTTTGCATCACCAAATTCTACTCCACTCCATGTTGGCAGCGACAAAATATTTATAGGCCTGTGTGGAAGCATTAGGGTTATTGGTTGTGGGATCCACCTATTAAGTGTTGATCAATGTCATGGATATCAACAAATGATGGCTAGTGGTAGTTGATGATTGATGTCTAGGAGGTGGCGGTTGACTGGTGGTTTTCGACCGATGGTTGTCGACCATGAGTAGATGCATGTTGTTGTTTGATAAATGTGGTGGTTCTGGATGTGAACATTGTAGGTCGATCATGGAGCTTTGTCATGAGTGTTGAGTTGGAAGGTTGACCAGAAGAGGTAGATGGTCTTGAGCTTGATATTGTATCATCAATCTTAAAGGCCAATGGGTAGGTCAATAACCAGGTTAATCATGACATTGGATAAAAAAAAATTATCAACTTGCATTCGGGAAGTGCTCAAAATCCATTTTTGGACTGAGATCCCCTAGGCCTTTTTGCTGTATAGTAATAAGACTCAAAACCTATAGGAGGAGTCAGGAAAAGTATCAAATTAGCATGAAAATATAAGTAGATCAAAACAAAGCTATTTCTGATAAAACTAAGATATTTGGATGCCATATTGGGCTAAAACCAATACTAAAACCATGATGAATATCCATTCATCATTGATCCAGTCCATGGAGGACTTTGTGTTGTCCCAATAGAGGCAAGTTGCACCCTTTTGAGCCATGAAGACCGCACTCCACCTAGATCCTACCTATGTAGCAAGCTTGGTCGCGACCCAACGTTATTGCATGTACGATAGTGGCAATGCCAGGGAGTGTGTTTGGTAGCATTTTATGGCATTAATGAGCCGATGAGAGATGCTAGACAGAATTTGGGGGTGATATGGAATGACCAAGAGAGGGACAAGGACCACACCCACTGACACTTATGTGGACCATCACGATAGGCATGGACCCATAGGCTACAAACCACGGTGCACCATGCGCCCTTGCAACTGTATTTGATCTCTCACACATATATATGCTAGTTCTTCCAAAAATCATAGGAAAAATCACTCATAGGTCCAAAAATCACATATAATATATGAAAAATGACATAAAGAATGAGGCATATCCAATGGAATTGGTTTCATGGCCAAAATCCACTTGTCTCTCTTCTAACATATGAAACAATATCATTTGATGACTTCTATTACATTCAATGATCATTATGTCAAACAATGACCATATCATGACTGATCTTGATTAATATTAGTTTAATCAATAATATTTACTATCTTGTACTATATGAGTCAAACTTGCCCATGCCATGCTCTGTTAATGACTCTAACTTATAAGATGAATCATGAAACATGTATATTATGGACTTTCATGCTAATGATCAATAATTTGATGATCAAGTAGGTTATATAAACTCCAACTCATCATGTTTGTTGTAGATCACTAATATGCATGATTGATCTAAGTATAATTTACATGATTGAGCTAAGTATCAAAATTTTCCATACTTCAAATCTATTTCAACTTGATGGTATGAAAAGTGACATTTAAATGTGATATTTTCGGACTCTTTTACTAATGATCTTAAAACCTTGTGCTAATATGGACCCAATATGTTCAAGACTATATATTGGGCTTAAAATTAGTATTTACGATGACTTGCAGCATGTAATATCTTATCACTCACTCATATTCACTTTATGATAAAGTAAACTAAATATGACATGAAATGTCATGTTAATGTGCACGTTGCTATATCGAGATCTAACGTTGTACAAATCACACCCTAATGGTCACCATGATATTTGATCCATCAAATTAGTATCATTTATGGTTCTTATGACAAAAAATAAAGATTGATCTCATATGTACTCTAGTGTTGACTATATTGAATAGAAATGACTCTATGACTTCAATGGAGGATATGATGATCAAAACAATTCTCATACTCAAATCTTATGATTTCCATATGAAGATCATGAAAACCTACGTTTGGAATCGTTGATCTTTCTAGGATGTTTCACCTTAATTGAAGTTGACATATGATGTAGTATGTATCTTGATGATGAATATTGCATGGAAATTGAAGATGTTAAAATCAATTATAGAAATAAATGGAACTTAGGTTAGGTGAAAC
Organism: Alisma plantago-aquatica; assembly: GCA_963693085.1. Lineage (NCBI taxonomy): Eukaryota > Viridiplantae > Streptophyta > Magnoliopsida > Alismatales > Alismataceae > Alisma > Alisma plantago-aquatica. The sequence continues at coordinate 1,001,757,963 of OY856412.1, forward strand.
TTCCACCTTTAAGGAATGTTCTTAAGATGAACTGAATCTTCTTGATTGCTTATAATCTCATTTCTTTTTGAGGGAATTTTTTAAAGGCCTAAGTTGTCTATCTATAATCATGTAATCAATGGTCCTAATCAAGGTACACTTTATCCTCCCACTAGCCAGACTAGTGTAACCAAAAATTACATGTATGCATGTAGTATAAATCCATGGTTTTATATACTTATTTGAGCTACATGTTTCATACAACTACTATGTTTTGTTTTTTCTTATATATATTGAACAAACTTAAAAACTTAATCATAGATGTCCATTATACAACCTTGTACACCTACCTGTATTCTTGAGATAAGGACACAAGGATGGTGTCATACTTGATTTATCAATCCAAAAAAACCATGTTGAAACAAGGTTTAGCTATTGGTGATGGCCTTGAGGTCCCTTACAAATAGGGTTAACTCTTGACATGTGTTCTTGTAGTTCCTCACATTGAAATAAGGTATGTACAAAGCTTTGACTTAAATGTCCCTCACAACCCCTTCCTTTCAGAAGCTTCTCAAAGGCCTTATATATTGTTGGTATAATAGAAATGAACTAATGTTTGCATATTAATAAGAAATCTTACAAATGATTTTGCTTTATTTTTGTTATTACATTATGCTTTTTCCAAATAATATATGTTCTCTTGAACCTATGATTTTATATGTTTGCATAGAGTACCCAACATAGTTGTGCTGATGTGTACCCATTTTATGATTTTAAGTAATTGGTACATTATGAATCTCTAACAATGATCAATGCTTCCACACTTCTGATAATCTATTCTTACGCTGATGATATGTAGTGACATCCAAATGTAATTCACATGGTTAGATATATGGGACCTAAGATCATATCTTATGTTTTAAGTTTGCATTCTTTTATGCTTTGTTGTCTCATAACTTAGTTGATGTTTGTGGTTTTATTCATGCATATGTTATGTGAACCATTATGGACGTACACTCAGGTCCTCTCACCTTTGTCTTTCTATACATTAAGAGTAAGGATTTGGGTAACAAGCGGTTTCGTGACAGATGGTATCATCGAAATTACATATGCTCTATGCATGTTTAATAACCCAATCTCATATAAACCTAGGGAAAATGTAAGTGCATAATGGTGAAGGTGAGGTGTCTTGGAAGGTCATTACATGGGGGATGATGCACCTCCTATCTGCCTAGTAGTGGTGGATGAGGTCTCCCTTGTATACCTACCTGGCTGAAGTGAATCCATGTCTGGATTTGGATTTTTCCTACAAACCTTGGAGAGTCTTATAACATCTCATCTCTAGTTTAAGGACTATCCTGAGCCACCAATTATATGATGAGAATATAGTTTCTCATCTCCTCCTATGATCTCTTTAGTGACAATTAATCACATGACCTCTTGTTTATGGGTAGCTTATGTATGGGAATAATAAAATTCAAATGAGTTGGTATAATTTGATTAAGATGATAATGATTCCATGATCCAACCTTTATTTAAATTTCTATTATGATAAACAAAAGTACTCTTGAAATAAAGTATATATATATAATATCCCAGATCATGTAAACTCAATTTTACCAAATATGATCTATGTGCTTCCTATGTTTGACATAAATGATAATGGTCCTTAATATGATGAGATAAGGAGAACTCATGCTTTATATCTCATTTTTTATGAAATCCCTATTTGACTAATTGTATGTTGTCCCTATTATTGATCAAACCTCAAGCATGGTTTAGCAAAGCTTTTCCACTATTTTGATATGCATTGTGACCATGTTTTGAAATGACTATGAGTTTGGAATCTAAATATTATGATGAAAGACTTTATACAAGAGGCAAAATTCCTACCGATTACAATGTCTCATTTTAAAACTCAATTTTAAATAATATGATAAAAATGAGGACTAAATTGTACCCTATAATACTCAAATTGTTGAAAGAGCCTATATTGGCTAGTCTATTTTCAAGTATACATCAATGCTCCTATTTATTAACATAAGGGAACAATATTATGACCTTGAATACATGAAATATCAAACCATGGTTACTCTTTGATGATAAATGATCTTTGATCTCATGATCTTTTGAGATGAAAATTGATAATTGATGTTCTTCCTAATTTGATAGAATTGATACTTCATGACCAAAGAGGAAAAATCTGCTAGCTTATGATGGCAATTTGTTGCATAACTCCCCTAACCTAGGTCACATGTATCAAAGAATTAGAATCTCGATCACGTGAAGTAAATGTATTTCAAAAGACAACATGCAGAAGAGTTAAATCTTAGCATACATGAACAAATAACAAGATGAAAGAACCAACATAATCTCAACATTGAACAAGATATATTAAAAAATATTTTTTATTACAAGAATTCAATTACATATTGAAGAGTCAAATTGTTCAAGTCTGCTCATGTACACCAGCTAGGATCTTACAATAAGTACACCTGAACATATGGTCACAAGCCATCAACTCCCAAGCTATCTCTAAACCTATAAAATATGTGAATCAAGGCAGGTAAAGCGCATGAGGTGCGGAGCACAAGTCTGAAAGAAACACATCATAAGGTTTGCATAATTTGAAAAGAGTTGCATAAGTAAATGAACAAGAATAAAGGAATTAATTACTTAGAAAAGTGAGAAACCATCTTCTATTCCATTCAATCCAATTATACCAACAATATCATATATCATAAGGCCTTTGACCAACTTCCCATTCGAAGAATCCATGAGGGTGCTCAAGATTAGCTAACCCTAATCATAAGGGACCTCAAGGCCATCTCTAGGAGCTAACCCTTGTATCTATGTGGTTTTCCCTATCTTGACAACTCAAGTAATACACCCAACCTTGTGGCCTTACCTCGATACTACATGTCACTACTACAGAAACAACATTCAATGTCGCTTTTCTGGGCGTCGGTTATTTAGGGAAACTGACGCCTATAATATTCACAGTCGGTTATTTAGAAAAACCGATGTCTATATTTGAAGACCATCCAGACATGGGTACCGCTTTGTATTCAACGTCGACTGGGTATAACAAACTGACGCCTAAAATCGCCCACGAAATCCAATTTTTTAGTGAAAAAATTTTTGGCCCCAAAGTGTCACATATAGTGGCGGTTGTTTAACTATTAAGCGACACCTATTTAAGATGAAAATTTGCATGAAAAGTTCCACTTTCGGTGACGGTTATCCTTTGATAATTGACGCTGATAATGGTTCCCGCCAAATAATTAAGGGTACAGATTCTCTAATTGGACGTCGGTTTTTTACTATCAACCGACGCTGAAGAGTAATCGACGTCGGTTTTATAGATAGCCAACATCGTTGACCAACTTAATAGACCCGATCACCTGACTCTTCCCCCTTTCTTCTTGTTTCATAGTGATATTTCTCCTGTGCTCGCCGCTCTCACCTAAAATGATCCGACGACCCCCACTACTGCTCGCCGCCGCTACTGCTGGTGCGCCTCTGCTCGCCGCCGCCGCCACCGCCGCCACGTCCTCTTTCTACTGCTGCCGCTGCTCACCACCACTGCTGCTATGCTCTTCTCTACTGCTCTGCTCTTCTCTTGGTGCCACTACGAGCGCCGCTCTTCTCTGCTTTTTGCCTACTCACTGCCACTCCTGCCGCCGCTCGCCACCTCTCTTCTCCAAGCTAGATCCAGGTATCCCTAGCTACTTACCCTAGCTCCTTCTCCCTAGCTCTTTACCAACAGCAATCACGACCGTGGTTGTGTTGGCCTACCATGTCCGTGCTGTCCAGCACGGCCATGGTAGGCCAACATAGCCACGGTCGTGCTTGCTGTTGGTAAGGATATGAACAAATCTTTATGTAATGCTTTATGTAAATCCTTGGATACGAACAAATCATTTGCTTGCATATATTTGTGCTTCTAATCCTAATGTTTGACCTAATTTAGTAAATTTTGATGCATGTTGAAATAAGATTTAAACTTGTCCATTCTAGCATCCTAATTTGATTTGATTAAACCTAACATTGATGAAACCCTAACATCAATTGTGATGAAATCCTAACATTAATTGTGATGAAACCCTAACATGTACATATCTATTATTGTGTTTGTTGGCCTACAAACCCGTCCAAGATTTACTCATTACGAGTAAATCTTGGATAGTCCCCGGTTTGGGACTATTCTTGAACACCTAATCTCACTTAGGATGTAAGTGTATAATGTGTATTGGGTTTTCAAGAAAATTTCAGCAGCATTTCCCCGTTTGTTCTCTAAGTACATATGTCCTTAGAGAATAGCGGGGAAATGCTGCCGAAATTTTCTCAAAAACCCAATACACATTATACACTTACTAGTGAGATTAGGTGTTCAAGGATGGGATAGGTACACATTTATTATATATAAGAATGACATTGCATATGTTTGTTGGCTTAGAAACCCGTCTCAGATTTACTCATTAGGAGAAAATTTTGGATAGTCCCCAGCTTGGGACTATTCTTGAACACCTAATCTCACTTAGTATGTAAGTGTATAATGTGTATTGGGTTTTTGAGAAAATTTTGGCAGCATTTCCCTATTTGTTCTCTAAGTACATATTTACTTAGAGAAAAATGGGGAAATGCTACCGATATTTTCTTAAAAACCCAATACACATTATACACTTACTAGTGAGATTAGGTGTTCAAGGATTGGATAGGTGGTACACATTTATTATATATAAGAATGACATCACATATGTTTTTTGGCTTAGAAACCCATCGAAGATTTAATCATTAGGAGTAAATCTTGGATAGTCCCCAGTTTGGGATTGTTCTTGAACACCTAATCTCACTTAGGATGTAAGTGTATAATGTGTATTGGGTTTTCGAGAAAATTTCAGCAGCATTTCCCCATTTGTTTTCTAAGTACATATGTACTTAGAGAACAATGGGGAAATGCTTCCGAAATTTTCTCGAAAACCCAATACACATTATACACTTACTAGTGAGATTAGGTGTTCAAGGATGGGATAGGTGGTACACATTTATTATATATAAGAATGACATCACATGTGTTTGTTGGCCTAGAAACCCATCCAAGATTTACTCATTAGGAGTAAATCTTGGATAGTCCCCAGTTTGGGACTGTTCTTGAACATCTAATCTCACTTAGAGGCATGCATGTTTATATTTTTTTATTGAAGCTAAATGTTTGTTTTTTAATATCAATATCATTTTTAGATTTGATATTTCATTATCTTCTAGTTAATACAAATGCTAAATGATTACCTTTTTAATGACATTTTCAGATGGCTGACCATGATGAGTGTATTTCTATAAAATTTATTATCTTCTAGTTATGTCATATATCCCATATTTCTATATTAGGCTAATTCAGTGTGTTTATTTTTGTCAAATTTTAGGTTGATGATGCACATGTATCCACTAAAGCACTGGAGGAACTTGATGCGCATCACCAAACACTTAACAACAAAAGGGGCATCACTCTGTTGAAGAAGTTAATAGCGCTAAGTGGAAGTGGATCCAGATTGGTTGTGGAGTTTGATAATGGAGGAAATGCAATTGGAGTGAACTGCAATAATTTTGTAAACTATCTTGGGGTTTTCACTCGAAGCCATTGTGGTGTTAAGTATGATAATTGGCATAAAGTTCCTCTAGTGAAGAAAGACATGATATGGAAGTATTTATGTGTGAGTTATTATTATTTGCAATTCTATTTTGTAGATTACAAATTCTATTATTTGCAATTCTATTTTTGGATACTAGTTAATAACAATTCTATTTTATAGAATCTATTTGCATTGGATGAGAAGCTACATCATAAAAGTGTGATGCAACATGCTTGAAAGATGCTAAGGAAATATAGGGCAAATCTCAATAGAGAATACATAAAAGATGGTGATAAGAAGAAGAAGTCAGCCCATGAATAGTGGAACTTCTTGGATAAAGAAGATTGGGACACGTTTGTTACTTCAAGAAAATCTGAAGAATTCAAGGTATTAGGCGTCACTCCCAATTTAATTAATATACATTGTATTCACCTATTCCAGATTAACATTTAGTGCTACTAACCAAATCATTAATGTGCATACTAACTAGACCCTTAGTGAGGCGCAAAAAGCAAGACATGCACTAAATGTGCATGACCACACTATGGATCCAAAGGGCTATGCAAGCATTCGCCAAAGACTACATGCAGTGTCTGATGCTACTCAGGAGTCCTCTACTACATGTGCCACACCCATGCCTCACCATGATGTCTGGATAGCTGGGAGGCAAAATAAGAAGGGTGAAATAAAGAAGCCCGTAACTGCTGAGGCGACTTCGAAAATGGTAAAATACAACTCTTAGAGCAATCATTTGAATATTGATTATTTGAGGTGTTAACTTACCAATTTTTGTTGATGGTGATTAGCGGGAGATGCATGAGCAGAGGAAACAAGGCACATTCATCCCTCAGGGCACAAGGGATGAATTGACAGTTTCTTTGGGTAACCCAGAGCATCCTGGATGTGTTAGGGGTGTAGGCGCTGGTGTGGGCATCAAAGCATTCTTTGGGCCATCCCAGCGCAAACCCAGAGCGGGACTTTCACAAGAAGAGGTAACCTATTCTTTTTTTAGAATGTTACTGCAAAAGGAAATTCAATAATAAGATGCTAATGTTTCTTTTATACAAGTATAGGAGAATAAGAGAGTCAAGGATATAGTTGCTAAGAAGGTCAATGATATAGTTTCTGAGAAGGTCAAGGAAGAAATGGTGTGGTGGCAAGCATCTCAAGCTTCGAATCAGCCAATGGCGACCCACTCTTCTCCTGATGCACAGACTGAGAGTAATCCTATAGACCCACCGCCTAAAACGTCTGCTATAAGTATTGTTTATGACATTGTAGCTAGTCTTTTCAAGATGATATGTATATATGTATAATATTCTTTACGTAAATTTGTAGGCGTTGAATCCATGTCGCTTAAGAATACAAGACTATGTTGTTGCTGAGGCACAAACTTTACATAAATTTGTAGGCTTACCCATCCCTTCCTGGGGAAACATTTCACAGGACTCCAATGCCACAGGGCTACGTTCGTGTGAGCTCGATACATGTATTACCCGATTGGAGGGAAGCTACATTGCCATATGCCCACCCAGATATTGATACACTTGCTGAGGCAGAAGGCGGGGTGATATTGTGGCCCAAAGAAAATGTCGTCTACACTACTAAAATTGTAAGATAAATTTACAATACTTTAGATTGTTAATGTGTATATATGAGGTCAATTGATCTGAAATTATATATACAGGTTAAAAAGAAGACACCCGGAGCACCTAGGCCTCCACCTCCACTTCTTGCATTACCAAGTTGGGTTCCAACTGACCTAAAATACCCATTAGGTCCTGCTTGTAGGGGAATGGCATGTTGGCTACGGGCACATAATATACATTGCCCTATAATTGTTTCTTTAGAAGTGAATTATGTAGGTCAATCATATGAAAGCTCTTTATTTATACAAGATATTATTGAGTTGTTTATATATGATTGGCTAAACACATCAATGATAGAGGCATGGATAAGGTGAGATCTTGTTTATACATCCATATACATTGTGTAAGATCCGGTGATATGGTTTCTTATTTATTAATGCATACGTAATACATGTTTTGTAGCTACTTAGTCAAAAATCAATGCAAACAATTTGCATTTGACCATGTGGGATTTTTGATTCCATCATTGATTAGTATGGTAGCTAAAGACCCTGATAGTGTTCAACAATACTGTATAGATGCTTTTACAATTTTCGGTCAGCAACAGAAGACGATAATAATAGCTCCATTCAATGTCAAGTAAGTTTACTTTACTTATAATTTGGACTTAAGAAAATTACATTTTTATTGTGGATTTTGAGTTATTAATTTTAACTTTTTTACATCTAGAGGTAGGCATTGGGAGTTACTAGTTATTCTCCCCGGGAGGTTAACAATTTATTATCTAGATCCTACGGGGAGTACATTGAATACTAAAATTGGACACGTAATGAGATTGACATTATTCTGGTGAGAAATATTTCATTTTTATATCCATTAACATATGTTATTACATTACTATTTAATCATGCAATTTATTGTGTTACATTAACATGTAGGAGTTTAGATGCATTCAAAAAGGCTGGAGGAAAGGTCCCAAGGAAAAGGAACCAGCCAATAATTTGGGAGAACGTAAAAGTAAGTTTTCGACTACAATGTATATATTATTTATGTGAACTGTGCTTAGTTGTATTTTTTAATATTTTTTATGTTTCAATTTATAGTGCACTACACAAGACAATGGTTGGGCATGCACATACTATGTGATGCGATTTATGCAGATGATTATCCAATATGCCACATTGGACATCGATACCATACATGAGGTATTATATATAGTCTCATTAGTTAGTATGATATATATCAATCTTATTTTTTTTATTATTACTTATATATATACATCATTCTCTTTGCAGGTGTTTAAAACTGACCACACTATAGGTAAACGCTTAAAAGATGTACATGCTCCATATACGATGGAAGTATTAAATGTAGTAAGAGAAGAATGGGCAAGATCCATACAAGCAGTGGCGATTGTAAGATATAATTGGGATGCTGATAGCGATGTTGAATGATATTTTGTAAATGAATATTTCTGAATGTTTATACATGTTTGAATGTTTCTACATGTATTTGAATGTTTCTACATGTGTGAATGTGAGAATTGAATTGATGTCTGAATGTATCTACTTGTGTGAAAAGTATATTTGTTGATTTTGCAGGTTTGTGGCCTGTTTGTAGGTTGATATCAATGGATGTCGTAAACCTACAGTTCAAAAAACTGAACTACATGTTCTCATCCTGCTGACCAGCCACAACAGGCCTACAAATTGAAAAGAAAAAATAAATTAAAACATAGGCGTCAGTTATTTATAGAACACCATCATCAAAATCTTACAACATCGGTTATTGGATAAAACCTCCACCTAATGTGAGAAACAACCCGACCGTGCAGGAAAGCACGACCGTGGCGGAAACAACGTTGCTTATTCGTATAAAACCGACACCTATAGTACTAAACACGGCCGTGCAGGGAAGCACAAACGTGGCGTCTGGGAATCTGGCGTTAGTTTTTTAGCTGCAAACTGACATAGAAAGTCTCCTAGATGGCACCCTTTTTGTGGAACGAACCCTTTTGGCATCGGTTATAAAACTGACACCGAAGAGTTCAACCTTTAGCGGTGCCTACATAGGCGTCGCTTGAGAACCGTCTCTAAAAGGGCATAAACAACCGATGCCAAAGACATGTTATGTAGTATTGTGTAGGTGAGCAGGCTTGTATAATGGAGATTTATATTATGTTTTCAAGTTATAAAACAATGATAACAAGACAAATAATGCGTATAATACTACAATACTACATGGAAATATTGAGTACATAAACAAGCATACATATGTATCACATTTCATGCAAGAAATTGGTAGCATATAATTATTAAGGCCCGTACCTGAGTTTAGAGATTTATAACCTATTCTTCACCATCTAGATCAAAAGCCAAACCTGATTAAGAACAAGATTTCATACAAGCATTAAATTTGTATCATTAACCCTTACTAGCTCTATGATTAGGGTTTTGTGTCAAGTTCAGTTCGAGTTACTACTTAGCACATTAGATGATCTTTTATTGATTGAGATACCATCATGAAGATGTGGCTCAAGTTTCATATCATTTCGATGTTCCATCCATCTAATGTGATTCTTACGACGTTTAACACTTATATTGCATTTTAAGGCCAAGAGATTCACAATAGAGAAAAAGGGAATAAGGTTTGACAATACATGATATCCAAACACAGATGATTCTATACATAAAAAAGTGAGGGTATATGAAGCACATATCTAAGATATGTGGACGTCCCAAGATCAACGCATCAAAACAATGCTTGGTTCTAGCATTTATACATTCATGTAATATTCAATGTAGTTTACTTATGTCATTAGGGATCAAGATAGGAATTACGTGAACATACACATCAAAGGGGGTCACTAGGACCATATCAAAGTCTGATTCGAAAGGGTAAATCATAAGATTTGAGACATCATGGTAATTTGAGCACTGAAGGTCATATCAAGTCACTTTATATCATAATAGTTCATATGGGGTGGATTCTCTATCCACACATGCCAACATATTTCAAGATGAATCAATTTAGTAATTTTGGTCACATGACATCACAAATTCACTAATTTGAAGGGTATACTAGGGTTTTATGTATTATCAGATCAAAGTCAACATTTGATTAAAGTATGATCATGTAAGGTCATAGTTGAGTCCCATTATGTACAAACAATCATCATGTGTAGACAAGGGAGATCTAGGTAATCATTTTACTCAAAATTTTCATCAAAGTTTATGATCCATGTATTTAGGGTAGATTGAGCATGATTGGTCCAAGTTTAGTACATTAATGCAATTAGATTAAATCCAATATGATCAATATTGACTTGTTAAGGACATTAGTGAGATTCCATTGGAATTTAGGGTTTAAATCTATTTTCAGGTTGTAGATCTTTTTTTATCATTTTGGTATATTATTTTGCATATTTTGGATAAGGGATGATCAATTTATGATTTTTGAAAGAAAGCACTCCCAACTTAGGAAAATCGAAACATACATTACCATCATTAGAAGTCAGGATGTTGTGGACGGTATGAGTTGCCTGGGCCCGATCCAGGTCCAGTATGCATGAAGCGGTTCTTCTTTGCCTATGTTGCTTCCCATCACACTCCCTGTGTGAGATAGGGGAAAAATAGGGGTTCATTCCCAGCCTTCCTACACACCTCACTAACGATCCAAGCGAGAAAGGTAGAGGGTGAATGACACCATTCTTCCTTGGTGACCCATCCACTACAATTGGATCATGAGGGAACACCCCCACCAACCAAGGTGATCCTCCCCTATTCCTTCCCAAGTAAACCTGACTTGTCCATGGTAATAGTGAGGCACAACATCATAGGAGAGGTGGATGGAGGTGAGCGGCATGCACCATGTCAAAGCATCTTGCCTCAAGGATCAACAAGTTTGGCGGCACCTTCATCACCTAGAGTACGTCAGCATGGAACTTTCCTCAATAGTAGAAGGGGGTAGCAGGGATGGAAAGCAACATAGATGTACCATCCCAGTATTTGAGGCCTCTAATAAAATGATAGAATGATTAGACTATCCATATCACCAAAGTGCACCTCCTTTTCTGAGAGCCCATCAATAAATAACTCCATAGTTAAGCGTGCTTAGTTTGGATTAGTAATAGGATGGGTGATCAGTCAGGAAGTTGACCCCGGCTTGCGCGTGAAAGAGGACAAAGTGCACAATTAATGTTATTGCCAGTCATCAATCTTGAAAATATACTAGAGCATTGGGTAGTGGGCTCAGGCATTACAAATGGTATCCGAGACAATTCTCCTCAAGTAGGTAGGGCCCACATGGGCATGTGTCATGCCAGTCTTAAGCTATGTAGGTCACGTAAGTAGGAAAGGACTATCCGTTGAGACAATATGGATCCGCCCTTGCGCTGGTAGTTGTGGATGGGAGTTGGGTGTCCATGGGCCATTCTGGGTCTACATTGAAGTTAGCCCAGGAATTACAGTAGAAGGTCACCTAAGTGAGAATTGGTTCTCCTCATCTTGGACACCAAACACCCACATCTCATACTCATCCCATTATGGCGAAGGGAATAGGAGTAGAGGGAAGGTGTGGAGTGTAGGGATGGTCATGGTCAATTGGGGCAAGTTGCAGACAGTCAAACCATCTCCCTACCCTGAAAAATTTGGAGGTGGGAGTGACCGTGAGAGGGGAAGAGGAGACTCAGTATGTCTCGATATGCTATGATCTCTGGGTTTTGGGGAGATCATGAAGGCACACATATTGATGAAGTTCATCCCTTACACCTACACCTGGCTATCTTAGAGGCAGTCATAACAACATGGTCTTAATGACTCTCACCACTTCTCTATTGAAAAGAGAGGCCAATAACATGGATCCATGCCTTAGCAAGGAAGGGAATCATGACATCAAAAAGCAAAGAAAACATATATATAGAACATTTAACCCCAAATCATGAAATCAAGGTCCAAACATCAATATCTCAAAAATGGTTTCTTCAAATTCCATGTAATTTTAACCACGACTATATAAATAGATTCTCTTGCTCTACTATAGGCTTGAGACTAATATTCCAATATTTGACTAGTCAAGAGAAATCTCCTAAAGATCTTATAAAATGTGCAAAGGCCTTGAAGAGATGCATTTAGTTATTAAAACTTGATCAAACAAGTCCAAGAACTCTTTTCATGACCCTGAAGTACTTCATGATTCATTTTTAATCCAAGTGGGTCTATCTATTCCTTAGTTGAATATTCAACTTCAAAAAACTCAAAATCAAGGTTGTCACATCCACCCCACCTTATAGGGAATTTCTTCCTCGAAATTCGATTAATATTATGCTCCAAGTGACAGAGAAGGGTTTGTATCACAAATAGGTCACCACCTCTATGTGACAAGACATACAACACTTAGGTTGTCACTATAGAATTAAAAGCATCTAGTGGGTAGACAGCTTGATTCATAAAGATTGGAACATCACTTGGTGTCTAATTCTCAAAACAAAACTTTTTTTTAACATTAGGATTGACATACCTTATTCTCAAAGCATTACAATTTTTATTCATACACATACAAATTCGAGGTGGGGTATCAACATTCATGCCATTCATGATTCACAAATCACATTCATTATCCTCATGATTAATAAAAATAACCAATACACATATATATATCATCATTATGATGAAACTTACTTGTATAGTTTAGTTTCACCCCAAAGTTATATATATTGTCACAAATTATGATCTATATCTCTCCTCAGACTTGGGGTTAAGCATATATACCTCCGGATTATTCAAACTAATATCTCAACTGCATTATCATATCAAGCTCATATTTTCAAACATTCATCTATAATGTAAGACATCAATTCATATTAGGTCAACCTTATAAGAGTGACTTAACACACATATCAAGTTTATACCTCCAGTGAGATTGTTTTATGTATCATATATCATTTGAGGAACATCATTATTATCAACATGAACGATTCATACTCATCTCACCTATAGAAAAAAAGAGCTTCACAAGCCTAAGCCACTCAAGCTATGACCTATATATGTCAACGCATGTTATGCTAACTATAAAAATATACCCATATCAAACTATTACCCATTATCTTATAAAAAAATTCAACAAATAGATTCCTTCACTTGGAACCACTAACCCGAGTATGAGGCTCATCATGGAGATCACACATCATATTCAACATCTAGGGTTTAGGGGCATCTCCCTTACCTAGATGGAAAACATACATATATTCAAATGTCTCCTTCTCTAGGGTTAGATTATTACGTAGGAAATCTAGGTTATAACATTATCAAAGGAACCACACATAAGGGTGAATCAACTCATATACTTAGAAGTAGTCTATCTAGGGACTCATCATCATGTATTTCATCATGCATATATTTCAATATTTCACATATTTTGGAGGTTAGATACTCTAACGTTCTCCCACGTCAAGTTTATCAATATCAAGGATTGACGTTATCGTATGTCCCATACTAGAGGTCATTCTCCATAAAGATCTCGAGGCCTATGTTGGTCCTAATCCATATTGCATGCATTCTATCTCAACTTATATAAGACTAGGCACAAACAAGCAAGCCAACACACTAGCTATGTTTAGCACATCAACCAAGTCATATGTTCCATACATGGTGCTAGGTTTAGCTAGGGTGCATGATAAAACTCATATCGTGTCATCAAAGCATACTAGAATCCTTCAAAACAAAACTTAGGTCATCTTGAAGCAAATATCATATCATTATTATCATCAACATCATCACCATCACCACCACCACCACCATCATCATCCTATGTTATCTTGGCTACTTACTAGCATAACCTTTATATCATGGATTTAGACAACTCTAGAGACTACAACTAGCATCCAAACACTCTCATATAAACATTATGTTACATCTCTTTCTCTTAGGTTTCATGGACTCACTGCCTTTCTGCCTGTGGTAACATTATCATAGGTACGTATAGTAATACTTGAAATAGATTTTCTCCAACGTTGAAATAGGAGATGAAAACCACCATACTCCATTCAAAAAGAACCAAAACCAAAATGAGTCACCACACACATTAGGTAGTCTAGTACCATGACACATAGAGAACTAGTAAGAACATAGTGCACACTTGTGTAGATACCCTAAGCACATGTCGGGGAAATATGTATAGGGTTATAATAAGACCTTCCTATTCTCACCTTCTTGCACCTACAACACATACTACAAGACAAAAGGAGGAGAGAATAAATGTTCTAGGGGTTACATAAGTCTACACCTAGCTCTAGAACATCTAGGTTCTAGCCTAGAGGCTAATTCAACTTAATCCACAACTTTTATCTTATTAAGTTTCTAGGGTTGATATGTATTTGTGTTTAATTTGTGTTTCATGTGAGCAACATTTGATGTAGTTATTATTCATGCTATAATACCATTTGTCATGGAATCAAAATCTCAATGCCGTGAACCAAATCTATTACCAAAGACAATATGCAGAAACGTTAAAGCTTTGCATACATAAAAAAAAACAAGATGAAAGCACCAACATAATCTCAACATTGAACAAGATATATTAAGCAATATTGTTTATTACAAGAATTCAATTACATATTGAAGAGTCAAATTGTACAAGTCTGCTCATGTACACTAGATAGGATCTTACAACAAGTACACCTGAACATATGCTCACAAGCCATCGACTCCCTATCAATCTCTGAACCTATAAAATATGTGAAACGAGTCGGGTCAGGCACACAAGATGCTAAATTTAGGGATGAAAGATATGTATACATAAGCTTTGCATAATTTTAAAAGAGTTGCATAAGAAAATGAACAAGAATAAATGAATTAATTACTTAGAAAATTGAGAAATCATGTTTTAGTCCATTTAATCAAATTATACCAATAATATCATATATCATAATGCCTTTGACGAGCTTCCCATTGGAGGGATCCATGAGAGTACTCAAGATTAGATAACCCTATTCATAAGGTACCTCAAGGCCATTTCCAGGAGCTAACCCTTGTATCTATGTGGTCCTCCCTATCTTCACAACTCAAGTAAGATACCCAACATTGTGGCCTTACCTCGATACTATAGATAGGTGCACACAGTTTGTATAATGGAGATCTATATTATATGTTCAAGTTCTAAAACAATGATAACAAGACAAACATAAAGTACAATACTACAATACTACATGATAATATTGAGCACGTAAACAAGCATAATTATGTATCACGTTTCAAGCAATAAATCCATAGTATATAATTATTAAGGGTTGTACTTGAGTTCAAATATTCATAACCTATTCTTGACCATCTAGATCTCAAGCCAAACTTGATTAAGAACAAAATTTCATACAAGCATTAGATTCTCATCATTAACCCTTACTAGCTCTATGATTAGGGTTTTGGATCAAGTTCAGTTCGAGTTGCTACTTAGCACATTAGATGATCTTTTATTGATTTAGAGGCCATCATGATAGTGTGCCTTAAGTTTCATGTCATTTCGATTTTCCATCTATCTAATGTGATTCTTATGATGTTTAACACTTATATTGCATTTTAAGGCCTAGAGACTCACAATAGAGAAAAAGGAATAAGGTTTGAATGAAATCCAAACATGGATGATTACATACATCAGCAAGGTGAGGGTATATGAAGCACATCTCTAAGATATGTGGACACCCCAAGATCAAGGCATAAAAACTACCCTTGGTTCTATCATTTCTACATCCATGCAATATTTAATGTTTAGTTATGTCATTAGGGATCAAGATAGGAATCAGATGAAGATCCACATCAAAGGGGGTTACAATACCATATCAAAGTTTGATTTGAATGGGTAAATCATAAGATTTGAGTCATCCTGGTGATTTGGGCACAAAAGGTCATATCTTGTGACATTATATTAGTTTCATTCATATGGGGTGGATTCTCTATCCACACAAGCCAACATATCTCAAGATTAATCACCTTAGGAATTTAGGTCACATGACATCACAAGTTCACTAATTTTATGGCCATAGTAGCCCAAGTGGTAAGAACTCGGTATGTCCCAATAAAGGACCCAAATTGGAACCTCACTGATGGCACTTTACCAATGGTAATCCACATTGATTTGGCATGGGAGGGGGTGACCGGACCACACACTGTCATGCCTCAAGAGTTTGCCATGTCGGGCTTGTCTGGGGTGGGTTCTCTCGATCACCAAAAAAAAGGAAACACTAGATTAAAGTATGATCATGTAAGGTAATCATTTTGTACAAATAGTTGAATCTCATTATGTACAAATGGTCATTATGTGCAGACAAGGGTGATCTAGGTAATCATTTTACTTAGAAATTACATCAAAGTTTCTAATCCATGTATTTAGGGTAGATTGAGCATGGTTGGTCTAAGTTTAGTACATTAATACAATTACATTAAATCCAATATGATCAATGTTGACTTGTGAAGGACATCAGTGGGATTTCATTTAGAGTCAAAGTTTAAAAACTATTTTCAAGTTGTATATCTTCTTTTTCTGATCATTTTGGTATATCATTTTGCATAATTTGGATAAGGTATGATCAAGTTATGATTTTTGAAAGAAATCATTCCAAATGTTTGAAAATCGAAGCATACATTACTGTCATTAAATGTTAGGATGCAACAGCCGGTCCGGGTCACCTGGGCCCGGTCCAGGTCCAATATGCATGAAGCGTTCTTCTCCGCATGTGTCACTTCCCACCACACTCCCTCTATGAGACAACGGAGAAACATGTGTTCATCCCCACCCTTCCTACACACACCTCACAGGCGATCCAACCGGGAAAGGTAGAGGGAGAGCACTGTCATCTTCCTTGGTGGCCCATCTGCTGCCATTGGATCGTTAGGGAATGCCCCCTCCAGATGAGCTGATCCTCCCCCATGGCTGCACGACTACACCTGACTTGTCCTTGGTAGTAGCGAGGTGCAACAACATAAGAGAGGTGGATGGAGGTGAGCATCCTACACCATGTTAAAGCACATTGCCTAAAGGATTAGCAAGCTTGATAGAATCCTCCATCACCTGGAGTTTGTCAGCCTATTCCTTGCCTCAACAGTGGAAGGGGAGTAGTAGGGGTAGAAATTGCAATGTAGAAGGCCGCTTGAGCGAGGGATGATTCTCCTCATTTTGGACACCAATCACCCATATCTCAAACTCATCCCAGTCTGGCAAAGGGAAAGGAAGTAGAGGGAATGTGTGGAGTGTAGGGATGGTCATGGGAAATAGGGGAAAATTACAGATAGTCAAACCATCTCCATACCCTAACAAATCTAGAGGTAGTGGGTGACCATGAGAGGGGAAGGCGAGACTCGGTATGTCTCGATACATTATGATCTCAGGGTGTTGGGGAGATCCCAAAGGCATACATATTCATGGAGTTCATCTCATACTCCTACTCTTGGCTATCTTAGAGGCAGTCATAACAACATGGTCTCAAAGACTGTCACCTCTTCTCTACTGAAAAAGGAGGCCAGTAACAACGTGGCATGCCTTGCAAGGAAGGGAATCATGACATCACAAAGCAAAGAAAACATATATATACAACATTTAACCCCAAATCATGAAATCAAGGTCCAAACATCAATATCTCAAAAATAGTTTCTTCAAATTCCATGTAATTTTGACCATGACTATATAAATAGGATATCTTTCTCTCATGTAGGCTTGAGCCTAATATTCCAATGTTTGACTAGTCAAGAGAAATCTTCAAAAGATCTTATAAAACATGCAATCAACTTGAATTAGATGCATTTAGTTATTAAAACTTGATCAAATGAGTCCAAGAACACTTTTTGTGACCCTAAAGTACTTTGTGATTCATTTTTAATCCACTTGGGTCTATTTATTCCTCAATAGAATATTCAAATTCAAAAAACTCAAAATCAAGGTTGTCACAACATCCCGATTATGATTTCCTCTAAATTTTCATCTCATTGATTGTTTAGAATGTAGAAAGCTAACCCTTTTATATGATTTTAATCTCTTTAGATAAGTCTATAATAGGTCAAATCTTATGATGATATTGAAACTCGATATAAAACATCGATTATGATGATGATCCTAAAATATGATGATGTTGTCTATATCTTGTGGTTCAATTCTTAGAAGGACCTAGGTATACATCATTTGTCAACCTTGAATGCCATGATAATGAAATCATTGTCTATAACACAAAAATGTTGATTGATTGTTTCTTGTGGATGAATGGTCACAAGTACGATCTAAGTAGGAAATTTATACCCCGCTTTGAAAATTTTGGACCTATGATTTTTTGTCCAAAATCATGACCCTTGATATTAATTTACAAGATCCCAAATATTGATAACTCATCTCAATATTGATTCTACTAGGACCAACCTATTTGGATCTTGAAATAACACTCTATATATGATTAATGACTTTCATGTTCCCACTCCTGAATATATGAATGATGATTATGTTGATCTCTTGATTATGAATTAATGATAATCTCTCATGTGGACTAGGGTGGGACCTTATATAATTTTTTATATGAACCCATGATGTATGATGTTTGTCTCGAATTGTTGAAATATAAAATCTCAATCAAGGATGTATAACCCCACCTAGAGCCAATGTAGAAACTGAAACCATGATTGATGGGATTGGACATTGATCTATGTGACTATGCTTGGACATTGATGTTTGGTTTCTTGATATTAGATTAAAGATGATTGAAGTATCATGATACTATATGGGGAATATTATGATTGATATAATATGGAATATGAAGTTCCAAGCCTTTGAGGATTTGTTTCAATTTTGAGGACAAAGTTTCTTTTAAGGTGGGGAGGATGTAACACCTAGGATTTTCTCTATCCTTAAACTATGCATATCTTGAATCATAATGCACTTAGTTTCATTACATGACCACTTTGATTATGTGTTGGATGTGCTGGTGCTACATGTTGCTCAATTGATGAGTTATGATGACTATATTGGAATGAAATATATTGTCTAATGTTTAGTGATTCAATATACATTGAGGGTATTTGAATTTTTTAGACTATTTGGATTATCTATCTTGAAATTAATCTTTTTCATGAGAATGAGGAGGAAATATGTGATCTGATGGTGAAGATTTCACCCAAATTGGAGATTCGAGGATAAATATATGGCCTTTTCATTTTGCCTCTTTTTTAGCCTTTATTCCACGATTTTTCTCTTCTTTTTCCTTGTTGGGCCTTATCCTTTTTATTTCTCTTGGGCCAACCCCTTGGGAATTCCCAAAATTCCTTGTGCAGATGTGTGCCCAGATCATAGATCTAATGCTCTTGGTTTATAGACACATATAATATGATTATTGTTCATCTTCTACCTTGGTCAATGGCACCACATTGCCCTAGGGCATGAGAACTTTAGGAGCATGGTGGTATACCATCGCTAAGCCCAAATTGAGACCATGATGTTTTTCCTCAACCTCTGTTGACCTCACCCTACCTCATTTCTAGTGGAATGGGCTAAAGGAAAGGCATGGGGTACCTCTCCCACCATGACCTCTACCATTATAGATGGGCTTCTCACACCCCCTTCATCCTTCTTTTTATAAGTTGTTTTTCTATGAACCTCCTTGCCTTTCATTTTCTCTACATTTCCTGAGATTTTTTTACCCTCTAGAGCTTTCCCCTACTTCATCTTCACCCTTCAACCCAAGCTACCACCTTGTCACCATAGCAAACTATAGTTCAGGGATTTTCAATATAACCCCAATCCCAGGGTAGATCTAGCCCAAGGAGGGCTTTGTGTTGTTCCAGGGGAGGTGAACAACACCCTCTTGAGTCAACATAACACCCTCCACCTGACTCCTTCCTGTGCCAGCAAGATTGATTGTTGCCTAGCGCCACTGCATGCGCGTTATTGGCAATGCTAGGGAGGGAGTTTGGCGGCGTCTAGAGTTACTTGTGAGCCAATGGAAGCTACTAGACAATGTTTGGGGGCAACCAGGAGCGGCCAAAAGTGGGCCAAGGACCACACCCACTGGAACTTATGTGGACCCATACGACATGCATGGACCCACATGTGAACAATCACAATGTGCAACACACCCTCACAGTGGTATTATATGATCTCTCTCATATAATATTCTAGATCATTCAAAAACCATAGAAAATCAATTAAAGTACAAACATGACATTTAATATACAAAAATTAATTTATAGAATGAGATCTATCCAATGGATTTTGTTTCATGGAGAAATTCCATTCATAGGTCTTCAAACATCAAATATAATATCATTTTGATGGCTTTTATTTCATTCAATGATTATTATATCAAATCATGATCATATCATGACCCTAATAAGTAAAATATATTATATTATGCTATATGAATCTAACTTGATCATGCCATTCTCTATTAATGACTCAACTTATAGGATGAGTCGTTAAACATGTGTATTATGGACTTTGATAAAAATGATCATTAATTTGATTCTCAAGTTGATTATATGAACTCCAAGTCATCATGTTTGCTCTAGATAATAATGTTTGATGCATGATTGATTTAATAATCGAATTTTCCCATACTTGAATTCTATTTCAACTAGATGGTATGAAAGGTGACATTAAAAGTAATATTATTGGACCATTTCATTAATGATCTTTAAACCTTGTGCTAATATGGACACAATATGCTCAAGAGTATATCTAGGCCTTAAATGATGAATTTTGACATGAAATATCTTTTTACTCACTCATTTGACTTTATGATCAAGTGAACTAAATTTGACATGAAATGTGATCTTAATGTGCATATTGCTATATTGAGATCTAACCTTATACAAATATCACCCTAATTGTCACTGACGCTATTTAATACTTTAAAAAATTAACATTTATGATGTTTATGACACTAAATAAACATTGGTCTCATATGTAATCTTATGTTGACTATATTGCATAAAAATGACTCAATATGACTTCAATGGATGTTATGATGATTAAGACATTAGTCGTTTTTAAATCTTATGATTTGCCTATAAAGATCATGAAAACCTATGTTTAAATCCCTATTCTTGCTAGGGTATTTCACTTTAAGTGAATTTGATATTGTAGGAAAATATGGCTACAAAATAGGTAGCGGAAATAAAAATTTTACTACCATATTCCCCATAAACAAGTGGATCGCGTCAATAACTAAAAGATGGAAATGATGGTTTTGAAGATATACCTGGTCCTGGAGCAAGTCCAGAGACATATCCTCATTGTTGTAGTCATGCAACACTCCTAGTTGCACCAGGAATCGTTTGCAACTTCTCCCAGACAGTAGACTCGGACGACGTCTACAACAACTCCTCACAGACTAAAGGCTAACATTATCCTCCTAGCGACAGGCAAAGGCCACCTCACCTCTATGGAAGTCCACATGGAATTTCTAGAACTCCTATCATCCTGGTAGAATGGAAAGGAAGGAGTTATCCCTCCCGTTGGTGTACGAGTCACCAACATGTTCTCGCACAATTTCTTCTCCCTTGCTATCCCTCCCATATCTGGTAGGATTTACTTGAGCTCTCTATTGGTTACAACAACCAGAGAGGACATAATTGTAAGAAGCAATTGAGTTGTTCTCTGGGAATCCACCAGTACCCCTCTATTTATATGATAGGTTAGGTTATGGGTTCCCAATTTGTGTGGGAGTGGAAGGGACCAAAAGATCTTGAATTTTCAAAACCTACAAGCGCTAAACTGGTCAGTTCACCCGAGCCAATTGGTTTGCCTTGAGAACTCGTCAATTTGCATGTTTCCCAATTGCATATGAATTTGAAAATGTGTTTCCAATTAATGCTATACATTAATTCCTTTCACCAATCGAACTGAGCAAGTGATATGATAAACTTTTTTCACAAATTCAGGAAAGTACCAGAACCTTCAGTTGGAACAATCGAGCCATCATATCACTAGGTGAACTGGTCATCTCTCCCAACCTAGGCTGATCACTTTACCCAGTGAGCCAATCGGTTGGTGCCTTTATTCATGCAAGACTCAGCCAATTCAATGTCCAATCAATCTGACACTCCAACTAGTTGTTTAATCATATGAGCCGATTGGTTGGGAGTCTAGTCAGTCAGTTTGTTTCCTGAATTGAATACCTAAACAATTTAGTTATCAATCCAATTATTATTCAAGATCAAACTCCTCTTATAGGTCAATACCTATGTGTGTGACCCTATAAGTCGCATATTACATTGGTAGTGAATGTCCATAATAGCTTATGACATCACAAGCAATGAGTGGTGCTTAGTCACATAGAAATGCTACCCAAGTAAATGGAAAGTTGGAGAACAACTTGAACCTACAATCTGAGTATGGTGTTATAGTGTTTGTATAGTTCACTTGCCACTAATATATAGATTGAACTTGAGGCATTTAGTAGTCATCCTCTTCAACATTCAACCTTGTTCCTTGAACCAGAGCGAACTATCTAAGACATATGTAAGCTTCAATATCACATATTGACTTACACGTGCATGGCCATGCTTTTCTCAATCTTGCTAATTAAGAGAAGGATATCATACTCCTGTAAGAGGGACAAATGCCATCAACATCACTCAAAGGCAGTTCCCATGTGTCACAGTCACCCAATCATCACCTTTATAGTAACCCTTATTCAAGATTACATTTTTTGATGTCAAAGCATACCAAACAATTTGCGATGAGTGTAGTGACTTTAGGTCTAAGAACAAAAATCACCACCAACACTAGGACAGTTGACTATGACTACCATGGTAATGTCTTCCATGTGTCAGTCTTATGGTGGGTCTTCCTAATACATTGTTCTCTAACATATATCTATGTACTTAGTTTGATATCGCCATATAATGACTAATGGGATTTTGGCATCAACCAACTCACACTCTGATCTTATGAGTTATTGTTGTCTATCCACCTTCCACAATAAAAACCAATCAGGGACATAATGAGAATGTATATACTCATAACATATGTATGATACCATTGTTCAAGTCATGTACATGAAGACATACGTCATTGAGTGATATCATTTTCTAGACATTTATAATGTTACATCATTATCTCATAACTGAATAAAAAAAATGGGAATCTTGTCTTTTATTAAAAGTCAAATCATTTACATATTATTCCATTATGAAAATCATATGATTGGCTCTCTGGGCATACATACCAACAAACTCACACATGCACATAGAGCCTATCACACAAGAAACATATTCCAAGTGATCTAATATGTCCAACATGCTTCTGCTGTGAAAGTTCCTTTTTCAAGGGATCAACAACATTGTTCTTAGTTGGTACTTTACAAATCTTTACATCTTCTTGTTGTATGATCTCTCGTATGAGATGGAACCTCCTTAGTATATGCTTTGACTATTGATGCAATATGGGTACCTTAGCTTGTGCAATAGCTCCATTGTTGTCACAATATAGCTCAATTGTGTCGATGTTTCTTTGAATGACTCCACATTCAGAAATGAACTTCTTGATCCATACAACCTCCGTTTCTGCAATTGATATAACAATATACTTGGCCTCTGATGTAGAATTAGGAATTGTGTCTTGCTTGGAACTCTTCCTGTAAGGACCCTGACCTGCTATTTGGGGTAACCCTATTTGATTTATCTTAGTCATGTGTTTAGAAACTTGCTCTAATATTTTGAGATGTAATTAGGGCTTGTGGAGAGCTTAAGTCTCCATTTGGAGCTAGTTTGAATGATGTTTGTGCTTTCTATGATAGTTTTGGTACAAATTGCAATTTACCCAATATAGGAGATTGATGTGTAGTTTGTCACCTCTAGAGTGTTCCTTCTATTTTTTGACATCATATATAGGAAAGAGAAAAAGGAGGGCGCCTTGTTTGAGCCTTGGTTGAGAAGCATCATCCTTGTTGGTGATTAGGGTTGATGTGGGTGTTGAGTGCCTTGTCCATGTGTGTTGGTTGGTTGTCTCAGCCTTGGGTCGTGATCTAGGTTAGTTTTGGAGGGTGTCACGGTCGAGACACATATTCCAGGTGTTTGGGTCGCGACCTAGGAGGTCTAGGGAGGTCTTGGGTTCAGATGGTTGACCTAGCTTGGGTTGTCTCGACCTAGGGTTGGTGGAGGTGCCTTGTCTCGACCTAGAGGAGATGGTGATAGGTGGTGTCATGACCACGACCATGGGGGAGTCCATGGTGGTTGAGACACTAAATAGGGTGTATCACCATGTCTTTCATGTCATGTTTAAGTGGTTGCATTTGGATGCATGTTGGTATTTTGCGGGGACAAGTGTCCCTTGGGTTCCTTAGTGTGTTGACACCTCACCCTTTGGTCTCTCTTTCATATTTCATCCATATAAAACCCCATCCCTTCTTGCTTGCAACCCTTTTCGGCAATCCACCTTCTTCCTCCTTCTTTGCTTGTTCTTGGAGCTTGGTTGAGAAAGGAGGTTTGTCCTTGGAGCTTGGGGAATCAATCTGCCATGAAACTATTTGTTACCCTGATTTCACACTCCTAATGGCTACAAAGACAAGGGCGAGTGGACTTGGGTGACCGTCTATCAAATGGCATAAATATGTCACATAGGAAATTTATATAAAACTAGTAACAAAAAATCATAACAAGATACTAAAAGGGGTAGAGAATCATGTACCCAATTCTATATCAAGTACCCCATTGGTGTTTCATTTTAGATCTTAGAGTCTTGAGTGCAGCGGATCTTCATTTGGAAACTACAAAATTTGATAAACAAAACATATTGATGCTAAATCATTAAGTACATTATGGAAAGGCATGTAAACAACTTAAGAGTAATACTAAACTTGCTTGGCTAGAAACAATATCATAGTTAAGAAGAAGAAGAAACAAAGGTTGAACACTTAATATCATTTTATACAAGCATATTTTAGGTTCCTTTCCATTATGTCAACCTTAGGTTGCATACTGGTATTTTGTACATTATATCAAGGTTTGTCAACATAGAATACTCAAACATGAATGTACCAATCGTAGGAACAACAACTCAACCAAGTAAGTAGCCAAGCATTCATACGAGCATATACACAGGCAAGCCATACCATAGTAGGGTCAAGAGGAAAACATACTTTGCAAGTAGAGTACGAGATTAACCATTTGATTAGGAAAACTATTTATTACAATCTTGCTAGATCTTGGATGTTGAGTCAACATAGAGATCCTGACATTTCAAATAAGTACAATTGGATTAATACCAACAAGATTAGGTATCATCAATAATTATTATGGTGGTTGGATGTGTCACTTATATCTAGGTATCATATATTTCATCTTTGATTTCAACATCTCAACTAGGTTGTGCATAGGCATTATCAAGCATCATAGTATGCCATGAGTTCATCTAGAACCTAGGGTGACACATCACAACTAAAATAGGGATCATAATCATGCAAATTGTCACCCCTACAATATAGATGGGGTATATATGAGTTAGGGGTTGCAAACATCATCAAACTGTTTATTTGAGACCATTAAAAAATATGGATGATCATTAGGGCAAGACTCACATAAGTTTAGAGACTAGTTATCAATGTGCATGCTAGATTATATTACAAGTCAAGATTAGGGAAATTGATCACCTCAGTTCACAAGAATGTTCAATAAGGCATATAGGGATACAAGGCATGCAATATTAATGATTTCAGAGACATTAAAACATCTTGGACATCAAAGACCCACATACGGGCAAGTGTGAAGAATGAACATCAATGTATCCACATAAGTCATGTTTCAAGGTTCAAGGAACATAATCAAACCAAAATAGGATGCTAGCATGAACAATTTCAAACCATAGTATAACATACGTCAAGAATTAGTGATGTAGGTCAAGCATGAAGATTTGAGACACATTCAACAAGGTGAAGCATTAAAGAAGTAATATTTAGCATAAAAGCCCATTCTAGGTCATTCAAGCAACATCAGACCATTTTAGGATACGTTGATGTACAATGTTCAAATCTTGATGTATCAAGGGGTTCAAGGTATTGATATTAGGATAACATCAAATTTCAGGACATAACATATCAAGATCATGCATTCAATAGCATACAACATCTTCAAAGAACTTCAAAAGCATATATTGTAGGATATTAGTAGAGTAACAAGCAAAATTAGGTCTAGGAAGTATTTTTATTGGATATCACACATTTTCCTGATCCAAAAGCATATATTACATGCTACATTTGACCAAAGGAGTCATGAGATACACATTTTATGAGTTTTACCTAATTCCAGGTGATGCAGACCCTTGGATCAAGATCTGACAGCTAGAGGCATGCTGGGTGGACTGATCTTGGTCTGGGTGAGAGGGTGGTGGGCCGCATGAGTTGGGCCGTCTAGGAGGAGAGATCTTCAATGGCCCATGGTTTCCCACATCTGATGGTCACTCTCTGAGCGGTTGGTAGAATCTAAAAAATGCTGGCCACCGCCACTCCTCAGAACCCACCATGGCTCCTCCCATACACGCCAGCCCGATGAAGACAATGAGAAGCTCACCAGAGTGAGGGCCAAGTCGAGGCAAGAGTGCATGAAAAACCTAAAAAAGGTGACGGTCAAACCTGACTTGTCCTCACGAACGAGCCTGAGCTCCCATCTCAGTAAGAGAGGGGTCGAGGAGGAAGCCCCTAACCCAAGCTCCATGACGGCACTGCTGCTATGCAACCAGATTTGGGGGAGAATGAAAGGTGAAAGGGAGGTCTCTTGGGCACGAGAGGAAGTACAAAGATAGGAGAAACAAAAAAGAGAAAGAAGGAAAGTGGATTGAGGCTTTTATTGGAGAAAAATGGGGCGGGAAGGGATAGATTTCTGGTCCCAAAGTTGGAGTAGGTGGTGCCAGTGCCACCGGTGCTGGTGCTCAGTATAGAGAAAGGGGATGAGGCAAGAGTCGTTCGATTGGGGCTCGATCAGAGGCTAGCAAATTTGAGGGTTGAGATCCCACAACTAAAGATTTGGGATTCATGATTGGTTCATCAAAAGAGTGTGGATTTCTGATTTGGCGAGAGTAAAGGTTCCCACCTTGTTGGGCCACATCCTCCAAATGGGCACAAAAGGGGTTAAAACAAGCTAAAAAGTGAGCAATAAATCAAGGTTTAGGTAGAAAACTTGAAGAGGCCATGGCTTGGGCTACAATGGCCCAAAAGATGCAATTTTTGTGCCGTTGGAAAGATAATTGAATTTTCTACACATGTGATACATTTGATTGAATGGAAAGTGCATTCATTAGGTTCAATTCATATTACAAGTTGATGACACTTGGAAGCATGTCACTTTGTTCAAAACTCAAATTGGGGTCATGATTAGGTATTTAGTCAAATCTAACTAATCCATTGAGTATAAGGTGACTAAAAGTCATCAAATTGGCGGTGAGGGAGGTCATAGAGTACAATAGGGCATTTAATGATTCAAGATGTACATAATTTAAATGAGAGTAAAAATCTTGGTTATTACACAATCTCCTTTTTCATATGGTGGTGGTGGTTATCCAATATCATCTCTCATCCTTGGTAAGTGTTGGTCTTCTCAGTTGATGTTTCTTTTGATCTTCTACCTTCACCTTCCTCTCTTTTATCATCCCTAGACCATGGTTCTTCCATGATGGTTTTTTAGGAGAGAAACTCCTCATCACAAGGGTCATGGGCCCTGTCCTGACAAGGTAGACCCAAGTGTGAAGAGCATTTCTCCTCTCTTTCTTCCTTTCTTCTTTGGTTCGGCCAAGAGCTTCTTTGTTTCTTTTCTTGGGCTAGCTTTGACTTTGGTGTTTTCTTGTTCTTGGGGTTCTCTTGTGGCCAAAGGTGGAGCTTTTAGTGTAGCTTCTTCAACCCATGGATCGTGTGCTTGGAGCTCTTAAACTTGGAGTTTGGGGCTCTTTGTGGTGACCAACTTAAGGAGGGTTATATTACACTAAACCTACTATATTATTTACACTTCTTTATAAATTTTGTTACTATCTTCTCTCCCTCAAATACTTGTACTTCATCCTTTTTCTTAGTGGTAATATCTAGAGTTTGTTTGGTAGAGTTATCTTGCTTGGTTTGAAAGCAATCTGAAACACTAATCTTTTGTACATGTTTTGGTAGATAATGTGTTATGAAGACTTTTCTCTATGACATACTCTTTATCTTGCTCTCATGCATGTTGTTTGTGCATCTAGAGGTGGGAAGAATGCTATATTTTGTTTTGGTTATCTTGAGCATGCTTTTCTCTTCCTTGAATAAGGTTCCTCCTTGGTAGTTTCGTGACCCATGACTTAGGGTCTTAGTGACAGTTTCTATGTGGACTTTTCTTCATGAGAACAATAATCTCAGTCTTGGTTTCAATTCTGTTTTGGGGACATATATGGTATATCTTGGTGTGTTCACAACACTTTCCTTTTGGTGGTTACGACCTTGATAGCCTTTGGACGAGATACCCCTTTTTTTGTTATGTTTCACCTAGTGATGATAGGTTGATATCCATGGTATGTGGCGCCATAGTTACCCTTGGTGTTGGGGCTTTGTCCATAATTTTTCTGGGTTGAGACACCCTCTAGTGTGTTGGGTCATGACCATGAGGGTCTTAGGTTGTGACATATGTGGGTGGTTAAGACAATTTTGTCAAGACAGTTTGAATGAGATAGAACCCTAATCATAGTGTCATGGGCGTGACATAATCTAAGGTTTGGTCATGACATGGACCATGGTGGATGGTCACGACCTATGTGGTCATGTGGTCAACATAGAGTGATGGTAGATGGATGGGAAGCACTTGTGAACACTTAATGATAATCATATATGAATGATATACAAGAAATATATATAATGTTGATTAGAATGTTATCTAATCAACCTTAATGATGCTTCCGAATTCTTATACACTCCAAATGATTGAGGGTGATGGTTATAGGGTGGGTAATCATACCTAGTCTTTTAATCTCTAATTGACTAAGAGGAAATCCTAACCCAAGTAGTGAACAATGAGTTTTCTTGTTTCTTCATTACGAAAGGATTATGATGTTGTGTGGTTATCTCTCTCTTACTTATGAACTTCTAACCATGCATGTAATATGAGATTGATAATAATATCTAGTGTATGTTGTGGTGACTATGATATAATACAGATTAAATGAGCCTTTAGAGGCATGTTGAGGCACTTGTGATATAGGAATGATGTGAATGGTCCTATGACTTGTTAGTGACTTGGGGCCTAATTTGAGATGAGTTGAGGGATTAATATCCCATGATATGTGGCTTCCTTAATGATGTTTGGAAAGGAAATAATACACGCATCATGTGGTGATAGTGTGACAAGATCACAAACTATATGTTTATATCTGCTGGAAGTGTGCTATGCCCTTATCTTAGTAGAATTTTTTATGACTTCATCCGTTGTAACTTGATTGATGCTAAAAGACACTTCATTGACTTAACTAATCAAGTGGAATCTAATCATGTAGTTCTACCCTATGCCATAGATCCATCTTAGTGTTAGCACTTGTTAGATTGTGAAATAGGATTTCCCTTAGAGGAATCCTAGAGTCATTTACTATTGAGTATATGCATTCACAAGATTGGTTGTGGATCATACCCTAGCAGGAGTGTGGCTGGCCATAGCTTAGTGATATGTTGCTTATGAGGTTTCACACGATTGGTTGTGGGCCATACCCTGGCAGAGGTGCGACTGCAGGCCGTAGCTCAGTTTACTAGCGTCGTGAGTTGTACCAAGGTGGGCTAGGGCTTTCACTGTTGACTATGTGTCACAGGTTGCAGTTAATTGATATCTCTCTATTGTATACTCATGTATTGACCATGAGGTTTGGTGAGGTCATGGATTTTGTCTCTTCCATGGAGATTATATGGCACTGATTTTGACTTGGCAGTGGTCGGTTGGATTTTGGTGGTACACAAAAATCCTCAGGGCATATTAAAATACGTAACCAGATGTGTTGTATACTTTCTTAGGTTCAAATAAAAAAACTTTTGATGAGGCCTTGCTTTCTTTTGTATAGTATAGTTGGTAGTAAATATACATGTTCTTCATATTCCTCTTATGATGTTAAGATGTTTCACAATCCAATTGCAATTGCTTATATTGTTAGCAATGATTATCTGCTTACTATTGTTGTACCTTTGTTTCTATTCTTTATTTACCTTATCTATGCTAATAATAGTGTTGGTGGAGAGTTATATCTCATGCTAGGATTTTGAATCTCACCCCGTGGGTTTCCCACATCTTTGTAGGTGGACGTGCATGAGGAGGTAGAGATCGTGTGGCAGAGGATGAGAAGAAGAAAGAAGGATAATAACTGACAAGGCTGGAAGTGATTCTTGTGGTCCTTTTGTTGTTAGAGTCCTAGAGTCATCCCTGTACACTCAGGTCTTTGAGATAGTTTTTGGGTGTGTTTTGTAAACGTGCTTTCGATGCATGGTTTTGGCTCGTGTGCCTTTGATGTAAAAGTATAGTGGACATGTATATATATTTGGAATTGGTTCTCTTGTAACATGTTGATGGCATATGTGATACGAACATGTTGATGTAATTATCTTGTGTCCTATAAGGATGTATATGTAAAGGGTTTTGCTTCTTTGGTGCTAAATGAAAATGGTTTTAATTTTTAGTGTTTTCTGATAATCTATTTTTTTTTAGTTTTTCTTCTATGTTTGGTTTGAAGGTATCTCGTGGTTTGTGGCATGGGGCGTCACACTTCCAGATTATAGTTCAGTTATTTGGACAAAACAAAAATCCTGATTGTGATTTGTAATCATCTTCTTCAGTCTGGAAGCTTGCATCAATGTAACCTTTTCCACCAACTCTTCCTCTCCACCATAGATCAAGAATTGATCCTTAGTCCGTCTCAAGAACTTGAGGATGTTCTTCACGACTGTCCAATGAGAATCACCAAGAACTGACTGATATATGCTTGTCATGCTCTAGGCATATGAGATGTCGGGATGGGTACACAACATTGCATACATGATTGATCCAATTTCTAAGGCATATGGAATCAAACTCATGCACTCCCTTTCTTTACTAGAACTTGGACTTTGAACTTTAGAGATGGTAACTCCATGAAGCATGAGCATGCTTCCTCTCTTTAAGATCTCCATGTTGAATTGTTTCAACACTTTGTCAATGTATGTGCTTTGACTTAGTCCAAGAAGCCTTTTAGATCTATCTCTATAGATCTTAATCCCCAAGATGTAGGATTATTCTCCCAAGTCTTTTATAGAAAACATATTTCCAATCCATGACTTTGCCTATTTTTAAATTAGGGATGTCATTCCCCATCAATAGTATGCCATCTACAAACTATATGAGCAATGTCAGTATGCCCCCACTAACCTTCTTGTACACACAAGGATCATATTCATTTTGAATAAAGCCAGACTCTTTGACTGTATCATCAAAATGAAGATTCTAGCTCCGAGATGCTTGTTTCAATCCATAGATTGACCTTTGTAGTTTACAAACTTTATTTGCATTCTTTGGATTTATTAAACCCCCAGGTTGTGTCATATGCACATCCTCAAGAATATTCCTATTAAGGAATGTAGTTTTAACATCTATATACCAAATTTCATAGTAATGATAAGTTGCAATGGCAAGCATGATCCTGATGGACTTAACCATGGCCACTAGAGAAAAAAATCATCATAGTCAACACCTTGAAATTGTCTGAAACCATTTTCAACCAATCTACCCTTATAGGTATTTATTTTACCATCCATGTCAGTCTTCTTGAAGACCCATGTGCACCCAATGGGTTTTACCCTTTCAGGTGGATCCACCAAAGTTCATACTTTGTTGGTGAACATGGATTCAATCTTAGATCTCATGGTCTCAAGCAATATCTTAGACTTTGGTCCTTTAGTAGCTTCTATATAGGTTGTTGGCTCATCATATATGAACAACTCGCCGCCTTCTTGAGTCACAAGATATCCAAATCTCTTAGTTTCAAGGTGTGTCATATTAGATCTATGAGGTTCCTGTGTCACTTGAAGAATTTGAGATTCCACAACACTTTTTTATTTTCTTTGTTTCTCTTGTACATCTATCAGTTCCATGTTTTCTTGTTGGTCTTGAACTTCTTCAAGCTCCACTTTTCTCCCACTGATTCCTTTTTAAATAAATTCAATTTTTAGGAACACAACATCTCAAGCAACAAACACTTTTTTGTCAGATAGGGAATAAAAGTAATATCCTTTAGTCTCGAAAGGATATCCAACAAAATAAGATTTATCAGATTTAAGGCCAAGTGTTACAATCCCATTTTCTTAGAAATATAATGCAAGATGTATTTCCCTTTTAATGAATAAATGATATCCTTTTCTTTGGATTGTGATAAATTTCATGAGAAATGGCTTTGATTGATTGATTGTGGACCTTGTTGGCCATTGAGCCCAATTGAAAAGAAAAGGGAATTAATAAGGAAAAGAAATTGTTTTATAAAAAGGGAAATATGAGATATTGACAATTAAAAGAAGATAAAGTCAAACCAATATTCCCCAATATGGTAATTCATGCCTTTATGATTTCTTGAGGTCCAAGGGACCCAAAACAACAAGATAATCACAAAGGAAGAAGGAATATAATTTAATTTGGAGTAATTAATAAGATAACTTGGGAGAGAAGGAAGTCTTCTCATCCATTTCTTTTTGTTTCCCAAATTTTGTACAAATCTAGGAAATAATTAAAGGAACGTTCCCTTAAAATTTGAGATAAATAGGAGTTATGGTTTGGGAGATATTAATTTTCCAAGATTTCTCCAATTTGGAAATCATTTCTGAATTAAAGAAAATAGACTTTTTCCTTTGTATGATCGCGAGCAGCGAGGTCAGTTGGATCCTAATCCAAAGGTTGGCGATCGTCGCCTAAGTTCCAGGTGGACTTGGACTCTGCCAGGTTGCATAGGAAGTTTCCTCTTCAATTTTCTCAAGATCTAGGAAAGATGGAAGCCCGATTCTATTCCCATCATAATCAGGAAAGTAGTACGAAGAGAAACGACCCTATTTTTGCTGGGTTTGGTCATCGTTTCAAGAAACGCCCAATTGGGAAGGAACTTACCCCGACCCTATAAATAGGGGAAGGATGTGGAGGGAGCCATAATCCCTAAAGGCTAGCCCAAACACTGCGGAAGGAGGCGAGGAGTGCGTTGGTGGAATCAATCGCTCTGTTGCTCGCAACCTGCGACCTCCAGATCCCAAAAAACGGCGTCGGAGTCCGGGGAGCAAGGGGGGCACTAAGACGCTCTCTCGGCGGGCAATTGGACCTTTAGTCGAGTTCGGATGAGGGAGGTGAGGCTCCCTGAATGATCGAAGCACTCACAGAAGGCTTGAGTCGCGAAGTCAACAACCGAGTTGACCGTGGAGCTGTTGTGCATCGACGTAAGATAGAAGACGGAGTCCCGTGGTCTTTGACCAAAATACCCCTCACTCCCTTCAGCCGTGACGAGGTTAGAATCGTCTTTTGGTTGTTTTGATCGCTAGTTAAGGAACATACATCCGTGGCCGTTGGATCCTTAGTGGACCGCGCGGACCATGGATCGGACGATCCATGTTTTTCTGGAATTGCTATTAAATTGAATAAAATGCATTTTCTTATAAAAATCATATATTGAGCTAGGAAACTCGGATGCGAAAAGTCAATACAGAAAAAATGATTAGAAAAATATGAGGAATACGATAAAATTGGTTTGGATATTTGAATATGTATATTTTTGCAAAAGTACATATTTTGATGGAAAAAGAGTTAATATGTAAAAAGAAAACCCTAATTGATTATCAAGGATATATTTAGTCTTGAAATTAGGTTAATTTGAATATGTTTAACCTGATTAATGATTAAGATGGTTTTTAACCTGTTTTGATGATATAATTACATGTTTAGGGTTTTTAGCACAGGTCAAAAAAATACATGGGACAAGAATATGCAGAAGGGCACCATGGGTCACTCACCTACTTTTCGCAGATGATAGCATTGTTTTTACAAGGGCTACCTCAGAAGAATGCTCCGCTTTAGCTGAAATTTTCAGCCATTACGAGAGGGCATCTAGGCAGAAAATCAATTATGAGAAGACGGAGGTTTCCTTTAGTACAAACGTCACTAGCGAGAGAAGGGAGTTCATTAAAAATCTGCTGTAGGTGAAGGAAGTGAATAGGCATGAGAAGTATCTAGGCCTTCCCACGGTGGTAGGAAAGTCTAAGAAGCAGGTGTTTGCAGCTATAAAGGATAGAGTGTGGAAAAAATTACAGGGATGGAAGGAGCAATTGTTGTCCAGACCAGGGAAGGAGGTATTGATCAAAGCAGTCATCCAAGCAATTCCTACGTATCTCATGAGCATCTTCAAACTTCCAGAGGGAATTATTGATGATATCCATTCTATGATGGCACGGTTCTGGTGGGGATCGAAGGAGGGGGAAAGGAAAATTCACTGGATGAGCTGGGATAGATTGTGCAAACCCAAGGAGAGTGGGGGAATGGGGTTTAGGGACCTGAAAGCTTTCAACCAAGCGCTCCTCGCTAAACAAGGATGGAGGTTGGCTGTCTATGGAGATTCTCTCGCTGCTCGGGTACTCAAGGCGAAGTATTACAACACATCTTCTATTCTACATGTCGAGTTAGGGGGGAATCCCAATTATACATGGAGGAGTATTTGGGGGGCACTGCAAGTGGTTAAGAGTGGCTTCATGTGGAGGGTGGGGGATGGGAAAAATATTCATATCTACAAGGAGAGATGGATCCCACACTTGGGGGGCACAACAGACAGATATTTAATTCATGGCCCAGTGGATTATAGATGGGTAAGTGATTTGATGTTTGGAAGACCTAAGAGGTGGAACAGAGAGGCGGTGGGGACTTGCTTTCCTACACATATAGCTCAGAGGATTCTTAACATTCCACTGTCACAACGGGTTGACGAGGATACTCTTTATTGGGATAAGGAAGGCAATGGGAGGTTCACTGTGAGGAGTGCTTATTTCTTTATTCGGACAGGAGAGGATTTAGTTGACGGATTGGACATTGAATTGTGGAAGAGGGTTTGGAAGCAAGGTTGGCCACTGAAACTGAAGCAATTCATATGGAGAGCTCTCAGGAATATACTTCCCCCTAAGTCAGAATTGCATAGGAAGCATGTGACACCGGATGCCAGCTTCCATCGCTGTGGACAGTGGGAGGATTCTTCTCATGCACTACTACACTGTGACGTAGCCAGACAGGTATGGGCGGCCGGTGTGTTTGATTGGGGCGGACGGTTGGATAATCACAATGTGGCATCCTTTGTTAGGAGTCTTTTACAAGAGGAGGACAGTAGGCAAAAAGATGAGGGAGCTACTCTTATGTAGGTCTCATGGACAGCGAGGAACAAAATCATTTTTGAGGATCATCCCCCCCATATACCGGGTCTTGTGGCTTCTTACCTCAGGCTGGTTGCTGACCATGCACGCTATCATGGGGCTGTGGGTAGAGCTGCCTTTTCTTCTACACCTCCACGTCAGGTTTCATGGAGCTGCCCACCATATGGCTGCGTCAAGATCAATACAGATGCATCAGTCATTTCAGCGGAAGAGAACGAATGTGCGGCAGTCATTCAGGACGTAAGCGGTCAGCTTTTGTGGACCTTCCAATGCCGGTTAGAACAGCCTTACTCGGTGCTTAGTGCGGAGGGTTTGGCTGTCCTACACGGTATGTGTTTGGCTCTTAGGGAAGGGTACACAGATGTTGTGGTCGAGACGGACAACCTGCTACTAGTGGAAGTGGTCAAGAAAGGATACGGCGGGCGAGGTTATGAAGACTTTATTTCTCATGATATTGTTGATCTCTCTTGTAGTTTCCTTTCTTTTAATTTGTGTTTTGTTAAACGGCAAGGCAATAGAGTAGCTCATGCCTTAGCCGCTGCTGCCTGTCATTTTGTTAATCCTCACATTGTCGGTGACGACTTTGAGGATCGAATCCTTGTACTTGCTGTAAACGATTTGATTACTTAATAAAATGGCGGGCGCCCTTCCTCAAAAAAAAAAATTCGATATGTTGATTAATGTGTTTAGAAATCCTAAATTAGAGAAAAAAGAAAAAGATATAGCAATCTGAAAATTAGGGTTTATATGGTCCAAACTTGATCTTTAGGACCTTAATGGAAAATAGGACAAGATAATTAGGGTTTGATGGATATTTTATAAAAGTAAGGTAAAAGTAATAAAAAGGAAATAAAACCCTAATTATGGTTAAAACCCTAAAAAGGGCAAATAACCTAGGAAACGATTAGAATTAATGAGTCATGATGACATGATTAATAATATAGAAATTGAATGCCTTTTTCAGGAACAAATTGTGTGTGTACTTGATTGATTCCTGGTTGATTGAGTTTTTCTGCATCCAAGCCTACATAACAGGTATGTGGTTACACTTATGACTACCCGAATTAGTTTTCCGGGATTTTTTTGCAATTTCCATAGTGACTTGAATTAAACTGTTGAATGTTTCAATTCATGCAAATTCTAGTGTGAATATGACTATCACCTAAGAATTATGCCTACTAGCTCAGATCCCAATCCCCTCTGTAGCTTAATGGGTTGACCTAGTAAAAGGCTACCAATGGGGTAGGCCCATCAGGTCACTAAATGACTTAGTAAATAGCTACCAATGGGGTACGTCCATCAAGTCATATTTAGTTAGAGATTGGACTACCTATGAGTAGTGCCATGCGACTCAACCCTAGATATTGATCTACCTGTTCGGTAGGATCATGTGGGGTTTAATGAAGATCTACCATGTGAGAGAGGTAGTATCCATGTCCACTACAGGGATATCACAAAGGAAGGGATTGAGTAGTACCTCTTAAAATGTAATTTGAATGTTAAATGATAATTGGTTGTTTACATTGTTAATATAGTTGCACAAAATTTTGTAATCCCCCACATACCGGATTTATGCTGATCGCGTATTTATTTGTCGGCATTTTAGGTACAAACCCTAAAAGAACAAACAGTAAATTGTCACCTTGCAAAATAAGAAGTAAAGTGCAAGGAGGATTAGATAGAGCAATTCTAGTAAGGGATAGATAGTTTCCCCAAAGTTTCAAAAGGTAAATAAAGTTATAAATTTTCCTACCAATATTCCGTTTAGTAGTAGAATTTCATAATTATCATTGATTATTTGTTGAACCTTTGATCCTGTTAATTGATTAACGACTCTGACCTTTGGGTCTCCCTTAATTGGGGGTTACCGGGAGGCGGGGTCCTTACAACTAGTATCAGAGCGTAGGTTCTGCATCTAATCAGTAATAATTATTAAATTTTACAAATTCCATAGAACCGAGGGAGTTATTAGAGGAGTGTCTGAAAGACTGAGGTGTCTAGAAAAGGATCACTTCTGGGGGCTGGCAAGATTTTCCTCTGCACCGCTAGTTGGAATACGAGGACTCCTGAATTGTGTGACTGCCTGGCCGATGTCTTAGGATATGACTCGAAATAAGATACCTTTAGGACTCTCTCATCTTACTCATATCTTCTCAACTCAATTTTCTCTTAAGGATTGTAAGGATTAGGGTTTTCTCTCTCTTCCTCACCCTCATGTGGTATGGGTTAAGGTTGATAAGATCTAAGGGATCATCCACCAAATTAATAAAAGATACGTAAGTAAGATGTCATTGACATAAGTGTCATTAGTTTAAAGGTAAACTAAAATTCCGTTTGTGTGCAGATGGCTCGTACCAAAGTTGTGGCTATCCCTTTTTCCACCAGTGATGGTGGACCACCCCGTATGGAGAATGGATCCTCTGAGAAGAGGAAGTGGAACCATGGTGGAGAGACCTCTAAGAAGAGGAAGAGGCCTGAGGAAGTTGTGCATGAGGCTCCCAACCCTGAACCAATGCCCAACAGCAACTGAGAGCCAGGGGAAGGACCAGAATATGAGGAATACCAGATGCATGAAGAGGAAGCCCAAATGGAGGAGGACCAGCCTGGTGGCCCAGAACCAGCCTGTGGGCTCTGATCTCCAAACCATGAAATAATCACGATTTAAACTTGAGTGGAAGCAATCGATAATCAGCGGAAGACAAAAATCACGGGAAATTAAAACTTTTCGAGATAAGAGCTTGAAACCACAAGCCTTTTCCATAGAAAAAGGATTTAAACTGTATACATCTCTGTCAAATTACTTCTTGAGTAATTATATACAACATGATATAAAATCTCAAGAACTCATGACCAAAACACTCCAAGACCTGAGAGTACATAGGACACATAGGACTGACTCTAACTACACCACATAGCAGGCTGAATCTCCACCTGAGATTTACTACTGCTCCTGGTGTTGCTGCTACTGGGATTGGTCACCTTTAGACCGGTTCCTCCGTCTTCGACGACCACCTAAAAAGTTGAAGTCTACGGGGTGAGACAATTATACATAATTGCCCCAGTGAGAGTTAAAACTCTCCACTAGAAGCTTTATAAGCAAACAAAGAATAACTTAAGCAGTAAAAGCTTTCAAAGCATTCATTAGCAGTTTTGATAATAAGCAAGAGTTCAACATTTATGAAACATGAAGAACATATACTTTATCCAGTGTAACATCAATCAAGTAATACTACGCTATTGATTATGTTTTTCAAACATTATTATGCCCTGTGGAGATGAGGTATACCACTCATACTCCAACTGATCGCTAAGAAGTCACATCAGTATCATACCTAGGTCATTAAAAGAGCCGGATTCTTATGACCTCATCTTCCTCAGTCAGTTAGAGGATTGTTTGCAGGACATCTGGCAGGACGTCTGCTATTTATAGCTCACCAGGGTAAACTGGACCTTCGCTATGTTTTTAGAGTTACAGTGGCGTTCTGTACTCTCTTCGTCATCGGAAGATTTCTTGATTATCTTTCACCGATGCGGTGTTTGTGTTTACTTTGGGAGAATAGTGATACATCTCACCTTTTGGGTTTGTAGAGAAGGTTTGACGGACTATAAAAATCTACATCAATTCCTACACTAGGATGTAAGGTTCTACACATCCATATACCCCACATACTCAAAAGTATGTGATCCAGGAGTTCCCTTGGGAAAACCTGTTTCACCATCATTTAGACTCTGACAATGATGGATCTATGATCAGGGCTCTACATTACACTTGATTAGTTAGGTACATTCAGTATTCTTTTAACATCATACATGGTTCTTCAAACAATAACATTAGCATAACAGCTATAAATGAGAATACTAAAATGTAGCAAGCCTAACTCTTTTCAATCATCAGTTCTCAATCATTTCACCACAAGTCATCTGTTAAGCATGACCTTGATGGTATTTATGGCTCTTACATCCCATAAATCTCAATAGATGTCACTAGCAGTGCATCAAGATATTTCACTTATTCATAAAGCTTAAGACATGCTTTCAATGAATATAGTAATATAATCCATACCTGGATATGATCATCATCTCATAACAACCTGCAACGTTAATTCAACTGGTAATAGTAAACAATTCATCAATCAGGGTTTACTTGTTCATCTTTCATGTCACCACCCTAGAATTAGGGTTTACTATTCACTCCATGGTGAATTGTACTCGTTACATCATCATGTATGAGAAACATGATCATTAGAGCTCTTAAGTAAGATTAAGATTCACTAATTATCATAATTAGGGTTTCCATGATCTCACATAGGTGGATCATTCCCTACTCATGTACATTCATGTGTATTGAAAGTATCTTACTTAAGTTTCCACCATAAAAGGGTACTTTCTCTCTCTTAGGATACTTTCTCTCTCCTCTTACTAGTAGATGGTGATAACACCACTCTAGATCAGGTTGGGTTAAGTCCTCATTGACTAACATAAGCCAAAACATCACTATCATGTGATTAGGGTTTGATTAAAACAAGGTTTTACTCCATTAAACCCCTCAAGGGTATTTTGGTAATTTACCTCATGATCACCATCATGGGTCAACTCATTAATCACTTAGTCCCTTAATGACCTAGGTTACCATTAGGGTTTGGATTAGATCATCATTGAATCAATTACATCATCAATTGATTAAGTACAAACCACCTTGAACACCTTCAAACGGTTTCAACCTTCAACCACCAAACGATCTGGAGACCG
The DNA here is from genome assembly GCA_963693085.1 of Alisma plantago-aquatica. Lineage (NCBI taxonomy): Eukaryota > Viridiplantae > Streptophyta > Magnoliopsida > Alismatales > Alismataceae > Alisma > Alisma plantago-aquatica. Next base: position 1,001,798,279 of record OY856412.1, read on the forward strand.
TTTGGTTTCAAACGGTCTTGAGACCGTTTGCCCTCAAACGGTCTTGAGACCGTTTGACCTCAAACGGTCTTGAGACCATTTGACCTCAAATGGTCTTGAGACCGTTTGGGTGCATTGACCGTTTTGACTTTCAAACCGTTTGAAGCTCATGCGGTTTGAAACCGTTTAATCAAATCAACTTGAGATCGATTGGACCAAATGACCTTGAGATCGTTTGAGCCCAAACGGTCTTGAGACCGTTTGGTCCAAATGGGCTCAAACCGTTTGGACCTCCAAAGTGGTTCAAAAGTTACAATTAGTCATGGTTAAGTATGTTGAAGCCCTCAATTGGCCAAAGCCATATTAACCACTTATAAATTGAGTCAATTAGGATGAACCTCAATCACTTGGAAACCAAATTAACCCTCAATTGAAAGTCAATTAGGGTTAAGTCCATCTCAATTAGGGTTTCAAATCGGATGGTCATCAGTATTCAACAATGTGAATCAATTCAAGGTTGAACCTATCAATTGACCTCCAATTGGGCCCAAACATGGCCCAAACGGTCTTGAGATCATTTGGATGTCCTCCAAACGGTCTTGAGACCGTTTGCCCAAAGTTTGACCAAAAACCAAGTCGGTTGGTTGGGTTGAACTCCAATTAGGTCTAAAAATCAGAATTTTTATCAATTCATCAACTTATTGCAATTGGACCTTCAAACCATTAGATTATTTCAACCCTAGACCTCCAAACGGTCTTGGGTTGTGCCCAAACGGTCTTTAGACCGTTTGGATGGACCCCCAAATGGTCTTGAGATCGTTTGGGTCCTTCAACCCAAAACTCAACAAGATCTATGCTTTAAAACAGTAATTTCAACCCGATTAGGGTTAGGATGTTAAAGTGCCTTCAACTCTCAATTGGTTAAGAATTAATCTTTGATTCTTTGCAAGAATAAAATTCAACATATTACCAATAGACCCTCAAACATTCGTCCCTTGGTCAACCCTATCAAACGGTCTTGAGACCGTTTCAATCCAAACGGTCTTGCAAGACCGTTTGAGAGCAAACAGTTTGAAACTGTTTGACCTTAAACGGTTTGCAACCGTTTGGACCAAAAGAGTCCAAGGTCGTTTGATAAAGTAGCATAGGAATTCACGCCCATCATCTTCAACCTTGGTTAAGGTCGGTTATTCCACCGTTTTGCTTGCAAAAATGCAAGGAAGAAGGGAGGTAAAAGAAGAAGTATCATGCTAATTTGCAAGAACTAAGTATACATATAAAGCAAAGAGTTTAGAGTTATAAAACCCGCCTAAAGGTCGTTCCTTGAGCTCCAAGCTTTAATGGCGTCTTTGAGCTTCACAGGTTCGGCCAAGGTGAATTCTCCAAGGAAACGTTGGAAAGGAAAGGCTAGAAAGATAGAGCTAGGTGAGCTAGCCATGAATCTAACCTTGAAAACGAGTTTCCTCCATGAATTCAAGCAAAAGGGATGATCTAAACTTACTTAGAACCCTTGGTCGTCCCTCTCTGCTCCAGAGCTAGCCTTGGTCAGTTGAGAAAGAAGAGAAGAAGTGAAGGAAATGAAAGGTTCGTTCACTTGTTACAAGGAAATGGCTTATATACTTTAGGCCTTTTTACACCATAAGGACCTCTAAAGTATGGAATTTACATCTAAGTACCCCCTTCGTCAAGGCACGTCCAAAATCATCTAAACTTATGCAAATCTCATGAAATCTCAAGATCTAAGGGTAAAGAAAGCCAACTTTCAACTAAGGTACATATATGAAAGGTTTCCATACCCATATTAGGTGATTTTTACCACAAGGATCATTTTTCTTATCTATTTATTCATTGATGTCCCCTTTTCATCATTTCTACTCTAAATGATGGCAAGAGTTATGAAAGATGTTATAGAGGGCGAATTTTACAAATTACACCCCTCAATTTGGGTAAATTGCACTTTACTCCAAATTAGGGTTTTTAAGCACAAGGATCATTCCACAAGCTGCATCTTGATGCCCAAGCTTGGAAAATCCTTCTTACTTCATCATATTTACTCATATGATGTCTTATTATCATAAGAACATCTTAACCTGTGAACATTGCAAGTTAACGCCTTTAACTGGGTAATTTACACATAGGTCCCTGCACTACAAAACAATGCTACAACTTTACATATAAAGGAGCAAAATTGAAAGTAAATGTTCATGAGGAACTTAGTTACATGCCAGGGAGTATTCACAAGTATATAATTACATATTTAGTCAAAACTTCTAGGGTCAGGTTAGAACCCAGGTCAGGGATGTTACAAATTATCCACCCCTTCACAAGGATTTCGTCCCCGAAATCGATAAAACGTATTAGGAGAAAAGAGCAGTGTATTTCCTTCTTATCTCATCCTCTAGTTCCCAAGTGGCTTCTTCAACACCACGATGGTTCCAGAGGACTTTCACGAGGCTTATATCTTTCTTCTTTAACTTTTTAGTTCTGTTATCAAGGATTGACACTGGTCCCTCCTCATATGTTATATCATCATTTAATTCTACTTCCATTGGTTGTAGAACTGACTCGGTGTCTGGGTGACATTTCCTCAGCATGGAAATGTGAAACACAGGATGTAACTTCTGCAACTCTTGAGGTAACTCTAGTCTATAGGCCACCTTTCCAACTCTCTCAACAATTGGATAAGGTCCCATAAATCTAGGAGCTAACTTTCCTTTTCTTCCAAAACAAAGGACTCCTTTCCAAGGTGAGACCTTGAGATACACTCTGTCTCCAACCTGGAACTCTAGGGGTCTACGACGTTTATCAGCATACGACTTCTGCCTATCCTGTGTAATCTTAAGCTGTTGTTGTATAACTTTAATCTTCTCTGTAGTTTGCTGCACAAGATCAGGACCTAACAACTGGTGCTCACTAGTCTCATACCAACCCAAGGGTGATCTACAACATCTACCATACAAAGCTTCATAGGGTGCCATATCAATACTATGTTGATAGCTATTGTTATAGGCAAACTCTATCAAGTTCAGATGTAGATCCCAACTCCCAGTAAACTGGAGAACACATGCTCTCAACAGGTCTTCCAAGGTCTGTATAGTCCTTTCCGACTGTCCATCAGTCTGTGGGTGAAAGGATGTACTAAACCTTAGTTTGGTGCCTAAGGCTCTGTGTAACTGCTCCCAAAAGCGACTTGTAAATTGGGGACCTCTGTCAGAAACTATTGTGATAGGAACTCCGTGCAAACGCACTATCTCCTGTACATACAACTGTGATAACCTTTCAGTAGAATAGGTTGTTCTGACAGGTAGGAAATGTGTTGTCTTTGTCAACCTATCAACAACTACCCAAATGGAATCATGTCCTTTGTTTGTCCTGGGCAGGCCAACAACAAAGTCCATGGTCACATGGTCCCACTTCCATTGTGGTATGGGTAAGGGTTGCATTGTTCCTGCAGGTTTCTGGTGCTCAGCCTTGACCTGCTGACACACAGAACACCTTAGAACAAACTCAGCTATATCCTTCTTCATCCCAGGCCACCAATACATATCCTTCAAGTTTCGATACATCTTGGTGCTCCCTGGATGCATGGCATACATCGAAGAATGAGCTTTCTCCATAACTAATTTCCTCAGGTTATCTACATCTGGCACTATCATCCTCCCATGATAGCATGCCACCTGGTCATCTGAATCATGAAAACATTCTTACTTCTCACTACCATACGCGGATCTAAACTACTGAACTGCAGCATCTACTTGTTGTGCCTCCTTTATCTGCTCTCTTAGGGTAGGTTTAATCTGCATCTCAGCTAACAAACCAGCTAACAATGACACCTTCAACTGTACATTGTTTTGCCTTAAAGAGATAAGCATATCTCTCCTAGAGCATACTAAGGGACTTAGTTTTGCTCTATCCATGGTTGATGTTGCTGATTTCCTACTCAAGGCATCTGCAACCACATTGGCCTTGCCCGGATGGTAATCAATTGTACAGTCATAGTCCTTGATTAACTCCATCCAGCGACGTTACCTCATGTTAAGTTCATGCTGAGAGAAGATATACTTAAGGTTCTTGTGGTCTGTGAAAATCTGGAAGGCTTCTTCGTAGAGATAATGTCTCCAGATCTTCAAAGCATGGACCACAGCAGCTAACTCCAGATCGTGTGTCAGATAATTCTCCTCGTGTTTCTTAAGATGTCGGGAAGCAAAAGAAATCACTTGTTTATCCTGGATCAACACACACCCAAGTCCATTCTTGGAGGCATCACAGAAGACTACATATGCTTTTCCTTGTTTAGGTAGCACAAGCACAGGTGCACTTGTCAAACTTTCTTTCAACAGCTGAAAAGACTGTTGACACTTATCACTCCAGGTTAAAGGAACATCTTTCCTGGTTAACTTGGTCAAAGGTAAGGCTATAGAACTGAAATTCTTAATAAACCTTCGATAATAACCAGCTAACCCCAAGAAACTTCTAATTTCCGTTGGTGTCTTCGGTTGTTCCCACTGTAGAACAGATTCCACCTTTGCAGGGTCAACACGAATTCCCGAGGCAGATATCACATGTCCAAGAAAAGATACCTCCGGCAGCCAGAACTCACACTTGCTAAATTTAGCATATAGCTTGTGTTCTCGTAGTAAGGTCAGAGCTTGGCGAAGATGCTGCTCATGCTGCTGAGCATCTTTACTATAAATCAGGATGTCATCTATAAAGACGACAACACACTGATCAAGGAAGGGTCGAAAGACTCTATTCATGAGTTCCATGAATGCAACTGGTGCATTGGTTAGTCCAAACGACATAACCGTGAACTCATAGTGACCATATCTTGTCCTAAAGGCAGACTTGGATATGTCACTGTCCTTAATGTGGAGTTGATGATATCCAGACCTTAAGTCTATCTTGGAAAAGAACGTTGCACCATGCAACTGGTCAAAAAGATCATCAATCCTCGGCAAAGGGTACTTGTTCTTTATTGTTACTTTATTGAGTTGTCTATAGTAAATGCACAACCGCATTGATCCATCTTTCTTTTTAACAAACAAAACCGGAGCACCCCAAGGTGAAGTGCTCGGTCGGATAAAACCTTTCTCAAGTAACTCTTGAAGCTGTTTCTTGAGTTCTGCCATTTCGGCAGGCGCCGTCCTATAAGGAGTCTGGGCTATAGGTTTTGTATCTGGGACTAAATTGATTTCAAAATCAATCTCCCGAGGTGGTGGTATACCAGGAAGTTCTTCAGGAAACACATCCTCGAATTCCCTGATTATAGGAACTTCAACAGGGTTGGGACTCTCCTTGGTAACATCTACCACATGGGCCAAGAATGCATAACATCCTTGCCTCATCAGCTTATCAGCAACCATAGCTGATACAAGACAAGTGGGCAGAATCTTTCTTTCTCCTTGAAAGATCCATGTGTTGCTTTCATCAGCAAACACTGCCAACTTGGACTCACAATCCAAGACAACTTGATACCTTTCCAAGGTATCCATCCCTAGGATTACATCAAATCCTTGCATATCAAGCGGTATAAGTTCCACTTGAATGCGATGTTTAGAAAAGAAGAGGATGCAGGGAGAGCATACCTCCTGCAAAACAGCAGACCCACTCAACGGAGTCTCCAACAACAACCTATCTGCCCTATGACTAGCTGTCATATTGCAGTTGTGAATCACTCTTCGAGTGATGAAAGAGTGCGTAGCACCCGGGTCAATCAGAACAGATATTACACAAGGTTTAGACATATCAGAATATAAAAGTTCCATCTGACCTGTCACCACTTGTGGATCGACCACTACCTCTGGTGGGTTCATAGCATAGAACCTCGCTGTCGCCTGGTGTTGAGGTGGTGCTGATGATCTAGCTTGAGACGCTTGTCCACATCCTCGAGTTGCTCCTTGAGATTGCATTCTCTGAGATCCTTGTTGATTCTGTCTCGGAGGTTGTGTCACACTGACAGGCTTAGATCGGCAGTCCTTCATCAAGTGTCCCACTTTACCACAGTTGTAGCAACTTCTCTCCAGTTGTTGTGGTCTGGGTGGTCCAGTAACTGACATTGATGTAGAAATCTGAGTCTCCTGAGGTGGTTGTCTTCGTCCTCTACCTCTACTTGGAGACCACTGAGTCTGAGAACTAGATCTAGGTGGTGGAGGGTTAGGTGCAGAGGATCTAGGCTTCTTAAAGTCCCTAGATGAAGAACCCTGGAACTGTGGATATCTTTTCTGAGTTTGCCTCTTCTCAACCACAGATCTCTCTATCCTTCGGACTGACTCAACGAAGGTAGAGAATCTCTCTCGATTTTCTAAGGCAGACACAGGGGTTCTCATGTCAGCATTCAAACCCCTCTCGAATCTCCTGATTCTTTCTTCTTCTGTGGAAGCCATGTGCGGACAAAACCGCAACAACTCCATGAACTTAGCTTCATACTCGCTAATGTTCATTACTCCCTGCCTCAGTCTCTCAAATTGAGAGATCTTCTCATCTAGGAAGGTCTTTGGGAAATATCTATGAACAAACTCCCGCCGAAAGTCTTCCCACGAGATCTCTATTGCAGGTCTCTTCTGCTCTTCCATTGTCCACCAATGACCAGCGCTTCCTTTGAGAAGATAGACAGCATGTCTGACCTTCTCAGTTTCAGGGATATTGAGGATCCTGAAAGCCTTCTCCAACTCCGTCAACCACAGATCAGCATCTGCAGGGTTAGCAGTCCCAAGGTAGTCGGTAGCTCCAACACGACATAGTCGCTCGAACGTCTTACCGATACCTTGTCCTTCAGGCTAGGATGGTGCCCTAGGTGCAGGCATAGGCATCCTGTCGGTTATGTGTGTCATGGCAGTCATAAACTGCCCGAACATCATTTGTACTGCTGGGTTACCCATGTCAGCTGGGTCAAACTGGGGTGGCTCCCTGAGTGGCTCAGGTGCAAGCTGTTCTATTTTTGGAACCCTTACACCGCCTCGAGGTGCACTAGCACTACTCTCTGCCACGTACTCATCTTGTGGCTCAACCATCCTTATGTATCTTCTTCTCCTGAGGAGCAGAAGATTCTATTAGATAAGGAAGGAATACTAGAGATAGACTCGACTTCCTAAATCCTATGCCTCTGTAGACTCGGCGAACCTGGAGCTCTGATACCACTTAATTGTGGGCTCCGATCTCCAAACCATGATATAATCACGATTTAAACTTGAGCGGAAGCAATCGATAATCAGCGGAAGACAAAAATCACGGGAAATTAAAACTTTTCGAGATAAGAGCTTGAAACCACAAGCCTTTTCCATAGAAAAAGGATTTAAACTGTATACATGTCAAATTACTTCTTGAGTAATTATATACAACATGATACAAAATCTCAAGAACTTATGACCAAAACACTCTAAGACCTGAGAGTACAGAGGACACATAGGACTGACTCTAACTACACCACATAGCAGGCTGAATCTCCACCTGAGATTTACTGCTGCTCCTGGTGCTGCTGCTGCTGGGATTGGTCACCTTTAGACCGGTTCCTCCATCTTCGACGACCACCTAAAAAGTTGAAGTCTACAGGGTGAGACAATTATACATAATTGCCCCAGCGAGAGTTATAACTCTCCACTAGAATCTTTATAAGAAAACAAAGAATAACTTAAGCAGTAAATGCTTTCAAAGCATTCATTAGCAGTTTTGATAATAAGCAAGAGTTCAACATTTATGAAACATGAAGAACATATACTTTATCCAGTGTAACATCAATCAAGTAATACTACGCTATTGATTATGTTTTTCAAACATTATTATGCCCTGTGGAGATGAGGTATACCACTCATACTCCAACTGATCGCTAAGAAGTCACATCAGTATCATACCTAGGTCATTAAAAGAGCCGGATTCTTATGACCTCATCTTCCTCAGTCAGTTAGAGGATTGTTTGCAGGACATATTGCAGGACGTATGCTATTTATAGCTCACCAGGGTAAACTGGACCTTCGCTATGTTTTTAGAGTTACAGTGGCGTTCTGTACTATCTTCGTCATCGGAAGATTTCTTGATTATCTTTCACCGATGTGGTGTTTGTGTTTACTTTGGGAGAATAGTGATACATCTCACCTTTTGGGTTTGTAGTGAAGGTTTGACGGACTATAAAAATCTACATCAATTCCTACACTAGGATGTAAGGTTCTACACATCCATATACCCCACATACTCAAAAGTATGTGATCCAGGAGTTCCCTTGGGAAAACCTGTTTCACCATCATTTAGACTCTGACAATGATGGATCTATGATCAGGGCTCTACATTACACTTGATTAGTTAGGTACATTCAGTATTCTTTTAACATCATACATGGTTCTTCAAACAATAACATTAGCATAACAACTATAAATGAGAATACTAAAATGTAGCAAGCCTAACTCTTTTCAATCATTAGTTCTCAATCATTTCACCACAAGTCATCTGTTAAGCATGACCTTGATGGTATTTATGGCTCTTACAGCCCATAAATCTCAATAGATGTCACTAGCAGTGCATCAAGATATTTCACTTATTCATAAAGCTTAAGACATGCTTTCAATGAATATAGTATTATAATCCATACCTGGATATGATCATCATCTCATAAGAACCTGCAAGGTTAATTCCACTAGTTATGTAAACAATTCATCAATCAGGGTTTACTTGTTCATCTTTCATGTCACCACCCTAGAATTAGGGTTTACTATTCACTCCATGGTGAATTGTACTCATTACATCATCATGTATGAGAAACATCATCATTATAGCTCTTAAGTAAGATTAAGATTCACTCGTTATCATAATTAGGGTTTCCATGATCTCACATAGGTGGATCATTCCCTACTCATGTACATTCATGTGTATTGAAAGTATCTTACTTAAGTTTCCACCATAAAAGGGTACTTTCTCTCTCTTAGGATACTTTCTCTCTCCTTTTACTAGTAGATGGTGATAAAACCACTCTAGATCAGGTTGGGTTAAGTCATCATTTACTAACATAATCCAAAACATTACTATCATGTGATTAGGGTTTGATTAAAACAAGGTTTTACTCCATTAAACCCCTCAAGGGTATTTTGGTAATTTACCTCATGATCACCATCATGGGTCAACTCATTAATCACTTAGTCCCTTAATGACCTAGGTTACCATTAGGGTTTAGATTAGATCATCATTGAATCAATTACATCATCAATTGATTAAGTACAAACCACCTTGAACACCTTCAAACGGTTTCAACCTTCAACCACCAAACGGTCTTGAGACCGTTTGGTTTCAAACGTTCTTGAGACCGTTTGCCCTCAAACGGTCTTGAGACTGTTTGACCTCAAACGGTCTTGAGACCGTTTGGGTGCGTTGACCGTTTTGACTTTCAAACCGTTTGAAGCTCATGCAGTTTGAAACCGTTTGATCAAATCAACTTGAGATCGATTGGACCAAACGACCTTGAGATCGTTTGAGCCCAAACGGTCTGGAGACCGTTTGGCCCCAAACGGTCTTGAGACTGTCCCAAACGGTCTGGAGACCGTTTGGCCTCAAACGGTCTTGAGACCGTTTGGATCCAAACGGTCTTGAGACCGTTTGGTCCAAATGGGCTCAAACCGTTTGGACCTCCAAAGTGGTTCAAAAGTTACAATTAGTCATGGTTAAGTATGTTGAAGCCCTCAATTGGCCAAAGCCATATTAACCACTTATAAATTGAGTCAATTAGGATGAACCTCAATCACTTGGACACCAAATTAACCCTCAATTGAAAGTCAATTAGGGTTAAGTCCATCTCAATTAGGGTTTCAAATCGGATGGTCATCAATATTCAACAATGTGAATCAATTCAAGGTAGAACCTATCAATTGACCTCCAATTGGGCCCAAACATGGCCCAAATGGTCTTGAGATCGTTTGGATGTCCTCCAAATGGTCTTGAGACCGTTTGCCCAAAGTTTGACCAAAAACCAAGTCGGCTGGTTTAGGGTTGAACTCCAATTAGGTCTAAAAATCAGCATTTTTATCAATTCATCAACTTATTGCAATTGGACCTTCAAACCATTAGATTATCTCAACCCTAGACCTCCAAACGGTCTTGGGTTGTGCCCAAACGGTCTTGAGACCGTTTGGAAGGACCCCCAAATGGTCTTGAGACCGTTTGGGTCCTTCAACCCAAAACTCAACAAGATCTATGCTTTAAAATAGTAATTTCAACCCGATTAGGGTTAGGATGTTGAAGTGCCTTCAACTCTCAATTGGTTAAGAATTAATCTTTGAATTTTTGAAGGAATAAAATTCAACATATTACCAATAGACCCTCAAATGGTCGTCCCTTGGTCAACCCTATCAAATGGTCTTGAGACCGTTTCAATCCAAACGGTCTTGCAAGACCGTTTGAGAGCAAACGGTTTGAAACCGTTTGACCTTAAACGGTTTGCAACCGTTTGGACCAAAAGGGTCCAAGGTCATTTGATAAAGTAGCATAGGAATTCACGCCCATCATCTTCAACCTTGGTTAAGGTCGGTTATTCCACCGTTTTTCTTGCAAAAATGCAAGGAAGAAGGGAGGTAAAAGAAGAAGTATCATGCTAATTTGCAAGAACTAAGTATACATATAAAGCAAAGAGTTTAGAGTTATAAAACCCGCCTAAAGGTCGTTCCTTGAGCTCCAAGCTTTAATGGCGTCTTTGAGCTTCACAGGTTTGGCCAAGGTGAATTCTCCAAGGAAACGTTGGAAAGGAAAGGCTAGAAAGATAGAGCTAGGTGAGCTAGCCATGAATCTAACCTTGAAAACGAGTTTCCTCCATGAATTCAAGCAAAAGGGATGATCTAAACTTACCTAGAACCATTGGTCGTCCCTCTCTGCTCCAGATCTAGCCTTGGTCGGTTGAGAAAGAAGAGAAGAAGTGAAGGAAATGAAAGGTTCATTCACTTGTTACAAGGAAAGGGCTTATATACTTTAGGCCTTTTTACACCATAAGGACCTCTAAAGTATGGAATTTACATCTAAGTACCCCCTTGATCAAGGCACGTCCAAACTCATCTAAACTTATGCAAAGCTCATGAAATCTCAAGATCTAAGGGTAAAGAAAGCCAACTTTCAACTAAGGTACATATATGAAAGGTTTCCATACCCATATTAGGTGATTTTTACCACAAGGATCATTTTTCTTATCTGTTTATTCATTGATGGCCCCTTTTCATCATTTCTACTCTAAATGATGGCAATAGTTATGAAAGATGTTCTAGAGGGTGAATTTTACAAATTACACCCCTCAATTTGGGTAAATTGCACTTTACTCCAAATTAGGGTTTTTAAGCACAAGGATCATTCCACAAGCTGCATCTTGATGCCCAAGCTTGTAAAATCCTTCTTACTTCATCATATTTACTCATATGCAAGTTAACCCCTTAAACTGGGTAATTTGCACATAGGTCCCTGCACTACAAAATAATGCTACAACTTTACATATAAAGGAGCAAAATTGAAAGTAAATGTTCCTGAGGAACTTAATTACATGCCAGGGAGTATTCACAAGTATATAATTACATATTTAGTCAAAACTTCTAGGGTCAGGTTATAACCCAGGTTAGGGATGTTACACAGCCATGGTGGTTCATACAACAGATGCAGTCTGGATGGAACAACAAAAGCAACTGACTGAGGCTATTCGTGCCCTGGCCCTTAGGGACATAGCTAGGACTGAGAATGGTGAGCCCCTTCCTGTTCGTCCTCGACTTGGAGCCACCATCCTGGACTTCGTCAAGCTGAACATTGAGAAGTTCTGGCGAGAAGATAAGACTGAAGTGGTCGACAAGGCTGAAGCTTGGCTGCTTGCAGTCGAGAATGGGTTCCGGATGCTTGAGGTGCAGCCGAATAAGAAGGTTCTGCTTGCTACTCACCTTTTAGAAGGTGCAGCCAAGATATGGTGGGAGAACAATATCACGGGGAGAGACCTAAGCGAGGAACCAATGGCGTGGACTGATTTTAAAACCATCTTCATTGCCAGATTCATCCCCATCTCAGCAAAGAAGGAGAAATAAAGAGAGTTCACCAACATGACTCAAGGAAGTTCATCAGTTGCGGACTTTGGTCGCAGGTTCCGCATCTTGGAACGTTTCGAATACAAAATGGATGAAGAAAGAAGGGTGAATCACATCATAGAGCGCCTGAACCCTGCCATCAAGCCGCATGTGATGGCTAGTAAGCCGAAGACCTTCGCTGAAGCCTACAACACCGCCTTGGAGATGGAGAGGACGGTGATGCCAATTCAGAATCCACCCAAGGGATTTTTGGGTTTCACTGAAGGAACCCAAGGTCAGAAGAACAATCAAAAGAAAGGTCACGGGCAGAATCAAGCCAAGGGAAGGCATGGAAACAAAGGGAAACCCCACCAAGAGAACAACCGACCTAAATGTCGCACCTGCGGAAGATGGCATACCGATGAGTGCCACCACAAGAAAAGAGTCTGCTACCGTTGTCAGCAAGTGGGCCACTTCATCGCCAACTACCCTCAACCCGACCCTAGAGGACCCTTGGGGTCATATCCTGTGGCAGCACAACTAGTAGCTGCAGCACCCCAAAAAAGAGCACCAGCCGGAGCACCCCCAGCTGGAGAAAGAAGGCAAGCTAGAGTGTTCGCCATAGATAATGAAGAAGCTCAGGCGAATCCTAAGAAGTTGATTGAGGGTAATAACCCATAGAGTTTTTCCTTTTAGTTCAGTAGACCATGTAGTAGCTTTCTGATATGGAATAACTTTGTAGGCTTGCTGGAAGTCATGGGACAAAATGTAAAAGCACTTTTTGATTCTGGTTCAATTAATACTTTTATTTTGAGAAATCTGGCAACTATGCTTGGTTTGGATATCAAGGATTTGGGTTATGTTTTGGATGTCACAACCCCGAGTGGTCGTATTTATACCTTTCTTTTGAAAACCCCTATCTTGCCAGTAAAGTACCTGAACCATGAGCTTCCCACTGACTTCATCCTCCTCGATATGAGTGATTTTGATGTGATCATTGACATGGATTGGCTTTCCACCTACAGAGCTCAGATTGACTGTAGAGAGAAGAAGATTCTCATTAGGAAAACCGGATACCCACACTTCACCATTTGAGGAAGGAAGGATGCAACAACCAGCCTTTATGTGTCTGCCATGAAAGCTGAGCAGATGCTATCCAAGGGTTGTTGAGCCTACCTAGCCATAGTTACCATACCTGAGGTTCAGGGGCAATCCTTAGAGAACATAGAGGTGGTTTCGGAATACACAGATGTGTTTCCAGATGATCTACCAGGGATTCCCCCTGAGAGGGAGGTGGACTTCTCGATTGAGTTAGCTCCTGGGACTAACCCTATATCTAAGGCACCCTATAGAATGGCCCCTGCTAAGTTTCTTGAGTTGAAAACCCAGTTGCAAGAGTTGTTGGATAAGGGGTTCATCCGACCCAGTACCTCACCATGGGGAGCACCAGTCCTCTTTGTGAAAAAGAAGGATGGGTCTCTTCAGATGTGTATTGATTATCGGATGATCAACTAGTCAACCATTATGAATAAGTATCCTTTACCCAGAATAGATGACCTATTTGACCAACTCAAATCAGTTCGAGTCGTTTCCAAAATCGATTTGAGATCCAGATACCACCAGGTGAGAGTAAGGAGTGAGGATATACCCAAAATGGCTTTCAGAACCCGTTATGGCCATTATGAGTTTGTGGTCATGCCGTTTGGATTATCCAATGCACCTAGTCTCTTTATGAACCTCATGAACAGTGTGTTCTAACCTTTCCTTGAATCTTTTGTGATAGTGTTCATAGATGACATTTTGGTGTACTCAGATGACCTAGCCCAACACCGTGACCACCTGGGTACAATCCTTGATATCTTGAGAAAGCATAAGTTTTTTGGAAAGTTCTCGAAATGTGAGTTTTGGTTGGACCGAGTCATGTTTCTGGGACACATCATCTCAGGAGGAACAATCACCGTAGATCCAGCCAAGGTATCGGAAGTTCGAGACTGGCCGGCACCGAAGTGTTGGTATGTATGCCCTGAGAGCCAATCATGGGATGATTGGTGGGATACATTAAGATTTATTTGTTAAACATCAAAGGCAAGCTTCCAATTCTTTCTGGTTCAGTCATATGAGATAGTGATAGAACAGATTGAATGTCTAGAGAATGACAGTACTCAATGACGTATGCCTTCAGGTTCATGACCTGAATGATGAGATCATACGGATGCTAAGAGTTTGTACATTCTTGTTATGTCTCTAGTCGGATGTCATTATGGAAGGTAGATAGACAACAATGACACACAAGACTAGATTGTGGTGTTGGTTGATGACAAAATCTCATTAGTCATGATATAGAGATATCAAACCAAACACATAGGTACTTGTTAGAGAACAAGTGTACTGGACAGACCCACCGTGAGTTTGACACATGGAACCATGACATGGTAGTCACAGTCAGTACTCACAGTGATGGTGGTGAGTGTGATTCTTAGACCTGAAATCACTGCACTCAACACATGTCGTTGGGCACACTTTGACATCATCAAACGCAATCCTAAAACATGGGTTGTTATAAAGGTAATGATTGGGTGGCTTTGACACATGGGGCTTTTGAGGGGTGAGTGATAGATATGGGATTTGTCCCTCCTGAGGGAGTTTGATATCCAAGGCCACTTGATGAGTAGGATTGAGATAGGCGTGCGCATACATGTGTGAATCAGTATGTGATATTGATGTCATACATATCTCGTTCAATCTACTCTGAGATCAAGAAACTGAATGAACGTTGACAGGATGGCTGTTCCATGCCTCAAGTTCATTCACGATATCAGTGACAAAGGAATTATACATTCACTGTAACACCATTCACAGATTGTACGATTGAAAGTTGTTCTCCAACTTTCTACTTTCACTTGGGTAGCACTGATGTGTGACTAGGCACCACTCTTTGCTTGTGAAGTCATAAGTGTTATGGACTTTCACTGCCAACGTGAAATGGACCTACAGGGTCACACACATAGGATTTAACCTGGAGGAGGAGTTTTGTCCACAAGCAACGTTTAGATTGATTACTAAAGGAGTTTAGTAGTTGAATTAAACACTCAATTGATTGATAGCTCAATATCATACTGTTCAAGGTGTTGGACATGTTGATTGGAGTATCAGATGGATTGAAATTGCAATTGACTAATTCTGCACAACCTGCACTCCCAACTGATCGGTTCAAGTGTTGAACCGGTCGGCTGAGGTTGCTGAACCGGTCGGCTCAAGTGTTGAACCGATCGACTCATGGTCAGAGTGAAATGATCGGTTCAAGTGTTGAAACGATCAGTTCAACTGGTGCAACCAAGCAAGTTGGGAAAGTCAGGTCGGTGAGAATTTTCCTTGCGTTTCACTTGCCCAATTTGATTGGAACAAGGATTGGTATTCGATACCAATTAGAAACGAAAGAAGGAAAGTCAATTGGGAACCGACCAGGACCACGAACTGACTAGTTTAGAAGTGAACCGATCGGCTCATGGGTCCCAACCGATCGGTTGGTGTTCCAACAGACCGGTTTAGGTCCCCAACCGATCGGTTCACTTGTGAACAGATCGGTTCAGGTTGTGAGTTGGTTGTTTTTGGTGGAAAATCTCGAACCCTTCTACTCCTACTTTAGTCCTATATTGCTGAGGACAGAGAACCATGTCCCATGACCTGCCTATATATATAGGGGTATTGGGGGCTTCTCCAAGTACAAGTCAGTGCAACCAGTTGCTCTGCAAAGTTGTCGTTCTCTCTGGTTTTGGTAATCGAGAGAGAGCCCGAGCAAGTGCTTCCCGCAAAGGGAGGTGCAACAAGGAAAGGACAACTGTAGTTGCAGTTGGAGGCAGGAGAGTGTGTTGGTGACTAGTACGTCAACAGGAGGGTGCGACTCCTTCCACTGCCTTGTAGGACAAGGAGTGTGGAGTTCCAGGTGGTCCGTGTGGAGTTCCAGGTGGTCCGTGTGGACTACTTCAGAGGCGGGAGGTTTCTGCTGCTCAGGAGGACAACTGCCCGATAGTCCGGTGAGAGGAGGAGTCGTCAGTCCCGGTGCGACCAGGAGCTGCACAGACACCATCCAAGACTGGAGTTGAAGACCACATATAGCGCGAGGTATTGTCGCCGAGCAAGTCTCGGGACAAGGTATGATTCCACAAACCATCCTTTCCTATTATATAGACGTTGACGCGTTTCCTCGTGCTGGGTTTGGGGGAGAAATTTTTTGTTTCCACTGCCTTCTCTACCTCCCATAAAACCCAATAGTGGTATTAGAGCCAGGTCAACTGCTCTATATTTTAGGAATATCGATATGATCGATTTTGGTTTGTTGCCTTTATTTATTGCATACGATGCGAATAATATTGGCTTTATGCATGTCCAATCCTAAATCCACAATTCCCAATTACATATATGATATGTATTATTATTGCACTCGATACGCGTCGCCCTTAAATGAGTTTTGTGGTGGATGTATAGCGTGGTTATGGCCAATAAACCTTATATGTGTATGGTTGTGTGTGGTTGCTTGCATCTCTGTCTGCGCATCGATCTTCCTTCTCCTATTCCTGATGTAACTCGAAATAATTTGAGATTCTTTCCTACCTTTTCTCCCCCCGAATGTAACTCGGGGTTTTCCCTTTTAAGCAATGTAATATTAGGATAGATTTTATTTCCTGTTATGTCAAAGAACGGAGGACATCAAGACAACAACTGAGACGATCGGTTCAAGGTGTGAACCGATCGGTTGACGTTCCAGACGATCGGTTCAAGGAGTGAACTGATCGGTTGATGGCCAGTTCGAGGAGCGAGATGAGCGGGTGGCGGCCATGACGAGATGCATGAAGTCCAGGAGAAACGATCGGTTGGAGGAGCCAACCGATCAGCCAGAGAGAGCAGATCATTCATGGGATGAGTTGATCAACTCGGATGGCAAGGCACATAGTTCATCTTATACATGTTGCATGTGATGTAGACCTAGATGACCGTGATTCTTCTTGGCTCGAGGAATCACATTAGGATGGCCATAATCATTGCTTTTATCGTTTTGCATGTTTTCTGTGGGATATAGCATGTATATGATATGTATTATGTATTGTGGTGATTGGATATGTATATGTATATAAAAACCAAATCCCTCATTAAATATTAAGTTTTAGATGCCTTCCAAATGCGACACACGTGAAAAGCTTGATCGACCAAGTGTGGGCACGCCCTAGCGTGGTGCACCGTCTATCTCGTGGAAGCGTGAAGGATGAATGTGTGGGTCTACCCTAGCAGGGTGCATATTCATCGTGTTGGCTTTGGGTCAGACTTAACAAGGTGACCTAGATAGGATCTAGCACCTTGAGGCATGGAGATGATCATGGCAAGGAGTTGCATATGACATCTTATCAAGAGTTGCATATGATGCAATTGACAAGAGTTGCCTACCTGAGAGATCTATGTTGTGGGTGACAGCCCTAGCTGGTCCATGACTTAGAGGATTTCAGGATCTTGCCCACTAGAAGATTGTACGCTGCAATCTTCCGAATTCATGGTGAGGGCTATCAATTTGAACCAAAATAGTGGGACCGATAATTAATTAAAGGCCTAATTTTATCGTCAACCTTTCAAATCAATCAAACAAGTCAAAAAGAGTTTTGGACTAAAATTGCATATATTTCCTTTTGTTAAAATAAATGGTTAATCAACAAATCACTTTATTTGCGATCGGTCTTTGAAAACAACAAATTAAATGGGAATAATTCCACGACTGGTTAGGATGAAGAGAAGTGTTCTCAAAGAGCAAAAGCTCTAAGTCCTAGTTATACCAGAACCAGATGAACTCGATCCCACCACATCAATGGTTGAAAGTATGCTTATGGAAGTATACCGAGGATGACATTGATGAGGAGTGCTTGATGTTGTGTTCTCTGAACTGTGAGTTGCAGAGACAACATGAGACATATGATGTCTCTAAGACACTGTCCTAGTATGTCATGACAGAAGGAGATCCAGTAAGGTATTCACACACTCAATGTGATTGGGTATGTCGAAAACCTAACTAAGAAGGATTCCCTCTGAGCCAAGAGTTGGCTATTGGTATGATACTACAAATGTTGCGAGAATCATACAATTCATGATAAGCTACAACATGAACAACTTTGACAAGCGTTGACAGAATTGTTGGACATGTTGAGGATAGTAGAGGCAAAGATGAAGAAAGACAAACCATAATCTTTGATATGATCAAAGATAAAGGTAATTCTTAAGGGCAAGGATAAGGGCAAAGCAAAGAAGTGTTCTAATGCTAGCCAGCAATGCAAGCCGTCTTCAGCCTCAAGGAACATGGGGAAAGAGTGTATAAGGGATTGCCCTCTATATCTGGAAGAACAAAAGAAGATGAAGGAGGGGATGGAGATCTCCACCTAAGGTATCATGAAATGAACCGCTTCTTTATTTGGGGTATATGATACCAAGATATGGATATGCCATATATGATATGAAATATCCCAAAAGAAGTGATGGCCTTTGTGAAAGGACCAAGAAAGAAGCACCCATCATTGGAGCAAGTGTTGCTGCCATAGATAGGAGTATCTTTCAGCTTATTTCAGCCTAAAAGGCACGAAATAGAGTTGAGAACTGATATTTCATAAATTGCCAATATATAGAGACACTTTATTTTTGCATACTGTATGACAATGATGGCAATTAATAAAGTTGATGTTTCAATCTTAAAGATATGATCTTTGTGGTAATGCATTGTTTATCTTGTGATACATGGTATGCATAAGATAAAATGATACCTAAAGTTATTGATAACTCAAATAATCAAATTAGCATCAATCATGAGAAATTCATTTCTAGTTTCCATGTGATGGATAAATCTAGACTCTTTTGGTTAGAGAACCAGTAAGAGACATGAATCTCTTGTACATGATTAATAAATCTTCACTAATGATAGTGGGAGAATGATAATCCTATTAGGTATAATACATGTGATGTATTTACATACCTATTGGAGTGAATGCTAATACTTCAAATGGTGTTTAGAGAAATACCAATATGAATATCTTGAAGTGTTCAAGATTATCATAGATAAAGTGCAAATTTGGTAAAGTGTTAATTCTTGATGAGATCAATGAATGAAATACTTGGACCAAATGTTTGAGATCCTTACGAGTGATTATGATAATGTATCATAGTGAACTCATGATTAAGGCATGGTGATGTCTAAATCAAGAAGGAATCATACTCTAAGGAGTTAGAGAATGATTATCGAATAACTGAATTCTTCTTAATAAAAGAATACCCCACACTAATAAAGGAAATTAAGAATCACAAGGGATGTGAGTTCTTATATCATTAACAGATACACCTCAATTATCTATGTGATGAGTTGTTCATGTGATGAGTCTACTATCTAGATGAATATAAGGAACCAAATTTTGAGTTATGATTTATGATCATTACATCCTAAATGATTTCCATGTGAACCATAAGGTGTGACCTTGATGGTAGCACTCATTGGATGAAATCCATAAGTGCAAATGAGTCTTAAGTGTTAAGACACATGGATAACATTTTTGAGAAGGATGATGCTTGTTGATTGCAACTTAATGACTAAGACATTTTTCATATGGATACTAAAACCGCATTCCTATGAGGAATAAAACAAGGATGTGTACGTGACACAACCTATAAGGTTTATGAATCCACTAATGCAAATGAACTCTATAAGTTACAATGGACTAATCAATGTGATTGATTGAGTACAAGCAACTCAGAATTGGATCTTTACTTTGATGATATAGTCAAAGGGTTTGACTGATATGTCAAAGATAAAGAAGGGAGCTGTGATTTAGTGGGAGTGTATTCACATTCCACATGTTGATGTGAAATGGAAATGTTCTAGAATGGAAATCCAAAAGTGGAAATTATCTTTAAGGAAGATAGAGATGTTTCCTATGTGATAGGAATAGAGATCAATAGAGATAGTTCTCGAAAAACCTCTTGACCTGAAAAGAGAGAGCATACATTGGTAATATGTACTGAAGTGTTCAGTATGCACAGATTCAGTGGGAGAAAACTTGTCCATGCTACATGGAGTTAGTATCCCAAGGCCAAGTGTCCAATTCTTATGAAGAATGGGAACACTAAGAATAGATATGGATCTATCATGTATGTAATCATCCCATTGTCTTGCATGTATGGACATGGCAAGAACAAAATGCATTCATCATCTTGTATGTATGACATGACAATTTGATGTGCTCATCCTGTTAACTCGTATGTGGGACATGACGAGTGGATGTCTGTCTACTTCTGGAATACCATGAGAACTTGATAAGTACTTGTAAAGTTCTAATTCTATGGATATAAGGAAGAGTTCGATGTAAAGAGTTACATTGATGTGAACTTCCAAAAGGATAGAAAATTAATCGCAAAATATACATAGGATGTATAAAAGTGAAAGTTTGTTGATAATTGAAAATGTTCCAATAAAACCTTTTAAAAGGAAATGCCGAGTATCTATGTGTTAGAGAACAACAGTAGATACTATATGGATCTGTAAGTTCATGAGATGAACTTATATTCCACTCATTGATGACAAGTATGGAATCCTTGATCATGCAATGTGGCTAAAGGTTAGCAAAGGAATATTAGATCGCATATTATGACACCTCCATCTCATACGTGTGACGTACATCGAAGAGATGAGAGACATGCAATTAATACTGACTTTGGCAAGGTGTTTCCATTACTCACTATCTTGGAACTAGAGCACAGTAACATGTGGGACATGTTTGAAGATCACTATGAATATGATTCAAGGGTGATTGGCTCGCAGTGCAAGTGGGAGTCTGTTGGTATGTATGCCCTGAGATCCAATCATGGGATGATTGGTGGGATACATTAAGATTGATTTGATAAACATCAAAGGCAAGCTTCCAATTCTTTCTGGTTCAGTCATATGAGATAGTGATAGAACAAATTGAATGTCCAGAGAATGACAGTACTCAATGACGTATGCCTTTAGGTTCATGACCTGAACGATGAGATCATACAGATGCTAAGAGTTTGTACATTCTTGTTATGTCCCTAGTCGGATATCATTGTGGAAGGTAGATAGACAACAATGACACACAAGACTAGATTATGGTGTTGGTTGATGAACTAATCTCATTAGTCATGATATAGAGATATCAAACCAAACACATAGGTACTTGTTAGAGAACAAGTGTACCGGACAGACCCACCGTGAGTTTGACACATGGAACCATGACATGGTAGTCACAGTCAGTACTCACAGTGATGGTGGTGAGTGTGATTCTTAGACCTGAAATCATTGCACTCAACACATGTCGTTGGGCACACTTTGACATCATCAAACGCAGTCCTGAAACATGGGTTGTTATAAAGGTGATGATTGGGTGGCTTTGACACATGGGGCTTTTGAGGGGTGAGTGATAGATATGGGATTTGTCCCTCCTGAGGGAGTTTGATATCCAAGGCCACTTGATGAGTAGGATTGAGATAGGCGTGCGCACACATGTGTGAATCAGTATGTGATGTTGATGTCATACATATCTCGTTCAATCTAGTCTGAGATTAAGAAACTGAATGAACGTTGACAGGATGACTGTTCCATGCCTCGAGTTCATTCGGGATATCAGTGATAAAGGAATTATACATTCACTGTAACACCATTCACAAATTGTAGGATTGAAAGTTGTTCTCCAACTTTCTACTTTCACTTGGGTAGCACTGATGAGTGACTAGGCACTGCTCTTTTCTTGTGAAGTCATTAATGTTATGGACTTTCACTCCCAACGTGAAATGGACATGCAGGGTCACACACATAGGATTTAACCTGGAAGAGGAGTTTTGTCCACAAGCAACATTTAGATTGATTACTAAAGGAGTTTAGTAGTTAAATTAAACACTTAATTGATTGATAGCTCAATATCATACTGTTCAAGGTGTTGGACATTTTGATTGGAGTATCAGATTGATTGAAATCACAATTGACTGATTCTGCACAACCTGCACTCCCAACCGATCGGTTCAAGTGTTGAACCGGTCGGCTGAGGTTGTTGAACTGGTCGGCTCAAGTGTTGAACCGATCGGCTCATGGTCAGAGTGAAACGATCGGTTCAACTAGTGTTGTGGCAACACATCCCATTATCACATAGATAACAAGGTGTTACGCAAAAACATGCGGAAAACACCATATCCACAGATGATGAAAACACGGGTTAATTAAAACCGATTGTGGAAAACAGATAAACTGTGAAGCTATTACTTTCCAGTCCTCATCCTGCACAGAAACATGTCATATATATATACATATATGAGATCTGATATGTGTCTACAACTCAGAAACAATTGTTCATCCATCACATGAGATCACCACCTGTTCATATACATAAAAGGCCCCCATCCGGCCAACAGCAGTATATACAAACATCATCGATCGATCATCGTGAAACAACGTCAAAACACTGCCAATGACCTGAGAGTACAGGGATGACTCTAGACACTACTACAAAACATCCAAAACAGCAGCATGTCCAACGCTTTCCTTCTACTACTCCTCAAGCTGCTCGGCCACAACACGACGACCACGACCACGTCTACCTTGACCACCTAAAAAGGGTTAAACCAGCGGGGTGAGACAATTGAACAATTTTCCCAGCGGGAAACATAGCTCCCCACCGCAACTACAGAACCTCAGCAAGATAGACTATAACAGCAGATATCTAATAACAGGTATAACAAGAGCAGTCTATATAAAACAGATTATTCTTACCGACAAGCTTACCCGCTATACAAAAGCATATAACCAGATATATCTTAAGGAATATGATTAGCAAGATAAGATGTATCACTGTACGACATGATTATCAGAACAAGATATAGTGTCTCATAACCTGAATACCAAGATAAGACATATTACCACATAACCTGCAAGATATAACAAAGATATTACACAAACAAGGCCTCAACCAATGTTTCGTGTTTATCCTAAGCAATAAGTACTAAACGTCTATATTATGTATTATTATGCCCTGAGGATTTGAACCGTACCGTTCAGATCCAACCTTCGGTTACAAAACCCAAGCCGGTGCCATACAAGGTCAATGGAAGAGCCAGACTCCACGACCTCCCACCTCGTCGTCAGTACATGCGTACAACATAAGCAGGACTGCAGTCACATGCTAAAGTGGTCTAAGCCACAGGGTCAGCTCCATAGGCTACCCTCACTCTAGCACGCCTTGGTACATGTCTCGGTGCTAGTAAAACTGAGCCACGGGCCTGTTCACCATGCTCTGAGCCATGAACGCATTCGTTCTCCTCACATCACATATCCTGAGCCATGGGCCTATTCACCATGCTCTATATACATATATGAGTTTGTAACCAAAGTTACACTCTTACCTCCTTATTTTCAGGATAGGAGCAACCTACACATATTCAACAATATGCGCTTCCAGGTTAACCCTTAGGAGAACCTGTTTCACCATCACCAAGTCCTGACGATGATGGATCTATGGCCAGGGCGAACTACATGATATATTTCACTGTGATTAATTAGTATCTTTCAGATGGATTACAGGATTCAACCAAGTTGTATAACATGCAAGATATAACGGAAAGTAAACAACATTATATTATTATTGAAAACACATCAACATGATCCATCTCAAGGATCCAGCATCACATGTTACCACTTGGCCTCTTGCCAACCATCCAGATCCATCTCGAGGATCATCACATACCATGGGATCTCAATCCCTCATCATGTACTGTCAATGCCTCTCAAGGCTCACATCATCATCATGGAACTTAACACATTATACATATCATTTTATTAACCAGAATAATTACCAAGTGATGTTACTCATCACATGTGTCTCATAGCCCTTTTCAAGGCTAATCATCACATGCAGGGTTAGAGTACACAATAATCATAGATTCAATCATAAGTAATATGCTACCATCATGAAATGTCATTCAAGATACTCTACTTATCATTCTTACACTATTTGGTAATCAAGTCACCTCATTAACAGGCCATATACATGCTTACTCTTATCTCATGATTATACAAGTAATCAAGGTGTCCAAACATACAGAACAAGTACTATTGTTACTACTACCATTATGTCACCATCCACTATCATCATTATTATCATTATTATCATTATGCAAGCTACTAGTGTAACTATCACCATTCTCATTTAACAATTAAGTACAATGATTACTTCATGCATATCACTACTATCATTATTTCCATCATCACTATGATCAACATCATTACTATCGTTCCCATTTATGCAACTACCATTATCATCATTACCCCCCATTATTAGTATTGGCATCATTACTAGTATTAGTATTGTTATTATTGCAAGGCATCATACTCATTGTTGTTATTACTAACAAGACACCACCATTGTTTATTGGTGCATAGCTAACCACTTCCTCATCACCAAGGGCCGTTACTATATGATTACAAGACTCTCACCATAACTCTTATCAACCCTCACTAAGACCCATCAAGGCCTATCGGTCGACACACACACCAACCCTATCGGCCATCACCACCAAAGGCTGTCGCCCAACATGGCTATCGGCCATCACCTCAAGGTGTCCCAACAACTTCCATCGGCCAACTCAACCATATTGGTCAACTCCTCACTAGCTTCACCTATCGCCCAACACAAGAGCACTTCACCATGTCTCCCATCACAAGGTACCCATCTCGCCCAACACCAAGGCAAGAGAGGGTCTCGCCCAACACAAGAACAAAGGGATTGCTTATCATAGGAACCATATCACCCAACATGGTTACCATGTCGGCCAACGCCCATGCTAGGTCAACCTATCGTCCAACCCTAATCACACAAGCCATACATGGCCCTATTGTCCGCTACAAGGACAAGGAGATCACCCAACTCAAGGACTCCCACCATATCGTCCATCCCAAGGTACCCATGTCGCCCACAAGGGTCACTATATCAGCCAACACTCACACCAGCTCACCCTATCGCCCAACTCAAGGGCAAGGGTATCGCCCATCACCAAGAACACCTTCCATGTCGACCAACACAAAGAACACCACTATGTCGCCCATCACAAGAACAAAGGTGTTACTTAGCACAAGGACTATGTCGCCCAACACACTCAACCAAGAGAGAGGGTATCACCCAACTCTAGGAGCACTCACCATGTCGCCCAACAAGGGTCACCTTCAACCTCCAACTTAAGGATACTCAAACCCTAGAAAGCAAGGTGCACAAGGGAACCCTAAACCCTAGAGGGGGATCGGCCACCAAAGGTACACAAGCAAGGTATGAAAGCAAAGAACTAAGCTAAACTACTAACATGCAACAAGATCATAGCTAGAGGTAAAGGAGTTAGGGTTAGAAGTTATGCAACCCGCCTTAAGCTCCAAGCTCCAAGGAAGAAGATGCACTTCAAGCTCCAAGGGATGTCGTCCACCAAAGCTGATCCAAGAGAGGGTATCGGCCACCACTGCAACTCCAGGAGAGTGTCTCCGCCGACACAAGCAAGAGAGGGAGGAGTGTCGTGCACTCAAGGTGGAGGGGAGACCAAAAGAGCAAAGGAAGCTAAGGCAAGGGAAAGAGCTACCTATATAGAAAGAAGAGGAGGAGAAACCAAGGTAGATCTATGATAAGTCTCTTCCACCCAAGGGACACTTGTCCTAGGGTTCAAGCCAACACACTAGCAAGCCAAGAGACACTTGTCAAGGATATACACCAAGTGTCCACCAAACATGGTCAAGGTTGGACCAAGCAACATGGGTGACACAACTAGCGGCTCTGCTGGGCGACACACACTACTCCAGGTCGACACACCACCTCTAGGTCGACAC
Organism: Alisma plantago-aquatica; assembly: GCA_963693085.1. Lineage (NCBI taxonomy): Eukaryota > Viridiplantae > Streptophyta > Magnoliopsida > Alismatales > Alismataceae > Alisma > Alisma plantago-aquatica. Next base: position 1,001,824,151 of record OY856412.1, read on the forward strand.
ACACTCTTCCTTGGGTGACACAAGCTGGTCTTGGCCGACACAAGGCTCAAGCAAGCCCAAACAAAGCACCTCAAGGCCCAAACAAGCTCAAGCAAGGCCCAATAAACTCAAACAACAAGCCCAAGCCTTCCTCTCAACCCTAGAGGAAGCAAAGAGGGGAAAACATCTCACAAGATGACAAACTTGCACACAAAACCCTAGACTAGGGTTATTTGTAAGCAGCCCCTCAAACTCTCAACAAAGCACAACTGTGACGTCCCCGGATTTTCTAAAACTTAATCTGATGTACGACGTCCAAATTGAAACCCTCACCTCAGCGAGAATCCCAATTTGAGCATCCCACACTAGGCTAAGAAGAAGAAAATCAGAGGAAGTCAAAAGGAAACATACATCAGTAGCACATGCACATGAACAATAAACAAACCACAACACGTGTTCACCATTCAACATATAATTACAACATGAATTGTTACAACATTTGATATTACATATTGAACAACAAACTTAAAACATATACATGTACTACATATAAAATACAGGATCTTAAGACAACAGGTCCACCTGTACATCAGCTCGCCACACAACTCTCACTATCCTGGATCTTCAAGAGCATAACCACAACCTAAATAAAAGATTACATGCGGTACACGTCAGCACAATATTTCAAGAATATTGTACTGAGTACGCCTACGTGTCTTTTATTTACCTCTCATCATATCTTGGCAATAAGATAAAACTAATATACTTGGCAGTAACAAAAGAATATAAGAAAAACGTATACTTGCACAAAGATATTCATTAACAAAAGAGAACACATATTTTAAGCACATTTTCCATTATATCATCCATGCATTTACTACCTGAGAGTTGAATGCATTAAGGCCTTTATGATCTACTACCAAAGAGTTGGATCATTTCACAATGTGATCCACTACCAAAGAGTTGGATCACTTCCAAGTACTTTACTACCAAAGAGTTGAAGTACTTATTTCCAGCACTTTACTACCAAAGAGTTGAAGTGCTTAGATATAATGGAACAGATATATTATGTTTCATGTGTTCATAGCAATAAGTATGGAAAATCATGCAACATATCATACCAGAACAATCATTTCAATCAATACCATATGCCAAGTATTTTACTACTCATATAACACAAGCATATTGTATAATAAGCCAAGTAAGAGGTAATGGCGTACCTTCCAAAGAGACATCCTAATCACATATTCTTCATATCAACTATGATCTTGGTCAAACCTGATCAAGACAAGACCATATACTATCATCAGGTTCTCATCTTATTATATCTCATCTTAACCCTAATCGTGTTCATTAGGGTTTAGCTTATCTTTTTAGGATATTCTCATTATTACTTGCATTCTTGTCTAAGAATTATCATACTGATGTCATTTTCTAGATTATGATTCATTATCCAAACATTATCTTCCATAGTATTTTTGTGCACATTAATTAACCCTAGGTTACATCATTAACCTAGATTAGGGTTTTAAACCATGTATTAAAGGTCAACTTCATATAACATGGATTATAAGCATCTAACTGATATCTGATTTACCTCTTAGCTTCAGATTACTGATATGAACTTACTCTGTAAATTTCATCATTTATTGAGCATGTATGCATTTATTGCATTTTATTTAGGGTTATAAGCCCTAATTAGACATATTAAGCAAATCACATGATTTCGTACATCAACATGACCATATCTGACATCATACACATTATAAACATAATTATAGGTTTACTGACATTTTTCCATAATTTTAGAACATCGTTTGATATTTATTACTCAAGAACTGAGCATTACACATATTACATAATATCACTGATATTTAAGCATCAAAAGACTGATCTAAATGTTCCAGTTTGTTCTACACATTATTCTGAGAATTTTGGTATATTATATGCATTTTTCTGATCACTGTGCTATTTTCTATGAATTTTACAAGATCTGCATATTAACTGAAGATTTTACCTTAAGCGGCCAATCCGGCATCGCCACGTGGCCTTGAGGAGGCGCTGCTCTTACTTGGGCCGGCCGATTCATGCCCTGGACCTGGTCCACTTTCCTTTCTTCTTCACGCGTCCTCAGGGTCGCGTTGTGCGGCTCTGTCAAGCCGTGGAACGCCGCCGCAGCTGGGCTCAAGCGAGCGATCGTTGGCCCTCCGATTCTCCACATCAACTTCCAGGGCTGCGACAATGGATCCACACCACCTCCATGGGAGCGCCGCTGCTGCGCCTTTGATCCACAACACCGTCCACAAGCTCCCCGCCAAGTCGTCGGCACTGCTATTCAGCGCTCGTCTCTCCTTCGCGAGTCCTCCAGCAGCTCCGCCCATGACCTTTAGACTCCCACAGCAGCTCGCATCCTAGGGTTTGGTTGCAGATTTCGACCTCCGTGAGGGCGCCGCCGTGGTCTTCCTGTGCGCCGCCATGACCACCAGGCCTCGACTCCGGCTGGGTCTTCAGATGGTGTTGCCTCTGGCCTGCGATCGGCCACCGTGCTCCTCCTCGGCGTCGACTTCCAGGCCGCCAAGGCTCCCCCCGGAGTGATCTGAAGCTTCAGGCAACATTGCAGGGTCTCCCGAACTCGACCTCAACCACCATCTGCCGCTCATTACGACGAAGAACCGCTAGGAATGGAGAGCTCTGTATATATGTAGACTGGTCTAATGGAAACGAGTGAAGGGTCAGGTTGCTCCTTAAGACGAGTGGAGACTAACTGATTGGTCCCTCTTCTATGCACAATCGGAGATCGTGGCCGTGATGCATCCAGGCATGCACGACGGGTTTCGTCCCACTACTTCTATTGTGCCAAAGCAAAAGACAACAAGCCTCCACCTCACGGTCTGCATCCAAAGGTCACTATTTCTTTTCTCCAAAATAGAAATACGCAACTTTTAACTAAGGTCAATTCAACCAAAACCATAGCAGGCGTGTGCATGACAAGCATCCGATTGATCATAACCTATATTTCTAAATGTGAAACATTGGTCCCAAGCACATCAAATTAATCATCATTAGGTCTATTTGAAACCTGGATATCTCCATCTAGGAGTGTGGGAATCTAATGAAACTTTGCTCATATTCTTATCATCAGCCCAGCTATTTCACATCCATCCTTGGTGCCAAACTCGACTATAAGACCAATCAATTAAATTCCTCAAAACAATATTAACTTTGGGATATTAATCCTAATGTCAATATCAAAAAGCATCCATATTTTAAGACAACACCCTTACAAATCTTAATATTAATTGAACACATGAATACTTGTGTTGTTGTACATTCACGAATTTTAAAAGTTCACTTCATCACATTCTACACACCTTAAAAGAAATCCCGCTCTCTGAATTAAGCTAGAAAACTCACTTTGTCACATCATATACATCTTAAAAGAACTTTCGTCCTCGAAAGTAAACCATACTCATACTTCCAGGGAAATCCTTATCTTACCTTCATCCATATGTAGGCACCATTCTATGTGCAACATATCTCAAAACAGAGCTCTACAACTATATCTAAGCTACCAGGATGATTTACAACATCTAGGGTTAAACATCACTTCATAGAAAGCTCAATAAGGATTTAGAAGCTTAGGTTATGTCATTACATATCTCATATATTAGGGTTGCATCCTTATCTTAACCCATGCATTAGGATTTCCACATCATATTATCATGTTCCAAAGGAGTTAACCCAAGTTAACCCATTATCAAGGTGTCATAATCATTATGTTGTGCTAACTATCAAACTATATTTTCCATCTTTGTTAAGCACCAAGATTAACACCTTGTGCAACATGTTTCATACATATGATATTATTTCATTGTTCATACTAAATTGCATCATTTTCCAGTGAGTTCATCACAAGATTAAACAATGGTTTCACATTGATCATCATTATTCTTGTGCAAGGTTAACCATTTATACATTAATATCTAATAAACCATCTTTTAGATTTCCATCATATCAGGTCTATATATATCACATCTCGAGATTCGATCACATCCTTACATATATTATATCATGGTCATGCAAAAAAAAAAACTTATACAAGTGGCTCGTGAAACATGTATCAAAACTTTATATAGTCCAATTGAGGTTCTCCTGACCCATATCATGAGGGTAGTGTCGTGCTCAGTCTCTCTGAGCTAACTCAACTCTATGAGTATCTCACATGCATATACTTTATCTTCCCTCTCTTAGTCTAAGGTTCTCGGATTACCTCATTGGCACTAGAGATAGCCTTACAAGCTCTATCCACATAAGCACAAACCAAACATGCTATGACATGATGTTCTCATCACATGCCTTCTACTCATGAAACATGCTTACCCAACTCTCTTATATACACCACTAGATTCCTATGTGGGAAACCACCAACCCGAGCATGAGGCTGTACAAAACTAACATAGCTACCTCCTCCAGTGTCTTGGGCTCTCTCCCTCACCCAGATGGCAGGTTCTCATATTCGTGTTCACATGTTCATATGTAACCAACCTCTCTCTGTCTCTAGGGTTTGGTCCTCCCAAGGACATCTAGGGTTCATCAAGACTATAAGAATCATGCATAAAGCGACTCAACTCAATCACTCAGGAGTATTCTAGTTTAGGACATATCATATCACATATATCATATTTCTCATATTGTGGGGTCTAGGTTCTCTGACCTTCTCCCTGTGGGTCTCGCTCTCTCTTGAGCTAACCCTAAAACTGGTCCTAACACTAGAGGTCCTCCTTTGTAAAAGAGCGTGAGGCTCATGCTGACTCGCAACCTGTCTTAACTTAGCATATCTTATCTCATAAAAGCCTATTTACTTGCATCATCAAAACTTATCTCAAAACCTCAAAACCAAACTCACGTCCTCAAAGACAAACATAGGTCATCGTAACCATCTTATATTATCTATATAAGACCTACATCATATCATCAAAACTTATATCATCTATATAATACATATATCGTATCATCAAACTTATTCTATCTACTCCATCTATCATATATACCAAACAAGGCTCTAGACATCTATTCTAGAACTACTCTCTCTTCTAGACTGATGTCATTCACTTTCACTTAGGTAACATGACCACCTCCTACTCGTACATGTGTGGGGACACATTTTTGTAATACATATACATAATAAAATAATATATAGTTTTTCTCCGATAAAACATGCGTCAGAGAAAACTATCAAGGTTCGATCCGATTGGAATCCAAAACCAAATCCAGAAACGAGTGTCCCACACATAGTAGAGAGTACAGTGTCATGAAAACTAGTGAAAAGGGTGAGAACATGGCGTAGACTAGTGTAGCTACTCTAGACAACGAGTGCCATATGTCTAGGGTTTCTCTTCCCTTGATGCACATCATTTCCAAATAGTGCAACGTCCCATACCACTGCACTACAAGGAAAGAATGACATCTAAGGACTTGCTACTCAACAAGCACCAGTCTAGGCCTAGTTCTCAAACATCTAGGTGCTAACCTAGAGGCTAGGTCAGATCTAGTCTCTAAAAGACGACTAATCTAACCCTAAAGATTATTATGGTTCAAGGTTCTTTAGGTTTGAGTTGCATAATGAGCAAATGTCAGGATTTGCTATTGTTCATTCTCTGATACCACCTGTGACGTCCCCGGATTTTCTAAAACTTAATCTGATGTACGACGTCCAAATTGAAACCCTCACCTCAGCGAGAATCCCAATTTGAGCATCCCACACTAGGCTAAGAAGAAGAAAATCAGAGGAAGTCAAAAGGAAACATACATCAGTAGCACATGCACATGAACAATAAACAAACCACAACACGTGTTCACCATTCAACATATAACTACAACATGAATTGTTACAACATTTGATATTACATATTGAACAGCAAACTTAAAACATATACATGTACTACATCTAAACTACAGGATCTTAAGACAACAGGTCCACCTGTACATCAGCTCGCCACACAACTCTCACTATCCTGGATCTTCAAGAGCATAACCACAACCTAAATAAAAGATTACATGCGGTACACGTCAGCACAATATTTCAAGAATATTGTAATGAGTACGCCTACGTGTCTTTTATTTACCTCTCATCATATCTTGGCAATAAGATAAAACTAATATACTTGGCAGTAACAAAAGAATATAAGAAAAGTGTATACTTGCACAAAGATATTCATTAACAAAAGAGAACACATATTTTAAGCACATTTTCCATTATATCATCCATGCATTTACTACCTGAGAGTTGAATGCATTAAGGCCTTTATGATCTACTACCAAAGAGTTGGATCATTTCACAATGTGATCTACTACCAAAGAGTTGGATCACTTCTAAGTACTTTACTACCAAAGAGTTGAAGTACTTATTTCCAGCACTTTACTACCAAAGAGTTGAAGTGCTTAGATATAATGGAACAGATATATTATGTTTCATGTGTTCATAGCAATAAGTATGGAAAATCATGCAACATATCATACCAGAACAATCATTTCAATCAATACCATATGCCAAGTATTTTACTACTCATATAACACAAGCATATTGTATAATAAGCCAAGTAAGAGGTAATGGCGTACCTTCCAAAGAGACATCCTAATCACATATTCTTCATATCAACTATGATCTTGGTCAAACCTGATCAAGACAAGACCATATACTATCATCAGGTTCTCATCTTATTATATCTCATCTTAACCCTAATCGTGTTCATTAGGGTTTAGCTTATCTTTTTAGGATATTCTCATTATTACTTGCATTCTTGTCTAAGAATTATCATACTGATGTCATTTTCCAGATTATGATTCATTATCCAAACATTATCTTCCATAGTATTTTTGTGCACATTATTTAACCCTAGGTTACATCATTAACCTAGATTAGGGTTTTAAACCATGTATTAAAGGTCAACTTCATATAACATGGATTATAAGCATCTAACTGATATCTGATTTACCTCTTAGCTTCAGATTACTGATATGAACTTACTCTGTAAATTTCATCATTTATTGAGCATGTATGCATTTATTGCATTTTATTTAGGGTTATAAGCCCTAATTAGACATATTAAGCAAATCACATGATTTCGTACATCAACATGACCATATCTGTCATCATACGCATTATAAACATAATTATAGGTTTACTGACATTTTTCCATAATTTTAGAACATCGTTTGATATTTATTACTCAAGAACTGAGCATTACACATATTACATAATATCACTGATATTTAAGCATCAAAAGACTGATCTAAATGTTCCAGTTTGTTCTACGCATTATTCTGAGAATTTTGGTATATTATATGCATTTTTCTGATCACTGTGCTATTTTCTATGAACTTTAGAAGATCTGCATATTAACTGAAGATTTTACCTTAAGCGGCCAATCCGGCATCGCCACGTGGCCTTGAGGAGGCGCTGCTCTTACTTGGGCCGACCGATTCATGCCCTGGACCCGGTCCACTTTCCTTTCTTCTTCACGCGTCCTCAGGGTCGCATTGTGCGGCTCTGTCAAGCCGTGGAACGCCGCCGCAGCTGGGCTCAAGCTAGCGATCGTTGGCCCTCCGATTCTCCACATCAACTTCCAGGGCTGCGACAATGGATCCACACCACCTCCATGGGAGCGCCGCTGCTGCGCCTTTGATCCACAACACCGTCCACAAGCTCCCCGCCAAGTCACCGGCACTGCTATTCAGCGCTCGTCTCTCCTTCGCGAGTCCTCCAACAGCTCCGCCCATGACCTTTAGACTCCCACAGTAGCTCGCATCCTAGGGTTTGGTTGTAGATTTCGACCTCCGTGAGGGCGCCGCCGTGGTCTTCCTGTGCGCCGCCATGACCACCAGGCCTCGACTCCGGCTGGGTCTTCAGAAGGTGTTGCCTCTGGCCTGCGATCGTCCACCGTGCTCCTCCTCAGCGTCGACTTCCAGGCCGCCAAGGCTCCCCCCAGAGTGATCTGAAGCTTCAGGCAACATTGTAGGGTCTCCCGAACTCGACCTCAACCACCATCTGCCGCTCATTACGACGAAGAACCGCTAGGAATGGAGAGCTATGTATATATGTAGACTGTTCTAATGGAAACGAGTGAAGGGTCAGGTTGCTCCTTAAGACGCGTGGAGACTAACTGATTGGTCCCTCTTCTATGCACAATCGGAGATCGTGGCCGTGATGCATCCAGGCATGCACGACGGGTTTCGTCCCACTACTTCTATTGTGCCAAAGCAAAAGACAACAAGCCTCCACCTCACAGTCTGCATCCAAAGGTCACTATTTCTTTTCTCCAAAATAGAAATACGCAACTTTTAACTAAGGTCAATTCAACCAAAACCATAGCAGGCGTGTGCATGACAAGCATCCGATTGATCATAACCTATATTTCTAAATGTGAAACATTGGTCCCAAGCACATCAAATTAATCATCATTAGGTCTATTTGAAACCTGGATATCTCCATCTAGGAGTGTGGGAATCTAATGAAACTTTGCTCATATTCTTATTATCAGCCCAGCTATTTCACATCCATCCTTGGTGCCAAACTCGACTATAAGACCAATCAATTAAATTCCTCAAAACAATATTAACTTTGGGATATTAATCCTAATGCATCAAAAAGCATCCATATTTTAAGACAACACCCTTACAAATCTTAATATTATTTGAACACATGAATACTTGTGTTGTTGTACATTCACGAATTTTAAAAGTTCACTTCATCACATTCTACACACCTTAAAAGAAATCCCGCTCTCTGAATTAAGCTAGAAAACTCACTTTGTCACAACAACCAAACCCTAATCACCACTTAGAGGTGATTAGCAAGCATCAAACCACCAAGGTTAAGCAAAACAAACAGGGTAAACCCTAAACGCAGGTCAGGGTCCTTACAATCTAACCCCCTTTAAGGGATTTTGTCCCCGAAATCCGAAGAGAAAAGTGAGGGATACTTCCTCCTCATCTCTTCCTCAAGCTCCCACGTGGCTTCCTTGACGCCACGACGCTGCCAAAGAACCTTCACAAGAACTAGGTCCTTCCTCTTCAGCTTCTTGATCCTTCTGTCAAGGATCGCCACAGGACCTTCCTCGTAGGTCACATCTGCATCAAGCTCAACCTCAACTGGCTGTATCACTGTACCTGAATCCGGATGACTTTTCTTCAGCATACTGACATGAAACACTGGATGCAACCTGTGCAACTCTGAAGCCAGCTCTAACTCGTAAGCTACTCTGCCAACACGTGCTCTGACTGGGTAAGGCCCCATATACCTGGGAGCTAACTTACCCTTCCGTCCAAACCTTAGCAAACCTTTCCACGGCGAGACTTTAAGGTACACTTTGTCTCCTACCTGGAACTCCAAAGGTCATCGGCGACTGTCTGCATAAGACTTCTGCCTGTCATGTGCCACTTTCAACTATTGTTGTATCACCTTGATCTTATCTGTCGTTTGCTGAACTAACTCAGGACCCAAAAGTTGATACTCACCTGATTCATACCAACACAAAGGAGATCTGCACTTCCTTCCATACAAAGCCTCATAAGGAGCCATGTCAATGCTCCACTGATAACTGTTATTGTAGGAAAACTCTATCAAACTCAGATGTACATCCCAGTTGCCTAGAAACTATAAAACACAAGCTCAAAGAAGATCCTCCAAAATCTGAATAGTCCTTTCAGACTGTCCATCTGTCTGCTGGTGAAAAGCTGTACTGAACCTCAGCTGCGTTCCCAACGCCTTATGCAACTGTTCCCAAAACTGACTCGTAAACTGAGGACCTCTGTCAGAGACTATCGTTGTTGGTACTCCATGCAAACGTACTATCTCATCCACATATACTCGAGCTAGTTTCTCAGCTGTATACGTCGTCTTTACTAGTAGAAAATGGGTGACTTAGTCAATCTGTCCACTATCACCCAAATGGAATCATGATTCCTAGTTGTCCGGGGTAGACCAACCAAGAAATCCATGGTTATATGATCCCATTTCCACTGCGTTATCGGCAAAGGTTGCAACGTACCTTCCGGCTTCTGATGTTCAGCCTTCACTTGCTGACACACCGCACATCTCGCCACGAACTCAGCTACATCCCTCTTCAAACCGGGCCACCAATAAAAGTCCTTCATACTATGATACATCTTAGTGACACCTGGATGCATCGCATACATCGACGTATGTGCTTCTTCAAGCACCAACTTCCTCAGATCATCAGCATCTGGAACCACCATCCTATCACGATAGCAAACTAGTCCATCCTCGGACTCATGAAACCCATCATGCTTGTCGCTGCCAAACTCTAATCTAATCAACTGTACTGCATCATCAGTCTGATGTGCATCCTTGATCTACTGTCTCAACGTAGGCTTAACTTGCATCTGTGTGAAAAGACCAGACAACAAAGAGACTTTCATCTGTACATTCATTTGCCGCAAAGAAACAAACATATCTCGCCTATGGCATATCAGAGAACTCAATTGTGCCTTCTTTAAAGAAAGAGAAGAAGACTTTCTGCTAAGCTCATCAGCTACCACATTCGCCTTACCAGGATGATACTCGATAGTGTAGTCATAATCATTGATCAACTCCATCCATCGACGCAGTCACACGTTCAACTCTTGCTGCGTAAAGATATACTTTAGATTCTTATGATCCTTAAAGATCTGACACATTTCCCCATAGAGATAGTGTCTCCAAATCTTTAACACATGAACCACTGCTGCCAACTCCAAGTCATGAGCCAGATAGTTCTCCTCATGTTTCTTGAGTTTTCGCGAGGCAAAAGAAACCACATGATCTTCCTGCATCAACACGCAACCTAAACCTTTCTTAGAAGCATCACAGAAAACAACATAGCCCTTCCCAGGCTCTGGCAAGATCAACACTGGAGCACTGGTCAGTTTCTTCATCAAACTCTGGAACGCTTGCTGACATCGATCATCCCAAACAAAAGGTACATCCTTCCTGGTCAACTTCATCATCGGCAAAGCGATCACACTGAAGTCCTTGATAAACCTCTGGTAGTATCCAGCCAAACCAAGGAAACTATGAACTTCTGTCGGCGTCTTCAGCTATTCCCAATCCGCAATAGATTCCACCTTCTTTGGATCTACTTTTACGCCTTCAACAGATATCACATGACCCAAGAAAGTCACTTCTTCCAACCAGAACTCGCACTTAGTGAACTTGGCATACAACTGATGTTGACGAAGAAGATTCAACACTCGACTAAGATGTTGCTCATGCTCTAGCCTATCCCGACTATAGATCAAGATGTCATCTATAAAGACTACAACAAATTGGTCGAAGAACGGACGGAACACCCTGTTCATCAGGTCCATGAAAGCAGCAGGTGCATTGGTTAACCCAAACGGCATAACTACGAACTCAAAATGACCATACCTCGTCCTGAAAGATGACTTTGGTATGTCATCCACCTTAATCCTCAACTGATGATATGTAGACCGTAGATCGATCTTCGAAAACACTGTAGCACCATGCAACTGATCGAATAGATCATCTATCCTCGGCAACGGGTACTTATTCTTGATCGTGACCTTGTTCAACTATCGGTAATCTATACACAACCGCATCGAGCCATCCTTCTTCTTAACGAACAACACGGGAGCATCCCACGGCGATGTACTCGGTTGGATAAAACCTTTCTCCAACAACTCTTGCAACTGCTTCTTCAACTCTGCCATCTCTACTAGAGACATCCTATACGCTGACTGTGCAACAGGCTGTGTTCCAGGAACCAGATTGATCTCGAAATCAATCTCTCGGGGTGGAGGAACACCAGGAAACTCCTCAGGAAACACGTCTGCAAACTCTCGAACCACGGACACATCCTCAAGACTAGGATCTTTCACCTTGGTAACCACAACGGTATCCATCACGTGAGCTAGGAATGCCTCACATCCTTGTCGTAACAACTTATCTGCCACCGTAGCTGATACCAAACACGTCGGAAGAATCTTCCTATCTCCCTGGAAGATCCACTTCTCTCCAGCAACATCGAACACTGCCTGCTTGGAACCACAGTCCAAGACAACCTTATACCTCTCTAAGGTATCCATCCCAAGGATAACATCGAAACCATGCATATCAAGTGGTATAAGATCCACTTGGATACAGTGTCCCGATAAAGACAAAACACAAGATGGACACTCTTCTCGAAGAAAAGAGGAACCATCAAGAGGGGTTTCTAACAACAAGCTATCCTTCTTTAAGATAACAGGTAAACGACAGGTTTCAAGCATACTATAGGTGATAAAAGAGTGTGTAGCACCTGGGTCAACCAGAACAGATATAAAGCAAGAAGAAGACATATCAGAATGAAATAACTCCATCTGACATGTCATCACTCGTGGGTTGACTATCGCCTCCGGCTGATTCATGGCATAGAATCGAGTCGTTGCTTGCTGTCCACGACCTCTGCTTCCTTGAACAGACGATCCAGCTTGAGACGCTTGACTGCGTCCTCAACCTCTGCTACCACTGGCCTGCGGTCTCTCAGACTTTTGGAAACTTTGTCTCAGCTGCTGTGTCACTTCGACATCTCTATTCGGGTAATTGGACTTCCAATGCCCGATCTGTCCACAAAGATGACATAATTTGTCCTCAAACCGTGGCCTAGCTGGCCCTGTCACTGCTGCTGAAGCTGAATTGTGCGCCTTAGGTGGTGAAGAAACATAACCTCTCCCCTTACTCGGAGACCACTGAGATGGTATACTGGCACTTCTCATTGTTGATGGTGCCGAAAACCTGGGCTTCTTAAAGCCACCAAACCTCCGTCCTTGAAACTGAGTAGGTCTTTTAAGAGACATAGACTCTCTTTTCTCCTGTACCGTCCTCTCGATCCGTCAAACAGATTCCATGAACATAGCAAACCACTCTCGGTTTTCCAATGCAGACACAGGGGTCTTCAACTCAGCACTCAAACCCTTCTCAAAACGTCTGATCTGTTCCTCGTCTGTTGTCACCATGTGAGGACAGAACCTCAACAGATCCATAAACTTAGCTTCATACTCGGTGATGTGCATCGTTCCTTGCCTCAGATTCTCGAACTTACTAACCTTCTCATCCAGGTACGTCTTTGGAAAGTATCTGGTGACGAACTCACGTCGAAACACTTCCCAACAGATCACCTCACCAGGCCGCTTCTCTTCTTCGATGGTCCACCAGTGACCAGCACTACCTTTCAGAAGGTAGACAACATGCTTTACCTTGTCTTCTTCGGGGATGTCAAGGATCCGGAAAACCTTCTCGAGACTTGTAAGCCACAGATCTGCATCCGCTGGATCAGCTGTTCCAACATAATTCGAAGCTCAGACTCGGCGAAGCCGCTCAAAGGTCTTCCCAATACCCAATGCTTCTCCATGGGGAACCTGTGCTCGTGGAGGAGGCACTGGTAATCACTCAACCATGAGATTCATCGTAGCCATCAACTGCCCCATAAGCTGTTGGTAAGCAGGATGTTCAAGGATGGCTGGGTTAAATTGGGGAACCTCAGGCACCCGATCTTCACGTGTCTGTCCATCTGCTCCATCAACTGATGCAGCATCACTGTACTCAGCTGAGTGTTCTTCATGGTTTCCAGACATCTTGACTTTTCTTTCGCTGAGGGCAGAAGACATTGTAAGAAAACCTGGACACTCATAAGAACAACTCAACCTAGTCCTAAATCCATGTAGACTCACCGAACCTAAAGCTCTGATACCAAAAACTTGTGGCAACACATCCCATTATCACACAGATAACGACGTGTTACGCGAAAACGTGCGAAAAACACCATATCCACAAATTATGAAAACACAGGTTAATTAAAATCGATTGTGGAAAACAGATAAACTGTGAAACTATTACTTTCCAGTCCTCATCCTGCACAAAAACATGCCATATATATATACATACATGAGATCTGATACATGTCTATAGCTCAGAAACAACTATTCATCCATCACATGAGATCACCACATGTTCATATACATAAAAGGCCCCATCCAGCCAACAGTAGGATATACAAACATCATCGATCGATCATCGTGAAACAACATCAAAACACTGCCAAGGACCTGAGAGTACATGGATGACTCTAAACTCTACTACAAAACATCCAAAACAGCAGCATGTCCAACGCTTGCCTTCTACTGCTCCTCAAGCTGCTCGGCCCCAACACCACGACCACGACCACATCTACCTCGACCACCTAAAAAGGGGTTAAACCAGTGGGGTGAGACAATTGAACAATTGTCCCAGCGAGAAACATAGCTCCCCACCGCAACTACAGAACCTCAGCAAGATAGACTATAACATCAGATATCTAATAATAGGTATAACAAGAGCAGTCTATATAAAACAGATTATTCTTACCGACAAGCTTACCCGCTATACAAAAGCATATGACCAGATATATCTCAAGGAATATGATTAGAAAGATAAGATGTATCACTGTACGACATGATTATCAGAACAAGATATAATGTCTCATAACATGAATACCAAGATAAGACATATTACCACATAACCTGCAAGATATAACAAAGATATTACACAAACAAGGCCTAAATCAATGTTTCATGTTTATCCGAAGCAATAAGTACTAAACGGCTGTATTACGTATTATTATGCCCTGAGGATTTGAACCGTACCGTTCAGATCCAACCTTTAGTTACAAAACCCAAGACGGTGCCATAAAAGGTCAATGGAAGAGCCGGACTCCACGACCTCCCACCTTGTGGTCAGTACACGAGTACAACACAAGCAGGACCGCAGTCACATGCTGAAGTGGTCTAAGCCACAGGGTCAGCTCCATAGGCTACCCTCACTCTAGCCCTCCTTGGTATAGGTCTCGACGCTAGTAAAACTGAGCCACGGGCCTGTTCACCGTGCTCTGAGCCATGAACGCATTCATGCTCCTCACATCACATATCCTGGGCCATGGGCCTGTTCACCATGCTCTATATACATATCTGAGTCTATAACCGAAGTTACACTCTTACCTCCTTATTTTTAGGCTAGGAGCAACCTACACATATTCAACAATATGCGCTTCCAGGTTAACCCGTAGGAGAACCTGTTTCACCATCACCAAGTCCTGACGATGATGGATCTATGGCCAGGGTGAACTACATGATATATTTCACTGTGATTAATTAGTATCTTTGAGATGGATTGCAGGATTCAACCAAGTTGTATAACATGCAAGATATAACGGAAAGTAAACAACATTATATTATTATTGAAAACACATCAACCTGATCCATATCAAGGATCCAACATCACATGTTACCACTTGGCCTCTTGCCAACCATCCAGATCCATCTCGAGGATCATCACATACCATGGGATCTCAATCCCTCATCATGTACTGTCAATGCCTCTCAAGGCTCACATCATCATCATGGAACTTAACACATTATACAAATCATTTTATTAAATAGAGTAATTACCAAGTGATGTTACTCATCACATGTGTCTCATAGCCCTTTTCAAGGTTAATCATCACCTGCAGGGTTAGAGTACACAATAATCATAGATTCAATCATAAGGAATATCCTACCATCATGATATGCCATTCACGATACTCTACTTACATTCTTACACTATTTGGTAATCAAGTCACCTCATTAATAGGCCATATACATGCTTACTCTTATCTCACGATTATACAAGTAATCAAGGTGTCCAAACATACAGAACAAGTACTATTGTTACTACTACCATTATGTCACCATCCACTATCATCATTATTATCATTATTATCATTATGCAAGCTACTAGTGTAACTATCACCATTCTCATTTAACAATTAAGTACAAGGATTACTTCATGCATATCATTACTATCATTATTGCCATCATTACTATGATCAACATCATTACTATCGTTCCCATTTATGCAACTATCATTATCATCATTACCCCCCATTATTAGTGTTGGCATCATCACTAGTATTAGTACTGTTATTATTGCAAGGCATCATACTCATTGTTGTTATTACTAACAAGACACCACCATCGTTTATTGGTGCATAGCTAACCACTTCCTCATCACCAAGGGCCGTTACTATATGATTACAAGACTCTCACCATAACTCTTATCAACCCTCACTAAGACCCATCAAGGCCTATCGGTCGACACACACACCAACCCTATCGGCCATCACCACCCAAGGCTGTCGCCCAACATGGCTATCGGCCATCACCTCAAGGTGTATCGCCCAACAAATTCCATCGTCCAACTCAACCATATCGGCCAACTCCTCACTAGCTTGACCTATCACCCAACACAAGAGCACTTCACCATGTTGCCCATCACAAGGTACCCATCTCGCCCAACACCAAGTCAAGAGAGGGTCTTGCGCAACACAAGAACAAAGGGATTGCTTATCATAGGAACCATATCGCCCAACATGGTTACCATGTCGGCCAACGCCCATGCTAGGTCAACCAATCATCCAACCCTAATCACACATGCCATACATGGCCCTATCTTCCACTACATGGACAAGGAGATCACCCAACTCAAGGACTCCCACCATATCATCCATCCCAAGGTACCCATGTCGCCCAACAAGGGTCACTATATCGGCCAACACTCACACCAGCTCACTTTGTCGCCCAACTCAAGGGCAAGGGTATCACCCATCACCAAGAACACCTTCCATGTCGACCAACACAAAGAACACCACTATGTCGCCCATCACAAGAACAAAGGTGTTACTTAGCACAAGGACTATGTCGCCCAACACACTCCACCAAGAGAGAGGGTATCACCCAACTCCAGGAGCACTCACCATGTCGCCCAACAAGGGTCACCTTCAACCTCCAACTTAAGGATACTCAAACCCTAGAAAGCAAGGTGCACAAGGGAACCCTAAACCCTAGAGGGGGATCGACCACCAAAGGTACACAAGCAAGGTATGAAAGCAAAGAACTAAGCTAAACTACTAACATGCAACAAGATCATATCTAGAGGTAAAGGAGTTAGGGTTAGAAGTTATGCAACCCGCCTTAAGCTCCAAGCTCGAAGGAAGAAGATGCACTTCAAGCTCTAAGGGATGTCATCCACCAAAGCTGATCCAAGAGAGGGTATCGGCCACCATTGCAACTCCAGGAGAGTGTCTCGGCTGACACAAGCAAGAGAGGGAGGAGTGTCGTGCACTCAAGGTGGAGGGGAGACCAAAAGAGCAAAGGAAGCTAAGGCAAGGGAAAGAGCTACCTATATAGAAAGAAGAGGAGGAGAAACCAAGGTAGATCTATGCTAAGTGTCGTCCACCCAAGGGACACTTGTCCTAGGGTTCAAGCCAACACACTAGCAAGCCAAGAGACACTTGTCAAGGATATACACCAAGTGTCCACCAAACATGGTCAAGGTTGGACCAAGCAACATGGGCGACACAACTAGCAGCTCTGTTGGGCGACACACACTACTCCAGGTCGACACACCACCTCTAGGTCGACACACACTCTTCCTTGGGCGACACAAGCTGGTCCTGGCCGACACAAGGCTCAAGCAAGCCCAAACAAAGCACCTCAAGGCCCAAACAAGCTCAAGCAAGGCCCAAGAAACTCAAACAACAAGCCCAAGCCTTCCTCTCAACCCTAGAGGAAGCAAAGAGGGGAAAACATCTCACAAGATGACAAACTTGCACACAAAACCCTAGACTTGGGTTATTTGCAAGCAGCCCCTCGAACTCTCAACAACGTACAACCAAACCCTAATCACAACTTAGAGGTGATTAGCAAGTATCAAACCACCAAGGTTAAGCAAAACAAATAGGGTAAACCCTAAACATAGGTCAGGGTCCTTACAGGTGCAACCAAGCAAGTTGGGAAAGTCAAGTCAGTGAGAATTTTCCTTGCATTTCACTTGCCCAATTTGATTGAAACAAGGATTGGTATTCGATACCAATTAGAAATGAAAGAAGGAAAGTCAATCGGAAATCGACCAGGACCACGAACTGACCGGCTCAGAAGTGAACTGATCAGCTCATGGGTCCCAACCGATCGATTGGTGTTCCAACCAACCGGTTCAGGTTGCGAGTTGGTTGTTTTTGGTGGAAAATCTCAAACCCTTCTACTCCTGCTTTAGTCCCATATTGCCTGGGACAGAGAACCCTATCCCATGACCCGCCTATATATAGGGGTATTGGGGGCTTCTCAAAGTACAACTCAGTGCAACCAGTTGCTCTGCAAAGTTGTCGTTCTCTCTGGTTTTGGTAATCGAGAGAGAGCCCGAGCAAGTGCTTCCCGCAAAGGGAGGTGCAGAAAGGGAAGGACAACTACAGTTGCAACTGGAGGTAGGAGAGTGTGTTGGCGACTAGTACGTCAACAGGAGGGTGCGACTCCTTCCACTTCCTTGCAGGACAAGGAGTGTGGAGTTCCAGGTGGTCCGTGTGGACTACTTTAGAGGCGGGAGGTTTCTGCCGCTCAGGAGGACAACTGTCAATCCCGACAGTCAGATGAGAGGAGTCGTCAGTCCTGGTGCAACCAGGAGCTGCACAGACACCGTCCAAGACCGGAGTTGAAGACCGCACATAGCGCGAGGTATTGTCGCCGAGCAAGCCTCGGGACAAGGTATGATTCCACAGACCATCCTTTCCTATTATATAGACGTTGACGCGTTTCCTCATGCTGGGTTTGGGGGAGAAATTTTTTGTTTCCGCTGCCTTCTCTGCCTCTCCTAAAACCCAACACGAAGAACCCCTCTGAGATTCACAGCTTCTTGGGGTTAGCCAGATACTACCGTTGCTTCATCAGGGATTTCTCCAAGACTGCTCTTCCGCTAACCATGTTGACTCAGAAGGATGTGAAGTTCGTGTGGTCTGAAGTATGTGAAGCTCAATTTCTTGAATTAAAGGAGAAGTTGACCACCGCTCCTATGTTGACTTTGCCTTCTGGCAATGAGGGTTTCATGATATTCACCGATGCATCCAAGATGGGACTTGGTTGTGTGTTGGAACAAGATCGGCATGTGGTTGCATATGCTTCCCGACAACTCAAGCTAAATGAGATGAACTACCCGACACATGACCTGGAGTTAGCTGCTATTATCCATGCCTTGAAGATATGGCAGCACTACATGTACGGTGCTACCTTCGAGATCTTCACCAACTATAAGAGCTTGAAGTACTTGCTGACACAGAGAAACCTAAACCTACGACAACGTCGATGAATGGAGTACATGAAGGATTACAACTTCACCATCGCCTACCATCCTGGCAAGGCAAATGTCGTAGTTGATGCTTTGAGTCAGAAGCAGCTTAAGTGTGCTGCTGTTCTGGCCAGTCAGTGGAAAAGTTTGGAGGAACTTGTGGAATGGGCTCCACAGCTACTGGAGGACCGAGTCCGGCTAGCTAATATCCAGATACAGTCTGAGTTGTTGAGTGAGATCATAGCTGCACAATTGACCAGTGGAGAGCTAGACGATATTTAAGGTTTAATGATGAAGCCACAGACTCATCTATCTGTGGGAGTAGATGGATGAATCAAGTTTAAGAATCACGTATGGGTTCCAGCAGATTCATCAATAAAGGAATGCATCTTGCAAGAAGCTCATGGATCCAAGTACATAGTGCACCCAGGGACTACTAAAATGTACAAGGACCTACAACGGTTTTTCTGGTGGCCAGGAATGAAGAAAGACATTGCGTCATGGGTGGCCAGTTGTCTTATGTGCCAGATGGTGAAGGATGAACACCAACGACCCGGCAGACTTTTACAGTCGATAGAAATTCCAAAATGGAAATGGGAGCAGATCACCATGGATTTTGTGGTGGGTCTACCCCGGACCAAGAAGGGTCATGATGCTATATGGGTCGTGGTAGATCGTCTTACCAAGTCAGCACACTTCCTTGCCTTGAAGACCACTGCTAAGGTGGAAGCCCTAGCTGAGTTGTACATCAGAGAGATAGTGTGGTTGCATGGTGTACCAGGATCAATCATTTCAGATAGAGACCCGAAGTTCACTTCCAAGTTGTGGAAGCAAGTTCAAGAGGAACTTGGTACAAGGTTAAAGTTTAGTACTGCTTATCACCCCCAAACAGATGGTCAGTCAGAAAGGACAAACCAGACATTAGAAGATAACTTGAGAGCTTGTGTGCTCGATTGGGGTGGCTCATGGGAGCAATACTTACCGTTGGCAGAGTTCGCCTACAACAACAGCTACCAAGCCAGTATCGGGATGCCTCCATATGAAGTTTTGTACGGGAGACCGTGTTGGTCACCACTTCACTGGGCTGATGTGGGTGAGAGGACCTTGTTGAGGTCAGATGAGCTCCAAGTGTATGTTGATAAAGTGGCTTTGATCAAGCAAAGGCTAAAGAGAGCCCATGATCGACAAAAGTTGTATGCTAATGCAAAGCGGAATGATGTGCATTTCACTGTAGGAGATCATGTGTTTTTGAAAATCCGACCGCTCCGAGCTATAGCTAAGAACAGAAGAAAGTTGAGTCCCCGATATGTGGGTCCCTTTGAAGTGTTGGAATGGATTGGTGAAGCTGCTTACCGTTTGGTGTTACCCCCTCAGTATAGCATGATGCACGATGTGTTTCACGTGTCTAACCTGAAGCGATATGTGTAAGATCTGAGCCATGTGCTGAGCATTGAACCTATTGAGCTTCAAGGGAAGCTGACTTATCCTGAGTCACCTTTGCGGATTCTAGATACCAAGGTGAAAGAACTCAGATGCAAGAACATAGAGATGGTAAAGGTTATTTGGAAGCACCATGGAGAGGATGAGGCCACATGGGAGCTGAAGGCAGACATGGAGAAAACATACCCTGAATTGTTTGTTTGATTGTTTGAATTTTGAGGGCAAAATTCCTATAAGGAGGGGAGGATGTTACAACCCCATTTTCTTGGAAATATAATGTAAGGTGTATTTCCCTTTTAATGAATAAATGATATCCTTTTCTTTGGATTGTGATAAATTTCGTGAGAAATGGCTTTGATTGATTGATTGTGTGCCTTGTTGGCCATTGAGCCCAATTGAAAAGAAAAGGGAATTAATAAGGAAAAGAAATTGTTTTATAAAAAGGGAAATATGAGAAATTGACAATTAAAAGAAGATAAAGGCAAACCAATATTCCCCAATACAGGAATTCGTGCCTTTATGATTTCTTGAGGTCCAAGGGACCCAAAACAACAAGATAATCACAAAGGAAGAAGGAATATAATTTGATTTGGATTAATTAATAAGATAACTTGGGAGAGAAGGAAGTCTTCTCGTACATTGCTTTTTGTCTCCCAAATTTTGTACAAAGCTAGGAAATAATTAAAGGAACGTTTCCTTAAAATTTGAGATAAATAGGAGTTATGGTTTGGGAGATATTAATTATCCAAGATTTCTCCAATTTGGAAATCATTTCTGAATTAAAGAAAATAGACTTTTTCCTTTGTATGATCGCGAGCAGCGAGGTCAGTTGGATCCTAATCCAACGGCTGGTGATCGTCGCCTAAGTCCCAGGCGGACTTGGACTCTGCCAGGTTGCAGAGGAAGTTTCCTTTTCAATTTTCTCGTGATCTAGGAAAGATGGAAGCCCGATTCTATTCCCATCATAACCGGGAAAGCAGAACAAAGAGAAACGACCCTATTTTTGCTGGGTTTGGTCGTCGTTTCAAGAAACGCCCAACTGGGCTGGAACTTGCCCCGAACCTATAAATAGGGGAAGGCTATGGAGGTAGCCAGCATCCCTAAAGGCTAGCCCAAATGCTGCGGAAGGAGGTGAGGAGTGCGTTGGTGGAATCAATCGCTCCGTTGCTCGCAACCTACGACCTCCAGATCCCAGAAAACGGCGTCGGAGTCCGGCGAGCAAGTGGGGCACTAAGACGCTCTCTCGGCGGGAAATTGGACATGTAGTCGAGTTTGGACGAGGGAGGCAGAGCTCCCTGAACGATCAGTGCGCTCGCTGAAGGCTTGAGTCGCGATGTCAACGGCTGAGTTGACCGTGGAGCTGTTGTGCATCGACGCAAGGTAGAAGACGGAGTCCCGTGGTCTTTGACCAAAATACCCCTCGCTCCCTTCAGCCATGACGAGGTTAGAATCGTCTTTCAGTTGTTTTGATCTCTATTTAAGGCACATACATTCGTGGCCGTTGGATCCTTAGTGGACCGCGCGGACCATGGATCAGACGATCCATGTTTTTCTGGAATTGCTATTAAATTGAGTAAAATGAGTTTTCTTATAAAAATCATATCTTGAGCTAGGAAACTCGGATGCGAAAAGTCAATACATGAAAAATGATCAGAAAAATATGAAGAATATGTTAAAAATTGTTTGGATATCTGAATCTTTATATTTTTGCAAAAGTACATATTTTGATGGAAAAAGAGTTAATTTGTAAAAAGAAAACCCTAATTGATTATCAAGGATATATTTAGTCTTGCAATTAGGTTAATTCGAATATGTTTAACCTGACTAATGACTAAGATGGTGTTAACCTATTTTGATGATAGAATTACATGTTTAGGGTTTTTAATTCGATATGTTGATTAATATGTTTAGAAATCCTAAATTAGAGAAAAAAGAAAAAGATATAGGAATATGAAAATTAGGGTTTATATGGTCCAAACCTGATCTTTAGGACCTTAATGGAAAATAGGACAAGATAATTAGGGTTTGATGGATATTTGATAAAAGTAAGGTAAAAGTAATACAAAGGAAATAAAACCCTAATTATGGTTAAAACCCTAAAAAGGGAAAATAACCTAGGAAACGATTAGAATTAATGAGTCATGATGACATGATTAATAATATAGAAATTGAATGCCTTTTTCAAGAACAAATTGTGTGTGTACTTGATTGATTCCTGGTTGATTGAGGTTTTCTACATTCAAGCCTACATAACATGTATGTGGTTACGCTTATGACTACCCGAATTAGTTTTCCAGGATTTTGTCACAGTTACCATTGTGACGAATTAAACTGTTGAATGTTTCAATTCATGCAAATTCTAGTGTGAATATGACTATCACCTAAGAATTGTGCCTACTAGCTCAGATCCCAGTCCCCTCTGTAGCTTAATGGGTTGACCTAGTAAAAGGCTACCAATGGGGTAGGCCCATCAGGTCACTAAATGACTTAGTAAATGGCTACCAATGGGGTAGGTCCATCAAGTCATATTGAGTTAGAGATTGGACTACCTATGAGTAGTGCCATGCGACTCAACCCTAGATATTGATCTACATGTTCGGTAGGATCATGCAGGGTTTAATGAAGATCTACCATGTGAGAGAGGTAGTATCCATGTCCACTGCAGGGACAGCACAAAGGAAGGGGATAGGAAGGGATTGAGTAGTACCGCTTAAAATGTAATTTGAATGTTAAATGATAATTGGTTGTTTACATTGTTAATATAGTTGCACAAAATTTTGTAATCCCCCACATACCATCTTTATGCTGATCGCGTATTTGTTTATCAGCGTTTTAGGTACAAACCCTAAAAGAACAAACAGTAAATTGTCACCTTGCAAAATAAGAAGTAAAGTGCAAGGAGGATTAGATAGAGCAATTCCAGTAAGGGATAGATAGTTTCCCCAAAGTTTCAAACGGTAAATAAAGTTTTAAATTTTCCTGCCAATATTCAGTTTAGTAGTAGAATTTCATAATTATCATTGATTATTTGCTGAACCTTTGATCCTGTTAATTGATTATCGGCTCTGACCTTCGGGTCTCCCTTAATTGGGGGTTACCGGGAGGCAGGGTCAATACACCAAGCTTTTCAGGAAATGTTTTCCTAACATAAGCTTCACATCCCCAAATCCTCATAAAAGTCACATTGGGATGCTTCCAAAACCATATATCATATGGTGTCTTCTGAACTGACTTAGATGGTACTCAGTTTAGTGCAAACACGATTGTTTCTGGAGCATAACCATAGAATGTACTCGGAGGCTCTACTAAACTCATCATTGATTGCACCATATCCAAAAATGTTCAATTCCTTCTTTCTAATACACCATTATGTTGAGTTGTTCCAAGCGGAGTCCACTGGGATATAAGCCCATGGGCTTTATGAAGGTTCTCAAACTATTGGCTTAAGTATTCTCCACATCTATTGGAACAAAGTTCCTTAATACTTTTGCCAAGTTTGTTGTGTACTTCATTCATAAAATCCTTAAAATTGTCAAGAGTTTCTGACTTATGTTTCATCAGCCTAACATAACCATACCTTCTAAAGTCATTAGTGAATATTATTAAGTATTGATGACCACCTCTAGTGGTTATTCTAAAAGGCTTACATACATCAGTATACATGAGTCTTAATAGATTACTAGTCCTCTCATTGTTCCCAGTAAAAGGGGTCTTGGCCCTCTTGCCCATCAAATAAGATTCACATGTCTCTATTGATTCTCATTTATGTACCCTAGATGACAATGACAAAGGTATGTTTTGTTTTCATTTTTGATTTTTAGTCTTTTGGTATTAAAATTATAAACATTTGTCTTTAGATCTAGCAAGTAAAGACCATAAGACACTGGGGCACTATCATAAAAGATCCCATCTTTTGAAATAGAACATTGACCATTTTTAATATGGAATTTAAATGCATTCTTATCCACACAAGATAAATAAATGATATTTCTATTTGTAACAAGTGCATAAAAGTTATTCATTAACTCAATTACAAGCTCTATGGGAAGATATTAACTATAGGTTCCAACTACAGTGGTCACAATTCTTTCACCATTTGCAACTCGTAGTTCCACCTCTTTTCCAAAGGCTTACTTCTTTTCAGACTCTACATATTTGAACATATGTGAGATCCAGACCCAATATCTAATACCCATGATAAAGAAGTAGATAATTTTATCTCTATACCGTATATACCTAAAGTAGAGATCACCATCCCCATCTTCTTCTTCCTGAATGCTTTCAAGTATAATGGATATGATCCTTTTGTACTTTTCTTTCTCCTCATCTTGACTGTTGAAGATTTGGACTTGGTCTTGACCTCAGAACTCTTCATGACCTTTCTTTCATCCTTAGACACATATTCCCTGATCACCATCAAGGATTTGTCCATCTTCATTCTTACATCAACATGAATCAACATACCAATCAAATCTAACATCGATTTGGCCATATCATTCACATGAAAACATGGCATAGTGGTTGTATGATTCTGGAAATGATTTTAGAATCATATAAGTGGCCAACTCTTGGCTCAAAGAGAATCCCAATTTTTCATGATGATACACATGTCCAATCATATTGAGCATATGTTCTTCTACTAAGCTTCCCTCTATCAGCTTACACTCAAAGAGCACCTTCATAACATCGTCCCCTTATTGCTTTGTGAGAATATGGTTCACTTTCATAATATGTGTTACCATCTCAAGAATTCCCATGTCCCCACATTTCTCATGCAACTCATAGTTCATACAGCTTAGCATAAGACACCTTGTGTCCAAGGCATCGTTGGCATGCTACTAGTAAACATCCACTTCAGCCCTAGGCACATCAGGAGTGGGTATTTTTTGCATTGGTTTTTAAAGGACATAGAGCTTGCACTCTTTAATGAGAACCCTTCTCAAAGAACTAAAGTAGTTTTTGAAATTTGTCTCATCAAGTTTTCCTTCTTAAGGACCGACCGCAATATGGATTCATTTGTCATTTGATTGTATAAGACAAAACTTTTGTTTGTCAAAACTCTTTCGATTTGATTTGATTTTAAAATTTTAATGATATTTTCTAGGTCTCTAATTAATGACTATTTTATTCAAATTGATAACCCTCATATATCATATCTAGAATATTGCAGCGTACAATATTCTAGTGAGCCAAGATCCAAAATAATTCAACTATTACCCGGAATGCCGACGTCCATAGTCAATTATCAAGGTAGGCAACCTGTTCCAATTGCATCATATGAAACTCTTGTATAAATGATATTCACAACTCCTTACCATAATCATTTACATTCTTATGGTGTTAAATACCATGATAATCCCAAACTAATGTATATGATGTATATATGCAGTTTACATGCGTTGCCCAAAAAATGAGTGTTGATGGTGGATGTGTGGCATGGTTGTGACCAATAACCCTAATTGTTTGTGCATGATTGTGTGATTGGTTTATCCTTTTTATCTCAGTTTGCATATTGAGCCTCTATCTTATCTTCCAAATGTAAAAGTTTAAATTATCTCCTACCTTTGCTCCCCTCAAATGTAACTCAAGGTTTCTTAATAAACAAGTAATAGTATGATAGTTTAATTTCCTATTATGACAATGAAGGAAGACAAAGCCAGACGACCATCTCAGAGGCGAGTTGATCGGCTGAAGGATGAAAGATGACAGACCAGGACAAGACAAACTGATATACTGGTGGACCCAATTGATCAGTTGGAGGAGCCAGTAGATGGTGGACAACAGGACCAAATGACTGGTGAGACAATCAAATGATAGGCCAGGTTCCAAGTCGATCGGCTCAAGGGTTGAACTAATCAACTGAGATTGACAAGCACATATATTCATCAACAACAAGTTTATACATGTGATTTGGACTCTAGGTTGTGGTAATTCCTTGTGGTTCCAAGGAATTACATTAGGCTGACCATTACTATCATTTTTATTGCATGTTTTTGTTTTGCGATATAGCATGTATATAGTATGTAATATATACGTGGTGATTGGATAAAGTATATGTATTTATAAATACAAACTTCCTCAAAGTACTAGATGCTTCCCAAAAGAATCATACATAAAAAGCTTGATCGAATAAGTGTGGGCACCCCAAGGGTGGTGCGGCGTCCATCTCGGGGAAGTGTGATGATAATAGTGTGGGCCTGGAAGTGGGGTGCATTATTATCATGCCAGTTTTTGGGTTAGGCTTAACTGTGTGGTCTTAATGATATTATTGATCGAATAAGATATTATTCACATCACATGCAATAATTAAATGATAAAATAAAAAATTTCAATTTATTATCCCAAAATATAGTAGATTTGTGTGGCTATGATAACACTGTAGAGAAAAATGGCTACATAATAGGCAGCAAAAACAAAAATTTTACTACCATATTCCCAATAACCAGTGGTTCGCATCAATAAATATAATTTGGAAAGGATGGTTTCGAGGATATACCTGGTCCTTGAGTAAGTCAGCAACATCTCCTCGTTGTACTCATGTAACACTCCTAGTTGCACTGGGACTTGCCTATAGCTCCTCCATGGACAACAGACTTGTTCGGCATCTATATCAGCTCCTCACAGACTAAAGGCTGACATTATCCTCTTAGCAACAGGAAAAGCCTACCTCACCTCTGTGTAAGTCCACATGGACTGCTTAGAACTCTTGTCGTCCTGGTAGAATGGACAAGAAGGAGTTGTCCCTCCCGTTGGTGTGCTAGTCACTAACCTACTCTCCCACAATTATTTCTCCTTTCCTATTCCTCCCTTTATCATGTAGCACACAACCTGAGAGGACACAATTTTCAAAATAAATTGAGTTGTTCTATAGAAAGCCTACCAGTACCCCTATATTTATAGGAGGGGTTAGGGTCTGGATTCCCAGTCTGTATGGGAGCAGAAGGGATGAGAAGATCTTCACTTTTCACAACCTTTGAGTGCCAAACCAATCGGTTGGAAACTGAATCAGTCGATTCACACTCTAGCTGACTGGTTCACCCTAAGAACTAGTTGTTTAGCCCTCTGTTGTTTCCCAATCACATATGAATTTGGTGATACATTTCAATTAATACCAGACATTAATTCCTTGCACCAATCAAATTGAGAAAGTGAAATTATCAACTTTTCACATAAATTTAGGAATTACCAAAACCTTCGAATGGAACAACTGAGCCAATCAGTTCACTAGGTGAACCAGTCATCTCACCCAACCTGAGTTGATTAGTTTACCCAGTGTGCTGATTGATTGGTTCCCTGATTCATGTAGAACTCAACCAATTCAATATCCAATCAACCAGACACTCCTAGTGACCATTTCATCACATCACCCGATTGGTTGGGAGTCCAGTCAGTTGATTTGTTATCGGAATTGAATACCTAAACAATTTAGTAATTAATACAATCATTATTCAAGATCAAACTCCTCTTCTAGGTCAAGACTTATGTGTGTGACCCTATAGGTCGCATATTACGTTGGCAGTGAATCTCCATAACAACTTATGACATCACAAGCAATGAGTGGTACCTAGCCACACATCAATGCGACCCACATATAGATTGAACTCGAGGAATGGAGTAGTCATCATTTTCAACATTCAACCTTGTTCCTTGAACCAGAGTACACTGTCTGAGATATATGTAAGCTTGAATATCACATATTGACTTACATGTGCATGGCCATGCTTTTCTCAGTCTCGCTAATCAAGATCCCTTGGATATCATACTCCTATAGGAGGGACAAATCCCATCATCATCAATCACATTCAGTCCTCATGTGTCACAGTCACCCAATCATCACCTTTATAGTAACCCTTATTCATGATTATGTTTGATGATGCCAAAGTATACAAAATGACATGTGATGAGTATAGTTACTTCAAGTCTAAGAATGACAATCACCACCAATACTATGAAACTTGACTATGACTACCACGGTAATGGCTTCCATGTGTCAGTCTCATGGTGAGTCTGCTCGATACACTATTCTCTAGCATGCATCTACAGGCTTGGTTTCATATTGCCATATCATGACTAATGAGATTTTGTTATCAACAACTTACACTCTGATCTTATGTGTTACTATTGTCTATCTATCTTCCACAATAACAACCAATCAGGGATATAATGAGAATGTATATACTCTTAACATCTATATGGTCTCATTATTCAAGTCACGTACTTGAAGACATACGTCATTGAGTGAAATCATTCTCTAGACATTTATAATGTTACATCATTATCTCATAACTAAATGAAATATGATAAATTGGAAGCTTTCGTTTTATTAATAATCAAATCATTTACATATAATGCCATACACTCATCATATGATTGGTTCTCTGGGCATACATACCAACAAATACATGATGTAGTATGCATCTTGATGATAAATAATGCATGATCATTGAATGATGACCTCAGTCTTGTTGATGTTTATCATACCATCATTACAATCATATCATGTCATTTTTGGGGGGATTCTTTTCAAATATCTAAGTTTTCTATCTCTAATCAAGTTATGTAATCAATTCTTGTAATCATGATATACTTTAACCTCCCATTGGATAGACTAGTGGTACTGGAAAATGCATATATGTAATTACATAGTATAAATATTTGGCTTTACATACTATTTGAGCTACATGTTCATTGTGATTACTATGTTTTGGTCTTTATTACATATAATTGACAAACTTGAAAACTTAATCATAAATGTCCATTATACAACCTTGTCCACCTTTCTATATTCTCTAGGTAAGGACACAAGGCTAGGTGTCCTACATGATTTATTAAGCTAGGGCAGACCATGTTGATACAAGGGTTATCTCTTAGCAGTGGCCTTGAGGTTAGTGCTAACTCTTGACATTTAGTATTGTAGTCCCTCAGGTTTAAATAGGATATATACATAGCTTTGACTTAAATGTACCTCATGGACCCCTTCTTTTGAGAAGATGGTCAAAGGACTTATGATATTGTTTGTATAATGGAAATGAACTTAAAGTATGCTAGCAAGTTAATAAAAAGTCTTTAAACATTGTTTCTTCCTTTCTTGTTATTACATTATGCTTTTTCCAAGAAATATGAGTTCTCTTAAACCTATGATTTTATTTGTTTGCATATCATACTCAACACTTTTGTGCTGGTGTGTACACATTTTATGATTTTAGGTAATAGGTACACTACAAATCTCTAGCAATGATCAATTCTTCCATGCTTATGATAATATTCTCTTACTATGATGATATATAATGACATGCAAATGGATGCCTCACAATCTGATATGTGGGACTTAAGATCATATGTCAAGTACTAGATTATCATTCTCTTATACTTTGTTGTCTCATTCCTTAGTTGTTATTTGTGGTTTTATTCATGCGTATGTTATTTGATCTATTTTGTGGAAGAAAACTTGATTCCTTTCACCTTTAACCTTATATACATTAGGAGTGAGGACTTGGGTAAGATATGGTTACCAAATATCATCATTCTCATATGATATGTACTTCGCCTTCTAGGAAGAGGTCGATGGTTGGGTCATTACGAGATAGTCATACTTTAGTATGGACCACTTCAACAGTCTCATATAGGCATCACCATGGGACCCCAAATGAGACCCCTCAACTTCAATAGACAATGGAAGGGTTTCAATTATGATCTCTTAGTTCACCATCACCACTGGACAAGGTGGTGGAGGTCTGCTTGGCTTGACGTCTTCTAAGATGACATTACTAGACATGGAGTTTCTAAGTTTATCAAAGCTTCGCAGATGCAAGGATCTATGTTGGTTGGCCTAAAGGTCCACCAAGTCCATGTATGGTGATCCTATGATCTAGGTATTGGGCACTAGTCTAATCATTATGTATTCTCTTTTTCTATCCAATTAAAAATTCCTCATATGCTCATATATTTTGAAGTACTAGTGTCTTACTATTACAACCCCATTTTTTGGTGAGAAATGTAATTTATCATATTATTGATATTGGAACAAATAATACAATTTTTTGCGAATAAATGGATTTCATTTACAATAACCTTGATGTTTGTGTTGTGGGCTTTATTTGCTATTGGGCCCATTAACAAAGAAATTGAATTATTAAATGAATATTTGAGTTTTGAGGAAAGAAAGGTGTGGAAACCTCTAGAAGGAAAAAGAACTTAATCCAAAGGTGGATTTCGTGCCACATGGGTTCCTTGGATTCCAAAGAGTTCAAAGTTGTAAAGAAAATGCAATAAGAAAAGAAAAGATCAATTAACTATTTCTTTATTAAGAAAGAAATTGAAAATAATGGTAAAATATGGAAAACAAGTGAAAAGAGGTATAATTGTGTTATCCTTGGTGGAATTTAGTACCCCAAGGATTCCAAATGATAAAAGGTATACTAACGAGGAAAATAAAAGAGAAATCCTCAAAAAGAGATATTTTAATGAGAAATAAGATAATAAGAAAAAGGATGAAAGATAAGGAAAGAGGCTAAAGAAATATCCCGAAGATGGGATTTTGAGACATTGAGGTTCCTTGAGGTTCAAGGAACTCATAATACTAATTTAATAGCAAGAGAAAGAGAAAATGTGAGAGAAATATATATAATTAAGTAAAATTGTGCACCTAAAGAAAAGGCACGTCTTCTTTTATATAATGAGCCCAATTTTGGCAGAGAGGTAGATAAAGTTATTATTAACCTTCCCTCAAAAGTTGGGATTAATTGGACATGTGGTTTGGGATATATGCTTTTTGTAATAATCCCTAAAGTAAATGGATAATCCTTAAATCATATTAAATGTCGCAATACATCCTGGATATATTGTTCAACACGGATAATTAGGACCATTGATTAGAAGATCAACATGGGACAAGTCATCCCCTAGCTTCTGCAGAAATAGGAAACAGAAACTGTGGGAAGTAAGTTTCCCCACCAATTTCCTTGTAAACCAGGACATATCAGAGTCCGAAAACCTTCCCAATATATTTGGGGGATCAATCCGAGTTGATCTAACCATAGTTGTTCTGAGTTTCTTTGTATCTAGGACTTTTTCCCAATCTCAAACTCCACAGTTCACGATAGCCTGATGGAGGCCTATATATATCGAGCCTTGGACCCCGAACGGAGTGGAGAATATGTCCCTTAGTTTCGGCCAAGATTTGTGAGTAAGACGGCACTATCAATTTTAGATCGGACCATGACTACTGCTCCTAACAATGCAGGAACCTCACTGGTGGGTCGGAAGGCGTTTCTTCGTCCTTGATTGCGATTGGTCCAAATTGGAACCTGGGGTATATTCAGAGGAGCATGGCGGAGGATACCCTACATTCACTTGGTGAGAAGGATGAGAGAACGGTGGAGTCAACTAAAGAGTTGACCGCCTGCAGAGCTGCTTTGCTCCAAGGACCTACGTGAGGTAGAAGAAGAGGAAGGAGAAAAGACCTCCTTTCCCCACGTCCCTGTTAATAGGGGATGTCCTTTAAGGTAAATTCACAACCTATTCCTGTTATTTTTAATCCAATAAATCCACGTGGTAGTTTCCGATTGG
This sequence comes from Alisma plantago-aquatica, assembly GCA_963693085.1. NCBI lineage: Eukaryota > Viridiplantae > Streptophyta > Magnoliopsida > Alismatales > Alismataceae > Alisma > Alisma plantago-aquatica. Next base: position 1,001,856,324 of record OY856412.1, read on the forward strand.
TAGAAAAAAAAGCTATCTTGTAAAATACGTATCTAATTATGGAAATATCAGATGAAAATAAGTTATACATGAAAATTGATTAGAAAAATGTGAGGAAGCTAATAAAAATATAATTGGAACCTGATATTTCTTGCAATTTAAAAAGCACACAAAGTTATCACTTTTGGTGTATTAAATTATGGTGAAACCCTAATTTGATATGGAACTCGGAATTAATGACTCTTTTGGGTTAATTTGGTTTGGAACCCTAATTCTGAGAAATACTAACGTATTAAGATTAAAAGGGAGAGTTAATTTTGAAAAAGGTAGTTTCATGCTTGTTTTAGGGTTTATGCACATAATTATGATTAGAAACCCTAATTTGATAAAATAAGGGTTTTAATGGGTTAAATCTAAAAATATAATTATAGAACTGTGTTTTCATGATATAATACCCTGAAGTTGGTGATTAGGGTTTTTTAATGGATAAATGAGGAATTAATAGTAAATGGAATACACTTATGAATTAAATCATGACGAAGTATGAATTATCAATTCGAAGGAAACTAAAGGTGGTAAATGAGTCTAATGATCTTGAAATAACTTAAAAGAGATAAAGATGGTAGTTTTGGTATAGAAGAGAAATAATGGACTTTAACTGTGCCTATGATGTTGAAATTAGGGTTTGTGAAATAAGAGGGCAATAAATGTGATAAAAGTATTATGGAGGCTAAAACCCTAATAAAACCCTAAAGTGGCCTAAAAAGCTTAAGGTGGAGTCCAAGTCTAACTTTAGAATGTTTTGGATAAATTATAACACTTGAATGTCTTGCATTAAATTTTAGGATATTGTTGATTGCTTGTTGTTTGTTCTTTATCATTATTACTTGGACAAGAAGTTACTCTGGATCAGGTATGTGGTTAATTATGAATAATTGTCCTAGTTTCCCGAGGATTTTTCGGATGGTTAATCGCATTGAATGCAAATTATCAGTTTGGATGTTCATACTTGAAAACTATAAAGTCACTATGATTATCACATTAATAATAGAAGTATGTATTCTCGCACCTACATGCCACCCTGATGGATGATGCCAAAGGTCAGGCCCAGATGGGTAGACCCATGGACACCTTGAGTGGTGACCCCAGGCACCAAGCTGGGGAATGATAAGGTGGCCTATGATATTGCATGGCTAGAGGGCACCATGAGTGGTTACCCTAGGCACCAAGCTCAGGATTGAGAAGGGTGGCCTTAAGTCATTAGCAAAGGAAACCCTAAGGTGGGTATGCCAGGGTTAGGGCAAAAGCGGTGGAGAATGTCATACTAGAAAATGTAAATTTGCTGGTTAATTAACTTGATTGTGATAATTAGATTGTTATCCATATGTGCAAACTTTTGGTTGTCCCCACATAGCAGTATATTTCGATATACTGACCGACGTTTTGTTTGTTGGCGTTTTAGGTACAACCCTGAAATGAACAAACGGTGACACATTGTGAAAATAAAACATAAACTGCAAAGAGGATTATATAGAGTAGATTCAAGCTCTGGATAGATAGATTTCCAAAGTTTTTCAAAGGTAAGTAAAGTTTTAATTTTATACCAAATTCCTTTTAGTTAGTAGAATTTCATAATTATTATCGATTATTTGTCGAACCTTTCATCCTATTAATTGAATAACGGCTCTGACCTTCGGGTCTCCCTTAATTGGGGGTTACCAGGAGGCGGGGTCATTACAATTGGTATCAGAGCATAGGTTCCTCATCTAATCATTAATAATTATTAAATTTTATAAAATTCCATAGAACCTAGGGAGTTATTAGTAGAGTATCCAAAAAATTAAGGTGTCTAGAAAAGGATCACTTCCGGGGGCTGGCAATATTTTCCTCCACACTGCTAGTCGGAATACGAGGACTCCCAGATTGTGTGACTGTCTGGCTGATGTCTTAGGATATGACTTGAAATAAGATACCTTTAGGACTCTCTCATCTTTTTCATCCCTTCTCAACTCAAATTCTATTAAGGACCTTAAGGATTAGGGTTTTCTCTCTTCCCCTCACCCTCTTGAGGTATGGGAAAGGTTAATGAGGTCTAAGGAATCCTCCACCAAATTAATGAAAAGCATGTAAATAAGATGTCATGGACATAAGCTTAATAGATTAAGCGCAAACTAAAGAATAGATACATGCTTAGGTCGTCATTTCCCTCAGGAAAGACCTGAGGCTAGAGCTTCTGGTCAGGAGGATAAGTGAAGAGAGTTAGTCTTGAAGGAAGAGATCTCCATTAAAAGTAGAGACCTAGCACATTCTTTGAGGTGATGTTAACCATAACCCTAAGTGAGGGTTAGAGAGAGAGAGATAACATGATGAGTTAGATGTCATGATAGACCAGGTTTTGGATAGGCATGCCTTGGAGGTCATGTGAGCCATGAGAGGTTAGATGACGAGGTACCTTTGGCGACCCAACCCTGGAAAGGGTCGTGCATGTTAGAGTGAAGGATAGCTCCTTCATCGATGAGGTTAGAGAAGAACCTATAGAAACCTTATGGGTTGTTGCAAGTAGGATATAGCTTACACCCAAAGTACATTAGTAGTACGAGCAGTGAGTTAAAACCCTGGCCAAGGGAGCATGTTGGATAGCTTATGAGATAAGCATAAAGAACTAAGGATAACCTCGAGAAAACATAAGTTGAATATAGGCATCACCCACATAGAAGTATGCCTGTGAGCTTGATCCTTCATAGAGAGAGAACCTCCAGTAGTATGGATGGATGTGGAGTTAGCTCTAGAGAGAGAAAGCATGACCCCAGCAACGAGGTTGGAAGCATAGATTCCGAGACATGAGGAATGACAGAGGGTTGAGGATGATGCGACCTAAGTAGATGATAGTGGTTGCCTCGTGCCTAATCCATGGAGGATGATAATATCTGAGTGGCCTTTATAGGAACCAAACCCTAGAGAGAGGATGAGAATTCTGGTACATATGTGCCTATACTATAGATGTTTACCTTCTGAGATAGAAAAAAGAGTTCTTTAGACCTAGAAAGGTTTAGTAATATGTTGTAAGGCCTTATACCTAGTTGGTTGTCCGTGAGGAGGACTCAACTCTAAGGTGTTGCTCATATAAAAGGATCATGGGAGTACATGACATGCCTTAGACATGCTTGATTCATGGTTAAGAGATTGAGCATGCAGTTGGATACCCAAAGGAGAATCTAGGGTTCCTAGGCCTAAGGGGGGAAGTAGTGTATCCAATGCTCATGATGAGATTTGAGTCTCGAGCATGGTACTCCTCATGTGTAAAAGTAAAAGAAACCCCTTAAGTTAAGGGTATGTTTGATGAACCCCTCACAACTAAGTTGATCTAATGTTGAGGAAAGAGAATGAGTGTGACCTAGCATGGTTTAGTAGGTGGTCCGCTTGTGCCTTAGTAGTTGCTGGGTTAAGCATGCTCATATGGATGTAAACCCTAGACATAAGGATGTTTGTGACCTTATTGTCAAGAGTTATAGTTTCCTCCCATCCTGGGAGAGGGACCCTTTGGTAAGGTGTGTACCAGTTTTTTTGGTTTTAAGGTAACCTAAAGAAGTCTCATAGGATCTTGAGAAGCTAAGTGAAAAGTATATGGTATGAGAATGAACCTGTAGACCCATAGATAACCATCTCTAAGTGCATGTGGATGTGTTACCATGGAGGTAACCAGTATGGGGCCTGACCAAGGTAGGGAAGTTGCCATGACCCCTATGAAGGTATGAAAGTCAGTCATGAATGCAGAGAGAAATGATGAAGGATTGGGTAAGGTTCTAAGTTGAACATGTACTATGTTAGAATCCTAAGTATATCCAAGGGTTAGTTAGGGATAAGACTGATGGAAGTAGGAGTTGCCTAATTCCCTAGTTGCACATGACCATAGGGTTGGGAGGTAACAACTATCATTGTCTGAGGGCCATGGGTTAGGTGATTGATCACCTTCATGAACTCATGGGACCCAAAGGGCGGATGAGTAGGGCACTCTCTGGATGCATGAGGGAAGAGGAATGACCCCAAAAGTGTCGGCACCCTAAAGACCTAGAGGAGATGACCAAGGATTGTGCTTGGACCAAGTAAGTTTGAGACTAGTTTCCCGTGGAAGTAATGATGTTTGACATAATTTGCACGTTCTAACTTAGATTGAAGGTATACTGGCAAGGTGGGATGTACCATCTCTATTCTTGGAACAGGAAGAACTATGTATTTGGACTGCAGCCAAATGTTTATATCCTCTTATTATGGGAGCGAGAGATAGGATAGTACGCATGCCATATACCAAGGATAAAGATGATGTAAGTTGGAACGTTGCTACAAGGTATAAGGATAGAGATGATAACATACCCTTGTGGAGTGAATGATACATGTATGGTTTACAAACACTAAGAGTATTAAGGAGATCATCTTGTGAGGATGTTTTATCATGAGTTATGTGGAATTTGCAAGTTATGCACAGTTGAGTTTGATCACCAAGAGGATGAGCTCAGAGTTTCTTGTTGAAGACAAACTTAGAGTTTGAGATGAGATGATAAGTAGAATACATGGAGGTGTATGTCTTCAACATTAACTAATATCTAATGATGTGGAGTGGTAATGGATGCTCTGGTTGAGATATAGCTGCCTAGTTTAGCAGGAAGTTAGAAGAAGTTGAGGTTGTTAGGCTAGCCTTAAGATGAGGAAAAGAGATAAGCTTGGCTATCATCTAGATATATCAATAGTGGTTAATCAAGTAAATGCTCATTTGGTTAGCCAACCTAGTCTGTGATATAATGAAAGGATGGTTGTAGAACCTTAGATGTACTTCATTGGAAGGGAAAGTGATGAAACCCTGATGAAAGTGGTTTAGGGTTTCCGAGGTATCAAGCTTCAGGAATCATGACATATAGGATACATTAGTTTTAAGATCACTGAACACCGTGATACTACAAAGATAGTAAGTGATAGTAGTTCTTGGGATGCTTAATATGGAGTTGCATGTGATAGGTGACCATGCAAGCCAAGGGTGAAGGACGAACACCAGTAACCCAGTGCTTTGACATAGAGGATACAGAGTCCTTGAGAGGGAATGGGAGTTCACCACTATGGATGTTGTGGTAAGTCTTCCCTTGAACAAGAAAGATAAATATGCAATATGGGTTATGGTAGATCGTCTTACCTAGATAACATTGTAAAGAAAGAGTACTTTTAAGGGACAGATCTGGTTGAACTACTTATAAGAGTGAGATGGTTCAACTACATCATGATGCGAGTTGAAAAGTTCTTGAGTAGGACCTAAAGGTTCACTTCCATGAGGTAGAAGTGGATACATGAAGAACTCGATGATAGTACAATTTATCACCCCATACTAATGGTTAGTATGATCCCGACTAGAGTGTCTAATGAGAGCATGTGTTCTCATTTAGGGTGATACATGGAGACAGTTGTTAAGATGTGATGTTAACCACCATAGCCTTTATCGGGATGCAAGAAGTTTTAGTGAGAGGTTGTGTTGGTCATTGCTTCATTAAGATGATGTTGGTGAAGGAGGCCTCACGAAGGTCAGAAAAGAACCACAGTGTGTGCAAATGAAGTCGCTTTGATCATGAAATGGCTGAGAGAGAGAGCCCAGAGATGACATGAGTCGTGAGCTGATGCAAAGCAGACTGACATGCAGTTCACTGTAGGAAAATATGTGATGTGAAAATTTGACCCCTCTAGGCTACAACTGAGGAAGTTGAGTCCCCGATATATGGGTCCATTTGAGATGGATTGGTGGAGATGGTTGTGTTTAGCCTTGCCCCTCAGGATAACATGATGTGAAATGTGTTCCATGAGTCTAATCTAGATAACTATGTGAGGTACCCAAGCCATGTGTTGAGCCTTGAACCTATTCATCTTTTGAGAGGCTGAAATGTCCTGAGTCACCTATGAGGGTATGATATACCAAGGTAAGAGAGAACTCAGATGGAAGAATATGAGATGATTAAGGTTCTTGGGAAGCATCATGGAAAGGGTGAAGCCACATGGGAGCCCTGATGGACATAAGAAAGGCTTATCCTGTTTGTTTGCTTGCTTGATGGAATTTTGAGGACAAAATTCTTATAAGAGGGGAAGGATGTTACAACCCCAATTTTTGGTGAGAAATGTAATTTCTCATATTAAAGATATTGGAACAAATAATAAAATTTGTTGCGAATAAATGGATTTCATTTACAGTAGCCTTGATGTTTGTGTTGTGGGCTTTATTGGCTATTGGGCGCATTAACAAAGAAATTCAATTAATAAATGAATATTTGAGTTTTGAGGAAAGAAAGGTGTCGAAACCTCTAGAAGGCAAAAGAACTTAATCCAAAGGTGGATTTCGTGCCACATGGGTTCCTTGGATTCCAAAGAGTCCAAAGTTGCAAAGAAAATGCAATAAGAAAAGAAAAGATCAATTAAGTATTACTTTATTAAGAAAGAAATTTAAAATAATGATAAAATGTGGAAAATAAGTGAAAAGAGGTATAATTGAGTTATCCTTGGTGGAATTTCGTATCCCAAGGATTCTTAATGATAAAAGGAATACTAATGAGGAAAATAAAAGAGAAATAAAGAGAAATCTTCAAAAAGAGATATTTTAATGAGAAATAAGTAAGATAATAAGAAAAAGGATGAAAGATAAGGAAAGAGGCTAAAGAAATATCCCAAAGATGGGATTTCGAGCCATTGAGGTTCCTTGAGGTTCAAGGAACTCAGAATACTAATTTAATAGCAAGAGAAAGAGAAAATGTGAGAGAAATATATATAATTAAGTGAAATCGTGCACCTAAAGAAAAGGCACGTATTCTTTTATATAATGAGCCCAATTTTGGCATAGAGGTAGATAAAGTTATTATTAACCTTCCCTCAAAAGTTGGTATTAATTGGACATGTGTTTTGGGAGATATGCTTTTTGTAATAATTCCTAAAGTAAATGGATAATCCTTAAATCATATTAAATGTCGCAATACATCCTGGATATATTGTTCAACGTGGATAATTAGGATCGTTGATTAGATGATCAACGGGAGACAAGTCATCCCATAGCTTCTGCGGAAATAGGAAACACAAATCATGGGAAGTAAGTTTCCCCACCAATTTCCTTGTAAACCAGGACATATCAGAGTCTGAAAACATTCCCAATAGATTCGGGGGATCAATCCGAGTTGATCTACCCCTAGTTGTTCAGAGTTTCCTCGTATCCAGGACTTTTTTCCAATCTCAAACTCCACGGTTGACGACATCCTGATGGAGGCCTATATATATACGGGGCCTTGGACCCCCAACAGAGTGGAGAACATGTCCCTTAGTTTAGGCCAAGATTTGCAAGTAAGACGACACTATCAATTTTTGATCGGGCCATGGCTACTGCTCCTGACAACGCAGGAACCTCGCCGGTGGGTGAGAAGTCGTTTCTTCATCCTTGATTGCGATTGGTGCAAATTGGATCCCTGGGTATATTCAGAGGAGCATGGAGGAGGATACCCTACATTCACTTGGTGAGAAGGATGAGAGAACGGCAGAGTCAACTGAAGAGTTGACCGCCCGCAAAGCTGCTCTGCGCGCAAGGACCTACGCGAGGTAGAAGAACAGGAAGGAGAAAAGACCTCCTTGCCCCACATCCTTGTTAATAGGGGATGTCCTTTAAGGTAAATTCCCAACCTCTCCCTGTTAACAAGCATGTTGCCCTCCAGTTTATTTTTAATCTAATAAATCCACGTGGCAGTTTCTGATTGGTAGAAAAAGATCTATCTTGTAAAATACGTATCTAATTATGGAAATATCGGATAAAAATAAGTTATACATGAAAATTGATCATAAAAATGTGAGGAAGCTAATAAAAATATAATTGGAACCTGATATTTCTTTCAATTTAAAAAGTACACAAAGTTATCACTTTTTGTGTATTAAATTATGGTGAAACCCTAATTTGATATGGAACTCGGAATTAATGACTCTTTTGGGTTAATTTGGTTTGGAACCCTAATTCTGAGAAATACTAACCTATTAATATTAAAAGGGAGAGTTAATTTTGAAAAAGGCAGTTTCATGCTTGTTTTAGGGTTTATGCACATAATTATGTTTAGAAACCCTAATTTGATAAAATAAGGGTTTTAATGGGTTAAATCTAAAAATATAATTATAGAACTGTGTTTTCATGATATAATACCCTCAAGTTGGTGATTAGGGTTTTCTAATGGATAAATGAGGAATTAATAGTAAATGGAATACACTTATGAATTAAATCATGATGAGGTATGAATTATCAATTCAAAGGAAACTAAAGGTGGTAAATGAGTCTAATGATCTTGAAATAACATAAAAGAGATAAAGATGGTAGTTTTGGTATAGACGAGAAATAGTGGACTTTAACTGTGCCTATGATGTTGAAATTAGGGTTTGTGAAATAAGAGGGCATTAAATGTGATAAAAGTATTATGGAGGCTAAAACCTTAATAAAACCCTAAAGTGGCTTAAAAAGCTTAAGGTGGAGTCCAAGTCTAGCTTTAGAATGTTTTGGATAAATTATAACACTTGGATGTCATGCATTAAATTTCAGGATATTGTTGATTGCTTGTTTCTTGTTCTTTATCATTATTACTTGGAGAGCAAGTTACTCTGGATCAGGTATGTGGTTAATTATGAATAACCATCTTAGTTTCTCAAGGATTTTTCGGATGGTTAATCGCATTGAATACAAATTATCAGTTTGGATGTTCATACTTGCAAACTATAAAGTCACTATGATTATCACATTAATAATAGAAGTATGTATTCTCGCACCTACATGCCACCCTAATGGATGATGCCAAAGGTCAGGCCCAGATGGGTAGACCGATGGACACCTTGAGTGGTGACCCCAGGCACCAAGCTCAGGATTGAGAAGGTGTCCTATGATATTGCATGGCTAGAGGGAACCATGAGTGGTGACCCTAGGCACCAAGCTTGGGATTGAGAAGGTGGCCTTAAGTCATTAGAAAAGGAAACCCTAAGGTGGGTATGCCAGGGTTAGGGCAAAAGCGGTGGAGAATGTCATACTGGAAAATGTAAATTGGCTGGTTAATTAACTTGATTGTGATAATTAGATTGTTATCCATATGTGCAAACTTTTGGTTGTCCCCACATAGCAGTATATTTCGATATACTGAATGACGTTTTGTTTGTCGGCGTTTAAGGTACAACCCTGAAATGAACAAACGGTAAAGTGACACATTGTGAAAATAAAACATAAACTGCAAGGAGGATTAGATAGAGTAGATTCAAGCTCTGGATAGATAGATTTCCAAAGGTTTTCAAAGGTAAGTAAAGTTTTAATTTTATACCAAATTCCAGTTAGTTAGTAGAATTTTATAATTATTATTGATTATTTTTCGAACCTTTGATCTTGTTAATTGAATAACGGCTTTGACCTTCGGGTATCCCTTAATTGGGGGTTACCGGGAGGCGGGGTCGTTACACTTACGTTTCTAATTGATCTTTTCTTATTAAAATAGTTCCAAAATCATCAATGCTTCATCCATGTATACATAAATATATACAAAGTCACCTGTCTGAATTTTATATATACTAATTCCATAAAACCAAAATCCATACAAGTTGTCTTGTAAATACTTATATTTTATCTTTGAAAATAATATCATCTACTCTTCATGAACTACCAAGACTTTTAAAATTATAAAAAAACTTAGTCAAATTGAAAAATCGACATACTCAATTGTATATGTTTCTTCTTTTATCAAAATATCACTAAAACCAAATGAAACCTTACTATTTTGCATATTAATCATCCTTAATTTTGTTTGTGGCCATTATAGCATCATAAATTGGTGAAAACTTATATATTTACCCATTGAGTTCTACTAAAACTAAAATATGGTAGAAAGTTGTCATACTTGGGCACATATATCTATATCTCAACCTATTAATATATCATCAACACCATGACTAATCAATTACATAGGTTCTAAAGATTAGGGTGTTACAACACTACCCACCTTATCGGGTCACAAAATTCAATTAAACTAGAGAGGAATACCCACCTTTGGGTTCTAGCTGTACTTTGATGTTCAACTAGTAATAGGGGTGGAAAATTGCAAACAACTACATCCATCATTCATCATATAGGCCACCCAAATAAATTAAGATTGATTTTATATACGACCATGTAGTTTGATCAGAATGGTTCTTAGGAAGTAGATCTCTATGGGTGATGTGCCATAATTTGAGCAAAATTTGCTCATAATGAAGCATGTGAAGGGCCTACTAAATATTGTATCTGAAGAAACACCAAACAATTTTCTTTCACCAAGTATCTTGCCAAAGTCAATATGCATGACATCCATCTGAATCCCTTGTCACTATCATATTGCATACCATTCACTACCTCCATGAGATAGTCACGAAGAAATGTTAGAGTGGTAAGTGTGTGGCTATTTCCAGCTAATGATGTTGCTTCCGTCTGGGAAGTTGAGCAAGATTCTCTACCTTTTTCGAGAATGCTTGACATTCTCCATAGAATTTATGAATCTCATCAATGTTCCTATCCATCTAGATAGATTGGAATTATGAGGATAGGAGAACCTTTGTGTCAAGGAGCTCAAACATATAGGCAAAGACAACACTAAGCCATGAAACATGGTTTGGTGATCTCCCATTGATGGTGATGGAGACATTGGCAATGGTCCATTGGGCACATATTGCATTGTTGCCTTCTGTAGTATTGTACATCACATAGTCTTCTCACCTATTAGTGATTTTTCTTGACTTCATACACATCCATTGACTTGTATGTTGTATATGACAAAGAATTCTTCTCATTACAGAGTAGTATCAAAAGGTGGATCTTCTTGTTATTAACTTGGAGAAAAGATACATAATGCATCCTTTTAGAAGAAACTTGTCCCAAGTTTTTGAATCACCTATGAACATGCCTCTTTGTGCACATGCTCATAGACGGAGGTGAGTTCATCTCACAAGTTCAAGAACAAAAATGAGATCCTCATTGACAACGGTGAGGCCATGTCGCAATGTTAGACATGACATAAAAATTGCTAGACATACCTATGTAAGAATGACATAGGATAACAATATATTGGAGTGGTTCAAATAACTATGCCAACCACACCAAACAAACATATCTATTTTTATTTCAACCAAATGGAACCTCCATGTATACATGTAGGTGGAGAAAAATAGCATGAATGATTGTGGTTCATTTTTAGGGATGGTTAGGTGGTTGTTTTTTCCGAGCCTAACTACTAATCTACTTTGGGGAATATGATCTTGACTTGTATTAAGATTCTAATTTGTCCACAATTAGGTTTTGGTGACCACTTATCTCATATTTTAGTGTCACATCTTTTTCTGGCATTTACTCTCTCTCTCTCTCTCTCTCTCTCTCTCTCTCTATATATATATATATATATATATATATATATATATATATATATATATATATATATATATATATATATATATATACATATATATAAAACTTGCATTATCATACTTATATTAATACCTTACTTGTGAACATATCTAATATCAGATGTACTTTAAAGGAGTGACACAAGTATAATATCATTTCAATGATCATAACATTCTTTCTAAATGACCCTATAATATTATGTCCCATAAAAAAAACATATGAAAAGGAGAGAGATCATGCCATATGGAAAATTAAAGTTAAAAAGTAAATCCAAAACATATACACAAAAAACCTAATATATATATATATATATATATATATTTATTTATCTTATCGTTCCTTACGTAGGAGAAAATGAAACTACATATAATCTTTCTTGACTTAGTTGATCTGAACTATTCCTAAAATTTAAAACTATTGATATAAATCCTCGATCTCATCCTCATATACATAATGATGTGAGAATTTGGCTAGAGAGCATGAAATGATGTCTTAAAAGTAATTTTAGCGTTAATCTCTTTTATAAACTTTCTTTAGAACATCCTTTATCTATTTTGATTATATGTTGTTCTTCATTTATAACTTATCCCAAAAGATTCATATGAACCTAAGTTCTCAATATATTTCTCCTAAGATCTCATATGAACCCATGTTCTCATATGATCCTAAGTGGTCGTGTGCCAAAAAAGCTAGTATCTCTTTAAAACAGACAATACATTAAGAAACTTGTACACAATAACTAGTTTTGGAATATAAAACTAGAATATTAAAAAATAACTAAATATTCATTCTTAATTTCTTAAAATGATGTTTTATTATATCATGTAATGAAACACAAAATTACACTTTGAAAGGAATTATCATATCTTAGTAAAAAATTGTATTTCTTTAAATGAACATAATAAGCTATATACAAACGAATCATAGAGAAGAATAGCCATTTTACTTAATTTATCAATTGACATGGTCTAGTTATGTGAGAGGGAGACAAATCAAAATATACTACAAAGTATAGGTCATTCCATATCCTTCCTGAAACAAGTGTATCAAACTTGTATGCATGCATTTTGGGTTACCTTAACAGGATCTATAGGTATTCTATATGTGTTTGGGTTTTGTGATGTATCAATGTTATCACCATTCTTCTACTAACATATGACATGCTCATGAGTCCTGAAAACATCTCATCTCTACAATTTACATCATTAATAATATCATAAGATAACAATCTTATTTTTAATCATAAACTTGCTTCCCGTATTTCAAACTTGTAAGATACATTAAATAACATTTAAAAACAAATGCAATAGTATGTTACTGACTAATACCTTAAAAGAGATCTTAAAATAATCTTCTTTAATTTTATATCATCATTGGATGCCTCAATTTACCAAATCACTTGTATGGATGTATTGAACATAAGGGATCATACTAATCGAATTGTTGACATTTGACCTTGTATGTGTATTATACATCTTAAACTATGATGTGACACCTCATCTTCTTAAAATTGTAATATTCATATCACACAACATATTTTACATTAGTTATCATAATACCTATTTGCATCCATAAAATATCACCCAATTTACATCTTAATACCCTAAAAATACTATCTTTTTTGTAAAATCTACTCTTCAGTGTCTTTCCATTGATACCTTATATGCCCTAATAAAATATCTAGTAAAAAGATATGAGTGTAAATGTTAACCTACCCTAGTTTGTTTTGGCCATTATTTTTTTAAATATGATTGTTAAATCTTCCTTATCCTTTCTTTTCCTTCTATTCTTTTACATGGGTGTGTGAATGTTGCTTTGAATCCATACATTCCCTAGGCAGGGTCCAAAAGGCCCTGTTTCCACTTTCTCTTTGTATGTGCACCCTCTTGTGTAATATAATCAAGATTCATCACTCTCTCACTTAGGCAGACCCACAACATTCCCTTAGGGGATTTATTACCCAAAGAAAGGTAAATATGTCCTTAAGCTCCTCCTTAGTCACCATTGTTCTATAATTTAACTTCCAAAAGAGGTTGGTGGTTGAGATGGCATAGGGAGGTGCCACTTCTGCCCTATTACTCATGACTATCATCACACTCAAATTGGCGGGGCACTCATACCTTTGCATGGTAGCTTCACCAATCTCGTTCAAGGCATCGCCATGGGACCCCAAAGGAGACCAATAATGTTGGAAAATTGTGGAAGCGTAGGAATCATGATATACTACTTCACCATTGTTGTTACGACCCCACCTCCTGATAACCCCCATTTAAGGGAGACCAAGAGGTAGAAGACACACCCATGACTTCCGGATCAAAGGTTCGGCAATTAACCAAGAATAATTATCAAATTTTAACATACTATACTGAAAGTTGTAAGAAAATAAATTTTTGCATACCTTTTTGAAAACTTGGATCTCTAAACTTCTATCCACTTAAGGATTTTACTCTAACTAATCCTCCTTGTATTCTACTTCATGTATTTCACAATATGATGATTTACTGTTTGTCCTTTTGGCTTGTACCTAAAGCGCCGACAAACAAAACGTCGGTCATATGAAACTGGTATGTGGGGGAAACAATAATTTTGTAAATACATTAACAATGTAATCGTTCAATTAATCATATAACAACCAAGATTACTTTTTAGATATAACTCCACGATCCAAGAGTACCCTATCCTCTATGTTGTCCCAATTAAACCCCTCATGATCGACCAATAAGTGAACCAATTTCTAGGGTTGAGTCACATGGCACTACTCGTAAGTAGCCCACTCCTTAACTCATGGCAGGCTAATGAGTCTCATGGCACTACACGTAGGTAGCCCAATTTCTTACTCTCGGTAACCTAGACCTTGCTCTAGGATTACCCCTTTTTCTTAGCCTTTTTAAAGCAATAGAGGTGGACCCGGATCTAGTCAATTATATATGCACATTTATAGTGATAATCATAGTCACTTTATAGTTGTATGAAATAAATAAACATCCAACAGTTATTTTCAAGCAACCGATTAAAACTTCGGGAATCACCATGAAACTAGAGAGATTATTCATAAGTGTAACCACATACCTATTCAGAGCAACTTGAAGTCCAAATAGTAACAATCAATCAAGCAATCATCAATATCCTGAAATTAATGCATAACATCCAAGTGTCATTGTTTTATTCCAAACCTCCTCAAGATCTATTTGGATTCCACTTTAGGATTTCTAGGCCATCCTTTTAGGGTTTTAGCTTCCATTATGCATTTATCACTTTTAATGTTTGTTTAGTCCACAAACCCTAATTTCAACATCATAGACACCATTAAAAGTCAATTAAGTCCAATATGTCTCTTTTACACTAAAACTACTATCTTTATCATGTTAAGTCATGTCAAGATCATTAAGACCAATTATCATGTTCAGGTTTCTTTGAATTGACAACTCAACAAAGAATTATAGTTCGATTCTCCAGGAACCCTAATTACTACAATTCTCATCGTTTATGTCAGTAAACCCTAATGTATCATTAATTCCACTTTATACACTAGGAACCCCAAAATATCCACATTAATGATCTTTTATAGTCAAATTGGATTTATAACAACATAACTTTGTCTTATTCATGGATTTGCACAATTAAAATCATTAAAAGACATATCCTCCTAAATTAGGGTTTCTAAGCCCATTAATGCAAACTTAGGTATATGAAACCCTAATTTAAACCAATTATGTACAAATATCATCCTTTTTATTATCAACAGGTTAATATTCATTCTAAACATTCAGAGAACATCACTATATTCAACCATCATCAATTCCAAGGGTTTTTCATTAATTAAACCAGTAAATATGATAACTTTATACACTTTTTGAATTGCAAACAGAATCAGGCTTGAATTATATTTTTAGTGGATTCCTCATTTTCTCCTGATCAATTTTCATATATAAAGTTTTGTCATTAGAGCTTCCAAGCAATTTCTAGGAATTTTGCAAGAAAACATATTTTTTGGAATATTTGATCAGAGAGGTTATTTACCTTTTCTTTTGGAAAAAAGAGAGCTTTTGGATCATCCCTTCGGTCAGCAGTTGACCCGATCCCACGGATGTGGCTGCTCACACCCACTAACTTTAGTCTTGAGGCACGAATTAACCTGGGTCGTGGATACCCCTCACGAGCCTATCGTGGACCTTGATCGGTCAGTCCTCCTTGCTTCTTATTCCCCCGTTCTTCACATAGAACCCAGTGGCGGTGTCGTGATGGAAGCTCACCGGAGATAAGATGATCGAGAGAGGTAGAGGCAATTTGGGGCTAGGAGAGCGCCGCTCAAGATTGCGAGACTTGGTCGAGACCAAGGGTGGTCGTTTTTATATACTTGGGCATCTGGATTAGGGTTTTCAACCCTTGCCGCCAATGGGAGCAACTGCCAATTTGGGCGTTCTCTCCAGAGTCTTCCAAACCACCTAAAACCAGGGGTGGACTTGTGAGGAATCTTCTCTCAAGGCCAACCATGCCCTTTTCATCTTTGCCTGTGATCGGATTCGTGAGAAAATCGGGATCACAGATCCCGCCTCTCAGCTTCCTTTCCAGAACTAGACGATGCTCATGCACCATTGGATCATGGATCTAGTGGCTGCTGTTGAGCGTGCCAACACTATTCTTTTTAGAAAAGTAAAATCATCTGTGACATTTAATACGATTAAATGATTATCCTTTCACTTTAATAAAACTTGCAAAATCCATATCTTCCTCATAGTTTATCCAATTGATCCCAAATTTTGAGGGAAACTTAATAATAACTTTATCTTGCATTCTACAAAACTTGGGCTCATTATTCAAAGAAAACGTGCCATTTTCTTAGGTACAAGTTATTACTCTAATATGCATGTTTCTCATATTTTCTCTTTCTTATTTCTTTATTTTTTTTTCCTCATTGATTTTCACTTTTTATATTAGGAAACCTTGGGATACGAGATCCCACTAAGGATAACTCAATTGCACCTCTTTCACTTGTTTTCCACATTTAACTATTATTTTCAATTTCTTTCTTAATAAAGAAATACTTAATTAATCTTTTCTTTTCTTATTGCACTTTTTATGCAACTTTGGAATCCTTGGAACCCAAGGAACCCAAGAGGCACGAAATCCATCCTTGGATTACATCTCTTTTCCTTCTAGTGGTTTTTACCTCTTCCTTTTCTCAAATATTCAATTATTCAATAGCTAATTGAATTTTCTTTTTTATTGCCTTGTTATTGGGCCCAATAGCCAATAAAGCCCACAACACAAACATCAAGGCTATTGTAAACGAAATCCATGTATTCAAAACAAACTAAACCATTCTTTGTTCAATTATCTTTAATATGAGAAATTACATTTCTCACCAGATGATCCCAAAAATTGGGGTTGTAACAATTGCCTACCCAAGGTTATGGCCATACGCTTGGCTTCGGGCTTCTCTCAGTCCAAATGACTAAGAAAACATGCATCTATAGTTTCTAATATTTTTTAAGTTCCACCCTTGTAAGCTTATATTGTAGTGTGCCTACAAGTTCTCCTTTCCATGTATGATATCGTTTAATCTAGATCAAGGGTGTCATTTTGATCATTATGTATTTTCTTTCTTTTTACAATTGGGAATTCCTCATATGTATGTAGGTTGTGAGATATTCCTAATGGAAAACATATATGGCTTAAGGCACTCTTTGTCGTACTAAAAATTTATGGTTTACTTTGCAATTTGATATTTACTTGTCAAAACAATTCCAAAATCCTTGAAATTGAATCCATGTATAAGTATATTAAAAAATATGGCATGTCCTATATGCAGAAGCTAATTTAATAATAATGAATATTATTCAGGTTGTATAATAGTTAATTACATATTATGCTTAACATTTTTAATAAATATTCCTCAAGAACTTCAAAAACATTGAAGCTACCGAAAAATGGGTCAAATTGTACAAATCCTCCTCTTCATCATTTATTTTTGTTCTTATATCATAATACCACTAAAATTGAACAAAATCTTACATTAAAAAAATTAATCAACCTTATATTTATTTTTAGCCATTTTAGTATCATACTTTTTGGAAATTACATATTTACCCCCAAGGGTTCTTTAAAATCATAAATAAACTCAAATTTGGGTGAAAACTAGTGTACTTGGGAAGATATTTTAAATTTCACATTTTAAGGTTTAATCAACATAAGGGAAGATATTCAAAACCTTACCCCATCTTATTTTTACTTATAAACTTGAGAAAACCACTATCTAGGGTTTTAGCCACTTACTTTCGTGTCCACTCAAAGGTTTCTGATTGCCCATTCTCTCCACCCAATTTCTTCATGTGTTTCCACTTCTTTAGTAATATAATTATGTTTGTTTAGAGGGCTCCTCCTTCTTTTGGGTCCTTTTGTG
Organism: Alisma plantago-aquatica; assembly: GCA_963693085.1. Classification (NCBI taxonomy): domain Eukaryota; kingdom Viridiplantae; phylum Streptophyta; class Magnoliopsida; order Alismatales; family Alismataceae; genus Alisma; species Alisma plantago-aquatica. The sequence continues at coordinate 1,001,874,161 of OY856412.1, forward strand.
TTTTATAATGGGTATGTCACTTTCACATTATTGTAGTAGTACTTATCTTCTAGCAAGCGTGTTGTTTTCCTTCTCTCAAGGTATGAGTATCTGACTATAAGGGTTTCAAGATCTCTACATTATCCTATGTTTTGATACTTGTATTTATTAATTTATTGGTGATTCTATATACAAAAATTTAAGGGAAGAATATCCACACTTTTTAATCCAATTGATAGATATCACTTCATCATAGTTAATGCGCTAGTGAAAATTGTCTTTAAATTGATGATGTATAGAAATATCAATATATTTGGATTACATAGTATCACATACATAGAATACAAGGCACGGATCAAAGGCCCTTCTACACCAATTTGGATAATGGAATACAAATAAATTTATAGCATCAATAGGCACAACAATATTGGTTTTCTAAATTGAGATAATAATAAAGTCTAGAGCATGGTTGTCTTAATGGGTGCCTTAAGCTCATAGACATCTCAAATAAAAATACACATGACATCAGAATGTCCAATCTTGTGAACATTTCTAGATATTAGAACACTAGTTTTCTATAAAATTACCTATAAGAAACATACTCTTGGATTATGATAATGGCCCTACCTCCTATAGATGAATAATATGAATGTACATGATACCACGATAGTCTAGGAAGATTCACGGTGAATATAGAAATACATACTAGAGGGGGTAATAATATAAAGAGAAAATTACCATCAAAAAATATATGGATGTCCAAGATCACATAGAAATATAAATCTTGTGATGGGCTTTTCATGCTCCACTAATAAACAAAAGAAGGAAAAGAAGATAATTGTCATATGATAACAAATGTGCTAGATGAAACTTGGAAGATCAAGACATTTTGTATGTCACTTTAAGATTGACACAAAGAAAAATCCATTTGTCAAGGATGAAACTAGAGCTCAAGAATCATACACTTAATACATAAATTTTTGACTGAGCACATAAATCAAATATAGTAACAATTATAGAGTGCATAGCATCATGTTGGTAGAAACGTCCAACCAGACCAAGGAAATCTTTGAAGAAAGTAAGTACAATTTCCCTCACTAGGTTTCTTTCATTATCAAAAGTACAAAAAATATTTAGAAGACTTTTTGATGTAATGATCATTGATCAAACCAGAGCAGCACAAACCTAGAGAATGGGCTGTACTAAAGGTAAATGTGACATGTAAAAGGAAAAAAAATACTATAAAAATATTATAACTATCACCAGTAGGAATTTCTCTTCATAATGAATGAGAGATAAATGAAAACATATACAAACACACTCTATGTTAGATGTGGAATTCTGACCTATCAACATGGCTCTTTAGCTAATTTGCAATTTAGGGGAAAAGCATGTACAAATAGAAACTAATTGTCTAATCACAATCTGAGATGAAGAGCTATCTAGCTTTGAAGAGATTGCAAGAGAATATCAATGACATTGACAAATTGAAGGGTCAATTTTATCATATTAGCAGAACTACAAAATTTATTCATATTATTTTTCAAAATGGCACCTCAAAAAGTGTTCAGGGAAAACAATATATGAATCCTCCTCACAAGAATGTCAAATCTCCCTAAACTAGACACTTTCTGTAATCGTAGTAGTACCATTAATTTTAGTGGTTTCTTGTCTTCCTATTTTATTTTAATTTGAATAAAGGGGTTATAAGAGGAGCACAAGGTAAATAACTACTAGACTAAAAATAGAATCACCTTGTGCTTCTTAGCACGTAAAGGTCATATACATTGTACTTTATTGTGTCTATACTATATAAGAAAGAATTTGCAAGGTTTCCCTACTGATCTAAGATTCTTTCATTAGATAAGATTAAGAAATGGCCTCTACTTCTACAACTGGTGTCCCTTCTTCTCTACATCTCAGACTCTTTTCTCATATATTATAGATTAGGGGATAATTACTACTTCATAATTTTAAACTTGAGAAAAATTACAGGAATAATCTTCTGTGAGATTTCTTACATAGTACATAGACTAAAGATAAAGAATATATGAATACTCCCCATGACTTCTGGTACATAGATAGACTAACATCAATTTGTTATTTGACAAATAAAAGGTAAAAATCTATGCAACCCCTCTAACAACCTTTTTGTTATGGAAACTTGAAGTTTCATTTTGATTCATGCCCTAATACATGAAATAAAGTAATATCATAATTGACTTAATGATATTACATTAGGAAACTAGTAGGAGTGAAATCATAACACATGAAATCTAAAGTTGAGACATGACCCAGCTTTTCCAGAGAATACACAAATTGTACCTATGATCTAGAACCCTTAACACAGTGCAGTGTCCATGGTCTTTGTAAGAGACCTAATGTTGAAGAGAGCCAAATATGCAATCTTAAATGTTTATGCAAGGGTCGCTTGCTAGCTGGTAGTGATAGTTTACTATATGATTATATAAAAACTAAATTCTAGTTCTCCATGCATACATTATGAAGAGAAAAGTGATTTCCTGAAACTTTGCTTTCAAGAATTGAGTTTGTATCGATTCAGCAAGACCATCCTTTCAAGTAGTTACCATTGTCAGAAGTAGCTACTAGACCAATGGTAGTATCGTTATCCTGTACAGATTCATATAAAAAATTGTAATAGAGTCAGGTAATGGTAATATGAATAGGTATCATGTGGTTCATGACTATAGTGGAAACTCAACATCTGTGGGAAAAGCAACTCACAACATAGAAGCATAACATAAAATAATGGTGACTAGCCAACATTTGTTGCACTATTTTTTTCCAGACAACATTATTTCTAGCAAGCCATAGATTATAACAACTAGTAATAAAGATGTTAAATGAAGAAGTATTTTTTGAGTGTCCTACTGAAAACTGTGAAGGGAAACCACCTACAAAGAATGAAGGTATACCATTTTGAATTTGTATTTGTTGCCAAAATGATTTAGCAACTGAACAATCACGTAGCACATGTAGAACCAAATTTTAAATGTTTGGACAAATAGAGAAAGACTGATATGTAGTCATATGGTGTTGCATTCTCCTAGACTGTGTTAGTAATGCTTCATGTGCTACCAACCAAACAAAAAATTTCAATTTCCTAGGGATTTTCAGCTTCCAAATCACATTCCAAGGCCCAACCTACTTCCTAGTTTTTGGTTTAATAATTACTTCATATGTAGACTTAGAAGTAAATCTACCAAAACTAGATGGATCCCAAATCCAAGTGTCATTAGGTGGAATAATATAATCAACAAGTAAACTTGCAATGCTCGTTGCAAAATGAGTAGGAAAAGAGTTAATAAAATCAAAGTCCCAAGTATTCATATCAGTAATCATTAAAGATACTTGTATATCATGAATATTCTCCAGGATAGGTTGAAGAATGATTTATAATTGATTTGTAACTCTAGGAATTCAATTATCATACCAACCGAAGTAGCACAGCCATTACCAATCCCTCTTACTGGATTAGATTTCATAAGATTCTATAGTGAAGCAACTATTCAAAAAAAAGGGCGTGCCACGATAACCACGTTGTGGTAGGAAGGGTTCATATTTATGATTTAAACCTTCTATCAAACTGCACTTTTAGTCTTAATGAAGTTTGTATGTAGATTCAATGACAAGTGCCATATTCCATTCATTCACAGACTTAATGTCGAGACCACCATTTTGTTGTGTAGATAACACTTTCTCCCAAGCAACTAATTAGAGAGAAATATGTCACTAGTATCTTCTCCATATAAACCACCTCAATGTAGCATTATTTTATCATAGAAGGATATAGCTAGGATTGAAGTCTACATTGTGCAAGTAGGAATAGTAGAAAGAACAGACTAAGCTAGGTTTAAGGTTCTTGAAGCCCATCTTGATGTTTGATTCTGAATCTTATCCTATATGAATGCATCTGTTTGCTTGGTGACCCTTCCATGTAAAATAGGTACACTCAAATACTTTCCAATATTTATCGTTTCAATCATGCCAGTAATAGAGAAAATGGTAGCCCTTAATAGTTGTGGTATTGAAGTTGTAAAGTAAATGACTATGATAAGCTGGGCTTTTATCACCCCTCATGTATGTTCTATTCACTTCACCTTCACTCTTTTACTTAAGTCTTAAACTCAATTTCATGATCAAATATGTTTTAATACTTGATTGATTTGTCTTAAGTACATGTGTCTTGTGGTGAAATCCAATTTAACTTAAAATCTAGCTTTCAAATATATTACACATTACCTATTCATATCAATTTTTATCTCTTAAATGATATTATTTTTATCCTAATCGTGTTTTTCTGAGATAGAAAATACTCTCATGTTTCTAAGACATCTAATTTTTCTCAATTATGAGCTTGGATTGGAATGTTATGCTCCTTTGAAATCACATCAATTTAACCTTGTTTTAACTCATTTGAATCGTTTTTAACCCTTATTGTACCCAAGATTGGGTGCATGCACGTGACCCATTTGCATTCCTCTTTTCGTTGGCTATCCAGATGCAACCTTGATAACCAATCATATGCCTTGCTTCCAACATTTGCAAACTCGGGCCCATGGATCCCACAACCTCATATCTGAACCCTATCTAACGGCCAACCTAGAGTCTTCTACCTCCATACAATGGATGGAGTCCTTGGTGTCAAGCTTCACATACTACCCCTCGTGCCACCATTTTAACTCAAGTTAAACCTGCTTTCTTCTATAAAAGCACCTTCCCTACTATTTCCCTCTCTTTCCTTCTTTGTTCGCAAACCCTAACACCCGAAATTGTTCCTTCTTCCGATTCCTTCTTATGACAGCAATGTTGCCTATTGTGAGTTGATCTTTCACCTAATGAGCCTACATGGTGCTTTCTTAGACTAGATTTGCCCCCACGGTGTTGTAGCGAGATCGGGTGGCCACCTCTTTAGACCCGTTGCGGTTTGGAGCTCACCTTTGCTCAGGCTCCAATGAGCCACACCGCGCTCACCGTTGTGTTGATACATGTCCAAGGAGAAACAAAAAGAGAGCAGTGGGAAGCAGTTCGTGGTGTCTATGAAGTGCTCATGATAGATCTTTGAAGTGGCCAGTAGCATTGGGCATCCATAGGCAGTTGGGGTGTTATCCACCACAGGTACGGCCGAATTTCCCTATCCTCAGCCCATTTGAGGTATAAACTCTAATAAAAATCCTATTAATGAGTCTAAACATCAAAATGCCATATCTTTCTTGTCCCTAAACCGAATACCATGATGCAATACACAATTTTGATTAGAAAATATTTATCTTTCTAGTGATTCTAATATCTATGACTAGTTTTGCATGACTCATCCCTGATTTAGTAAATATGATTCCTTTATGATCTTTGGAGTAATAATCAATCTTAATCATGTCCTTCATCTTTCATTAATGGCCCTTATCTACTCCAATCCACTAAACTAGTAATCTTAGTTTATTTTATTGTGTTTGACGACTTGGACCATATAAATGCACCCTAATGAATATCTTGACCCTGTATGGCTATCCTTGCTCTAAAAATGGCTCATTTTTGTGCTTATATGAGACAACTTTCTCATATATACAACGTTGTCCCAATATATCATCATACAAGGTATTGAACTTCTAAATCAGTAAACTTTGGTATGTCTTGAACTATGAGATAACCTTTTTGCATACTTAGCTTTATAAATGGTTTTATTTTGCATTAACTTTTACAGCTACATCTTGAACCTTATATAAGTTTTGACCAATATTGATTATAACAATATATGTGACCTCAAATCAATAATCGTGTTACTTTATGTGACTTAAATTGCCATGATCTTATATAACTTTCCATGATTACCTTTTAAAGTCTCAAAATACCTACTTTTGTACACTATTAACCTAGTATGGCTAGTTAAGATCTTTCATGTCTAAACCATGATTACGATCTAACTCTCATCCTTCCCCTATTATCAAATTAGATATTTATCTTTTATTAATAACTCTAATAGTTTGGATGGTTCACCTAGCTCTAGAGCTCAATATTGATCATTGGACTATGTTGGATAATTAAATACACGTTTGGAACCTTGGAACTAAGTAAATCTAACTGAAGACTAGTTCTAGGGGGGGACATCCTAATGACCCTATATGATGCTTATCTTATCAAACCATAGTGATATGAGACTTTATGTTGTATCTATGTACATCCTAGGTCCATGTTGGATTGGGCCTTTTCTTGGAATCTTACTCAAGAATCATAACTTGATCATTACTCATAAGGTACGTGTAATCTCTTGACCCTACTATGATATTGTCTTATTTGTACGTTTTCGCATACGAATGTTTGGATAGATAATTATTTGTTTGAGCTATGTTCCTATGGTTATTATTTTCATGTTTGATTATACTATGTTAAAAACCATGAACATCATTTAGAGAAATCCATTATATAGACTTGTGCACCTACTTGAAGTTTTGGGGTAAGGATACAAGGTTGAGCACCTTACTTGACATGTCACGATAAGGTGGACTACTATGATACAAGGGTTAGATCTTAGTGATGGCCTTGAGGTCCCTTAAGGATAAGTTTAGTTAATATTTAGCACCCTTGTAGACTCTTCCGATGGGAAGTTAGTCAGACTCTTCCAATGTGAAGTTCTTCTGATGGGAAGTTAGTCAGACTCTTCCGATGTGAAGTTACTCAAAAGGCCTATTGTTGATATAATGGATAAATAAATTTAAAACATAGTTTTTATAAAACAATGTTATTAAGTGTTCCTACCTTGTTTTCAATTCTTTCTTATTATAATATTTTTAGCCACACAACCTTTATGTACTCTTATGTATGTCCTTGCATGTTTTTCATAGAATACTCGATCCACTCACATTGATATATTTTGATTATTAAATTTGTAGTTTCCAAATGAATATTCACTGCACTCTAGACTCTAAGATTTGAAATGAAACAACTATGGGTGTTCTTGATATAGAAATGGATACATATCTCTTATCTCCATGTTTAGTACTTGTTATCTCTTAGTTTTGTTATTTCCTTTTCATATATATTGTATGTGTGACAATGACACTTTTATGTGTAGAAATAGTTTGACAAGACACATTTGCAAAGTCTTTGAAATATTTCTCAATTGATGTAATATGGTGTAGATTAGCATTTGAAAATAATATTATGTTATCCAAAAATTCATCTTGTAATAACTCAGGTCCTTGTTGAGAGAGCTTTAGAGGTTTCCATAGTTTATAAACAACCTTCATAGAAGTAAACTCAACTGATTTAAGAACACTACCAAAAATATAAGGAAATAAGGAGTTCTCTGCCATGCCCCCCTAGTTTCTTTAAACCTTCAAGTTTTCCTCCATTCCAAGCAATGTTTACGTGTCCACCATAAATTGAGTTCATGATATATCTTATGACATTAAATGGGAGTCCAGAAGAAGTTATGGTATCAAGAATAAATCCCATTTTAAATTGACATACACTTTAAAAAAATCTATTTTAATCACCATATACTTACCAAGTAAAGGTCTTCTCATATTATGTAGCAATTCCTGAATTAGAATGATATATTATTGCTAATAAGACGTCAGACAAAAAACTAGATTGAGAAGAGTCTACCTAGGAATCTAGATAAGGCTACAACTAATTCATGATAATCAGGGATACTAGTTTTAGTGTTGTGTTATTCAAAGATATTGGTCTTAGATCAATACATAACTGAGGGTGAGGGAATTTTTGGAAGGAGAACTAGCATTGCATTATCCTATGATGGGGGTAAAGGATAACCCATCATCTTAGAATGTGTAGTTCTTATGAGACAATGTTTAAAAGTATCCCAAATGGGGGATAAGGAACTCAAAATCTATACCATCGGGGTTGACATCTTCATGTTTCCCCATGGATTATAAAGTGTCTAATATTTTAGGTTTAGTTGGTAAGATCACCATATGAGAAGCTTGTTCAGTTGATAGAAGGTGTTGCAAGTGAGAATCTGGTGCGTTTCTCCTAGGGTCACACACTAATCTATTGAATGGTGACTAGATGCAACCCCAAGAGGTTTTCAAACACATTGGGTATCTTTCAAAATTTATAAATCCCTAATTGGCTCACTCACATAGACTAACACACTTATGCTCAAGCACAAGGGGTCGTGTTTTAGCATAGGAGGGTGGCAAGTTAGGGGTCAAACCCAAGAGAGAAAGGGGGTAGCAGATCTAGGTTAGTTTTGGGTTAGGTTCCTACTGTGGAGTCTAGGGTTGAACGATTTGATGGTGAACAAGTAAGAAATTAAAGGAGAACAAACAAGATCAAAACATGAACTAACCCTAGGAAGTTAATAGTAATGAAAAAGAGAAGGCAAGTTATGCCAGAAAGGAACAAACTACACTAAAGCAAGAAAGAAGACATCTACGCTACACTAGGCTAGCAAACTAGGAAAAAGAGAAATTAAAGACCTAAAGTAACAAGAACAAAGCAAGAACAAGACAAGAACCTAACTAAGCAAGTGAAGAGATAACTAAGCTAACTCTAGCTAAGCAAGAAGGAAATTAGGGTTTTAATGCAACTAAGAGAAGTGTGGGTTGTTTGGAGGAATGCACTTGTCAATTGGGTTGGGGGGTAACATGTTAACATTATACTTTTGTTTAGATAACCAAACCAAACACCAAGATAGAGGCTAATGAATTTCCCTAAACTACTAATTGCCCTATAACCTCCTACTCACCCTAATGAGGCTCAACTGGGTTAGGGTTTAGGTGGAATTCAATTATGGTTTAGTAAAGTCTAGGTTTCTAGGATAGGAATTCCTAGGGTAATTATGGTCTGAGGGTAGCAATGTAAGGTGGAAGTGAGGTTTTATACCTCACATCACCCACATTCTAGCATTGGGAAGGCTCCAAAATAATTACACTAAATGATTCTATACTATCTACTTAGATCTCTCACCTAGGTGTTGGAGAATTGATTAGGATGTAGGAAGGTGAATAGCTAACTAGGGATCCATTAATTGGAATTAGGAGCAATCCACAAAAAGAGCCACATATAAGAAATATCCTAGAATCCTAGGTGATTTCAAGCACAAACCACAAATCAATTCATGAAAAATGAGATAGAAATAGAACATAATCATTACCAAATGAAATCATAATGTTTACATTTCATTCCTCCAACATGGTGTCAAAGTAACATTTTGAGACCCAAACAACCCACTAAGGGTCCTAGCTACTCATAGAATAAGAAAATACAAGAAGGAAGAAAATTGAGTAGAGGAGTGAAATCCATGATGAGCTCAGTGAAGACTCCTCCTTCTTTACCTCCTAGAAGAAGTAGCTTGATCTACTTCCTCCAAGGTAGGTGTACGACATGGATATATGGTGAAAAGTGGTCAAAACACTAGAAAACTAGGTTTTTGGTTGTAGAAGTGGTAAAATGGAGGTTGAATGAGGTGGGAAGGAATGTGAGGGGAAATGGGGAGGCTAGACTAGTTGTAGGGTAGCTATCCTTCATGCTAGATCCACCATCCAAGTATATATAGGTGGTGGGGAAGCACTAGGTTACATGGGGGAGGGGTAAAATGGGAAGTGTAGTGCAAAATGGCTGCTAGGGTTGTATGTAGTACGGTCGTGCTGGGAGTGGGTGAGAATGATTGTGCTGGACTGGAACGGGCAAGGTGGAATTTGACAAATGTTATAGGGAAATTTTGGGAAATTGGAAGGCTAGTGGCATGATCGTGGTAGTCACCACGGTCGTGGTGGGGCATTGGCAGCACAATTTTATTGGTCACCACAACCGTGGAGGCTTGAGGAAGTGCTTCCTGTTCTATGTGAAATCGTCATTCTAAATTGTTGGCAAAATGGTCGTGTTGGGTCATGGTAGAATGGGCATGCTATGTTGCACATCCATGTTGTTGACTTTAGTTCTTCAAAATTTGACTATTTGATTGTTACATAGGCTAGCACCGTCGTTTGTGGTGCCACGACCATTCTTGTGTTTGTATCAACTCTTATCTCTTGTAATTTATGTTTCCTTGGACATCTTTGCTTTAATTGATCGTTAGCCACTAAGGGTAGGTTGAGGGAGCCTTGGACTTCAGATTGGGCCTCTCTAAGGGTAGATATACTCTAGGATCATTCTTTCTCTCTCTCTTCCATCCAAGCATGGTCCAAATACCTAAAAAACATGCAAATAACATCCATAAGTTCATTTGACACAAATATGCATATTGGAGGAATAACATACAAACTAATAGGTACAAATGTGATTGAAGTGCAAAAAGACACAAGATGGAGCCCTAAAATAGCACTGCATCGCCACCCCAAACTTAAAACATACTTGTCTTCAAGTGTTCTCCAACTCAATCTCTCTACAATTGTTTCACAATCAAGAAAAGACAATTGCAATGCAAACGATGAATATTGACCAAATGGGCTCAATGATTTCTAGGTACATGCATTCCACACTCTCCCTCCTCTTTCACAAACCAATCATGATTAAAGCACTAGCATGCAAACTTCAAATATAGAGCATAAAAAACACAATCAATCCATATGACAGTCATATAACTCCAGGTAAACCGTTTCATGGTGGTGAATATAAAAATGACTAATTTTGTAGTTTTATATTCATGATTTCAGTCTCATATGTCCATCCATACTAAGTAACCCACGTGGCTACAGAAAAGGGAAAAAATAGCTAGGTTTGACATTTCCTAGCTTAATGGGAATGCAAATGGAAGAAAGGATTGTGGTAAGAGATTGGAGTGTTATAACACTTATCATTTCTTTATTTAGATGCTCCTACATAGGAGAATCTTTTATTTTCTATTTTTCTTTTTCTTTTTCTTTTGCCCTTGGTGTATCTAGGGAATATAGTAATGCAGCAGAGGAATATAGATATGACCACCCCATACTTTTGGATGTGGCCAAGGATGAATATGTGCACTTTGGCATCTTTTCATGGAGAGAAGAGGTAAGAAGATGATAGACTAAAAGTGAGTCAAAGAGGGGTTACTAGTATGGATTTCAATATGATATCTCCTACCATAAAGCTACTCCAACAATTTCATCAAACAATGACATACCACATGAATGAGCAATATTGAAATGACACTTCTATCGTAAGATTTTACAAATCTATGAGTGTTTGTGGCATTATTAAATCACAATTCAACCAAATAGTTCACAAGCATGAGAGAGGTGGTTCACATGTAAAAAGTCAAAATTGAGGCCCTTTCGGAATAAACCATGATAATTCACTTGCAGTTGTCAACAACCATCATTTTCAATCCAATAACTAGAGATTGAGCCAAAACATGCTTTTTGGGCAGAACATTCTAAATTTGGGAAAAATTGACCAAAATAGTGTTAATTTTCCTTCAATCACATATAATCCTATATTATGGAGCTAAAATCAAGACGCAAACAAATACTAGCTATAAACATGCAAAAATTAGAAAAATCTACATGATATGCAATGCATGGCAAAAAATAGCAAATTTTTTGAAACTTACATAAAAATTGCAAGAAAGAAAACCTCATTTCATGAAAGTATGTAAAAATGGTAAAATCTAATCTAGATAGCAGGAGAGAAAAAAAATAAATGGAAGGATTAAATGAAAATAGAGTGAAATGAGGGCATACCTCCCTACTACCTAGAACTTTTGAATCATGCTATCCTCAACATCAAACTAAAGTATAGGAGTGATAGGGTAGATGACCATGGCTCCTACAGTGACCCCAGAGGTGTTCCTCCTTGTAGTGGAGGATGCATGTAGTAACTACCCCAGTAAATTGTTTATGAAGGTGGATAGGAATCCTGGTAACCTGACAGTGAAACCAACCAGTCTCCCCCCATTGGGGTTCCTTTGAACTTGGGCATGCTAGAAGTGATACGAAAGGTTGATATAATGGTGCATCTACTAATGATCTAATCATAGTGCATCATGTGTATGTGGAAAACCCTCTTATGCACTCATGATTTTGTCATGAGTGCTCTGAATACCCTCCTGTGCACCCATGATGTTGCCCTAAGTCCTCTAAATACCCTCTAGTTGTGCATGTATAGTCGACATGTCATATACGTTCATTGTGGGTTGTTGTGTCACCTCTACCTCCTGTATCCTCACATTGTGGTGCCTCTCTCTGCTCCACCGTCCTCCACCACTCAGTGGCTTCCTGTGACTCTCCTAATCCCTCAAGTAAAATCTCTGGCTACTATAACGTATCCTGAGGGTTCTCCTCTTCCTATCTCCTCATTGTATCCAAGAACTATGGAGTAGGGCCATACTCACCTAGGAGAGTTTCAATATGGTATGGTAACTCTAGTGAGATGCCTACATATGGGGGTAGACCTAATATATGATTTTTAGAATAAAAATTTCTATCATAGAAGAATGGACAAGATACTTTAGGTCCACCAACTTCCCCCCTGCCTTGGTGTATCCAGAAACATCATGACCCAGGGAAATGGAAATGGACATCACAATTCCTCCCATAATGAATGAATTTTTATTCTTGGATGGGTCTGTCCTTAAATGATCAATCAATAGTGCACCCAGGTTCACATGCTTACCCTTTGTCATCCAACCCAAGACACACAAATCTTTCTTTATATGACTCCCTTGATTTACATATCTGCCAAGAATGGTGTTTGCAAGAACTTTCTGAACATAGGGAATGAATATATTATGAAACAAACTTGTCTTTGACTTCCTTGCTAAAAAATCATGGTGACACATGAATGCCTTCCACAAGACAATGTAACTAGCACTGCTGCAATGACCACATTTGTGCTTGATTGGTAAACTAGGGTTTACCTGAATGATTACATGCTTGATTAGATTGAACATAGTTTAGACTTGATTAATGATAGTAGATCAATTGTGATGTATCAAACCTAAGAAGAAACTCTAACTATGATTTTAGTTTGAAGAATTAGGGTTTGAGAAATGTAAACCCTAATCAGCAAAAATTAGGGTTTTGATAGTACATGAATATGGAATTTGATCAGGATAGTAGTGTGGTAAATGATTTTTCTTATTTTCTACATATTTTTTTTAATTGAATTTTGGATATGATATTTATAACTCAATAATTCATATTGGAAAAAAAATCAGAATATTTGAGTGTTCTTTGAATGTGGTTCTCGGTCGAACTATACTTTGACCAAAATACTGACAGAGTGTTTTTCAGTAGTGTGGTGTTTTATTTTTATTTATTTATTCGTAACTCCAAATAATATGAAATTTTAATTTGAGATCCAAAACTCAATCATAAACAACTTATAAAAGTTTCAAAATTTTTGGATGCGTTTAGACCTTATCAGTAGTTGAATTACAGTAATATTTTTATGACAAAACATTCAGCTAAAATAAGAGAAAGTATAGTGAGGGGTCAATGTGCAATTGACCCAAGTAGCTCAATTTATCTATATGGTCAAACTAACACACTAGCAGATATCATAATTCGTGATTCAATCTAGAGAAATGAAATCCTAGAGAGAGGGAGAGTTAGGGTTTGAGAGGAAAAAGTGATGGAGATGCTGACCTAGGGTTTTACGGTCTGAGGAATGATGAAATCAAGTAAGTTTAGCTTCTTTGCATAGACTTTAATGGTGAATCTTCTCTCACATATCAATATTCCGTCCCACCTATGATTTGATCTGAAATGGTGTCAACACTTCCCCTTTTCTCACTCATTCTTCATAATCCCTCATTTTTAGGGTTTCTGAGTTGAAAGGAAGAAGAATCGGGTAAATTGCTAGGGATTTTATATGAGATCGAGATTTTCAGGGATTAGCTGCATTTTTAAGGTGTTTTCACACCTTAGGGTGAGTGGGAACTTCCTTTAAATAGTATATTGCATGAAAATTTGTTAAATCATACATAATCTTTAATTGTTTAGTATGCGACTACAAACCCTGAATTGTGTGTTTGATCTAAGTTGTTGCAAAATGATATGAAGTGGATTCTTCCTCTGTTTGGATGAATTTCAGATGATAAAATCATATTAGAAATGTATAAAATACATCCTAATGAGAATTCCTTAAGTATTCATAGAGGTTAAAAGAGTAAACTGAAGTATACAAAATTTGTCTATCACTGAAATTTTTTGTACAAGTAAATAGAGAAAATTGCTTATCTAGATCCCCATGGTTATGAATAATTGTTTATCCAAATTCATAGTACATATATGTCAGATACTATCTTGGATTTCATTCAAAGTGAATAGTGTTTGTTTGATATCTCAGTAAAGAGGGTGAAACCCTAGATGTGAGGAAAGTTGGATATTTGCGAATAGATATCGTGAAATCCATTTGAAGGGATTTTCTTGACATGATAGACTTTATTTATTCAATGTTATTATTGATGCATGATATCCTAGTGACTGGCATGGAAACCCAAATTCAACTCAATTCCAAGGTTTCATACATATATTGATTTTATATGATTTGTTGATAGTAGTCTTTATTCAATGAATGTTTATGTCACATGAAATTTTTATGGGAGCCATATGAATAAGTTGTTTCCTAGTGAGAGGCGACAAGATGTGTGATGGCCTTTTGGGACATGAGAATACTTGTACAACTAGTGAAATGAATTCCTTGGTCTAAGGACCTAGAGGTAATGGTTACCTATTACAGAGGTAACAATGCTATGTGATGATCTATGGGTTTAAATACCCAGATCCAGTAATCATGATAATGATGTGAAGGAATGAGAATTCCCAGAAATGTGATAAGGGATTGAGATCCCAGGAATCATGTGTTTTACATATTTGAAATGTATTCCATAGATGTATTAAACCTTTCTTTGTATAATTTGTGGTGATTAAATGAAACCTTAAGGGTAGGGTGTTCAATCAATCAAGTATTGTGATATCAATGTTCTCAGTTATTAGTAATAATTCTTGTCATGATAAGTAATTAACTCTTAATTGAGTTATGAGATGCACAACTCAAGATTTGGGTTGATATGCATGATTCTAGTGTGTATGAGCCAAGTGGACATGCAATCTATTTATTTAAGAATTTTAGTCTCCCTACATGTATACTATGTTGATTACTCAGTATGTTACAGTGTTTTGAATATACTTATCTGCAAGTTTAGAATGATATACATGTTGCATTATAACTTCAAATAAGTAGACATGACACCATAGAGATACCAGTGTCGAGTATAAGTACGAGAAGGGTACAATGTAGAAAGAGCTTTCTAGGAATAATAAAATAATAGACTTAGGATCCATGAACACCGTATAACCCCTATGTGAGGTTTTCTCCTTCGGGTTGAAATGACCTAAACCTAGCAGCATCTAGTATACAGGGTTCATAACGTGTTCTCAGGTGGCACGGGGGATGAAGCCCTAGTGGAGTCTCATTAAATTATAGTTTTTAGTATCCAACATCAACTAGAAGTCCTGGTGGCACTAGAGTATAAAAAAGCCAAGAGGTGTCTTGACTCTCCCCTTGTGTGCTTAGGTTAGAGGAGGGGTCCAGTTTATGCCAAAGAGCCATTTCCCTGTTGCAGACCAGGAGAGTAGTCAGACTTAGCATTTCCTAGGTGTGTCCGCTAAGTCTTATATGGTGTGATTGTAGTGCACTACGAGTCTTCATAAGTAGAGTACACTGCATATGATCATGGCATAATTAAATGAATGAGAGGTCAAACAAGTGTGCATAGTTATTCAATTATTCTTTGTATGTTTCTGAATTATTAGTTCTCTTTATGATCAATCAATCATTTCATATATTGATTCAATCTTATAGATATTTAGAGTATCCTACCATATTTATGATTATTAATTATTAGACTCTCTAAAGCT
This sequence comes from Alisma plantago-aquatica, assembly GCA_963693085.1. Classification (NCBI taxonomy): domain Eukaryota; kingdom Viridiplantae; phylum Streptophyta; class Magnoliopsida; order Alismatales; family Alismataceae; genus Alisma; species Alisma plantago-aquatica. The sequence continues at coordinate 1,001,889,967 of OY856412.1, forward strand.
TTCTATTTCTATAATTGATATCAATTGCCCAAAAGTATATTTATAATTATATCAGTGCTTTAGACTGTATCTTTGAAGTACTCATTCATTGAGCGAGTAGGCTCACCCCTCTACTCAATTTTTAGGGATATCACATGGACTTGAAGAAGGTCATTGCATCAGAGTAGACCTGCCACAAGAGTTAAGTCTGAGTATAGTTAAGTTCAGTCGGTCCTTGTCACTCTAGATCCTTGTAAAGAAATAAGAGAGAGTTGTAAATGATGATGTATAACATTATTCCTCTTTTAGCAATATGTGCAAATCAGCAAGTCTCATGTTCTTAAAAGTATGAGGAACATAATGAATGTTCATACATGCATTTTTGCTGTTGAAATCTGATTAGAGAAATCAATGTTTAGATTCCCTTGTAAAGTTGGTTTATGTGGTTCAATGTGAGAAAACAAAGAGTTTTGAAAGAGAATAAAAAGTTAAGGGAGATCGTTTTATTACGTTAAATCGTCAATTTATGCCCTAATCTCATGATTAGTGGAAATTGTGAGATCAGGGTGTAACAACTTGGTATCAGAGCTTAACCTGAGCTATCAGTGACCATTAAGTTAGTAAGTTAGAGTCATAATTTTGGCAGATAGGAGATGTTATGATGTTAGCTCTGGGGATTTGAGTATTTGCATATCCTGGCTCGGTATCTGAGTACTTGGATCAACCAATACCAAGATACTATGTCTATTCTTTCATGTATAACCTGGCCAGGTATACAGTGGAAGGATGGTCTAGAGAGTGACCCTAGAAATATTAGGGTTAGAAACAAGATAAGTAATATGAATTAAGAGCATAAATATAAAATGAGATAGAACTTTAATTTCATATTGTTGTTTTATTGGAGATGAATAGAAAAGCTCTTATATGTTTGAATTCAGATATTCAATATTTTGAGATATATATGGGTCTTTAAGATTTGTTGTACACTATGCAGTTGTAGCATTTATTGATGACATTCTTTGTATCAAGTAGACTAGAAATGATCTTTGAATGAGCTTTCCTAAGTGGATAAGTTTCCTTCCATACATTTGAGATGAATAGGAGTTGAGTAATCCTGAGTAGCTCTTAGCTTCAGGACTGCAGGTTCAGCCTGGTCTGGATGGTAGGATGCATTACTGGGATCTAATGACTCCTATTGGTAACATAAAAAGAGTAAATTCTAGGTAGATTAGATCCAAATTCTAGTATGAATGTATATACTCTAAGATTTTGAAGTATGAGGGAAAGACTGGGATAACTAAGAATCAGTTGGAATGGATATCTGAGATCCAACTTTGGGGCCTCATTTGAGAAATCCTTAATTGAGAATAAAGGAACACGATGTAAGGTATAAATTAAGTTTAATGATTAATATTATATGAAATATGGAAAAGATATGAGAAAAGTATGTAAGGGCCAAGGTAGTAAGAATCAATCATGAGGAATGGATTATATAACCGAGTATAATGTATTTATGTACTCCAAAGAAAGGGAAAAATAGAAGAAAAGAGTTAAGTGTACGATAAGTAAATATAAGTGAAGAGTCTTCATAAGATTTAAAGTAAAGAGAATTAGATAAATATATAAATCATAAGACTAGGATAAGAACCTAAGTTTATAAAAAGATAAATGTTGGAAATGATGAGCTTGATTAAGGAAGGAGGGTTATGTTATAATTGAGAGCATGGAATGTATAACTTTATTAATAAGTTTAATACATTCATGCTTACTACCTTTGGATTCCAAGTCTATATAGAACAACAAACTAGTTTCTAAAAAAAAGAACAAAAGTGTAGCTTAACAAAATGAATGAGTTATACAGAGGTAGACTACATTCAGGAAGGAAAAACTTGATATAAGAGAAACTATGTTTCACCCATGCATGAGCCATTTGATTTAAAATGAAGGATATGTAATGTATTAAACATGAGTTGAAACTAGTAGAGATATTATTGATTTGGAATTTCAACTTCACATTAGTAGAAGGATAAAAAGAAATATGTGCAACATGGTATACATGATCATACACATGAATAAGCAATATGATCATAAGGGAAAAGTAGAAGTTAAAGATAACATGTGGAAGAGTATTATATGGTAAGAGGATCATAGAAAGTAAGGAAGGGTTTGAAGTATAGTGGAGTAATATAGATTATAAACGAAAGAGGTTAGGAGATTCAATCAAGTGCTAGTTAGTCAAGTATCCTTGTTGATAACTAATTAAAGCTACATATGACAAATGTATTAATGGGATGTTTGAAGATAAGAATTCTAAGTCTTAAAAGCGTCTTCTCTTCCATGTATTACTTAATGAGAGGAATGTGGGAATGAAGTGATAAGTAAATGAATCATATTTGATGCATAACCACCATGGTAGAGGCATCTAGTGAATGCAATAATGACACACAATATGATGATGAAACCCTAGAAGGGTAAATTGAGAATGTAATCTATCTGAATGGCCAACTAAGATGAAGGAAATTCAATTGATAAGATAAGGAAGTGTGACGCCTCGATCCCCGTGCCATCTCTAATGACCCTGGAGACCGAGGAGTCACCCTCGGTAAACCACCCTTAACTTTTTCTTTTCCTAATCACTTAAAATTATCTTAAAGGAAAAATCTTTTAACTTAGAATAAATTGAAACCTTACTAACTATGGAAGCAACTACTATTTACATTACTAGATACATAAAGTAGATTTACACGTCATATTACAATTTTCATGTGGAATATAAAGCACATCGGATAACTTAAAACTAAACTACTTATTACATTACATTCTCTCTCTACTACACCACATGCCCAAGGACCGAGGGGAAACGACGAAGAGACCTGTATCTAACTACAAACTACCTTCTAAGAACTTGGGTGATACGATCCTTCAGCTTCCTCATGCTGATGCTAACCTGAAAAATGTTCCAGTAGGTTGGTGAGCTACTGGCTCAGTGAATAGAATTTCACCCAATCATCGCAGATAACTCATTTTATGATTATTAATTGGAATAAAAAACTAGATAATACTACATTGATCAGATCTAAACAATATAATTTAAACGACATGAGGTGTCAACATTTCATTAAGAAAACAACTGCTGCAAAGTTTTAGATACGATTAAATAAAAAAGAATACTAAAATTTCATTTAAAGGATAACTGCTATGAAACTAACTCAAATCTTTCTTAACTCTTTAACTTATAAGAAACTCTGTGAACCTATATGAACATATTTTATCTTATGCCCTGATCATATGCAGTGTACTCTACATATGAAGACTCATAGCAAAGTACAATCTCACCGTACAAGACTTAGCTGACACCCCAGGATAGCTAAGTCTGATTACTCTCCTGGTCTACAACATGGAAATTGGTTCTCTGGCCTTGACACTCCTATTGTGATGTAAACTGGACTCCTCCTCTAACCTGAGCATATACGCAGAGAGTCAAGCAACCTATTGGCTTTTATGTACTCTTGTGCCACTAGGACTTCTGGTTGATGTTGGACACACTTTTTTGTATTCTAGTTCCACCATGACTTCTGGTTGATGTTGGACACTACAAACTATAACTTAAGGAGACTTCCACTAGGGATTCATTCCCCGTACCACCTATTGGTATGTTCCAACCCCCGTATACTGGATGCACCGCCAGGGTAGGTCATTTCATCCCTTAGGCTCAGACTTCTCATAGGGTTTCTACGGTGTTAGAGCCCTTAAATCTATTATTTCACTAATCTTAGAAGACTCTTACTAGATTGTACATTTCTATTACTTATACTCGACTCTGGTATCTCTATGGTATCATGTCTATTTACATGAACTTTATAACACAACATGATTATCATTCTAAATTAGACAGAGAAGTTTATTCAAACCAGTGAAAAATACTAAATAATCAACATATTGTACTTGCAGGCAGATTAAAATTATTAAATAAATAGATTACATGTCCACATGACATTTATAAACTAAATTCATGCAATTGAACCTCTTAATACACTAATAAGAGTTAATTACTTGATACATGAAAAATCACCAGTAACATTTGTAAATTATCTGCAATTCCTAGAAAAACATACACATCAACCCAAATCCTAAGTTGTGCCTCTCATAACATAATTAAGGGTTAATTACTTATCATGACAAGATTTAATATTAATTATTGGGAATTTCTAATAATAACCTTGAGAAATGTGCCAATTTTTGTTAAGACTGAACCACTCACAATAAATATAATAGGGAGCGTGCAACTAGGTTTCCATTGGCATCATCATGTCATCGTCATTTCTTTGAAATCGTGCATCTAGTAAACTACTAGAATCATAAAATCTGGATTTATTCCCAAACTGTACAACTATTGTAAACCCTAGGTTCGTGTGCTATTGTATTCCACTTTTAATCTAAGAAATTTAGGGTTTAATCAATCATATGGTTCCAGTAATCCAAATCACTCATATCAAGCAATTATTGTCATGCAAACATAATTAAGAAATTCATGCAAATTAGAAATCCGGTGATGCCGACACTACACGGCACTTGGGTAAGCGTTGTTACCCACGAATAACACTGATTCAACCAAAAACACCTGATTGTTGGAGTTATATGTGCTTAATGAGTGAAATTATACTCACAGCGATTCGAGACGTATGAATATGACTGAAACGCATCTGAGGCCAGTTTTCGGGCATGAGCAGGGTCTTCTTATAGCACACACAACTTCTTGATTTGGGTGTCTCTCAATGTTGCTTCATGCTTGGACCTCAAAGACGAGCTAATGGCATCGTTCCTTGGTGCTGCCTCGCGCCCAAGGTGGTACAAAGCCACGGCTGCAGCTGCTACTGCTCAGACTGGCTGGGCCACTGCCCTTGCTGCTTGGGCACCTCTCCTTGGTGGATGGGCGCCGCTTCTTGGTGTTTGAGGTGAGGAAGAAGGTCGGAGATGCGTTGCTGGACGTTGGCCGACGCTAAGGGGCCAAGACACCCGCCCTTTTCTCCCAATCGTGGCTGCATGATCTGTTGTTGCTGGGTGCCGCACCTACTACTGGTCGGCCGCCCAAGAAGGTAGTTGGGTCGAGGATGGAGGGGGAAGGTATAGGAGGAAGGGGCACCACTGAAGCAACAGTCTTAAGCCCCAAATCAGTCATCGTTGTTGTTGCTAGCTCTAAGTCATTGTTGTTGAATGGGGCCAACGCTGCTGCTATTTGGATGGTTGTAACGTGCCGCTAGGGCAAGGGAAAGGTGAAGGAAGGAAGGGGAAGAATGTGGATAAGGGTGAGCACAACTGTCGGAGGTGAGGGTGCTTGAATCGGCCGCCGATTTCCCCCCTAGCTGCTGTAATCAGGGCTGCGGCTGTGAGGCGGTGTTGGGCGTTGCACCAAGGGGATAGATCAGGGGAGGGGATAAGGAAAGAAAGGAATTAATAGCCAAAAATTGGGAAAATAGCAGATTAAACCCAAAACCTTCAAACATTCATAACGTTTTCCTTATATATCCAAATCAAATGATTTCTTTTGCAAAATTTCAAGCGTGAAATCCTATACAACCTCAAGGAAAGGAAACAAGCTAATTAGACTGGAACACTAGATCAAAGAACTAATTGCATCTATGAGTACTTAACTCAACTTAATCAACTTAATGATGTATTAAGCATTGTGCTTACTGGTTAATCATGGAGTGGGTCATAACAGGAAGACTTTAGTAAAAATGTGTGAGATCCAAAGTTTGAATTTCAAATTAAGGGAGCAAAGTCACACCACAATAACGTCATGCTACTAATAAAGGGCAAACCCTAGAATGTTTAGAGTTGTAGTAGTTCAAGGGTTATCACTAGTGATTTGACTATGAATACAAGCATCTCTATAAAACAAGATGATAAAATTTGCACTATGAGAAGTAAACTAGCATTGATAGTAATCCTAGCTAATCTGAAAGGTAGATAAATAATATTGAAATGATTTAGAGCAAAGGATAAGAAATAGATTTGAAATATAAGAGGTGTGTTTTGAACAAAAGGAGAAATACAATATGAGTGAAGTGTGATATGAAATAAATTCTTGCAGTAATAGCAAGAATGATGAATAATGTATTCATACCTTATATGTTTCAATTTTAGGGATGTTTAATCTACATGATTAAAATGAGAAGGATAAGTAGAAAAAGTAAGTAGTAATGAATGAGGAGAGAGATAAGAGAAAACAATGGCTTTTAGTAATATGTGAATTTGTTTTTAGAAGTATAATTTGCTGAAGGTATATTATGGAATGTAAATTGGTTCTACGTATGATTTTAGTGTACATGTGCAAGCAATATGTTTAAAGGTGTCTGATAGTTGTAGTCATTCATACCAGTAATCCATCTTAGTATTGTACAATTGTGGTATGGTGATATGGGTTGGATAATGATGGAACAAATGAAGGGTTACCCTAAATAATGTAGTCTTACCTATTCACTCATATGAATAGAAGGGATGATAACCATATTGTATTGATATGTAACCCTAATGAGATATAGCTCGTTATACCTAGCTTTAATGTAACTAAGTTATGGTAATTGGGTATGAATAGTCCTTGAATGACTAATACAATCATGGAGTACTTTGTTACTGTTGTTGAAACCCTAGTATGCTATAACCCAATGGTTACACCTTGAATTATGTGTGGGTTCATACTTGAGAATAGTATGGAATGTGATGGTAATGCTTCACATTCTGCATCCATGATCCAATGGGGATGTCGTTAGTAGTAATGTACAATTGTTGTTGAATCTAGTCTTTAAACTCAAGACTATTTTGCTATTTGAGTTGCACAATAGTAAAATTCAAAAGAACATGGTGGACTCTCTTTCGTGATTTAGAGGTAATACATAACAATAGTACATATTTAGTAGTATGAATTGAGATAGTTGGATCATATTATCGATGTTGAGGTAACACCTCAAGAGTATGAAAATATTGAAATGGTTGTTTCTCTCTCTATCCTATGATTGATTGTGGCATAGAGAATTTGTTTGTTATCATTGGGAACCGTTTCAAACATGTTGTGACTAGAAAAGAAATAAATGACTTAATGTTGAAAACTACATTCAAGTATGAAATACAAGAATATAATGACATGTAAGATTTTAGAAGCTTAAAATAAACTTTGAATATACTTTGTTTGTGTATTTATGCTTCGGGGATGAAACTTTTTAAGGGGGTGAGAATTGCAATGACCACATTTGTGCTTAGGGTTTACCTAAATGATTACATGCTTGATTAGATTGAACATCATTTAGACTTGATTAATGATAGTAGATCAGTTGTGATGTTTCAAACCTAAAAATAAACTCTAACTATGATTTTAGTTTGAATAATTAGAGATTGAGAAATGTAAACCCTAATCGGCAAACAATAAGGTTTTAATAGTACATGAATATGGAATTTCATCAGGATAGTAGTGTGGTAAATGATTTTTCATATTTTCTACAAATTTTTTATTTAATTGAATTATCGATATGATATTGATAACTCAATCATGCATATTGGAGAAAAATTTCAGAATATTTGAGTGTTCTTTGAATGTAGTTCTCGATCAAACTATACTTCGACCAAAATGTTGACAGAGTGCTTTTCAGTAGTGTAGTGTTTTATTTTTAATTATTTATTGATAACTATAAATGAACTGAAATTTTAAATGGATATCTAAAACTAAATCATAAACAATATGTAAAATTTTAATAATTTGTGGATGCATTTAGACCTTATTAGTATATGAATTATAGTAATACTTTTATGAAAGAAGATTCAGCTGAAATAAGAGAAAGTATAGTGAGGGGTCAATGTGAAATTGACCCAAGCAGCTCAATATCTCTATATGGTCAACCTAACATACTAGAAGATCTCATTATTCTTGATTCAATCCAGAGAAATGAAATCCTAGAGAGAGAGGGAGAGTTAGGGTTTGAGAGGAGAAAGTGATGGAGATGCTGACCTAGGTTTTTACGGTTCGAGGAATGATGAAATCTAGTAAGTTTAGCTTATTTACATAGACTTTAAAGGTGAATATTCTCACACATATCAAGATTCCGTCCCTTCTCTGATTTGATCTGAAATGGTGTCAAAACTTCCCATTTTCTCACTCTTTCTTCATAATCCCTCATTTTTAAGGTTTCCGAGTTGAAAGGAAGAAGAATCTGGTGAATTGCTAGGGATTTGATATGAGATTGAGATTTTCATAGATGAGCTGCATTTTGAAGGTGTTTTCACACCATAGGGTGAGTGGGAAGTTCCTTTAAATAGTATATTGCATGAAAATTTGTTAAATCATCCATAATCTTTAATTACTTAGTATGCAACTACAAACCCTAAATTGTGTGTTTGATCTAAGTTGTTGCAAAATGATATAAAATAGATTCTTCCTCTATTTGGATGAATTTCAGATGATAAAATCATATTATAAATGTATACAATACATCCTAATGAGAATTCCCTAAGTATTCACAGAGGTTATAAGAGTAAATTGAAATATAGGGAATTTGTTTATGACTAAAATTTGATGTATAAGTAAATAGAGAAAATTGCTTATCTAGATCCCCTTGGTTATGAATGATTGTTTGTCTAAATTCATAGTACATATATGTCAGATACTATCTTGTATTTCCTTCAAAATGAATAGTGTTTGTTTGATATCTCAGTAAAGAGGGTGAAACCCTAGATGCAAGGAAAGTTGGATATTTGTGAATAGATATCATGAAATCCATTTGAAGTGATTTTCTTGACATGATAGACTTTATTTATTCAATGTTATTATTGATGTATGATATCCTAGTGAATGGCATGGAAACCAAAATTCAACTCAGTTCCAAGGTTTCATACATATATTGATTTTATATGATTTGTTGATAGTAGTCTTTATTCAATGAATGTTTATGTCACACAAAATCTTTATGGGAGCCATGTGAATAAGTTGTTGCCTAGTGAGAGGTGACAAGATGTGTGATGGCCTTGTGAGCCATGAGAATACTTATACAACCAGTGAAATGAATACCTTGGTCTAAGAACCTAGAGGTAATGGTTACTTGTTATAGAGGTAACAATGTTATGTGATGATCTAAGAGTTTGAATACCCAGATCTAGTAATCATGATAATGATGTTGATGCGATGATTTTGAGTCGCATTTATAGACCGATTTCATATGTGTTTTGTGCCTTAATTACTCATTTTCATGGATAATATCGCATAATTCACTTAATTTGGTATTTGCCATCATTTTATATCAAATCCCCTTTATTTCATTATTTTAAGCATTATTGATCATCTTATCATAAATCGTGTGGATTTATTTGGTCTTGTTGTGCAATTTCAGGAAAAACAAGTATCTACATCCGTCGATACCATCGACGGATGTCGATACCATCGACCAAGCCACAGGTTGTCAGCCGAGAAGAGCAATACAGAGTCGATACCATCGATACCCAAGTCGATGGCATCGAGATGTCTCCAGGCTGCTGGCGAGGATGAAGTCGATACCATCGACGCAAGTCGATGCCATCGACACAAGGAGAGCTACATCGTCGCTAAATGACAACAACCGACGCTAAAAGAGTCGATACCATCGACACCCAAGTCGATGGTATCGAGATCACCACAGGCGCTCAGAATAAAAGAAAGGAAAGCTGCCGCTAATCCGCTGGGTCGATACCATCGACCCGCGTCGATGGTATCGATGCCGGCAGATATGCGTTGGATCTATTTTGATCGTGATCGGACGGCTGTTGTTATTTGACGACCTAATTAGGGACTTATACCTAATGACGGCCGCCCAGACGAAGGATCATCTCATTTTTGGATTGCACGAGTGCCGAGGAGGAGAGAAAGGAGAACGGAGGCCGAGAAGCTCATCCCGGTTGATTCGGACGCTGCCGAAGACAATTTCCACCACCGACAGGCGGGGAAAGCTTGTGTTCTACGCCAAGGATCCACCGGTTCTTCTCCGTTCAGGGGTTTTCCCATCTATTTCACGTTTTTCTTATGAATTCCCCAATTTCTACCATGTATTCGTGTAAGATGAACATGAGAGGCTAAAACCCTCAATCTTTAGGACCGGGAGTAGCCCGGGGATACATTGTATGATGATTTTATATTGATAATTCATATTTTTCTCTCATATCCGTGGTATAAATTCGTTTTCTCTATTGCTATTGTTATGCTTGATCACCATAATAATAAATTAATGCCCTTAATCACCTTGACAGAAGGATTAACGGTTGAAAAGAGACGAATTCTACATTAATTAATAAAACCCTTGACAAAGGAGTTGTAAAATTAATGGTGGGAACTGAGAGATCGTTCGTAATGCGCTTAGTTTAGGGGAATGATTACTACGACGGTGGAATCAACCTAAATCTAAGTAGTGGATTACACCACGACAGTGGGTAATTCTCATTTCAGGCCACTACCCGGATAGAGAGAGAAGTGTGAGGAATTATATAAAATCTAATACAATGTCGACCCGCGGTGAAACCGCCATCCTAAAGATATCTCTTTTAATTGATTAAATTAACCTTTAATCGATTGTTTTCTTTGTTTGATTTTTATTTTCTTTTAATTTGAACAACAAAACCCTACTTTGTTAATCGGTCTAGCTGATTGCGATTAGTTAGTAGAAGTCTCCAATAATTCACGTATCCCTGAGTTCGACTCGGGCCTCACAAGGCCTATATTACTCGACGCGTATACTTGCGTTTAAGCGCGTAGTAAAATACACGTCAAGTTTTTGGCGCCGTTGCCGGGGATACGGCGAAATATTGGCACTTCGAGTGCTAAGAGCGGCCATTCTAGGCCACATTTTTTTTTATTTATTTTAAAACAATTTCAAAAGTTCCTTTATTTCTGTATAATTGTGTTGACTCGTTCAAAGCATTGTACTGAACCCCTATTTCCATATTTCAGGTGCTTTGCATGGTGCACACGCGTAGTCGAGACTACGTGAATCGCACACCTGAGGTTCCATCTACGGGACCAGAGGACGAGGACAACTACGAGGAGGAACACCACAGTGATATAAATTCTGAATTTGAAAAAGAACAAGAAGAAGCAATGGCTGAAGCGCAGACAATTTGGGTGAAGATCAAGGCGTCTTCTTCTTCAGCATCAAAAGGGCCTATAAAGAAACAAGGGCTGAACATTCCAACTTACAAGATCGATCCAGCATTGATTAACCTGGTTAAATCAAACGCATTTCACGGGCTGAAAAATGAAGATCCAGTGGCACACATTAGTCAGTTTGTGGAAAATTGCGACATGGTGAAGATTGATCGATTTCCGCAGGATGTGCTGTACCTCAAGTTATTCCCCAGTTCCTTAGCGGGAGTAGCAAGAGAGTGGCTCCATAACCTCGACGACGAGTTTGTCAAGTCATGGGATCACATGGTAGAGGTTTTCTTCGAGAGGTTCTTCCCTCCTGAGAAGACCAATGATATGATCCGGAAGATCCACAATTTCACCCAACAGGCGGGTGAGACTTATTCTGAGGCTTGGGAGCGATTCCAAGTCATGTTGAGGAGATGTCCACACCATGGTCTGGACAAGGAAACCCAAGTGAAGATCTTCTACTTTGCTCTCTCCGAGCATGATAGAAGCAACTTGGACTCGGCCGGTTCTAGATTTTTCCTAAATAACACCGACAATAGATGCTGGGAAATACTCAAGAACATGGCTAGGAAACAGTCATGGGGTGACAGAGGTGTCGTGGAACAGGTCAAGTCTGCTGGAGAATCTAGAATAGTTAGAGAGCTGAATGATAAGTTAGATCTTCTAGCCAAGAAGCTGCTAACTAAGGAAGATGCATCTGAAGATGAGGAGGCCCAAGTGAAATCCATGCAACAACAGGGCTATAGAAACAATGACTATTCATGGAGAAAGGATAAAAAGTTTTCTTGGAAGGATCCGAATAACTTTCTACAAGATCCGGATGCAAAGCCACAACTGAGAGCTGAAGATAAAAGTACTAAAGTGCTAAGCCAAATGGTCCAGCAAAATCAAGAGATGATGGCCATGTTTGGAAAACAACTGCAATCTCAAGGTGATATTCTAACCAAATTTGGGCAGACGCTGCAAAGCCATGGAGCGCAAATGCAGGCATTGGAAACCACCGTGGCACAGATTTCAAGTGAGGTGGCGGCTATCAAGCACGCCAATCAACAGAAACCAGCCGAGAACGCGAATGTGGTTCAAGCGCACCATCAGGTCAAATACATTTCTTTGGTGAGTAATGAAGAAGAATCTCAGGTGCAAGAAGTTGCAGAGGAAAGGAAAATGACGTTCAATGTGAATGCAACACCGGCAATACCATTTCCACGCACGTACTATGGACTGCCGGGTGGAAACCCTTTCTTCAGAAAATCTGATAGAGTTGTGAATACTGTATCTCCACCTGGGCAAAAAGAAGAAGTGCAAGTTTGTGCACATGCGGAGACAAAGAAGGTGGAAGAGGAACCACAACAAGCTGCTACTAATGAGGATGACTTGCAAAAGCACACGTCCGAGACAGTGAGTGAAGCAAGCTTAGGGGAGGTACCCCCGAAAGACTTATATGTGCCTCCTCACAAGCGTGTCAATGCGGCAGATGTGTCAAATCGGGACAATCCAAAGCCGAAGAAGGAGCACCGACACTATAGGAAATTCTTGGAAATATTCCGCAAGCTGCATATCAACATTCCGCTGGTGGAGATGATTGAGAAAGTGCCCGCCTACGGGAGGTTCATTAAAGAGATCATCAACAAGAAGAGGCGGATAAATGATGATGAAATTTATTGGTTGAATGAGATGGTGAGCTCGATGATTCATGGGAGTTCACCAAGGAAGAGAAAGGACCCAGGAGGTTTTTACATTCCGTGTTCAATAGGTGGTCAACATGTTTCTAGAGCACAATGTGATTCTGGCGCTAGTATCAATCTCATGCCTTTGGCTACTTTTCAGAAGCTAGGGTTAAAAGAGATCAAGAAGTTGGCTGCGACAATTGAATTGGCAGATGGGTCGACAGTGAGACCCTATGGAGTATGTGAAGATGTGCTAGTTAAGGTTGACAAATTCGTATTCCCGGTGGACTTTGTCATCATGGACATGCCACCACTCCAAGGTTGCGAAATTCTCTTAGGAAGACCGTTTCAAGCAACGGTGGATGTCGTGACTGCCTTAGGCAGAGGGACTTTGTCCTTGGGTATTGGAGGAGATCGTGTTGAATTCAAATTACCGAATGATCCTCTAAGTGCAGTTCCCAAGGTGAAAGATTATGATTGTCACACCGTCTAGCCTAAGACGCTAAAGAAAAGCGCTTGTTGGGAGGCAACCCAACAATTGGTACATTAGGATAGTTTAATGTTAGGTGTAGTTTGCTTTTATTTTGTTTACTTTTTAGTTTAAAAATGATACCTTGATCCGTTTGTTAAATGTGCAGGAACAGGCAGGGTCGATACCATCGACACACCCGTCGATGGTATCGACATGGGTTCAGGTTGACACCAGCAGAAATCGCACTGCGTCGATACCATCGACGGCCCTGTCGATGGCATCGACATGGTCACAGGCAGGTTGCACAATAATGGTCGATGGTATCGACATGCCAGTCGATACCATCGAGATCTCTGGAGATTTTCAGAAGAAATCGACTCAGTAGAGTCGATACCATCGACACACAGGTCGATGGTATCGACATTTACAAGTGAAAAAGGCGGCAGCCGGACTCGCGAGGCAGTTGCCCTAATCAGTGAGTCGATACCATCGACTTCTGTCGATGGTATCGACGGGCTCACAGCAGTGTCGGTGTCAGTTATTCAAGACGGGGTTATTGGCCAAATGAAGTCACATCATCCAGAGCAAATACGGACCCCACGACCCTGGCAGTACCCACCTCCACCACCATTGGACTGATCTGGTATCACTGTTCCACCCTTAAGTTGGTTTTTGACTATGAGGCCATAGTCGAATTCAAGCTTAGGGGGGTGGCTGGAACAGCTTTATCTTTTATCTTTTCTTTAGTTGTTTGTAGTTTTTGCTTTGTTATTTGTTCTTGCAATTTTAGTGTTTGTTTAGGATCCAAATCTATCTAGTGTAATCGTGGATGTCTTAAAAAAATTGTCATCTTGCTGTTTTCATGGGGAAATTAAGGGAATTTTAAAATTTTTCTGTGTCTTTTGGATAGCTTTACTTGGTTGTCCTTGGGGAACTTGTTCTATGAAAATGATTGATTATGTCAACTTTGAACCAATATGTCATACCCACACCCCTTTGACTCATGGAAAGTGGATAGTAACAGTTGTTTGAGCCTAACCTAATCAAATGGTAATGAGACCTTAATCAGATGTAAGAGACAGAACACTTTAAACTACTACACATGTCAATAAGGAGGGACACATAATTTTCTTTTAAGGTTCAGTCACTTAATCTTGTGATCATTCCACCCCATTTTCTTTAATCCACCCAAGAATTGGAAGTAAAGTGCAGTTTCAATTTCTTTTGCGTGCATGGCATGTAGATAGGTTTTGCATTGTTATTTTCATGTTTTTGCATCGAATAATGAAAAAAATATATAGTGATACATGCACATTACCTTTAGGTGCATGTCATGTAGTTGCACTCACAATTTCATGATTTTCATGCATAAGCACACCATGTATCTCAGTTTTCCTAAATAGGTGATCTAATTTGTTCCATACCCTCGAAATAAAGCAAAGATCTCCAATTGGAAAGAAAATGGCCTTATACATGTATCTCTAAGCAATTATGGATATATGGGCAAAGAAAAAAAAAACAGAAGAAAAAATTCTGGAAACATGAAAAAATGTTAGAAAAAAGAAAGAAAAAGCAGAGTTGAAAAAAAAAAGAATAAGAGGGAGAAAGGAATGATATCACTTGTATAACAAGGGAATTGAGTACATGATGTGGCTTGAGTAGATTTCTATCTCATTGTGAGGTAGAAGGTTAGTGCATGCATCATTCCACCCACTTTTAGGCAGTAGGGCATTCTTAATGTGCATTTGCATCATTTAGGGCATTTTGTTATCCGCATTTTGAAACTGTGTAATACTTCCAAATTCTCCCATGAACCACCCATTCCATCCACCCGTTGCTCGGATTGGTAGTCCACCGTGATATTCTCCTCACTCATGTGTATAAGGAGGACGGCTTCCATGTAGATGGTAGTTAGGGCGAGCAACGTAGTTTAGGTGATCACAAGATGCACCATGGCTGAATCGGCGAACTTTATTATGTTAACTGCCCTATGTGATAGTGTTCATCGGTTTGAAGGATAATTTCTTTTATTGATGGTTATTGTCGCCTATAGGGTAATTACTGTTCTGTGATTAGGGTAGGCCGGTTTGAGAACGTCCAGTGGGAGTCATTTGTGAGGTGGGTTGGTATTTTGATTGTTAGTTGACATTCGCAATTCTATTCTAAGGATTAGTTGCTCGAGGGCGAGCAATGTTTAAGCTTAGGGGAGTTTGATGCGATGATTTTGAGTCGCATTTATAGACCGATTTCATATGTGTTTTGTGCCTTAATTACTCATTTTCATGGATAATATCGCATAATTCACTTAATTTGGTCTTTGCCATCATTTTATATCAAATCCCCTTTATTTCATTATTTTAAGCATTATTGATCATCTTATCATAAATCGTGTGGATTTATTTGGTCTTGTTGTGCAATTTCAGGAAAAACAAGTATCTACATCCGTCGATACCATCGACGGATGTCGATACCATCGACCAAGCCACAGGTTGTCAGCCGAGAAGAGCAATACAGAGTCGATACCATCGACACCCAAGTCGATGGCATCGAGATGTCTCCAGGCTGCTGGCGAGGATGAAGTCGATACCATCGACGCAAGTCGATGCCATCGACACAAGGAGAGCTACAGCGTCGCTAAACGACAACAACCGACGCTAAAAGAGTCGATACCATCGACACCCAAGTCGATGGTATCGAGATCACCACAGGCGCTCAGAATAAAAGAAAGGAAAGCTGCCGCTAATCCGCTGGGTCGATACCATCGACCCGCGTCGATGGTATCGACGCCGGCAGATATGTGTTGGATCTATTTTGATCGTGATCGGACGGCTGTTGTTATTTGACGACCTAATTAGGGACTTATACCTAATGACGGCCGCCCAGACGAAGGATCATCTCATTTTTGGATTGCACGAGTGCCGAGGAGGAGAGAAAGGAGAACGGAGGCCGAGAAGCTCATCCTGGTTGATTCGGACGCTGCCGAAGACAATTTCCACCACCGACAGGCGGGGAAAGCTTGTGTTCTACGCCAAGGATCCACCGGTTCTTCTCCGTTCAGGGGTTTTCCCATCTATTTCACGTTTTTCTTATGAATTCCCCAATTTCTACCATGTATTCGTGTAAGATGAACATGAGAGGCTAAAACCCTCAATCTTTAGGACCGGGAGTAGCCCGGGGATACATTGTATGATGATTTTATATTGATAATTCATATTTTTCTCTCATATCCGTGGTATAAATTCGTTTTCTCTATTGCTATTGTTATGCTTGATCACCATAATAATAAATTAATGCCCTTAATCACCTTGACAGAAGGATTAACGGTTGAAAAGAGACGAATTCTACATTAATTAATAAAACCCTTGACAAAGGAGTTGTAAAATTAATGGTGGGAACTGAGAGATCGTTCGTAATGCGCTTAGTTTAGGGGAATGATTACTACGACGGTGGAATCAACCTAAATCTAAGTAGTGGATTACACCACGACAGTGGGTAATTTTCATTTCAGGCCACTACCCGGATAGAGAGAGAAGTTTGAGGAATTATATAAAATCTAATACAATGTCGACCCGCGGTGAAACCGCCATCCTAAAGATATCTCTTTTAATTGATTAAATTAACCTTTAATCGATTGTTTTCTTTGTTTGATTTTTATTTTCTTTTAACTTGAACAACAAAACCCTACTTTGTTAATCGGTCTAGTTGATTGTGATTAGTTAGTAGAAGTCTCCAATAATTCACGTATCCCTGAGTTCGACTCGGGCCTCACAAGGCCTATATTACTCGACGTGTATACTTGCGTTTAAGCGCGTAGTAAAATACACGTCAGGTGTGAAGGGATGAGAATTCCCAGTAATGTGATAAGGGATTGAAGTTATAGGTATCATGTGTTTTAAAGATTTGAAAAGTACGTGATAGATGTATTAAAACTTTCTTTGTTAGCATTTGTGGTGATTAAATGAAACCCTAAGGGTAGGGTGTTCAATGAATCAAGTATTGTGATATCACTGTTCTCAGTTATTATTAATAATTCTTGTCATGATAAGTAATTAACTCTTAATTAAGTTATGCGATGTACAACTCAAGATTTGGGTTGATATGTACGATTCTAGTGTGTATGTGCCAAGTGGACATGAAATCTATTTATTTAAGAATTTTAGCCTGCCTGCATGTATAGTATGTTGATTACTCAATATATTACAATGTTTTGAATATACTGCTTTTCCGAGTTTAGAATGATATACATGTTGTATTATAACTTCAAATAAGTAGGTGCGACACCATAGAGATACTAGAGTCAAGTATAAGTAAGAGAAGGGTACAATGTAGAAAGAACTTTCTAGGAATAATAAAATAATAGACTTAGGAGCCCTGAACACCATATAACCCCTATGTGAGGTCTGTGCCTTAGGGGTGAAATGACCTAACCCTAGAAGCGTTCAGTATACAGGGGTCAGAACGTGCTATCAGGTGGCACGGGGGATGAAGCCTTAGTGGAAGTCTCCTTAAATTATAGTTTGCAGTGTCCAACATCAACTAGAAGTCCTAGTGGTACTAGAGTACAAAAAAGCCAAGAGGTGGCTTGACTCTCCACCTGTGTGCTGAGGTTAGTGGAGGAGTCCAGTTTAGGCCAGAGAGCCATTTCCCTGTTGCAGACCAAGAGAGTAGTCAGACTTAGCATTTCCCTGGTGTGTCTGTTAAGTCTTGTACTGTGTGATCGTAGTGCACTATGAGTCTTCATAAGTAGAGTACACTGCATATGATCAAGGAATAATAAAATGAATGAGAGGTCAAACAAGTGTGTATAGTTATTCAATTATTCTCTGTATTTTTCTGAATTATTCGTTCTCTTTATGATCAATCAAGCATTTCATATATTGATTCACTCTTATAGATATTTAGAGTATCCTACCATATTTATGATTGTCAATTATTAGACTCTCTAAAGCTTTCTACTGTTTTAATCGATATCAATTGCTCAAAAGTATATCTGTAATTATATCAGTGCTTTAGACTATTTCTTTGAAGTACTCATTAACTGAGCGAGTAGGCTCACCCCTCTACTCAAAATTTTTAGGGATATCACATGGACTTGGAGAAGCATCAGATTAGACCTGCCACAAGAGATAAGTCTGAGTATAGTTAAGTCCAGTCGGTCCTTGTCACTCTAGCTCCTTATAAAGAACTAAGAGAGAGTTGTAAATGATGATGTATAACATTATTCTTCTTTCAGCAATATGTGTGAATCAGCAAGTCTTATGTGCTTAAAAGTACGAGGAACATAATGAATGTTCATACATGCATTTTTACTGTTGAAATCAGATTAGAGAAATCAATGTTTAGATTCCCTTGTAAAGTTGGTTTATGTGGTTCTATGCCAGAAAACAAAGAGTTTTGAAAGAGAAGAAAATGTTGAGGGTGATCTTTGTATTACGTTAAATCCTCAATTTATGCCCTAATCTCATGATTAGTGGAAATTTGTGAGATCGGGATGTAACAACTGTGGTCCTTATGTTTCTTTCCCTAATCTCGGAGGGATGTCATGTCTTCACTTGGAGAAAAAAAAATTCTCAACATGACTGAGGTGATAACCCAAAGTCTATATCCAATCATGACTCTAATGGTGTCTTGGCAATGATCAAAGACCTTCAATAATTTGGCAAAGAATTGGCATGTCAACTCAACATAGGTCTCATGCACCATCGTTGGGATCTCAAACAAGCCCATGGAATCCAACACACCCTGCTAATACTTGAAGAAGCCTAGAGCCTCCAGTGTCTCCTAACAAGCATAACGGGTGGCTATCACCCTACGCGTCAAGCACTATGGGAACTTTGATTTCTATGACTTACTACTCCTCACCTCAGGTATCTCCTCCTACTGCTCATTGGGTGCATCATCATGTTGGGCATCCTACATCACCTCATCATCATTCAAAAGTAGATGCCTTCATGCTTGCGACTGTGGATGTAGCATGAAGGAGGTTGAGGGTTGTGCCGAAGTTGATGGATGGGCCATTGAGAGAGGTGGTGCTTCCCCAGAAGAAATAGATGACTGAGTTGCTAAAGGTGGAGGTCGTGGAACTCTTGATTATGATGGCATAACATGTCATAGCTGAGTAGAATCCTCCTCCATAATCGGGTTCACCAATGCCTCTAGCTCGGCCTCTGACAAACATGTTGTTCTGTTGGAGTCGGAGGAGGATGGTAGAGCGAGAGATGCCACCGGGGATGAAGAAGAGTCATTATCCAGGTGACAACCATAGAAGATGATGCCCTTGGTCTTCTCTATAGCCTTCTTAGAAGCTTGCTTCATCTTGAATGAATTTGGGTGGAGAAAAATGGGAGAGTTAGGTTTTTGAAAGAACATGGTTGTTGGGAAGAATGGGGAGAATGAAAAATATTTGATGGTAGAAAATGGGTGGTAGGTTAAGGTATGGAAAATTGTAGGCAGATGATTGGGGATGGATTGAGGGTGATTTGGTGGAGAATTGGAGGTGGAAGTGCAGTTGGTGGCAGTTGCACGTCGAGTGGTGTCATTGCACGAGTTTGTTGTTCGCACAAGGTGGAAATGGACAAATGATTGAAACAGCTAGTTCAGGTGGGATACTTTTCTAGTTTGGTCCACAACATAGCCATGTTGTGTGGAACAGTCATGTTGGGTCACCAATTGCACAGCCGTGGTGGCCTAAAATGGTCGTTATCTCCTTGTTATAACAAAGTTGTGCTGCCTTGCACGGCCGTTCTATGTCTGACTTTTGTTTCATGATTTTCTTTTATTCTTTTGTTGGTTTGAGTGTACCACCATGGCCCTGCATGGTACCACAGACACGGTGAGCACTATGTCATGTAATTTCAACTTGAACTTCGTCAAAACACCAAATCTTTGCTCCAAACTGATTTTTCATAAATCCTTGTCAAAATTTCATCTAATTTCCTTCATTTCACTACTGTTTTCACATACACATCTTAAAACTAAACCAAAACAATTAAAAAAAAGCATATGTGTTTTCTTGGAAAAGTGTAAAAACAATAAAAAAGTATCAAAAATGGAAGGTTGAAAGAAACTTTCCAAAACCTATGTCAGTTGCCGCCCTAAAGCACTAAGTTTCATGTCTTTAGTAGGGATTCTCGATATTCTTCAACTACTTAACCATTTGGTATCATCATGTGTCCACTCTTACAATAGTTGCATCTCTCATTTGCATTCAAAATGAGTGTCGTGCCCCATTGATCACCAAATTTTTCATCAAGTCTTCCATCAAAATCTCCTTCTTGAAATCCAAACGCAACAACATCGGTGGTGGTGGCGCATAAGAAACAAGCTCGGAGGCAGACTGTGGGTAAGAATGTAGGAGATAACGTTGTCTCTTGCTCACGCTACCCTTTCACCATGGTGTAGTAGACATAGAAGGTGTTTCTAAAGCATTCCAAGGTGTTCCTGAGCAGGAACAAGTCTGGAAAAGAGAAGAGGCCAGGAAAGGGTGACAACCGCTTCTGGAAGAGCATTGGTCTGGGCTTCAAGACCCCAAGGGAAGCCATTGAAGGCACTTATATCGATAAGAAGTGCCCTTTCACATGCATTGTATCCATCTGTGGGAGGATCTTGGTCGCGAACTTGCCATAGTTCCAAGATGAACTGAACCATCATCATGCATAGGAACTACCTTCACTATGTCAAGAAGTATTAATGGTACGGGAAGCGGCACTCGAATATTATCGCTCACATATCACCGTGCTTTCGTGTGAAGGAGGGAGATCATGTTATCATCAGCCAGTGCAGACCATTCTCCAAGACAATTTGATTCAATGTTTTTAAGGTCATCCCCACAAGATCTACTGCAGATGGAAAGAAGGCTTTCGCAACAATCTAAAGCTTCAGTTGAACTATGATGTGGTTCTAAAAATTCATTGAATGCTCAACTAATTGGATTTTTTGTACTTTGCAACTTTTTTTGTTGCCAAACATACAATGATTTTCTAGCAAACACCCAATAACTTTTTTATCTAATGTTAGTTGAATTGGGATCTGGATGAGTCTCATGTGGTATTAAAAAAAATCCTTCTCTCAAGTGATCAGCTAGACTCTTTAAGTAACCATGTCCAATATCCTCATCTAGGGGTCACTGGGTTGTGGTCTTCTACATGCTGATCTATATCTTCATGTCCATGAAAGAGATTGTCATTGTGCCACTGCGTACATGTATTTGAGCATCAGCTATAGATAAGAATGGCCTTCCCAAGATGATGGAAATTTTCCTATCCTCTAGCCCATGTCAAGAACAATTAAATATATCGGTAATACTGCTCCCCATTCATTGTCTACCATCACCAAACCATCATCCACTCTTCCTAGGCACTTTGATGGAGCGATTCACCAATCAGAGAGTGCAATGAGCTAGTTTCAACTTTCCTAACCGCAGCTCAACATGTATACTATATGACATGAGATTCACACTAGATCCCAAATCAAGTAGGGGTTTGTCTATGTGATGTCCCCCTATGTATCTAGGTATGAGCGGGGCTCCTAGGTCTTTCCTCTTCATTGGAAGTGAGTGTTGGATGATAGAGCTCACTTTTTCAATCAACTTGACGCTCTTTGGTACTCTCCCTGTTGAATTTCTTTTCACAGTACACATGTTCTTCAGAAACTTGGCATAACATGGAATTTGCTTGATAACATCCAACAATGGAATGTTCACCTTCACTAGTAGAAACACCTCTAGAATGTCAACATTGTGTTTCTACCTCCTTTCACTTACGGGGCATCATCCAATGCTTTAGGGAATGATGGCTCGCTGACTTTTGCCTCACTTGCATCAATATGATTTTTGTGTGGTATGATAATAAGAGGTGGAACACTATGGATGGTATAACATTCAAATGGAGTAGAAGGCGGAGCACATAGTATCACATGCTCATAATATGGTGTCATAGAATCATCTTTAGCAATTTCAATCACAGTATCACCCTTGTTCTGCCTTAGCCTTGTTTTATCAACATTTGCTTGACTTGCGAGCTGCTCAAGAGATTTTCCACTCCTTACAAATATCATAACACTTCCTTTCTCATGGTGGAGAGGGGGATCTTGTTGGGGCTGTAGAGATAGTGGAGGTAATACTTGGTATTGAAAATGAGGTGGGGGAGAAAATTGAGATTAGAAGGTGAATAGGTGGGGAAGTTGTGGTGATGGAGGAGGAAGAGGTGTGTAAGGCTTGGGATGGCTATGGAAGTGGTATATGGGCTTCACTTGCATGAGAGGTGGACTATAGAGAACTTGAGTGGAATGTATAGGTACACTAGTTTCATTGAAACTCATTATCAGTTTTGAAGACAATTTTTCCTCTTGGAGAGTAAGTATGGAAGATAGCTACTTTATCCTCTCCTTAAGCCTTGTAACATTCTTTTAGACATCATCAAAGTTTTTCAATCTAGATAGAACCTCTTCCTCAAACCTTGAGCTATATCTTGGACTTTGTTGTTCTGGGTAGCTATAGGAGTGAGGTCCCTTTATTTCTTCAACGAAGAACCCAATTGAATTGACTGGGTGACAAGGAACACTTCCCACTTGGGTTTTCATGAAACTCACCATTTCTCCTAGAATCTTCACCATTTTTGGGTTTGAATCACTATGAGCTAGAGATGTCACACTAAAGAGGCAGTCACCATCATTCATCAAGCTAGAAGCTCTGATCCTTAAACTTTCTGCCCACTGATCAAACAAAGGCCATGTCTCCTCAGGTGGCTTTGCCATAAAATCTCATCAACAAGAAGAATCTGTTTTAGCTTGACTCATTGGAGAGTGACTAAAGTAAAAGGATTCAACTACCTATTTCAAAGGGATCACATGATGTGGGCACTCCCTCAACATCTTCTAAAAAATCTCCCAAGGTCACAGATCCACTCATTACCCACTTGATTGAAACTCCATATGGCACGCCACATTTGTGTCAACCTTGAAATGGAGTAAAATTTCCTTAAGAAGACATTCTTCATCTCTTCCCAAGTCATGATGTCCCTTCTTGAATCACACCAATCTATGGCATTATCTTTGAGGGATAATGAGAACAAGGTCAACCGGATGGCATCATCACTGGCTATCATTGTCCTGAAGGTGGAGCATACTTCAAGAAAGGAGTCCAAGTGTTTGTAGGGATTCTCACTCTCCCAGCCATAGAAGGTGAGCAGGAGTCCAAGGAGACATGGAGGGATGGAAAATTTCTCCCCTGCCATTTGATCAACTATACTAGCAATTGACGATTTGTGGATACTAGGCATGAAGTACTCTTGATATGGCTTTTGAGGTGCATTTTGGCCTTCCATATTGTCTTCCCCGAGTGTCTTGTCACATGTGCAAGGCCCAAACAAACAAAAGAAAACAAGTTAGGAAACAATATACATAAAGAATGTAAAGAATAAAAAATAATGAATAGCAAAGATGACGGTAGTAGGAAAAGATCAAAGCAAAACTAACTAGCTAGGTCGAGTGCCTTTCTCCCAAGGAACAACGCCACGAAGCTTGGTGCATTTCTCCTACGGTCACACACTAATCAATTGAATGACGACTAGATGCAACCCCAAGAGGTTTTCAAATACGCTGGTTATCTTTCACAATTTATAAAGCCCTAATAGGCTCGCTCACATAGAATATCACATTTACCCACAAGTGCTCAGGGTTGTGTTATAGCATAGGTGGGTGGCAAGTTAGGGGTCAAACCTAAGAGAGAAATGGGGTACTAGAGCTAGGTTAGTTTTAGGCTATGTTCCTACAGTGGAGTCTAGGGTTGAAGGGTATGGTGGTTGTTTTGTTCACTATACCAATGGTGAACAACCAAGCAATTAAGGAGAATAAAAAAATCAAAACCTAAGATAACCTAGATAGTTAATACTAATGAGAAAGACAATACAAGTTAGGCAAGAAAGGAACAAACTACACTAAAGAAAGAAAAAACGAGATATACACTATACTAGCCTATCAAACTAGGAAAAAGAGAAATTAAAGACCTAAACTTGCAACAACAAAGCAAGAGCATGACAAGAATCTAAGTAAGAGATTAAATATCTAACTAAGCTAACACTAGGTAAGCAAGAAGGAAATTAGGGTTTGATGACAATAATGAGAAGTGTGGGCTGTTTGGGGGAATGAACTTATCAATTGGGGTGGGGAGATAACATGTGAACATTATACTTTCATTTAGATTATCAAACCAAACAACAAGCTAGAGGCTAATGAATTTCCCTAAACTACAGACTGGCCATGGATAAGATAGGTTATGTATAGGGGAATGAATCCCTATGACCTCCTACTCACCCTTACAAGGCTCAATTGGGTTTAGGGTTTAGGTGGAATTCAATTAGGGTCTAGTTAAGTCTAGGTTTCAAGGATTAGAACACCTAGGGTAATTATGGGCCAAGGATAGTAATGCAAGTTGTAAGTGAGGTTTTAGACCTCACATCACGCACATTCTAGCTTTGAGAAGGCTCCAAGCTAATTACACTATATGCTCCTATAATAGCTACTTAGATTTCTCACCTAGGTGTAGGAGAATTGAATAGCATGTAGGAAGGTGAATAGCTAACTAGGGATCCATTAATTAGACTTAGGAGCAATTAAAAAAAAATGCCACATATAAGCAATTTTCCTAGAATTCGAGGTGATTTCAAGCACAAGCCACAAAGAAATTCATGAGGAATGAGATAGAAATAGGACATAATCATTAGAAAATGATATAATAATGTTAACATATCATTTTCCCTCAACATGTTATCAAAGTAACATTTTGAGCCCCAAACAACCCACATAAGGGGCATGTGACGCACCGTTCAAACAAAATGTCATTAACTAAGCAGAAGCAATCATTAACAACATATTACTAAAAATCACTAAAAATTTAAACTATTTACAAAGAGATCCAAACATAGGAAAACTCTTTTATCAAGAACCCAGGTATTATATTTACATCCTGGTTCATAAGTACATATCTTGTATCATCCCTTCTCGAGGGTTATAAACATCAACAACTCTATTAAAACTATACATAGGCATCATAAAAACCTAGAGGCATCAAGACAAAATCTCAGATCGATTCATTAAAAGTATTAACTACTAACTCCTAGGACCTGAGAGTACAGAGACGACACATAGGACTCTCTATATAAAATATGACAGCCAAAGCCTCCACCTAGATATATCATTGTTGTCCATGTTGTTGTTGTTGCTGCTTCTCTTCCCCTTCTATAGGGTTCCTGCCTCTTCTTCCGCATCTACCTAAAAAGTGTTGGTGACCAACGGAGTGAGACCCAGTCCCAGCGAGAGATATAACTGTCTGCCAAAAACATTATTATTGTAGTTTAATAGAATAAAACTGAGTGGAGGAATCATATGTATTCAATAGAAGATAAATCAATGTCTAAACAGATTAGAGCAATATTCTTATTCAAAGCATTTCAGCTATAACTTGATAAAGCAGCATGTCACTAATCCAATAAGGAATTGAAGAACATGTATAACATTTATCCATCTAGGATATGCTAAGCAAGGTAACATCAACCAATGATTCTCATATTTCAACCTTAAGAAAATACGCTACACGACTAATTACATTTTACAATCATACTTAAGCCCTGAAGAGATGAGGTATACCGCTCATACTCCAACTGATCATTGTGAAGTCAAAATTAGTACCATACATAGGTCAAGGATGAGTCGGATTTCCATGACCTCATCCTCCTGATTCGGTGTGAGTACAAAATGCAGGACATCTTGTGTCTCTGCTAAATAGCTTTCCAGGGTATACTGGCAACTTCTCTATAGAGTTACAGTGGCAGCTGTACTCTCTTCGCAATGGAGAGATTTCATGTTTATCTCACATCGATCCAACATTAACATTATCTGGAGATTCGTGATACATCCATCCCGAAATATATAATGAAGAATTGAGAGATTCAATATTTATCTCACATCAAACCCACATTAGGGTGTAAGGATATTCGTGCCCATAACCTTCACATACTCAACAGTATACCCTCCAAGAGATCTCGTGGGAAAACCTATTTCACCATCACCAACTACTGGCGATGATGGATCTATGGCCAGGGCTCTACATGATAAGATTTCACTTGATTAATTAAGTACATTACCATATTCTTTTAGCATCAGTCAGGTTTTCAAACATAAATTATTATAATAAATGCTACAAAGAATGTGTAATACTTCTATCAAGTACTTTTCAAAGCTTTATAAAACATTGGGATCTCAATCCCTTGTCACATCAGGGGCATTCTCATCCCTTAACATCTCGTCATCATGATTATGGAATATGGGTATTCAAATCCTCAGTTCATCAAAGAACACTTGCTACCACTTATTAGGTAACTAATACCTTCAGGTCATCTGACCAAGGTAAACATGATACTTGCAACACAAGCATCTCACATGGCTCTCAAAGACCATTTAATCTATTGTTACCTCTTACTAGACAACAAATCATATTATGGCTCACAAGGACCATAAAACAATTTCAATAATAAAACATCATAGCTCATACTTGGCTATGACCAACATCTCATTATACATGCATAGTTAGTACACATGATAACAGTTGTATCAATTACATATCAACACTATGAAATGGAATTTCAGCATCACTATTTTCTCATTAGGATTTGGGTATATCATCATATTGCCTAAGATTAGGGTTATATGCACTATAACCCAAAATTAGGGTTTCACATACCTTCACCCTATATTAGGGTTAGGGTTTCATATAGCATTACATAGCATCACCCTGGATTAGAGTTTCACATCACATCATTGCATTAGGGTTTCACATGGCATCACCCTAGATTAGGGTTTCACACATCATTATCTTGAATTAAGGTTCCTTATAACTTTTCCCCAAATTAGGGTTTCATATAACTTTACCCAAATTTAGTGTTTCATGAAGAATCCTCTTAAATTAGGGTTTTTCATTATATTACCCTGAATTGGGATTTCTCATATCATTACCCTGGATTAGGGTTACATCATTACTCTAGATTAGGGTTACACCTAGCATTGCCCTAAATTAGGGTTACGGGTCATCAACCTTCTCGATTAGGGTTTCATGATCTCTTTATCAAGGATCATACCCTAATTACATACTTTATTCATGTTGAAAATGTTGAGGCTTAACCACTACATGATCATTATACATGTATGAATTCCTCTCTCTTTAATCCTCTCTAGTATGTTCATTACTGCATACTTATCAACTTGGCTCAACCCATTATTCAAGTACATACATCTATGGTTATCATAGTGTATTGAGTTACTATTTTCATAAGCATCAAAGGTTAACCACTCAAAAGTTACTAATCACCTAAGTACATGAGAGGTACAACCATTGTAATTAACTTTGAGATACATCATTAAAAATCATAGGGTTAATTGATCTTTCATCAGATTAGGTCTTCAAATGGTTTTAATACTTTTAAACCTTGAAACGGTTTTGACCTCCTTGACCTTCAAACTGTCTTGAGACCGTTTGCCCACCAAACAGTCTTGAGAGCATTTGGCCATCTATGGTTGAGACTGTTTTCCCTCCAAACGGTCTTGAGACTGTTCGGGCACTTAACCCTTGAAATTGTTTGATCAAATTAACTTTGAGACCGAAAGAACAACCCATCATTGAAACCCATTGAACATCAAACAGTTTTGAGACCGTTTGGTCTCAAATGGTTTCAAGACCGTTTGGACTCAAACGATCTCAAGACCGTTTGGTCCAAACTACCTTGAAACCGAATGGACCATTTTAAGGTTTCCTTCAACCAATCAATTAGGGTTTCCTTCATTGAATCATTCATCAATTGGACCATTGAAAGTACATCAAATTACAACCCTTGGATCTCCAACCATCAATCATAGCCCTTGACCTCCAAATGGTCTTGAGACAGTTTGGTCTCAAATGGTCTTCAGACCATTTTCCTCCAAACGGTCTTGAGACCATTTGGGCCATTCAACATAGAAACCGACTCAATGAATTTAGGGTTTCAACCAATCAATACGATTAGGGTTTATAATTAATGGATCATCCATTCATGAAACCATTGTAATTAGATCAATTTGAACCATTGGATATTCATTCAACCACATCAAGATCAAATGGTCTTGAGACCGTTTAACCTCAAACGGTCTTGAGATCGTTTGATCACCAAACGATCTTGAGACCATTTAGTCATCAAAATTGAAACTGTTTGGACATGAAGTTTATTGAGGTGTGTGCTAGGATGACATCATCATCTTCAAGCTTCAAACCTTCAAAATTTCCTATGATTCCTATGGTGATTTCAACAATTAATTAAAAGGAAATTCGGGGATGAAAATGGAATCAACATATGATGAAGAAATGAAATCAATAATTATATTTAAGGGTTCATGTTATATAACCCACCTTTAAAGTTGAATCCAAGCTTCAAGATTCACGTATTTAATGGTGAATGAAGCTTTCTCAACTGTACAAGGTCCGTCCTTAAGTCTTTGAGTGAAAAGAATGGCTAATGTTGAAGATTGAATGGAGAAAAGAAGAAAATAAGCATTGAATTTCGATTTCGACCATGAATTCAAGGTTGAAGATAATTAAGGAGCTCACCTACAGGTTGGGGTACATCCTCCTATTTCTCATAAGCTCCCTTGTGCTCTTCCAAAGCAAATAAAGAAATAAGAGTCGAAAAAGCCTTTAATGTGGGTGGAAAATGGGATACATGTAAGGGAAATTCAAGAGAGAGAAAGTGTTATAAAAATCCTTTAATTCCATAAATTGGTGCCACTTATACCCCTAACTTCCTTGCATACGAATCCATCATCCTCACCTTCGAAATACTCGTATTTATCCATGAATTAAAAGCAACCACTTTAAGCACCTTAATCAATATAATAATAATATCCAAATATTAGTGGATATTACTTTTTCTTTAACTAATGTGAGTGGGCTCTCCACTCACTTTAGATATTTCGGTTCCATTGCAAGGAACAAGGACGTCCATTATTATATAAATTCTACCATCACATTTTTGGTTGAAGGGCACTTCCATTAATATGTTTATTTTTGCATTAAATTGAATTAGGGTTTCAATTATGCTTAAATCTTGATTATTTTAATATCAAGAATCTCTCTCCCCCAAAGAGATTCAAATGAGATGCCCCTCAAATTTTATTATCTCTAATTGATACCAAGAAATATTAGGGACTCTCAAGAAGTGGTATTTTTCATATTGAACCCTAGGTTTTGGGTAAATTGCACATTACACCAAAACTAGGTTTTAATGCACAAACATTGCTTAATAAGCTCTTTCTTGGTGCTCAGGCTTCCACAATCCATACCTAAGCATCATTTTCATTCTTATGATGCATAAATACTTGAGGAACATTTTATCATGTAACATTTGCAAGTTAACCCCTCAACTTGGGTAATTTGCACTTTAGTCCAAAATGGGCAAAACATTGTTTTCAACATTATTCAAAAAGGACTAAAATTGAAACATAAGTTCCTCCTGAGCCTTAATTACTTTTCAAAAGATAAAAGAAAGCATATAATTATTATTCTTAAACAAAATATCTAGGGTTAAAGCATAACCCAGGTCAGGGATGTTACAAATTGTCCACCCCTAACAGGGATTTCATCCCTGAAATCAGCAAGAGAAAAAAGAAGAGTACTTCCTCCTCATCTCTTCCTCTAGCTCCCACATAGATTCTTCAATGCCACAGTGATGCCAGAGAACTTTCACAAGACATATGTCTTTCTTTTTCAGCTTTTTAATTCTTTTATCAAGGATCATCACAGGTCCTTCAACATATGATATATCATCATTTAATTCTACCTCCACAGGTTGTAAAACTAACTATGTGTTAGGATGACACTTTTTTAGCATGGAGATATGGAACACTGGATGCAACTTATGCAGCTCAGGTGGCAACTCCAGCTTGTAGGCTAACTTTCCAATATGTTCAATGATTGGATAAGGTCCCATAAATCTAGGAGCTAACTTTCCCTTCTTTCCAAATCTAAGGACACCTTTCCAAGGTGAGACCTTGAGATATACTATGTCTCTAACTTGGAATTCTAAAGGTCTTTGTCGTTTATCGGTGTATGACTTCTGTCTATCCTGAACAGTCTTTAATTGTTGTTGTATTACTTTAATCTTCTCAGTTGTTTGCTGCACTAGCTCATGACCCAAAAGTTGATATTCTCCTGTTTCATACCAACATAAAGGAGATCTACAACGTATACCATATAATGCTTCATATGGTGCCATATCAATACTGTGTTGATAGCTATTATTGTAAGAAAATTCTATCAAGCTTAGGTGTAGATTCCAACTTCCTACAAACTGAAGGACACATGCCCTAAGCAAATCCTCCAAGGTTTGTGTGGTCCTCTAATATTTTCCATCTGTCTGTGGGTGAAAGGTAGTACTAAACCTTAACTGCATACCCAAAGCTTTATGTAGTCGTTCCCAAAACTGACTCATGAACTGGAGACCTCTATCAGAAACAATAGTAGCTATAACCCCGCGCAATCACACTATCTCATCTATATATATCAGTGCAAGCTTCTCAGCAATGTAGGTTGTTTTGACAGGAAGGAAATGTGATGTCTTAGTCAACCTATCAACTATCACCCATTTGGATTCATGACCTTTGGTTGTTCTAGGCAAACCAACCACAAAGTCCATGGTCACGTGATCCCATTTCCACTACGGTATAGGCAAAGGTTGCATTGTTCCTGTGGGCTTTTGGTGTTCATCTTTAACCTGCACTCAGCTACATCTTTCTTCAAACCAGGACACCAATACATATCTTTCAAGTTATGATACATTTTCGTGCTCCCTAGATGCATTGCATATATCGATGAGTGAGCTTCCTCCAAGACTAACATCCTTAAGTCATTGGCATCAGGTACTATCATCCTGCCATGGTAACAGACTACTTGATTCTCTGACTCATGAAATCCATCTCATTTCTCACTACCATACTTTGACCTGATCTGCTGAACCACAATATCAACTTGTTGTGCTTCTTTAATCTGTTGTCTCAAAGTAGGTTTCACTTGCATCTCAGCTAACAGCCCGACTAACAATGATACCTAAAGTTGTACATTGTTTTGCCTCAAGGAGATAAGCATATCTCTTTTAAAGCACACTAAGGAGTTCAATTGGTCTTTATCTAAGGCTCGTGATGATGATTTCCTACTTAGTGCATCAGCCACTACATTAGCCTTCCCTGGATGATAATCAATTATACAAGTGTAGTCCTTGACTAACTCCATCCAGTGACATTGTCTCATGTTCAACTCATGTTGTGAGAAGATATATTTTAGATTCTTATGGTCTGTGAAAATCTGGAATGTTTCTCCATAGAGATAATGTCTCCAAATTCTTAAAGCATGGACCACAGTAGCTAGCTCTAGATCATGTGTCTGATAATTCTCCTCGTGTTTCTTAAGCTGTCGAGAGGCAAAAGAAATCACTTGATTATTATACATCAATACACATCCTAGACCATTCTTAGATGCATCACAGAAAAATATATACCCCTTCCCTTGCTCAGGTAACACCAGCACAGGTGCACTTGTTAACCTTTCTTTCAATAGCTGGAAAGCATGTTGACATTTTTCATTCTAGGAAAAAGTAACTTCCTTCCTGGTCAACTTGGTTAGGGGTAAAGCTATAGAATTGAATTTCTTAATGAACCTCCTGTAATATCCTGCCAGTCCTAGGAAAATACTTATCTCCATCAGTGTCTTTGGCTATTCCCATTGTAGGACAGATTCTACCTTCTTAGGATCAACACGGATACCTGAGGTAGATATTACATGTCCTAGAAAAGAAACTTCTGGTAACCAGAACTCAAATTTGCTAAACTTAGCATACAACTTATGCTCTCTTAGCAAAGTTAAAGCCTGACGGAGGTGCTGCTCATTCTATTGAGCATCTCTAATGTATATCAAGATGTCATCTATGAAGACTACTATGAACTGATCAAGAAAAGGTCAAAAGATTCTATCCATGAGTTCAATGAATGTAGCTGGTGCATTAGTTAGTCAAAACGACATAACTATGAACTCATAGTGACCGTACCTTGTCCTAAAGGAAGACTTAGGTATGTCACTCTCCTTGATGCGCAACTGATGATATCCCGACCTGAAATATATCTTAGAGAAGATAGTTACACCACACAACTGATCAAATAGATCATCGATCCTTGGTAGAGGATACTTGTTCTTTATGGTTACTTTATTCAATTGTCTGTAATCAATGCATAACCACATCGATCCATCCTTTTTCTTAACAAAGAGAATCGGAGCACCCCATGGTGAAGTACTCGGTCGTATAAAACCTTTCTCAAGCAACTCCTATAGGTGTTTCTTGAGCTCTGCCATCTCAGCAGGTTCCATTCTATACGGTGTTTGTGCTATTGGTTGCGTGCTTGGGATTAGATTAATCTCAAAATCAATCTCTCAGGGTGGAGGAGCACCTGGAAGTTCCTCAGGGAACATAACTTCAAACTCCCAAACTATCAGAACTTCAGAAAGATTAGGGATCTCCATTGTGGTGTCTACCACATGTGCCAAGAATGCAAAGCATCCTTGTTTCATCAGATTCTCAGCTACCATAAACGACACTAGACAAGTTGGAAGAATCTTTCTATCTCCCTAAAAGATCCATGTGTCACCGTCATCTGCAAACACAACTTGCTTGAAATCACAATCCAAGACAACCTTATATTTTTCTAGGGTGTCCATCCCAAGGATTATATCGAACCCATGCATCTCAAGTGGTATAAGATCCATATGTAAGCGATGTTCAAAAAAGCAAAGAATGCAGGGAGAACACACCTCCCACAGCACTACAGATCCCAACAAAGGGGTTTCTAATAACAGATAATCTGCTCTATGACTAAGAATCATATTGCAGTCATGAATCACTTCTCGAGTGATAAAGGAATGCTTAGAACCCGGATCAATCCAAACAGATATGAAGCAGGATGAAGACAAATCAGAATGAAATAGTTCCATCTGACCTGTCACAACTCGAGGGTTGACTACTGCTTCGGGTTGATTCATCGCATAGAATCTCATCATTACTTGTTGTTGACCCTGTACTCGGTTACGTTTTTCGGTGCCGACGAACCAGCTTGGGATGCTTGTCCATGTCATCTAGTGCCACTCAAAAACTGTCGCCTCTGAGATCCTTGCTGACTCTATCTCAGAGGTTGAGTCACACTTACATCTCTAGCTCGACAGTCTTTCATCAAATGCCCCATCTTTCCTCATATAAAACAGCCTCTGCTCTCCCTCTGTGGCCTAGGTGGTCCCGTTACTGACATTGAGGCTGAACTGTGGGCTCCCTCTGGTGGTAAACTATGACCTCTACCCTTACTCAATGTCCATTGCATCTGGGTATTGAATCTCGATGGTGCTATTGGTGCAGCAAATCTCAGTTTCTTGAAACTTTTAGACTTCTGTCCTTGAAACTGAGTATACACCTTCTTGCTCTTAGTCTGAGGCTTCTCAATCATCGACCTTTCTATTCGTCTCACAGACTCCACAAAGGTGGTGAACCTCTCCCTATTCTCTAAGGCAGACACAGGAGCGGTCAAATCAGTGTTCAACCCCTTCTCAAAATGTCAAATTCTCTCTTCATCAGTAGCTGCCATATGCAGACAGAACCGTAAAAGCTCCATGAACTTATCTTCATAATCACTAATGTTCATTGGTCCTTTCCTTAACCTCTCAAACTGAGAGATCTTCTTGTCTCGATATGTCTTGGGAAAGTATCTATTGACGAATTCTCATCGAAATTCTCCCCATCCGATTTCAACACCTAGCCTTTTGCCCTCTTCTATTATCAACCAGTAGCTAGCACTCCCTTTCAGAAGGTACACTACATGCCTCACCTTCTCTACTTTAGGGATATTGAGGATTCTAAAGGCCTTCTCCAACTCAGTTAGCCACAAGTCAGCATCTGTTGGGTCATCTATACCAGTATAATCAGTGGCTCCTACCCAGTGAAGCCGTTCAAAAGTCTTGTCGGCTCCCTATCCTTCATTATGGGTTGATGCCCTAGGTGCAGGTGGTGGCATCCTATCCGCCATTTGTGTCATGGTTGGCATGAACTGCCCAAACAGATCATGGAAAGATGGGTTTTCTAGTGCAGCTTGGTTAAGCTGAGGATGTTCAGGTACTGGTTCCTCCCTATTCTGGTCCCTTTCACCTCTTCCTGGTGTAGCAATGTTGCTCTCAGCAACATGTTCTTCGTGTGATCCAGACATCTTTAAGTTATTCTTCTCCTATATGAGCAGAAGACACTATCTGATAATCTGGAAGACACTAGAACAGACTCAACAACCTTAATCATATGTTTATGTAGACTCAGTGAACCTAGAGCTCGGATACCACTAAACTATGACGCACCATTCAAACAAAACATCATTAACTAAGCGGAAGAAATCATTATCAGCGGATTACTGAAAATCACTAAAAATTGAAACCATTTACAAAGAGATCCAAACATTGGAAAACTCTTTTATCAATAACCCAGGTATTATATTTACACCCTAGTTCATAATTAGATATCTTGTACCATCCCTTCTCGAGGGTTACAAACATCAACAACTTTGTTAAAACTATACATAGGCATCATCAGAACCTCGAGGCATCAAGCCAAAATATAAGATCTATTCATTAAAAGTACTAACTACTAACTCCGAGGACCTGAGAGTACAAAGATGACACATAGGACTCTCTATACAAAATATGACAGCCAATGCCTCCACCTGGAATGATGTCCATGTTGTTGTTGCTACTACTACTCTTCCCCTGCTATAGGGTTCCTGCCTCTTCTTCCGCGTCTACCTAAAAAGTGTTGGTGACCAACAGAGTGAGACTCAGGCCCAGTGAGAGATATAACTCTCTTCCAAAAACATTATTATTGCAGTTTAATAGAATAAAACTAAGAAGAGGAATCATATGTATTCAACAACAGATAAATCAATGTCTAAACAAATTAGAGTAATATTCTTATTCAAATCATTTTAGCTATAACTTGATAAAGCATCATGTCACTTATCCAATAAGGAAATGAAGAACATGTATAACATTTATCCATCTAGGATATGCTAAGCAAGGTAACATCCACCAATGATTCTCGTATTTCAACCTTAAGCAAATACTCTACATGGCTAATTACATTTTACAATCATACTTAAGCCCTGAGGAGATGAGGTATACCACTCATACTCCAACCAACCATTACGAAGTTGAAATCGGTACCATACATAGGTCAAGGATGAGACGGATTTCCATGACCTCATCCTCCTCATTCAGTGTGAGTACAAAATGCAGGACATCTTGTGTCTCTACTAAATAGCTTTCCAAGGTATACTGGCAACTTCGCTATAGAGTTACACTGGCAGCTGTACTCTCTTCACAATCGAGAGATTTCATGTTTATCTTACATTGATTCAGCATTAACATTATCGGGAGATTCGTGATACATCCATCCCGACATATATAATGAAGAATTGAGAGATTTAATGTTTATCTCACATCAATCCCACTTTAGGGCATAAGGATATTCGCGCCCATAATCCCCACCTACTCAATAGTATGCCCTCCAGGAGATCTCGTGGGAAAACCTATTTCACCATCACCAACTACTGATGATGATAGATCTATGGCCAGGGCTCTACATGATAAGATTTCACTTGATTAATTAAGTACATTACCATATTCTTTTAGCATTAGTTAGGTTTTCAAACATAAATTATTATAACAAATGCTACACAGAATTTGTAATACTTCTATCAAGTACTTTTTGAAGCTTTATAAAACATTGGGATCTCAATCCCTTGTCACATTAGGCGCATTCTCATCCCTTAACATCTCATCATCATGATTATGGAATATGGGTATTCAAATCCTCAGTTCATCAAAGAACACTTGTTACCACTTATCAGGTAACTAATACCTTCAGGTCATCTGACCAAGGTAAACATGATACTTGCTACACAAGCATCTCACATGGCTCTCAAAGCCCATTTAATCTCTTGTTATCTCTTACTAGGCAACAAAGCATATTATGGCTCACAAGGCCCATAAAACAATTTCAATAATAAAACATCATAGCTCATACCTGGAAATTCCCAACATCTCATGATACCTGCATAGTTAGTACACATGATAACAGTTTTGTCAATTACATATCAACACTATGCAATGTAAGGGTAGCATCACTATTCCCTCATTTGGATTAGGGTTTATCATCATATTGCCCAAGATTAGGGTTATATGCACTATAACCCAAAATTAGGGTTTCACATACCTTCACCCTATATTAGGGTTAGGGTTTCATATAGCATTACATAACATCACCCTAGATTAGAGTTTCACATCACATCATTGCATTAGGGTTTGACATGGCATCACCCTAGATTAGGTTTTCACACATCATTATCTTGAAATAAGGTTCCTTATTACTTTTCCCCAAATTAGGGTTTCATATAACTTTACCCGAAATTAGGGTTTCATGAAGCATCCTCTTAAATTAGGGTTTTTCATTATATTACCCAAAATTGGGATTTCTCATATCATTACCCAGATTAGGGTTACATCATTACTCTAGATTAGGGTTACACCTAGCATTGCCCTAAATTAGGGTTAGGGCTCATCAACCTTCTAAATTAGGGTTTCATGATCTCTTTATCAAGGATCATACCCTAATTACATACTTTATTCATGTTGAAAGTGTTGAGGCTTAACCACTACATGATCATTATACATGTATGAATTCCTCTCTCTCTCATCCTCTCTTGGATGTTGATTACTCCATACTTATCAACTTGGTTCAACCCATTATTCAAGTACATACATCTATGGTTATCATAGTGTATTGAGTTACTACTTTCATAAGAATAAAAGGTTAACCACTCAAAAGGTACTAATCACCTAAGTACTTGAGAGGTACAACCATTGTAATTAACTTTGAGATACATCATTAACAATCAAAGGGTTAATTGATCTTTCATCACATTAGGTCTTCAAATGGTTTTGATACTTTTGAACCTTCAAACGGTTTTGACCTCCTTGACCTTCAAACGGTCTTGAGACCGTTTGTCCTCCAAATGGTCTTGAGACCATTTGGGCCTCTATGGTTGAGAATGTTTGCCCTCCAAATGGTCTTGAGACTGTTTGGGCACTTAACCCTTGAAATCATTTGATCAAATTAACTTTGAGACTGAAAGAACAACCCATCATTGAAACTGATTGAACATCAAACAATTTTGAGACTGTTTGGTCTCAAACGGTTTGAAGATCATGTGATCTCAAATGGTTTCAAGACCGTTTGGACTCAAACGGACTCAAGACCGTTTGGTCTAAACTACCTTAAAACTGAATGGACCATTTAAGGTTTCCTTCAACCAATCAATTAGGGTTTGCTTCATTGAATAATTCATCAATTGGACCATTGAGATTACATCAAATTATAACCCTTGGATCTCCAACCATCCATCATAGCCCTTGACCTCCAAACGGTCTTGAGATCATTTTCCTCCAAATGGTCTTGAGACCGTTTGGGCCATTCAACATAGAAATTGACTCAATCAATTTATGGTTTCAACCAATCAATCCGATTAGGGTTTGTAATTAATGGATCATCCATTCTTGAAACCATTGTAATTTGATCAATTTGAACCATTGGATCTTCATTCAACCACATCAGCAATTGACCCCAAATGGTCTTGAGACCGTTTAACCTCAAACGGTCCTGAGACCGTTTAGTCATCAAAATTGAAACTAGTTGCACATGATCTTTATTGAGGTGTGTGCTAGGATGACATCATCATATTCAAGCTTCAAACCTTCAAAATTTCCTGTGATTCCTATGGTGATTTCAACAATTAATCAAAAGAAAATTCGGGAATGAAAATGGAATCAACATATGATGAAGAAATGAAATCAATAAGGATATTTAAGGGTTCAAGTTATATAACCCTCCATCAAAGTTGAATCCAAGCTTCAAATTTCACGTCTTTAATGGTGAATGAATCTTTCTCAACTGTCGAAGGTTCGTCCTCAAGTCTTTGAGTGAAAAGAATGGCTAATGTTGAAGATTGAATGTAGAAAAGAAGAAAATAAGCATTGAATTTCGATTTCCACCATGAATTCAAGGTTGAAGATAATTAAGGAGCTCACCTACAAGTTGGGGTACGTCCTCTTATTTCTCCTAAGCTCCCTTGTGCTCAGAAAATGCAAAGAAAGAAAGAAGAGTAAAAAAAGCCTTTCATGTGGGTGGAAAATGGGATATATGTAAGGGAAATTCAAGAGAGAGAAAGTGTTATAAAAATCCTTTAATTCCCTAAATTGGTGCCACTTATATACCTCACTTCCTTGCATACAAAGCCATAATCCTCCCCTTTGAAATCCTCTTCTTTATCCATGAACTAAAAACAACCACTTTAAGCACCTTAATCAATATAATAATAATATCCAAAAATTTGTGGATATTACTTTTTCTTTAACTAATGTGAGTGGGCTCTCCACTCACTTTAGATATTTAGGTGCCATTTCAAGGCACAAGGAAGTACATTATTATATAAATTCCACCATCACATTTTTTGTTGAAGGGCACTTCCATTAATATATTTATTTTTGCATTAAATTGAATTAGGGTTTCAATTATGCTTAAATCTTGATTATTTTAATATCAAGATTCTCTCTGCCCCAAAGAGATTCAAATGAGATTCCCCTATGACTTTCTTTTCTCTAATTGATACCAAGAAACAATAGGGACTCTCAAGAAGTGGTATTTTGCATATTGAACCCTAGGTTTTGGGTAAATTGCACATTACACCAAAACTAGGTTTTAATGCACAAACATTGCTTAATGAGCTCTTTCTTGGTGCTCAGGCTACCACAAGCCATACATCTGCATCATTTTCATTCTTATGATGCTTCAATACTTGAGGAACATTTTATCATGTAATATTAACAAGTTAACCCCTCAACTTGGGTAATTTGCACTTTAGTCCAAAACGAGAAAACATTGTTTTCAACATTATTAAAAAAGGACTAAAATTGAAAGATAAGTTCCTCTTGAGACTTAATTACTTTTCAAAAGATAAAAATAAGCATATAATTATCTTTCTTAAACAAAACATATAGGGTTAATGTTGGGTTTTAGGGGAGGCAGAGAAGGCAACAGAAACAAAAAAAAAATTCTCCTTCCTAAACCCAAAACAAGGAAACACGTCAACGTCTATACAATAGGAAATGATGGTTTGTGGAATCATACCTTGTCTTGAGGCTTGCTCAGTGACAATACCTAGCGGCATGAGTGGTCTTCACCTCTGGTCTTGGACGGTGTCTGTTCAGCTCCTGGTCAGACCGAGACTGACGACTCCTAGTCTCATCGGGACTGTCAGGATTGACAGCTGTCCTCCGAGTAGCAGAAATCTCCCGCCTCTAAAGTAGTCCACACAGACCACCTAGAACTCCAATCTCCTTGTCTCACAAGGAATTGGAAGGAGTCGCACCCTCCTGTCAGCGTACTAGTCACTGACACACTCTCCTGCCACCAGTCACTTTCTGTAGTTGTCTTCCCCTTGATGTGCCTCCCTTATCGGGTAGCATTTGCTCGGGCTCTCTCATTTACCAAAACCAGAGAGAATGACAACTTTGCAGAGCAACTGGTTGCACTGAGTTGTACTATGAGAAGGCCCCAATACCCCTATATATATAGTAGGGTCATGGGACATGGTTCTCTATCCCGGGCAATGTGGGACTAAAGCAGGAGTAGAAGGGTTCGGGATTTTCCACAACAACAACCAACTGCGCAACCTGAACCGATCGTTTCATTTTTGAAACGGTCAGTTGGGGACCTGAGCCGATCGGTTGACAACTCAACTGATCTGTTGGGACCCGTGAAACAGTCGGTTCACTTCTGAACTGGTCAGTTCGTGGTCCTGGTCAGTTCTCGATTGACTTTTCCTCTTTTGTTTTGAATTGGTACCAAATACCAATCCTTGTTCCAATCAAATTGGGCAAGTGAAACTAAAAGAAATTTCTCACCAACCTGACTTTCCAAACTTGCTCGGTTGGACCAGTTGAACCGATCGTTTCAACACTTGAACCAATCATTTCACCATGTCCATGAGCTGATCAACTCACCACCTGAGCCGATCAGTTCACAAAGCTCAGCCGATCCGTTCATCACATGAGCCGATCAGTTGGAATTGCAAATTGTGCAGAAATAGTCAATTGTAGTTTCAACCAATCTGATACTCTAATCAATCAGTCCAACACCTTGAACATTATGATACTGAGCTATCAATTGATTGAGTGTTTAATTGACCTACTAAACTCCTTTAGTAATCAATCTAAACATTGTTTGTGGACAAAACTTCTCTTCTAGGTTAAATCCTATGTGTGTGACCCTGCAGGTCCATTTCACATTGGCAGTGAAATTCCATAACACTTATGACTTCACAAGCAAAGAGTGGTGCCTAGTCACACATCATTGCTACCCAAGTGAAATAGAAAGTTGGAGAACAACTTTCAATCCTATAATCTGTGAATGGTGTTACAGTGAATGTATAATTCCTTTTTCACTGATATCCCAAATGAACTCGAGGCATGGAACAGTCATCTTGTCAACGTCCATTCACTTTCTTGATCTCAGAGTAGATTGGAAGAGATATGTATGACATCAATATCACATACTGATTCACACATGCATGCATGCCTTTCTCAATCCTACTCATCAAGTGGCCATGGATATCATACTCCCTCAGGAGGGACAAATCCCATATCTATCACTCACCCCTCAAAATCCCCATGTGTCAAAGCCACCCTATCATCACCTTTATAACAACCCATGTTTCAGGACTGTGTTTGATGATGTCAAAGTGTGCCCAACGACATGTGTTGAGTGTAGTGATTTCAGGTCAAAGAATCACACTCACCACCAACACTGTGAGTACTGACTGTGACTACCATGTCATGGTTCCATGTGTCAAACTCACGGTGGGTCTGTCCAATACACTTGTTCTCTAACAAGTACCTATGTGTTTGGTTTGATATCTCTATATCATGACTAATGAGATTCTGTCATCAACCAACACCACAATCTAGTCTTGTGTGTCATTGTTGTCTATCTACCTTCCACAATGACATCTGACTAGGGACATAACAAGAATGTACAAACTCTTAGCATATGTATGATCTCATCGTTCTAGTCCTCAACCTGAAAACATACGTCATTGAGTATTGTCATTCTCTAGACATTCAATATGTTCTATCACTATCTCATATGACTAAACCAAAAAGAATTGGAAGCTTGCCTTTGATGTTTATCAAATCAATCTTAATGTATCCCACCAATCATCCCATGATTGGCTCTCAGGGCATACATACCAACAGACTCCCACTTGCACTACGAGCTAATCACCCTTGAATCATATTCATAGTGATCTTCAAACATGTCCCACATGTTACTGTGCTCTAGTGCGAACATAGTGAGTTATGGCAACACCTTGCCAAAGTCAGTTTTTTTAACTACATGTCTCTCATCTCTTCGCTGTACATCACACGTATGAGATGGATTTTCCGTAAAATGTGATCCAGTATTCCTTTGCTAACCTTTAGCCACATTGCATGATCAAGGATTCCATACTTGTCATCAATGAGCAGAATATCTATAAGTTCATCTCATGAACTCCCAGATCCATATAGTATCCACTGCTATTCTCTAACACATAGATACTCGACATTTCCTTTTAAATGGTTTTATTGGGACACTTCCAATTATCAACAAACTTTCACTTTTATATATCCTATATATATTTTGCGATTAATTTTATGTCCTGTTCAAAAGTTCGCATCAATGTAACTCTTCACATCGAACTCTTCCTTATCTCCATAGAACTAGTACTTCTCAAGTACTTATCAAGTTCTCATGGTATTCCAGTAACTCTTACTGGAAGTAGACAGACATCCACTCGTCATGTCTCACATACGAGTTATCAAGAGGAGCACATCATATTGCCATGTCCTACATACAAGATGATGAATGTGTGTTGTTCTTGCCATGTCGATACATGCAAGATAATGGGATGATTACATACATGATAGATCCATATATATTCTTAGTGTTCCCATTCTTCATAAGAATTGGACACTTGGCCGTGGGATACTAACTCCATGTAACATGGACAATTTTTCTCCCACTAAATCTGTGCATACTGACCCTTCAGTACAGATTGCCAATGTATGCTTTCTCTTTTTAGGTCAAGAGGTTTTCAAGAACTATCTCTATAGATATCTATTCCTATCACATAGGAAACATCTCTATCTTCCTTAAAGATAATTTCCACTTTTGGATTTCCATTCTAGAACATTTCCATTTCACATCAACATGTGGAATGTGAACACTCTCCCACTAAATCACAGATCCCTTCTTTATCTTTGACATATCAGTCAAACCCTTTGACTATATCATCAAAGTAAAGATCCAATTCTGAGTTGCTTGTACTCAATCAATCACATTGATTAGTCCATTGTAACTTATAGACTTCATTTGCATTAGTGGATTCATAAACCTTATAGGTTGTGTCACGTACACATCCTTGTTTTATTCCTCATAGGAATGTGGTTTTAGTATCCATATGCCAAATGTCTTAGTCATTAAGTTGCAATCAACAAGCATCATCCTTCTCAAAATGTTATTCATGTGCCTTAACACCTAAGATTCATTTGCACT
This sequence comes from Alisma plantago-aquatica, assembly GCA_963693085.1. NCBI lineage: Eukaryota > Viridiplantae > Streptophyta > Magnoliopsida > Alismatales > Alismataceae > Alisma > Alisma plantago-aquatica. The sequence goes on from OY856412.1 coordinate 1,001,933,044, forward strand.
TATGGATTTCATCCAATGGGTGCTACCGTCAAGGTCATACCTTATGGTTCACATGGATGTCATTTAGGATGTAATGGTCATAAACCATAACTCAAAATTCGGTTCCTAATATTCATCTAGATAGTTGACTCGTCACATGAACAACTCATCACATAGATAAATGAGGTGTATCTGTCAAGGATATAAGAACTTACAACTCCTTGTGATTCTTAATGTCCTTTATTAGTATGGGCTATTCTTTTATTAAGAAGAATTCAGTTATTTGATAATCATTCTCTAACTCCTTAGAGTATGATTCCTTCTTGATTTAGACATCACCATGCCTTAATCATGAGTTCACTATGATACACTATCATAATCACTCATAAGGATCTCAAACATTTGGTCCAAGTATTTCATTCATTGATCTCAGCAAGAATTAACACTTTACCAAATTTTCACTTCATCTATGATAATCTTGAACACTTCAAGATATTCATATTGGTATTTGTCTAAACACCATTTGAAGTATTAGCATTTGTTCCAATAGGTATGTAAATACATCACATGTATCATACCGAATAGGATAATCATTCTCCCACTACCTTTAGTGAAGATTGATTAATCATGTCCAAGATATTCATGTCTCTTACTGGTTCTCTAACCAAAAGAGTCTAGATTTATCCATCACATGGAAACTAGAAATGAATTTCGCATGATTGATGCTAATTTGATTGTTTGAGTTATCTATAACTTTTAGGTATCATTTTATCATATGCATATAAAATACCACAAGATAAACAAGGCATTGCCACAAAGATCATATCTTTACAAATTGAAACATCTCTTTATTGATTGCCATAATTGTCATACAATATGCAAAAATAAAGTGTTTCTATCTATTGGCCAATATGAAATAGCAGTTCATAACTGTATTACATGCCTTTTAGGCTGAAAATAAACTAAAGTACTCCTATCTATGGCGACAACACTTACCCCATTTATTGAGTGCTTTACACTTTACATCTTGGTATCATATACCTCAAAAGTGTTACAAGTTTACATTCATGACACCTTTAAGTAGAGATGTATGTCGCCTCCTTCTTCTTTTGTTCTTACAAATAGAGAGTACAATTTCTTTTCCAATGTCCTGGCTTTTGACAATGGTGGCAATTGCCTTTCTTGGTCACGCCTCCATTGGCCTTGAGAGCTGAAGACGACTTGGGCTCCTGGCTAGCATCAGAACCTTTCTTAGCTTTGCCCTTTCCCTTTCTCTTATACTTGCCTTTCTTGCTTGTGATCACCAACACAAACTTAGGCTTGTCCTTCTTCATCTGTGTCTCGGCTGTCCTCAACATGCCCAACAACTCTGACAGTGGCCTATCAAAGTTGTTCATGTTGTAGTTCATCACAAACTGACTGTAGGATTCTGGCAACGATTGCAACATCACGTCAGTAGCCAACTCTGGGCTCAGTGGAAATCCCAGTCTTGTTAGGTTCTCCACATACCCAATCATCTTGAGTGTGTGAGGACCAACTGGATCTCCTTCTGTCATGACACACTTGAACAGTGCCCTTGAGACATCATATCTCTCTTATCGTGCTTGATCTTCATACATATTCCTGAGATGCTGAATCATCTCAATGACACCCATGTTCTCATGTGGTCTCTACAACTCGTGGTTCATAGAGCACAACATCAAGCACTTTGCATCAATGGCATCATCAGAATGCTTCTTGTAAGCATACCTTTCTGCCTTTGGTGCATTAGGAGCAGGTTCCTCTAGAATTGGAGTATCCAGGACATAGAGCTTTCACTCTTGAGTGAGAACAATTCTCAATGTCCTATACCAATCATGGAAGTTTGTCCCATTTAGCTTGTCCTTTTCAAGGACCGATCGCAAAGAAAAGTGATTGTTGTTTGTTTTCATTTGTACTACAAAAGGAAAATATGCAATTTTAGTCCAAAACTCATTTTTGACTTATTTGATTGATTTGAAAAGTTGACGATATAATTAGGACTTTAATTAATTATTGCTCCCACTATTTTAGTTCAAATTGATAGCCCTCACCATAAATTCGAAAGATTGCAGCGTACAACCTTCTAGTGGGCAAGATCCTGAAATCCTCTAAGTCATGGACCAGCTTGGGCTGTCACCTACAACTTAGATCTCTCAGGTAGGCAACTCTTACCAATTGCATCATATGCAACTCTCGATAAGATGTCATATGGAACTCCTTACCATGATCATCTCCATGCCTCAAGGTGCTAGATCCCATCTTGGCCACCTTGTTAAGTCCAACCCAAAGCCAACACCATGAATATGCACCCTGCTTGGGCAGACCCACACATTCATCCTTCACGCTTCCATGAGAGAGATGGTGCACCACGCTTGGGTGTGCCAACACTTGGTCGATCAAGCTTTTCACGTGTGTCACATTTGGAAGGCATCTAAAACTTAATATTTAATGAGGGATTTGGTTTTACATACATATACATATCCAATCACCACAATATATAGTACATATCATATACATTCTATATCCCACAGAAAACATGTGAAATGATAAAATCGATGATTATGGCCATCCTAATGTGATTCCTCGAGCCAAGAGGAGTCACGGTCATCTAGGTCTACATCACACGCAACCTGTATAAGATGAACTCTGAGCTTTGCCTTTCTGGGTTTGATCAACTCATCACACGAATGATCGGCTCGCCATCAGGCCGGTCGGCTGGGTGCCACCACCCGAACGGTTGGCTCCTCCAACCGATCGGTTCTCCTGGTCGTCGTGCATCTCATCATGGCCGCCACCCGCTCGTCTCGCTCCTCGAACTGGTCATCAACCGATCGGCTCACTCCTTGAACCGATCATCTCGAATGTCAACCGATCAGTTCATGCCTTGAATCGATCGTCTCAGCTGTCGTCAGGATGTCCTCCATTCTTTGACACAACAACAAATAAAATTATATCCTATTTTACATTATAAAAAGAAAAACCTCGAGTTACATTCGAGGGGAGCAAAGGTAGGAAAGAAATCTCAAATTTTTTTGATTTACATCAGGAATAGGAGAAAGGGAATCAGTGCGCAGACCGAGATGCAAGCAACCACATACAACCATACACAGATAGGGTTTATTGGCCATAACCACGCTATACATCCACCATAAAACTCATTTAAGGCGACACATATCGAGTGCATTCATATTACATATCATATATGTATATTGGGATTTGTTGATTTAGGATTGGACATGTATAAAGCCAATTTTATTCGCATCGTATGCAATAAATAAAGGTGACAAACCAAAATCGATCATATTGATAATCCCAAATTATATAGAAGTTGACGTGGCTTTGATACCACTGTTGGGTTTTACGGGAGGTAGAGAAGGCAGTGGAAACAAAAAAAAATTCTCCTCCCCAAACCCAAAACAAGGAAATGCGTCAACGTCTATACAATAGGAAAGGATGGTTTGTGGAATCATACCTTATCCCGAGGCTTGCTCGGCGACAATACCTCGCGGCTTGCGCAGTCTTCACCTCCAGTCTTGGACAGTGTCTATGCAGCTCCTGGTCGCATCGGGACTGACAACTCCTAGTCTCACCGGGACTGTCGGGATTGACAACTGTCCTCCGAGCGGTAGAAATCTCCCACCTCTGAAGTAGTCCACACGGACCACCTGGAACTCCAATCTCCTTGTCTCACAAGGAATTGGAAGGAGTCACACCCTCCTATCAGCGTACTAGTCACTAACACACTCTCCTGCCACCAGTCGCTTTCTGTAGTTGTCTTTCCCTTGCTGTGCCTCCCTTATTGGGTAGCACTTGCTCAGGCTCTCTTGCTTACCAAAACAAGAGAGAATGACAACTTTACAGGGAAACTAGTTGCACTGAGTTGTACTATGAGAAGCCCCCAATACCCCTATATATATTGGAGGGTCATGGGATAGGGTTCTCTATCCTGGGCAATGTGGGACTAAAGAAGGAGTAGAAGGGTTCGAGATTTTCCACAAAAACAACCAACTGTGCAACCTGAACCGATCATTTCATTTCTGAAATGGTCAGTTGGGGACCTGAGCCGGTCGGTTGACACCTCAACTGATTGGCTGGGACCCATGAAATGGTCGGTTCACTTCTGAATCGGTCGGTTCGTGGTCCTGGTCAGTTCTAGATTGACTTTTCCTCTTTTGTTTTGAATTGGTACCAAATACCAATCCTTGTTCCAATCAAATTGGGCAAGTGAAACAAAAAGAAATTTCTCACCAACCTGACTTTCCCAACTTGCTCGGTTGGACCAATTGAACCGATCATTTCAACACTTGAACCAATCGTTTCACCATGTCCATGAGCCCATCGACTCACCACATGTGCAGATCGGTTCACCAAGCTCAGCCGATAGGTTCATCACATGAGCCAATTGGTTGGAAGTGCAAATTGTTCAGAAACAATCAATTGTAGTTTCAATCAATGTAATACTCTAATCAATCATTCCAACACCTTGAACATTATGATACTGAGCTATCAGTTGATTGAGTGTTTAATTGAACTACTAAACTCCTTTAGTAATCAATCTAAACATTGTTTGTAGACAAAACTCCTCTTCTAGGTTAAATCCTATGTGTGTGACCCTGTAGGTCCATTTCATGTTGGCAGTGAAAGTCCATAACACTTATGACTTCACAAGAAAAGAGCGGTGCCTAGTCACACATCAGTGCTACCCAAGTGAAATAGAAAGTTGGAGAACAACTTTCAATCCTACAATCTATGAATGGTGTTACAGTGAATGTATAATTCCTTTGTCACTGATATCCCGAATGAACTCGAGGCATGGAACAATCATCTTGTCAACGTCCATTCACTTTCTTGATCTCAGAGTAGATTGGAAGAGATATGTATGACATCAATATCACATACTGATTCACACATGCGTGCACACCTTTTTGAATCCTACTCATCAAGCGGCCATGGATATCATACTCTCTCAGGAGGGACAAATCCCATATCTATCACTCACCCCTCAAAAGCCCCATGTGTCAAAGCCACCCAATCATCACCTTTATAACAACTCATGTTTCAGGACTGTGTTTGATGATGTCAAAGTGTGCCCAACGACATGTGTTGAGTGTAGTGATTTCAGGTCAAAGAATCACACTCACCACCATCACTGTGAGTACTGACTATGACTACCATGTCATGGTTCCATGTGTGAAACACACAATGGGTCTGTCTAGTACACTTGTTCTCTAACAAGTACCTATGTGTTTGGTTTGATATCTCTATATCATGACTAATGAGAGTCTGTCATCAACCAACACCACAATCTAGTCCTTTGTGTCATTGTTGTCTATCTACCTTCCACAATGACATCTCACTAGGGACAAAACAAGAATGTACAAACTCTTAGCATCTGTATGATCTCATCGTTCAGGACCTCAACCTGAAAACATACGTCATTGAGTACTGTCATTCTCTAGACATTCAATCTGTTCTATCACTATCTCATATGACTGAACCAGAAAGAATTGGAAGCTTTCCTTTGATGTTTATCAAATCGATCTTAATATATCCCACCAATCATCCCATGATTGGCTCTTAGGGCATACATACCAACAATTAAAGCATAACCCATGTCAGGGATGTTACAGGGCCTAACTACTCATAAAACAAGAAAATACAAGAAGAAAGGAAGAAGAATGAGAGGAGTGAAAATCAATGATGAGCTTGGTTAAGATTCATCCTTCACCTCCTAGCATCATTAGCTCGAGCTCCTTCCTCCAAGGTTGGTGAATGGCATTGATGTATGGTGGAAAGTGGTCTAAACACTAGAAAACTAGGGTTTAGGTAGTGGAAATAGTGAAATGGAGGTGGACTGAGGTGGGAATAGATGTGAGGCAAAATGGGGAAGCTAGAGTGGCTATAGGGTAGCTAACCTTGGTGCTGGACCCGCCTCCCGAGTGTATATAGGGGTGGGGAAGCACTAGATTAAGTGGGGGGTAAAATGGGAAGTGCAATGCAAAACTACTGCTAGGGTTGTATGTAGTACGGTTGTACTGGGCAACACAGACATGGTGGGTGTGGGTGAGAATGATCATGATGGAGTGGAACGGGTGAGGTGGAATTTGACAAATGTTACAACAAAATTTTGGAAAATTGGAAGGCTCATGGTACGGTCGTCGTGGTCACCACGACCGCGGTGGGGCACTGGTAGCACGACCGTGGTGGTCACCACGATCGTGGTGGCTTGAGGGAGTGTTGCCCATTCTTTGAGGAGTGGTCATTCTGAATTGTTGGCAAAACAGTCATGCTGCTTTGCATGGCTATGTTGAGTCATGGTAGAATGGGCATGTTATGTTGCACAGTCATGTTTCTGACTATTGTTCTTCAAGCTTTGATTATGTGACTGTATCTTAGGCCAACACGACATTTTTGTGGTGCCACAACCATTTTGGTCTCTATATCAGCTCTTGGCTCTCGCACTTTGTGTTTCCTGGGTCATCTTTGCTTCAATTGATCTTTGGCCACTTGGGGTAGGTTAAGGGAGTCTTGGACTTCACTTTGGGCCTCTCTAAGGGTAGAGAAACCCTAGGATCATTATTTCTCTCTCTCTTCCATCTAAGCATGGTCAGAATACCTAAAAAAATTCAAATAATGTCCATAAGTGTATTTTACAGAAATATGCATATTGGAGGGAATAGCATACAATCTAACAGGTATAGATGTGATTGAAATGCAAAAAGACACAAGATGGAGCCCTAAAATAGGGTTGCATTAGAATCATGTCAGCTTCTGATGAACAAAAAGGAGACCTAAATTGAACTTTGAAGTAGTCATAAATAAGTACTTTCAGTTGTAGTGGATCTAAAATCCACTTATCACTATTATTTAACAAAGTTGTGATGGTGTTTCTCTGAAGTCTAGATTTAACAAAAGTATTGAAAAAAGTAGAATTAAAGCCCCCATTTTGGAGCCAATTTGTGTGGCATTTTTGTCTCATATTTTTCATGTCAGCATCTAGAAGAAGGTGATATTGATGCTACAGAAGCTTACATTGAGAATCAATGGAAATAGAATATTGATTTGACAATTTTTTTTGTAGATTTGCTATTTGATGACCAAGTGTATGTTTAGCAATTTGAATATTTTGTGATGTGTTCCTATCCCACTGGTGAATTTCTAATTTCAACTCGTTAATAGCATCAACAAAGTCCATGTTTCTATTCCAATTATCTTTAAGTAACTATTTGAAGAAATGGTTATCATTCCAACAAGATTTGGCATTAAACACTGACTAGAACCATTTGTTATGTAGATTATGAAGTAGGGCAGTTTGTGTTTAGATTGAATATGAGGAAGATTACAATTCACATAAAAACCATACACTAAAACCTAGTGAAAGTTTCTCAGAGCTTGATCTAAACATTCATGTAGTGCATCAGATTTGTAAGTGAATGGGTAACTGGAGAAACCGAAGTATGAAAGATCATATTGGAGTAAGTAGTCCTGGAACACAAAAAGCATCAAAAAAGTTAAACAAGAAGTTACCCATTTTCTTTACAGGGGATAAGAAAGTATTAAAATCACTAATGACTATCCATGTTTGGTGATGGAGCGACTCAATTTTGAAGATGTTTCTAGAATAGTTGTCGAATCTACGGGTTTGGATTTATATAAACCAATGTGACAAAGAAGGCATTATTAACACAACAATGAAGAATTTATCCATGACCTACAACAAGATGGACAGAAATCTCAAACGATCCCATAATAGCCAAAAACCACAAGAAAAATCTCTAGTTTCCACAAGATCAGACCATGTGAAACCAATGTTTCTAATCACACAATTGTGTGTTCCTAAGAAATCTAGGGTTCTAGGATTCCAACTAGCTTTAGTTTATACAATCTAATCATTTCTTTGAGGTAATCATGGGTAAAGTTATTCCCAATACTACAAATGTCCCATGATAAGATATATGTCATGTTTAATTATAAGGAGGGATTGATAAGTCTACCTATTGTTCTTCATGTGTCAAAAACTTGTTGGTTTGACTACATGTTTGATATGGTTAAGTCTTTCAATTTTTCACTAGTTCCCCTCAATTCCCTCCCAAGTTTTCCTGTGTAACTGAGAGAACGTAGAGAATCTCCCAACAAGGTATTTGCATCAGTATGAACTTCTTGTTCATTTATAAGCATATCCACATTATTAGTTGCTAGTAAGATATCATCATGAATAATAACTTCATTGACTTCATGATTTACTAATGCGTTAGAAAATGTTAAATCACAATTAGCATCGGAAGACATACGTGAAACCTCAATAGATTTCTTGGTAGAGTGGTTCAATTGAGAATGTTCTTCTAGATGATGACTCTATGACAATAGTAGGTGCATTTGTATTTAACTTGAGAAGCATGTTTACATTTTTGTGCTCACACTTTTAGATCATTATGTTCAATGTGAGCCAAGGAGGGATCCACATGTATACCAACAACATTATCACTCAACTGTTGCATATCAGGATCTACATTTGTTAAACTTTGTGGCATATCAAAGAGTTAACCGCAACAAGTTTTTTGATTTTATGAGTAACTCTTTTTGTCAGACATATATTATTAGGTTGTCTTTGTTGGCGGAGAGAATGGATATTCCTTTCTTAAAAAACTTCCCTTCAGACTTCTTCAGGAACTTATTTCATCCCTACTTAATTAGTATTTGCATTTACTGCTGATGCTTTCAAGGTAGTGTGGGATGTGCTCGGGTTAGTGGCAACACTAACAATAGATGAACATTTGTTTTATTGCATCCCCGAATCTTCCACATATATGACTAAGAATTGGTAAAGATTCACACTCAACTTAATAAACAATACCATCTAACAAGATGACTGGGAGAACAAGTTCATAAGTGTCTATTTTGATGGAGGTACTTACAAAACAACTTTGAGAGCATTGTGTCGTACGTTCATCAAAGTGAAAAAGGCGACCCAAGAATTCATCTATGTGTTGAAACATGACTTTGTGATAAAGATGGATTGGAAAATCTATAATCCGCACCCATATTATAAATTTTAGGGGGATTCCTACAGAAGGAATAAATTTTATGGACCACCGCCAGACCATGAGACAACAATCATGTATAGACCAAGTTCCTCCATTTAGGGCTTTATAATAATAAACATTGCATGTAAAACTGGACAAAAATATAATTCATACTTAACTCATAAACTTTCCATTTAGCAACATGTTTCTGTAAGAGTTTCAGTCGATCACATATGGTCAAGTACCCCACTGATCGATCAACTAGTTTAATGACCACGATGCACACCCATGGATTACTAAGTACAGATTGTGCTTCAAGTGTAATATAGATTAAAGAACCTTTTCCACGTACCAGATAGATACCATCTGATGAATCATTATCAGTTGATATGTCATCCAAGAAGGATGAAGACGATGGTTAGGAAAAGTTTGCAGTTACATCACAAAAAACTTATGTCAGTGGAGTTGGAGGAAATATCAGTTGGGAAGAGAAGTTTGATTGATTATGTTTGAAAATATGTATCAATGCGTGGATTTGAGTCTGTACTCTCTCTATCATCCTCGACCAATTAAGATATTAACCATAGTTGGTGTATTCTGATGTTGTCTAGGTGTTGTTGTGCCATGAGAGACGTAGTGTTATATGCATCAAGAATGACTTCCCCTTGAATCATTTTATCAACAGGTTGTTTCGGATGATCGCCTCTAAAATCCATGGCAGATACCTCATCTCCTTGTGTAGCCTCTAGTGAAAGTGCACTATTGTTGATATCCTCCATGAAACCCTGCCCTCCCCTTCTATGGCCACCAATCTGTCTGCCATGGCAGCCGTAACCATCCCTTCTTGCCCCCATGGAATGCAGCGCATTGTTATCACTTCATCCGCCATTCAGACAACCTTTCATATAATGTTCAGAGAGGATTAATTTATAATTAAAATATAAAGGAAGCAAATAAATCTAAAGACTTGTATGTTCTTGTACATATACCGTATTAGAGTAAAATTTAATTCCTAACTAAAATATAATTTTTTATGTACAAAATACCTCACAACTCTTTTTTTGTATCTATACTATAGACAGATTGAGGTTTCAATTATTCAAATAATAGATAAGGCTTGTCTAACCATGAGTAGAGATTGTGAACAAGATTGTATGTCAATTTTACCTTTACTTTCCTAAATTATTAATAAGACAACGGATATTCTAATAAGGTTGCATATTTCACATTGGAACATATGTGGAGCTGCAAACCTCCATAGACACAAAAACATTCGTGCACACATCTACAAGAATAAAATCGACCTAATTACAATCCAAGAAACAAAAACATGTCTGACCCCTTTTGCTCTCAAAACAATAGGGGGAAATAGAATCACTGACTGGGTCCAATTACCTCCTGAGGGCTTCAAAGGTGGCCTCTTAGTTGGTTTCAACAATTAGTGTTTAGCTTCCCAAAACACCTTTATCCTTAATTTCTCATTTACCATTGTTTTCAAAAATCTTTCCGATGGCTATCTCTGGTCTTTCTCTGGTGTGTATGGGGAACCAGGGCATAACAAATCTGCCTATCTAGCTGAACTAAATCAACTCACTACAAAATATTTCTCATCTCCCAGGGTTATGGGTGGAGATTTCAACTTGATCACTCAAAACTCAGATAGACTCAACTCCACCCCTTCCCCCCAAACTATGTCTGCCGCCGATAAAAACTTTAGTAAGATGCTCATAAACCATTCTTTGATAGACATCAAACCTTCAAATGCATCTTACACCTGGTCAAGAAACCAGACTTATGCTAGACTCGACCACTTCATATGCTCAAACATATGGGAAGACAAGCACCCTCTCTCATCAGTTCATATCTCTCACAGAACCATATCGGATCACTTCCCTCTCATCCTTGACTCAAAATCTATCTCTTGGAGCCAGATGCCTTTCAAATTTGAAAATAGCTGGCTCTCTATAAACAACTTCACCAGCTCCTGTTTAGAACATTGGAAACTCGCTGACTCCCAAATAGAAAACTTAGGAATACACATCCTAAATAATACCAAAAACATTAAAATACATATAAAAAATGGAAGCTCTCAAATCCAAAAAAAATTATTCGAAACACAAAAAAATCTTGAAGAACAGTTCCTTTTTGTGGATAAGGACCCATCTGCTGACCCAACCCTTGTTCATTCCAGAAAAGCCGAACTGGACTACATAAATAATTGTATTGACACTAAATGGAGACAAATGGCTAAAATATCTTGGGACAAGTAAGGAGACAAAAACACAAAATTCTTTCATAAAATTTGTAACCAAAATTTTCGACAAAATGCCATAACCCATCTAACAATAAACGGAAGACTCACCTCTCACAAACTATCCATCTCAACTCACATAACAAACCATTTCAAAAATATCTTCAATAACAACCACAACCCCTCCTACCTTAATGACTTGTCTTGGGCTACTATTTGTCAAGAAAACATAAAAAACCCATAAGATCTTATAAAATCTTTTTCCCTTGAAGAATTGGATACTGCCTTTTCAGACTAAGGTCTAAATAAATCTCCTGGACCAGATGGACTCAACGTTGAATTCTACCTGGCAAACTGGGACCACTACAAAAAAGACTTCTTAGCTTTTTTTATTTCTTTCCATGAAAGTAATAACCCCCATAACATCATCAAATTCATAAATAAAACTTTTATCACTCTAATAAAAAAGACTAGTCAACCTGATCACATATCCCTTTTCAGACCCATCAGCCTTATAAACACTTCATACAAAATCATAGCAAAAACTCTAGCAAACAGAATCAAACCACACATGGATGATATCATCCCTCTCAACCAAAATGCCTTCCTAAAAAATAGAAGTATCCAAGATGCCTATTTGATGGTTAACGAAACTATACATCTCTGCCACAAAAACAAAACCCCCCTTCTGGCAATCAAATTCGATTTTGAAAAAGCTTTTGATGTTGTCAACTGGAACTGCTTAACTAAAACTCTCTCAGGTTTTGGTTTTCCTGACAAATGGGTTAATTGGATTCACGCTTGCATTTCTACAAACCATTTTTCAACTATCATAAATGGTGTCCCTTTTGGTTATTTCCACAACTCAAATGGACTCAGACAAGGGGACCCACTCTCCCCTTACCTATTTATCATCATCACAACTATCCTTTCCCGCATGATTCAACTGGGTAAACAAAATGGTCTTATCAGCTCTCCTGGGGAATGCAAAGAGAACATCATTCAATTTGCTGATGACACTATCATCTTCTCCTCCCCTGATGATTCATCTCCTCTGAATATCTTCAGAATCCTTGGTATCTTTTCTTATATCTCTGGCCTCAAAATAAATCTTCAAAAATCTTCCATTATTGGGGTTCACATAAATCAACCTTCTTTGGATCGATATAGAGACCTCTTAAGATGCAAGACTGAACACTTTCCAATCAAATACCTTGGTCTTCCTATCACACCCTACAACATAACAAATGCTATCTGGACCCCTATTATTTCAAAAATAAACACAAAACTCTCAAATTGGATAAATAACTTCCTCAATCTTTCTGGGAGACTCGCCCTTCTAAAAAGTGTCATCACACCCATTACTACACACTTCCTGAGCTGCATCCTTCTCCCTTCAAAAACAAAATCAATTATAGACAAAATCAGGAGAAACTTTCTTTGGAATAACTTCCACAATTCGAAAAAATCTGAGAAACACTACCATCTAGTTAATTGGAAAACTATATCTGCTCCACTAGATCAGGGAGGTTGGGGCACCCTAAACATTGAAACTCATGCTTTCTGTCTTATAACTAAAATCATTAATAGTCTGTTCCAAAACAAACCAAAAATTTGGTCACAACTCATCAAACACAAATACTACCAAAAATCCCCTCCTTGGCATCCTGTCCCAAAAAAACCAGCTTCCCCTCTTTGGAAATACATCAACAACAATATCCAAAAAATCACTCAAATCATTAATAACCCCCCACACTCTCACCTAAATATCTCTTTCTGGTTCGATCCTTGGTTCAAAAACAACTCTGTCTTCAATCTTCGACCAACCTGGACTATCCCAAACATATTTCTCAAAATGAAAATCGATAAAGCTCTCCTCCTTATCACCAGCAACAGATCAAATTCTCTTAAAAGATGCATCCTCATGCAACTTCGTCAAGATGAAATCCGTAATCTAAAATTCTCTTTGGAAAACAATACCTCAAACATCATAACTTGGAAATGGGGCAGCACATTTTCGGTTAAACAAGCCTACACCTACCTTTCCTACAGAGGTTTTGCCCCACCCACCACAAGAATTTGCAAACAGAAATGGCCTCAAAAATATAAAATATTCTTATGGCTTTTACTTCATAACAAGTTGCTCACAGGTGAAAACCATACAAAAAAAGGCTTCATTGGGCCTTGCAGATGCTCAATATGCGAAAAAAGTTTTGACTCAGTTGATCACATCTTCTTCAAGTGTATCATTTCACAAAACATCTTCTCACACTACACACGAAACTGCATTCCTGAACTCAAGGAAGCTACTTTCCCATCACAAATCACACCAAATAGACACTACAAAAACTTTAAGAGTAGTGATATTTTCACCACCATCAGTTGGAATCTCTGGAAAGAAAGAAACAACAGAATCTTCAACAATAAAAAAAATTGAGACAAAATATTATATCACAAATAGATGCAGATCTTCACATTCTAACAAAATGCAGGTAACCATGTTGAAGGAGGGCATGACGAATCTGATGAAGGTGAATCTGAAGCAAAGTTTTTGTGCGACCTCAAAGCTATGGTTGATGATGAAACCGGAGTCAGTATAGTCCAGCAAAAACTTTGATTACACTTATTGGGTAGATGTCTTTTTCAACAAACTTGGGATTTTCCTCTTATTTTCTTCTAGAGGCATGTTTATGGGCTGCCTCCCCCACTTCATCAGAACATTGCTTTTATCTCCACTAGGCACAAACGTTAAATTTTACTTTCATTTTATATTATTTTCAATATTTTGTACGGAACTCACATAAGCATGTGTTTGTTTGCTTCGATGTGTTTTTAATATATGCCATGACTTTTCCTCAAAAAAAGGTTGCATATTTCACCATTGTGGGTGCAAGCTCCAAGCAGTATCTACACTAACAATGCCTTTTTATAGTTGTTAGGATTGAGAGTGTAGCAAAACAGAGGTCGACGAGGCGGAGGACGTGACCGTTCTAAGATGACAATGGAAGGATCCACATGATTCTCCGGCCACCCTATCTTACTTATAATGTAACTATCTATTCATTGCACTTTTTTTTCCTTAGCTCGGAAAGGTGGTCAATACCGTATTTACAGTATATTTTTCGACCTATGTCATGCACTGGATATGCCCAGTGTTGCGAATGCAATCCAATCTTATCTTGTGAATATAATTTGTAACTAGTCAAATAAGCCTACTATTTGAACGAAACTTGGTCGGATGCTTCGGCTGCTCCACCGGATACAGTTCACATTCTTGTATTTTTATGCAGGCATTTCATCAGACACTTCTTTAAGTTGTTTAGATGCATTTTCGTACCTGGTTTATGTGTACTGGAATGATTTTTTGTATCCGTTCAAGTATACCTATACACATTCAGACATTAATGGGCAACTGCATTAGCTGCTTTTGGTGTTCCTACAGTTACCTTTCTTTTTATAAAAGAAGCCTTGATCTGGTCATCTTCATGTATGTGAAATACATCCGAGATATACAAATTTACAAAATTGGAGCTATTTTCAATGTGTGAGTTTACTGCTGATGGTTTTCATGCTCTTTCTGTGAAACAAATTATTTGATCTCCTCCCGAATCCGTTTATTGCTTCCGCCTATTACCATGCAACTCTTGTGCTAACATCCGTGTTCGGCGGCAATGTCATGGACCTGACGGCGAACGAGGCCAGACAGTTTCATCTTATCTATATATTATTATTATTATTATGGGTCACGAGGGAGATGTGAAGTCGAAGTTTTAGGTGCTGTTATAAATCTATTTTTTTTTATAGTGGTGTTTCAGTTAGGTATTGAACCAGCAGCATGTGGTTACCAAACTAAAGAAACCAGCAGCATGTGGTTCCCAAACTAAAGAAACTTATCAGTTGAGCCAACGGAGTACAGTTTCTTGTTTTTTACTGACACCGGGTAATGGTCTTGAGTTATAGGAGGTGCATTAACGTGGGAACAAACTGCCATTTAGGTCGCCAATAGGAGGTGCTAAATTTGTATTTAGATAATGATCATTTTCATTCGGCTTTACCAACAGTCCTAGCTTTTTCTAGTTTTAAACCCTTCCCTACTAGTTTTCATACTGCCAAAACCAAAATACTATATTCTTTATATCAGCTTTTTCCATACTCGTGTTCCCAGCAAAATAGCGAATCCTTGCTCTCATGAGCGGACATTTCCTCTCATAAACCAACAGGAACGCTAGCGAATCCTTGCTGTGGGACGAGACGCAAAGTTGTTTCTATACAGAGCCAGCAGGAGGATATGGATCTGGTCATCAGTCATTTGAGATAGATGTTGCCTTATTGTCCAATATCTAAATTGAATCGCAATCGCATCTATAGTTTGCTGGCAACAGTAGCACGTGCCGCAGAGATGGAGAGCAGAGGCGCTGTTTGTGGTGGGGTTGGGGCAGCATGTGGATGCTAGGTTCGGAGAAGACAGCAATGGGGTCTGCAATCTGCTGGGCGGCATGACGCGCGCTATCCGTTTATGTCCACATGACCACGCGAATTTGAGGCGCAAAAAGGATCAGCGTGGAGTATATAGCATGGAATGATTTTGTCTTGTCCAGATTAAATATATAGGAGAACAATCATTGTATGCTTAGAATAGTGATTCAGGGGATTAAGTGGAATGGAAACGGGTCAGGATAAAATAGGTCGCGGTCACGGCGAATATTAGTTGGGATAACGAGGGTTTGTGTATACTTTCTTGCAATTGTATCCGTGGATTGTTTCTTTGGATAAGCCGCACTATAAAAAGACACAATCATCATAAGCGCAATGAGTTCTGAAGACTCCCAGTAGGTTTTGTAGAAGTAACTGTTAATGAAGTACCAAATGGAAGTGGGTTTCCCTTCAAACAACCCACAAAAGAATACATAAGAAAAGATACCAACAACAACAAGATCAAGTAAACACCAACACCAAAGTAAAGGATTCACATATATCGCTCTCTCCATCGTACTCTAACCCTAACCGCTTAGGCGAAGGCGACGGTGGGTTACTCTCCCTCCCTCGTGCTCCTCTATCTTGCAGGTTCAAGGTGGCCTAGGTCTTCTTGGTCTCGACCTCGCGATGGCGGAGGTATAAACGTACAGGTGTGTACGATTGGGAATTTAAGACGAGGAAGAGGATGTGGTAGATCTGGCAGATGGAGGAACGGAAGACCTGGAGGAGCATGTGTCGTTGGCGCTGATAGCAAAGCTTCTGATTGATAGGGCGTATAATTTCTGGGCTTTAAAACGAAGCCTCACGCTAGCATGGTCTCTGGCACACAAGGTGATCTTCAAGCAGATTGGTACGGAGGTCTTCATAGTGCAGTTCCTACACTTGAGAGATAAGATGCAGGTGATCGAAGGTGGTCTGCGGAATTTCAACAATTAATCGATTGCTACTCACGAAGGAGGTTGAAGATACCGATCTTCCAGGAAAGATTAACTTCATAGAAAGTCTGTGTTGGATCAAATTCTATGGTATCCCGCTGGGCCATAGATTGGAAGCAGCGATTAGTGCTACATCCAACAAGATTGGCCGTGTGATCAAACTCGACAGAGACGAGTTAGGATGGGAAGCTTCCACTCGTGTTCGTGTTGCCCTAAACATCACGAAACCAATTAAAGATAAGAAATGAAATACAATTGATATAGAAATCAATTATGAGAGGTTCCCCAACCTATGCTACGTGTGTTGTATGTTGGGACACATAAAGAAAGATTGTCCTAGAGAGGAGGAGGAAGGCCAACACAGAGCCTGGGGAGCTTGCCTTAAGGCATCGCCTAGGAAGCCAAGGTTGTCAACGAAAGAGGAGATTTTTAGAGAAGGTTCAGACAATTATAATTAGACTTTAACATTTCATCTCCAGCCAAAAAAGAACAAATCTTCAGAGATTCGGAGTGCTACCGGGAGGATTATCTATGATTTTGGGCCTGAGAAGGAAAAAAGCACATGCACCGGCAAGGCAGGGCGGTGTCATGGAGGAGAGGAATAGACCAATTAAAGGAGGATTCACGGGTGTCTCTCGTGGATACCCAAGACCAGAAGAAAGCACACAGCGTGACGGAGGAGGCGGATGAAGAGATACCATCGAGCAACAGGTAGTCGTTGATGAATGACAACCACTTTGAACCAGACAAAACGACGAGGGCCTGAAGGGATCGTGGAGTTGCTAGTTATTGTCATCGCTAACAGTGATGGTATAGTTGAGAAGGAGCATGGCAGGGTCACATTTACAGGAACATGGTGTGTCCAGTAAAGACACCACCAAACCATAACATGTCGGAACCATGAGTGGTTGGAATCCTAGCCTCTTTGACTGCATATTTCGATGGATCAAGTAGGAGGAAAGACAGGGACTAGATGATCACCATTGTTGAGGAACAACTGCATTTTGAGATAGGACTTTTGGATAACAAAGTTAAAACTAGAGGGCAGAAGAAGAAAGGTACTAATAAGGGCACGAAGGAAATGGGTCAGGCAAACGTGACCTAGCTCAGCAAACCAGTCATTCGAAGAAGAGTCAACAAGATATCCGAAAGTCCTCAAGGCCACACAACTAATGGAATTGTTGGTGGGAACAATGAAACAATGAGCAATGGAAAGAGGAATTGGGAGGATTGTAATTGTGACATGGAACTAGACGATCAGGACAATATTTTTGTGACCAAGAAGCCATGCCAAGAAGAAAAGATGAAGATGCTACCTCAGATGAGAAATCATATCCAAGTAGCGGGAGTTCGAGAGGTCCAACCTCACAACAACCATGAAAATCCTAGCCTGGAACTGTAGGGGGATTGGCAAGCCCGAAAACATGATTGATCTCCGCACTTGATGCTGGACAGAGTGCCTGAACGTAGTCTTCATCTCAGAGACTAAGGTACAAGACACTAATCATGAAGCTGTTAAAATAAATTGTGGTTATCTTGATGGTATATGCTTGTCTAGCATTGATAAATATGGAGGTTTGGGTTTCTGATGGGAAGATGTTGAAGTGGTAATTAATTCCTTTTCTCAACACCGTGTGGAGGGGACTATCATGGAGAATGACAATATCAACTAGTGGAGGGCGGTAGGAGTATACAACTGGTTGAAACAAAAAAAATTGGAAAACTTGGGACTTAATGAGAAAGCAGAAACAAAAGTCAGACATACCAATCATTTTTATTTGGTGACTTCAATAGTATTATGTCGAATGATGAAAAGTTGGGAGGCGATCTGAAGGCAGACAAGTGGATACATGATTTTAGGGAGATTGTGACTCTTGTTAGTGAATCTAGGTTATTCTGGCAGCCAGTTCATGTGGAGGAAGGGCAAAATCATGGACACGCTTATCTAGTAAAGCATTCAGATAGTGTTGGCCTCCTTAAGTTGGAGGAAACTCTTCACCTACTACAAAGTCTTTCACCTTTCCATGTACGAGTCTGATCACTATCCTATTGTCATCTTAGCGAACATGAGGGGAATACAAAAAAGGAGAAAAAGAGAAACACTTCATGTTTGAATCTTTGTGGACCTCAGAAAATAGTTGTGAAATGGTCATCAGGGAGTTCTGGGAGCACTTTCCTAATGTTGATTTTCCAAGGAAGATAAAAGGTTGCAGTGAGAAGTTGCAAGCTTGGGTGGATATACAGTTTGGGGGTATGAGAAAGGAAATAAATGAGATTTGAAAATGTCTTGGGAATAGAGCAGAAGAAAAAGCCCAGTCATGATGTTTTGGAAAATGTGAGGAACTTACAAAAGAGTTGCAATACTGGAACAGACAAGAAGACCTTCGCAAAGAAATAGAAGGAACGACATTTTGGGACTGAAGGGAAAAGAGGTATCTAGAGGAAAGAGGATGAAGACATTGAAAAGATCATTCTTGATTGTTATACTGACCTCTTCTAATCTTCTGATCCTACTAGCTTTGCTAAAGCTACAGAAGGCATCAAACTAGTTGTAAAACAACATATGCAAGACTGACTTGATAGTGACATGACTGATGAGGAACTAAAAGCGACAATTCACCAAATCCACCCTGATAAAGTGCCAGGTCCAGATGGTATGAAAACACTCTTTTATCAAAAATATTGGTACATTGTTGGAAAAGATTTTTCCAATTGCATCAAAGGTTGGTGGAAGGGGCATAAGGACTTAGAAGAGGTTAACCACACTCTTGTGGTAATGATCCCAATGTATCACAACCAAAAGATATTACTAATTTTTGACCAATAAGCTTTTGTAATGTCATCTATAAAATCGCCTCTAAAGTGATGACTAACAGACTGAAGCTTTTCGTGGATTACATCATACTAAGAAACCAATTATCCTAGGGAGAATGATTACTGATAATGCACTAATTGCCTTTGAACTGTTTCAAAAATGAGGTTGGGTCCCAAGGTGAAAAAGGGTCACATTTCTCTTAAGCTTGATATGTCCAAGGCACACAACATAGTGGTGTGGAAGTTACTTGATCATGTTATGGGGAATATGGGTTTTGGGAGGTTTTGTAGTAGGAAAATGTGGGAATGTGTATCAACTATCCATCATTCCATTTCCATCATTGGAGACCATTCTAAGAAGATCCAACCCGCTCGTGGACTGCGTCAGGGTGACCCCCTTTCTCCCTACTAGTTTATTTTATGTGTTGAAGCTTTTCCACCTCTCTTAATTTTGCCACCAAAAACCACAATATACATGGGCTTAAAGTCAACAGGTCCACCCCTGCATATCTCACCTATTTTTTGTAGATAATAGAATTCTTTTTGCTAGAGAAAATTGCTAAGAATGCTTGAGATTAGCTAACTCGATGAGCCAGTACAAACAGGCATCAGGCCAAAAATCAATCTATAGAAGATAGAGGCCAAAAATCAATCAATCCTAGAAGGATATTAAAGATATCCTCCAGGCTAAAGAAGTTGATAGACATGCAAAGTACTTGGGTGTCCCTACGGGCATTGGAAGATCCAAGAAGCAGGTGTTCAACTACATAAAAGGGAGAATTTGGAAGAAGCTACAAGGATGGAAGAAAAGTTGTTACCAAATCCTAGAAAAGAAGTGTTGATAAAAGCAATTTCTCAAGCTATCCTGGCATATGTGATGAATATCTTTCAACTCCTGGAAGGGCTTCTACATGATATTCAAAACCACATACTAAAGTTCTCGTTTACGTGCAAAAGGTATGGAGAGGAAGTTATCATGATAGTGATGAGCACATTTATACAAACTAGAAAAATGTGGAGGTATGGGATTTTGTGATATCAACTCCTTTAATCAAGTTATGTTGACAAAATAGTTGTAGAGATTGCTCACAAAGACAGGCTTACTTGCTCATAAAGTTCTTAAGGCACAATACTTTCCTAAGTGTTCACTCCTTCAAGAAGCAAGAGGCTACAACTCATGTTTTACATGGAGAAGCATATGGGACACAAAACTTATTCTTCTAGACAGTTTGCAATGGAGGGTGGGGAACGGAAAATCTATAAACATATGGCAAGATTGGTGGGTCAATGGTAGAAAATATATCCTAGCTGAATTTTCTAGTGATTTTCTAAGACTGCCAAAGACATTTGAGGAGCTCATAGATAGACAAACAGGAATGCAGGACAAAAACATGATCAGTACCCTTTTCCCCTCCCACATTAGCATTGATATATTGAACATGTCGTTTAGGACTAGAATACTAGATGATATTCTTCCTGGTGGCTAGGAAAGTATGATAACATAACTACCATATTGGGGCATTGGCTGAGCCATATGGGGTGAGAGGACATTATAGTTAGTCAGAATAGTGTTATGGAAAAAGTATGGAGTATAGTTTGGGAGGCTAGATGCCCCCCTAAGATTGCTCATTTTTTGTGGAGATTCTGAACTAGTAGCCTCACTATAGTAGGACGCTTATGGGATAGGAGGTTTCATGAGACAAGATTAATCATTAGATGGGATTATGTCTGATTTGCTCAATTGAAAAGGAAACAGTGATGCACATAGCCTGCAATTGTATAGAAGAACGCAAAATATGGGCAAACTTCAGCGAGAAGGATGCAACCGAGAAGGTTAGGAGCTTGAATACATATGTAACACTGATCCATCTACATGAGAAGCTTTGTCCGGAGGTTTTGGATGCGGTGGTGGAAACAATTAGGGCGATCTGGAGGTATAGGAATAGTCGGATTTTCAACTCACTGGGAAAAGAGATCATTAATGTTATCTTGTCCTTTTCTTTCTTAATATCAGACTACCAACATGCAAAGGCCTCTATGTTCAATAGTGGGGGGAAGAGCACCTTGCAATTAAAGAGATGTTGGTCTTCTCTACCGATAGTATTAGTTAAAATCAACACCAACATTGCTATGAGGACAGAAGGGAGGGTAAAATCAACAGGTGCATTCAGAAATTCCTCAAGACTATTGATTGGTGTGATGGGAGTACAAATGCAGGCTACATGGATGACAGAAGTGGGAGAAGCGTTACCCGTGAAAGCTGCACTTGAGAAAGCTCGTAAATGGGGCATCTACAACATTCTCCTAGAGTCAGACTCTCTTTGCTTGATCAACACAATTCATCAGGGAGGCGATAGAAGAGACCACCTGAATCTCATAGTAGATCACACTATTTCCTTAAGTAGGGTAATTCAACTAGTTTCCTTTTCACATGTAG
This sequence comes from Alisma plantago-aquatica, assembly GCA_963693085.1. Classification (NCBI taxonomy): domain Eukaryota; kingdom Viridiplantae; phylum Streptophyta; class Magnoliopsida; order Alismatales; family Alismataceae; genus Alisma; species Alisma plantago-aquatica. The sequence continues at coordinate 1,001,954,980 of OY856412.1, forward strand.
CTATATCTATTAATTTTTTAGCACATAGTTTGGCCAAGAAAGTTGTACATGGTGCCCTGACTAACAGCCAGGTGCATGATCTATTGGCCATGCTGATGAAAGAACTATCTCTTTTTGATGTAATCCCATAGTAAGTAATATAAGGAAGTGCTTTAAAAAGGTAAACGCCAGCACCAGATCCTAACATCACGTCTTCTCCTAGGCCTTATCCAATGTCTCAAACAATTATTTAAAGGAGATGAATCCTTTATTGGTAATGACCCACCCTTCATGTTGATGTAAAAGACCCTAAGGCCTCTTTATCTTTATCCTTCTAATATGAAGCAACACATTCAAAACATGAGGAGAAAAAGGATAAACAAAAGGATAAAAATTCACAAATGGATCCATGTTACTTTTGTGATTAAAATAGTCTCAATTTATGCACTCACATAGGATAGACCAAATCAAAAATGCAACTAAGATATATTTATCTCTCTTAAAGTGCTTGTTTTTAGTGTGGAATTTAAGAGTGAAAAATCTTGTAAGACATCAGAGTGAAACAACTAGCATCTGTAGAATTTGAGAGGAAGTGAGACCAGGTATCAACATCCATGGACAAGTAAAAACATATGAGTGGTGTCTTCATAATTATCCAACAAAAACCAAATTTGTGCCTAGCTTTGATTTTTGCTGCAAAAAGCTAGATTACTTTTTATTAGCATTAGATCAAGTTTGTGCTATTTTATTGAGCCAAGGTGAGGATAGACATGTAGCTAAACTGACACAAATTGACGTGCAAACCAACAACTCAGTCCCATTCTTGATTCTTGAGTCGATCGGTTCACCTAGTGAACTGGTCAGTTGGTGGTCCAGATTGTGCAGAACTCAGTCAATTTAGTTCTCAATTAATCTAACACTCTCATCAGTTGGTTCAACACTTTAACTTGATGATTCTGAGTCAAGTCTATTGATTGAATGTTTGATTGAGTACCTAAACACTTTCGTAATCAATCCAAACATCATTCATGGATAAAATCCTCTTCTAGGTTAATCCTATGTGTGTGACCCTATAGGTCCCATGTCATGTCGGTAGTAAATGTCCATAACTATCTTATGAAATCACAAGCAAAGATAGGTGCCTAGTCGCACGTCAGTGCTACCCAAGTGATATGGAAAGTTGGAGAACAACTTTCAATCCTATAGTCTATGATTGGTGTTCTAGTGAATTTATAATTCCTTTGTCTCTGATATACTGAACGAACTCAAGGCATGGAGTTGTCATCCTTTCAATTTTCATTCATGTTTCTTGAACTAAAGCAGACTATCTGAGATATATGTGAACTCAATATCATAAATTGATTCACATTTGCATGTGCATGCTATTCTCGGTCTCGCTTATCAAGTGGCCTGAACATCATACTCCCTTGAGAGGGACAAATCCCATTTATATCACTAACAGTTTATCTCATGTGTCAAAGCCACCCAATCATCACCTTTATAACAACCCATGTTTTGGGATTGCATTTGATGATGTCAAAGTGTACCCAATCAAATTCGACGAGTGTAATGATCTCAGTTCTATGAATCACAATCACCACCATCACTATGACAGAGAGATGATTCTGACTACCATGTCATGGTTCCATGTGTCACTCTCATGGTGGGTCTATGCGATACACTATTCTCCAACATGTATCTATGTGCTTGGCTTGATATCATATATCATGACTTATGAGACACTGTCATCAACAACCACACACTCTACCCTTGATGTGTCATTGTTGTCTATCAACCTTCCATAATGACATCTGACTATGGACATAACAAGAATGCACATACTCTTAGCATCTGTATGATCTCATTATTCAGGTCCTTAACCAGAAGACATATGTCATTGAGTATTTTCATTCTTTAGACATTCGTTTTACTCCATCATTTATCTCATAATTGATTGAACTAGAATAAATTGGAAGCTTGCCTTTGATATTTATCAAATCAATCATGACGTATGCCAATCCAATCATCATATGATTAGCTCTCAGGGCATACATACCAACAAACTCCCACTTTCACTTAGAGCCAATCACCTTTGAATCATATTCTTAGTGATCTATAAACATGTCCAACATGTTTCTGCTGCACTAGTGCTAATCCAGTGAGTTAGCAACATTTTGCTTTAGTCGGTATACTGCATGTTTCACATCTCCTCGTTGTACGACATTTCATATGAGATGGAGTTTCTGTATTATGCTATCTGATATTCCTTGCCTAATAATTAGATCCATTGTTTGACTTAGTATTTCTACTTTGTCATCAATGGTTGGAATAGATATATAAGTTCACCTATATGAACTTTTAGATCGATATAGTATCCTATGGTGTTCAAAACACAAGGATACTTGATATTCCTTTTAGAATTAAATAGCCTTTTAATTTTACTTGGAATGTTTCCATATATCAACACATATTCACTTTTATATTTGGCGATTAATTTCTATCATTTCGGAAGCTTGCATTAGTGTAACTAATTTCCACTCAACTCTTGCTTTTATTACCATAGAACTAATCCTTTAATACTTCATAAGTATTTAAATAAGTTCTATATGACATTCCAGTGACTCTCACTAGAAGTAGACATAATCCACTCGTCATATCCATTACATGCAAGATAACTGGATGAGCATATCATATTGTCATGTCCAATACATACAAGATGATGAATGCATATATTTTCTTATCATGTTCGATACATACAAGATAATGGGATGATTACATACATGATAGATCCAATTGTGAATGCATAATGAATCTGTCTATGTGTTCCTATTCTTCATAAGAATTTGGGACACTAGGCATCTGAGAGACTAACTCCACACAACATGGACATGTTTTCACCCATTGAATCTTTTCCTACTGAAACCTTCAACATAGACTTCCAATGTATGCTCTCTCTTTATCAGGTCAAGAGACTTTCGAGAACTATCTCTATAGGTCTCTATTCCTATCACATAGGACATTTCTCTTTATTCCCTTAAAGAAGGTATTTCCACATCAGTTTCTATTCTTAGAACGTTTCATTCCTCATCATCATGAATACACTCCGACCAAATCTTTGTAATCATAGATCCCTTATTTATTTCTATATATCAATCAAACCTTTTGACTATATAATCAAAGTAAAGACTCCATTTTTGAGGTGCTTGATTAATCTCTTGTAACTTGTAGACTGCATTTGCATTGATAGAATTATAAAACCCTTTAGATTGTGTCACATACATAGCCTCATGTTATTCCTTCTAGGAATGAATTTTTAATATTCATATGCCAAATTTCATAGTCTTCAAGTTCCAATAGAAAGCACGATCCTTTATGGCCTATAGCCACTTCAATTGGTTAAATAAATTCATTAGGTTCAACACCTTGAACTCACTTGAATGCATCTCAACCAATCAACTATTCAAATGTCATCCATGTCAGTCTTAACTCTTAAGACCCAATTGCACTTATGGGCTTTATCCCTATAAGTGCTACTATTAAGGTCATACCTTATGTGGTTCACATGGAAGTTATTTTGGATCTTATGGATTCAAGCCATAACTCAAAATATGGTTCCTCAACATCATCTAGATTGGCTCCATCACATGACCAATTCATCACCTCTGAGTTTGTAGGATATCATTATCCATCAAGATCAAGGTGTTTTCTACTAGATATATGAGGTGTATTTGTTACATAAGTAATTTGAGATTCCACAACACTTGTGATTCTTAATGTCCTTTTGTACCTTATCAGGTTTTAATGTTATTTTGTTGATCTCAAACATTTCGAGTTCTACTTCTCTCCCATTGATTCTTTTAGAATTCATATATCCTTATAACAAACACTTTGTTATTGGATTGAGATTAGTATTCAACTAATATAATGTGAATGAAGTTCTTTCTAAGCAACTAGTTTTCTTATTTGAGCATTCAATCACTAAAAGACATATTGGAACATTTCCAATACCATATCTCGTATGGTGTCTTTTATATCTTTTGAATGGTACATTTATTTAGTGTAAAGCATGTTCTTAAGAAGAATTCTAGAAGATTAGTTATTTTTTGATGATCATGCTCTTACTATTTAGAGTATGATTCCTTCTTTGATTTAGACATTATTATGCCTTAATCATGAGTTCTCTATGATACACTATCATAGTTACTCACAAGGTCCTCAAACATTTGGTTTAAGTATCTCATACATTGATCATATCAAGGAATTAATACTTTTACCAAGTTTGTTCTTCATTTATGATATTATTGAACACTTCAATATATTCATATTTGTATTTCATTAGATACCATATATGAAGTATTAGCATTTTATTCCAAAAGGTATGTATATGCATCAATATGTATTATACATAATAGAATAGTCATTTTCCCACTACATCTAGTGAAGATTGACTTGTCATCATGCCCAATAAATAAGACATTCATATCTCTTAATGGTTCATTAACCAAGAGAGTCTAGTTTATCCATCAACATGGAACCTAGAGATGAATTTCTCATTCATTTGTTTAGATGATAATGCTAATTTATTGTTTAAGGTATTATTATTTTTAACTTTTAGGTATTATTATTTTATCTCATGCATACCGAGTACCACAAGATAAATAAGGCATCACCATAAAAGATCATATCTTTGAAATTGAAACATGAACTTTATTGATAGACATCCTTGTCATTACAAGATGCAAAAATAAAATGTTTCTATTTATTGAAAAAATGAAATAGCAGTTCATAACTCTATTACATGCTTCTTGGGCTGAAATAAACTAAAGGTACTACTATTTATGGAAGCGACACTTGCACCATTCTTGATGAGTGTTCCTTCTTGGTCCTTTCATAAAGGCCTTCACTTCTTTCAGATTTTGCACATCATATATATCAGATCTATATCTTGGTATCACATACCTGAGTTAAAGAAGTATTTTAAGTTTATTTCATAATACCTGAGGTGGAGACTTCCATCCAACCCCTCCTTAGTTCATCTATGTAGAGAGGGAAATTTCTCTTCCAATGTCCTGGCTCATGACAATGGTGACATTTGCCTTCCTTGTTCACCCCTCCCATGGCGTTGAGTGTTGAAGATGACTTGGGTTGATGACTAGCATTAGAACCTTTCTTTGCTTTTCCCTTTCCCTTGCCTTTAGACTTTCCCTTCTTTCTACTGATCATCATCACAAATTTGGGTTTGTCTTTCTTCATTTGTGCCTCGGGTGTCCTCAACATGCCCAACAACTCTATCAGTGACCTGTCAAAGTTGTTCATGTTGTAGCTCATCGCAAACTGACTATAGGATTCTAGCAACGATTGTAGTATCACATCAGTAGCCAACTGTTGGCTCAGAGGGAGTCCCAGTCGAATTAGGTTCTCCACATACCCAATCATCTTGAGTGTGTGAGGGCCTACTGGATCTCCTTCTGTCATGACACACTTGAACTGTGCCTTGGAGACATCATATCTCTCTTGTCATGCCTTGTCTTGATACATGTTCTTGAGATGTTGAACCATCTCAATGACGTCCATGTTCTCATGTTGTCTCTGCAACTCATAGTTCATTGAGCACAACATCAAGAACTTCACATTAATGGCATCCTCAGTGTGCTTCCTATAAGCATCCCTTTCATCCTTTGGTGTGGCGGGAGTGGGTTCTTCTGGCTTTGGTGCATCTAGGACATAGAGCTTTCACTCTTGAGTGAGAACAATTCTCAACGTACTAAACTGGTCATGGAAATTGTTCCCATTTAGCTTGTCCTTCTCAAGGACTGATCACAATGAAAAGTGATTGTTGTTGGTAGCCTTTATTCTACAAAAAGGCAATTTGTGATTTTAGTCAAAAACTCTTTTGATTTGATTTGATTTGAAAATTGATGATATTTAACTAGGTCTTTAATTAATATTCACTTCTCACCATTTTATCTCAAATTGATAACCCTCATTATCAATTTGTAAGATTGCAGCATACAACCTTCTAGTGAGCAAGATCCTGATTTCATCTAAGCCATGGACCATCTAGGGTTGTCATCCACAACTAGAGTCTTTTAGGTAGGCAACCTTTACCAATTGCATCATATGCAACCCTTGATAGATGTCATGCACAACTCCTTTCCATGTTCATCTTTATGGCTCAAGGTGCTTGATCCAATCAAGGACACCTTGTTAAGTCCAACCCAAAAGCCAACACAATGAATATGCACCCTGTGAAGGCAGACCCACATATTCACCATCACACTTCCATGAGATAGACAATGCACCACGTGAAGGAATGCCCACACTTAGTCGATCAAGCTTTTCATGTGTGATGCTTTTGGAAGGCATCTCCAACTTCACATGTTTGTTGAGGGGTTTTAATATGTGCTTATATATGCATATATGTATCCAATCACCACATATATAGTATGTATCATATACATGCTATATCCCATAAACAAAAACATGCAATAACCACAGAGTGATAATTATGGCCATCCTATTATAGTTCCTTGGAGCTATAAGGAACTACGATCATCTAAGGTCTAAATCACATGCATCCTGTTATTGATGAAGATTTATGCTTGCCAATTTGGGTTGAATGGTTGAACCATTAAACCTGTCCAATCACCTCTTGGTCGGTCAGTTGGTCTCCTCGAGCTGATCATTTGGCTCCTCCAGATGGTCAACTCATCTGGTCGTCTAGGCTTCTTGTCGGTCCACCATATGCTCCTCAATCGGTCGTCTCGGTCCATCAAGCGGTCATCTACAATCTTCGTCATAATAAGAAATAAAGTTAATCTGATTTTACATAATCTTTGTGAAACATGGAATTATGCTCGAGGGGAGAAAAGGTAGAACAGAATCTCAAGTTACATTTAGAATAGAAGAAGAGAGCTCGGTGTGCAGACTGAGATGCAAACAACCATAACCAACCACACACAACACATAGGGTTTATAGGACATAAGCATGCTACTCATCCACCATCAAAACCGTTTGGGGTGACACATATCGATTGAATATATACCATATTATATATGTATATATTAGTTTGGGATCATGTGGTATTAGTCAGATATTCACAATAGTCATTTAAATATTCACATCATATGCAATAAATAAAAGATAGTAAAACCAAAATATGATCATATTGATTATCTAGAACATAGAGTATTGATGTTGCACTGATACCACTATTGGGTTTTACTTGTTCGGAGTACGCATCAGAAACAAAAATTTACTTGACTATAAACCCATAACTAGCAGATCACATCAACATCTATGTAATGGGAAGGATGGTTTTAGTCAGTTATACATGGTCTTAAGGCTTGCTCAGTGACTATACCTCATAGCAAGTGCGGTCTTCAACCACCTATCTTCAACAATGTCTGTGCATCTCCTGGTCTTGACCCGGACTGCGGTTGACTATCATCCTCCTGAGCTGCAGAAGTCTCCCACCTCTATAGATAGTCCACACGGACTACCAGGAACTCTAGTCATCTTGAATAACGAACTAGAAGGAGTTGTCCACTTCTGTTGGCATATTATTCACCATCACACTCTCCCACAACCATTTGCTTTTCTATAGTTGTCTTTCCCTTGTTGTTCCTCCCTGGATGGGTAGAACTTTCTTGGGCTCTCTCGGTTACCAATATCAAAGAGGACAACAACTGTCAGAGCAACTAATTCTCAGAAGATCTGAGTTGTGTCTGTTGTGTCTTTGGAGAAGCCCCCTGTACCCCTTTATTTATAGTAGAGGGTAGGGTTAGAGTTCCCAGTCTGTGTGGGAGTATAAGGGTCTGGATTTTCCATGAATAATTTGCACTATGGAAGGCAAATCGATCGGTTCACTAGTGAATCAGTCGGTTGGCATAGTGAATCAGTCGGTTCACTTAGTGAACCTGGTAGTTCACAAGCTAGACTAGCTTGCAATTGACTTTCCTAATTTGTTTCTAATTAATTCAAAGATTAATTTTTGTCCCAATCAAATTGAACAAGTGAAATGGGGAAATTGTTCTCATGAATTGGGAAACCCAAAACTGCTCGTTTGTTCCAAGTGAACCGATCGGTTTACCAGAGTGAACCAGTTGTCTCACTGACCATGAGCCGATTGGTTCATCTAGTGAACCGGTCAGTTGGTGGCCCAGATTGTGCAAAACTCAGTCAATTCAGTTCTCAATCACTCTGACACTCTAATAAGTTGGTTCAACACTTGAACTTGATTATTCTAAGTCAAGTCTATTCATTGAATGTTTGATTGAGTACCTAAACACTTTAGTAATCAATCCAAACATCATTCTTGGATAAAATCCTCTTCCTGGTTAATCCTATGTGTGTCACCCTGTAGGTCCCATGTCATGTTGGTAGTAAATGTCCATAACTAGCTTATGACATCACAAGCAAAGATAGGTACCTAGTCACACATCAGTGCAACCCAAGTGATACGGAAAGTTGGAGAACAACTTTCAATCCTACAGTATGTGATTGGTGTTCCAGTGAATGTATAATTCCTTTGTCTCTGATATCTTGAATGAACTCAATGCATGGAGTTGTCACCCTTTCAACGTTCATTCATGTTTTTTGAACTAGAATAGACTGTCTGAGATACATTTGAACTCAATATCATATATTGATTCACATGTGTATGTGCATGCTATTCTCAGTCTCACTTATCAAGTGGCTTGGACATCATACTCCCTTAGGAGGGACAAATCCCATTTCTATCACTCACAGTCTATCTCATGTGTCAAAGCTACTGAATCATCACCTTTATAACAACCCATTTTTAGGACTGCGTTTGATGATGTCAAAGTCTACCCAATCACATTCGACGAGTGTAGTGATCTCATGTCTAAGAATCACAATCACCACCATCACTATGAGAGATGATTCTGACTACCATGTCATGGTTCCATGTGTCACTCTCATGGTGGGTCTGTCCGATACACTATTCTCCAATGTATCTAAGTGCTTGGTTTGATATCATATATCATGACTAATGATCATTGTCATCAATCAACACACACTCTAGTCTTGATGTGTCATTGTTGTCTATCATCCTTCCACAATGACATCTGACTAGGGACATAACAAGAATGTACATACTCTTAGCATTTGTATGATCTCATCATTCAAGTCCTTAACCTGAAGACATACATCATTGATTATTGTTATTCTTTAGACATTCATTCTGCTCCATCATTTATCTCATAATTGATTGAAGTAGAATAAATTGGAAGCTTGCCTTCGATATTTATCAAATCAATCATGACATATGTCAATCCCATCATCATATGATTGGCTCTCAGGGCATACATACCAACATACCTTTCCAAAGTAGCATCCATCTTAGATTTCCCAACACTGAAGAACATGTCTAAAATTCATAGTTTCCTAGGATTGGTCGGGTATTACCAGAGATCCATCAAGGACTTCTCGAAAATTGCTTTTCCCCTGACCAAGATCACCTCGAAGGATGATAAGTTTGTTTGTTCTTATTTGTGTGAGGCATGATTCCAGTAATTGATGAAAAGCTTTCCTCAGCCCCTGTTATAACCATACCCTCAGGTAATGATGGTTTCGTCAGCTTCAACAACACATCAAAGATGGCCTTAAAATGTGAGCCAGAGCAAAACAAGCATGTTGTCATATTTTCTTCCAGAGCACTCAAGCCAAATGATTTGAATTACCAGACCCATGATCTAAAACTTGCGAAAATAGTGTATGCTTTAAATATTTGGCAACATTATCTGTATGGGACCGCCTTTGACATCTTCACCAACAATAAAAGCCTAAAATGTTGGGTTTTAGGGGAGACAGAGAAGGCAGCAGAAACAAAAATTTTCTCCCCCAACCCATACCGAGGAAACGCGTCAACGTCTCTATAATAGGAAAGGATGGTTTGTGGAATCATACCTTGTCACGAGGCTTGCTCGACGAAAATACCTCGCGCAATGTGCGGTCTTCAACTTCGGTCTTAGACGGCGTCTGTGCAGCTCCTGGTCGCACAGGGACTGACGACTCCTCCTCCTACCGGACTGTCGGATGACAGTTTTCCTCCTGAGCGGCAGTGACCTCCCGCCTCTGTAGTAGTCCACACGGACCACCTGGAACTCCACTCTCCTTGTCCCACAAGGAAGTGGAAGGAGTCGCACCCTCCTGTTGACGTACTAGTCGCCAACACACTGTCCTGCTACCAGTTGCAACTGCAGTTGTCCTTCCCTTGCTGCACCTCCCTTTTGCGGGAAGCACTTGGTCGGGATCTCTCACGGTAACCAAAACCAGAGAGAATGACAACTTTGCAAAGCAACCGGCTTGCATTGAGTTGTACTTTGAGAAGCCCCCAATACCCCTATATATATAGGCGGGTCATGGGACAGGGTTCTCTGTGCCCGGCAATACGGGACTAAAGCAGGAGTAGAAGGGTTCGAGAATTTTCCACAAAAGGCAACCGGTTCGCAACTTGAAATGATCGGTTCACAACTGAACCGACCGGTTCGGCCATTGAGCCGATCGCTTGGACCTGAGCCGATCGTTTGGGGCACTCCAACCGATCGGTTGGTGCCCTAAACCGATCGGTTCATGGTCCTAATCTGGCTCAAAAAGACTTTCCTTGTTTCGTTCTCAATTGGTATCGCATACCAATGTTATTCCCAATCGAATTGGGCAATTTGAAACCAAAAGAAAATTCTTGCCGACATGACTTTCCCAACTGGTCGGTTGCACCAGTTAAGCCGATCGGTTCAACTCTTGAACCGGTCGTTTCAACCTGGGCATGAGCCGATCGGCCTGGACACCCCAGCCGACCGGTTCAGCACCTCAGCCGACCGGTTCATCACATGAGCCGATCGGTTGGGAGCACAGGTTGGGCAAAATCAGTCAATTGCGATTTCAATCAATCTGATACTCCAATCAATGCGTCCAACACCTTGAACCATATGATATTGAGCTATCCACTGATTGAGTGTTTAATTGAACTACTAAACTCCTTTAGTAATCAATCTAAACGTTGCTTGTGGACAAAACTCCTTTTCCAGGTTAAATCCTATGTGTGTGACCCTGCAGGTCCATTTCACGTTGGCAGTGAAAGTCCATAACACTTATGACTTCACAAGCAAAGAGCGGTGCCTAGTCACACATCATTGCTACCCAAGTGAAAGTAGAAAGTTGGAGAACAACTTTCATCCTACAATCCGTGAATGGTGTTACAGTGAATGTATAATTCCTTTGTCACTGATATCTCGAATGAACTCAAGGCATGGAACAGTCATCCTGTCAACGTTCATTCACTTTCTTGATTTCAGAGTAGATTGAAGGAGATATGTATGACATCAATATCACATACTGATTCATACATGCATGCGCATGCCTATCTCAATCCTACTCATCAAGTGGCCTTGGATATCAAACTCCCTCAGGAGGGACAAATCCCATATCTATCACTCACCCCTCAAAAGCCCCATGTGTCAAAGCCACCCAATCATCACCTTTATAACAACCCATGTTTCAGGATTGCGTTTGATGATGTCAAAGTGTGCCCAACGACATGTGTTGAGTGTAGTGATTTCAGGTCTAAGAATCACACTCACCACCATCACTGTGAGTACTGACTGTGACTACCATCTCATGGTTCCATGTATCAAACTCACGGTGGGTCTGTCCGATACCTTGTTCTCTAACAAGTACCTATGTGTTTGGTTTGATATCTCTATATCATGACTAATGAGATTCTATCATCAACCAACACCACAATCCAGTCTTGTGTGTCATTGTTGTCTATCTACCTTCCACAATGACATCCGACTAGGGACATAACAAGAATGTACAAACTCTTAGCATCCGTATGATCTCATCGTTCAGGTCCTTAACTTGAAAGCATACGTCATTGAGTACTGTCATTCTCTAGACATTCAATATGTTCTATCACTATCTCATATGACTGAACCAGAATGAATTGGAAGCTTGCCTTTGATGTTTATCAAATCAATCTTAATGTATCCCACCAATCATCCCATGATTGGCTCTCAGGGCATACATACCAACAGACTCCCACTTGCACTGTGAGCCAATCACCCATGAATCATATTCATAGTGATCTTTAAACATGTCACACATGTTATTGTGCTCTTAGTGCGAACATAGTGAGTAATGGCAACACCTTGCCAAAGTCAGTATAAATTGCATGTCTCTCATCTCTTCGCTGTACGTCACACGTATGAGATGGAGTTGCCGTAATATGTGATCTAGTATTCCATTGCTAACCTTTAGCCACATTGCATGATCAAGGATTCCAGACTTGTCATCAATGAGTGAAATATAAGTTCATCTCATGAACCTTCAGATCCATATAGTATCCACTGCTGTTCTCTAACACACAGATACTCGGCATTTCCCTTTTAAATGGTTTTATTGGAACACTTCCAATTATCAACAAACTTTCACTTTTATACATCCTATGTATATTTTGCGATTAATTTTTTGTCCTTTCGGAAGTTCACATCAATGTAACTCTTTACATCGAACTCTTCCTTATCTCCATAGAACTAGTACTTCCCAAGTACTTATCAAGTTCTTATGGTATTCCAGTAACCCTTACTGGAAGTAGACAGACATCCACTCGTCATGTCCTACATACGAGTTATCAGGATGAGCACATCATATTGCCATGTCCTACATACAAGATGAATGCATTTTATTCTTGCCATGTCATTCATGCAAGACAATGGGATGATTACATACATGATAGATCCATATCTATTCTTAGTGTTCCCATTCTTCATAAGAATTGGACACTTGGCCTTGGGATACTAATATCCATATAACATGGACAAGTTTTCTCCCACTGAATCTGTGCATACTGAACCCTTCAGTACAGATTGCCAATGTATACTCTCTCTTTTCCAGGTCAAGAGATTTGTCGAGAACTATCTCTATAGATCTCTATTCCTATCACATAGGAAACATATCTATCTTCCTTAAAGATAATTTCCACTTTTGAATTTCCATTCTAGAACAATTCCATTTCACATCAATATGTGGAATGTGAATACGCTCCCACTAAGTCACAGACCCCTTCTTTATCTTTGACATATCAGTCAAACCCTTTGACTATATCATCAAATTAAAGATCCAATTTTGAGTTGCTTATACTCAATCAATCACATTGATTAGTCCATTGTAACTTATAGACTTCATTTGCATTAGTGGATTCATAAACCTTATAGGTTGTGTCACGTACACATCCTCATTTTATTCCTCATAGGAATGCGGTTTTAGTATCCATATGCCAAATGTCTTAGTCATTAAGTTGCAATCAACAAGCATCATCCTTCTCAAAATGTTATCCATGTGTCTTAACACTTAAGCCTCATTTGCACTTATGGATTTCATCCAATGAGTGCTACCATCAAGGTCATACCTTATGGTTCACATGGAAATCATTTAGAATGTAATGGTCTTATACCATAACTCAAAATCTGATTCCTCATATTCATCTAGACAGTTGAATCATCATATGAACAACTCATCACATAGATAATTGAGGTGTATCTGTCAAGAATATAAGAATTCACAACTCCTTGTGATTCTTAATGTCCTTTATTAGTGTGGGGTATCCTTTTATTAAGAAGAATTCAGTTATTTGATAATCATTCTCTAACTCCTTAGAGTATGATTCCTTCTTTATTTAGACATCACCATGTCTTAATCATGAGTTCACTATGATACACTATCATAATCACTCATAAGGATCTCAAACATTTGGTCCAAGTATTTCATTCATTGATCTCATCAAGAATTAATACTTTACCAAATTTGTACTTCATCTATGACAATCTTGAACACTTCAAGATGTTCATATTGGTATTTCTCTAAACACCATTTGAAGTATTAGCATTTGTTCCAATTGGTATGTAAATACATCACATGTATTATACCTAATAGGATAATCACTCTCCCACTACCTTTAGTGAAGATTGATTAATCATGTCCAAGATATTCATGTCTCTTAATGGTTCTCTAACCAAAAGAGTCTAGGTTTATCCATCATATGGAAACTAGAAATGAATTTCTCATGATTGATGCTAATTTGATTGTTTGAGTTATCAATAACTTTAGGTATCATTTTATCTTATGCATACCATGTATCACAAGATAAACAAGGCATTGCCATAAAGATCATATCTTTGAGATTGAAACATCAACTTTATTAATTGCCATCATTGTCATACAATATGCAATAATAAAGTGTTTCTATCTATTAGCAATATATGAAATAGCAGTTCTCAACTCTATTTCGTGCCCTTTAGGCTGAAATAAATTGAAAGATACTCCTATCTATGGCCACAACACTTGCTCCAATGATGGGTACTTCTTTCTTGGTCCTTTCACAAAGGCCATCACTTCTTTGCGGATATTGCATATCATATATGACATATCCATATCTTGGTATCATATACCTCAGATAAAGAAGCAGTTCATTTCATGATACCTTAGGTGGAGATCTCCATCCCTCCTTCATCTTCTTTTGTTCTTCCAGATATAGAGGGCAATCCCTCATACACCCTTTCCCCATGTGCCTTGAGGCTGAAGACGGCTTGGATTTCTGGCTAGCATCAGAACACTTCTTATCTTTGCCCTTGTCCTTGCCCTTAAGAATTACCTTTTCTTTGATCACATCAAAGACTATGGTTTGTCTTTCTTCATCTTTGCCTCTACTATGCTCAACATGTCCAACAACTCTATCAACGCTTGTCAAAGTTGTTCATGTTGTAGCTTATCATGAATTGTATGATTCTCACAACATTTGCAGTATCATACCAATAGCAAACTCTTGGCTCAGAGGGAATCCTTCTTAATCAGGTTTTCAACATACCCAATCACATTGAGTGTGTGAATCCCTTACTGGATCTCCTTCTGTCATGACATACTAGGATAGTGTCTTGGAGACATCATATGTCTCATGTTGTCTCTGCAATTCACAGTTAAGAGAACACAACATCAAGCACTCCTCATCAATGTCATCCTCAGTATGCTTCCATAAGCATACTTTCAACCATTGATGTGGTGGGATTGAGTTCATCTGGTTCTGGTATAACTAGGACTTAGAGCTTTCGCTCTTTGATTGAGAACACTTCTCATCATCATCCTAACCAGTCGTGGAATTATTCCCATTTAATTTGTTGGTCTCAAAGACCGATCGCAAATAAAGTGATTTGTTGATTAACCATTTATATTAACAAAAAGGAAATATATGCAATTTTAGTCCAAAACTCTTTTGACTTGTTTGATTGATTTGAAAAGTTGACGATAAAATTAGGCCTTTAATTAATTATCGCTCCCACTATTTTACTTCAAATTGATAGCCCTCACCATCAATTCAGAAGATTGCAGCGTACAACCTTCTAGTGGGCAAGATCCTGAAATCCTCTAAGTCATGGACCAGGTTGGGCTGTCACCCACAACATAGATCTCTCAGGTAGGCAACTTTTGCCAATTGCATCATATGCAACTCTTGATAAGATGTCATCTACAACTCCTTGCAATGATCATCTCCATGCCTCAAGGCGCTAGATCCTATCTAGGTCACCTTGTTAAGTCCGACCCAAAGCAAACACGATGAACATGCACCCTGCTTGGGCAGACCCACACGTTCATCCTTCACGCTTCCACGAGATAGACGGTGCACCACGCTTGGGCGTGCCCACACTTGGTCGATCAAGCTTTTCACGTGTGTCGCATTTGGAAGGCATCTAAAACTTAATATTTTAATGAGGGATTTGGTTTTTATATACATATACATATCCAATCACCAAAATACATAGTACGTATCATATACATGCTATATCCCACAGAAAACATGCACAAAATGATAAAAGCGATGATTATGGCCATCCTAATGTGATTCCTCGAGCCAAGAGGAATCACGGTCATCTAGGTCTACATCACATGCAACCTGTACAAGATGAACTATGTGCCTTGCCTTCCGAGTTGATCAACTCATCTCATGAATGATCTGTACTCTCCAGCCGATCGTCTGGGTGCCACCAGCCGATCGGTTGGCTCCTCCAACCGATCGGTTCGCCTGGTCGTCGTGCATCTCATCATGTCCGCCACCCGCTCGTCTCGCTCCTCGAACCGGTCATCAACTGATCGGTTCACTCCTTGAACCGACCGTCTGGAACGTCAACCGATCGGTTCACGCCTTGAACCGATCGTTTCAGCTGTCGTCTTGATGTCCACCGGTCTTCGACATAACAGGAAATAAAAAACTATCCTATTTATTACATTGCTTTAAAAAAGGGAAACCCCGAGTTACATTCGGGGGGAGCAAAGGTAGGAAAGAATCTCGAATTATTTCGAGTTACATCAGGAATAGGAGAAAGGGAAGATCGGTGCGCAGTCCGAGATGCAAGCAACCACAAACAACCACACACAGATAGGGGTTTATAGGCCATAATCACGCTACACATATCCACCACAAAACTCATTTAAGGGCAACGCATATCGAGTGCATTAATAATACATATCATATATGTAATTTGGGATTTGTGGATTTAGGATTGGACATGCATAAAGCCAATATTATTCGCATCGTATGCAATAAATATAGGCGACAAACCAAAATCGATCATATCGATATTCCTAAAATATAGAGCAGTTGACGTGGCTCTGAAACCACTGTTGGGTTTTAGGGGAGACAGAGAAGGCAGCGGAAACAAAAATTTTCTCCCCCAACCCATACCGAGGAAACACGTCAACGTCTATATAATAGGAAAGGATGGTTTGTGGAATCATACCTTGTCCTGAGGCTTGCTCGGCGACAATACCTCGCGCAATGCGCGGTCTTCAACTCCGGTCTTAGACGGCATCTGTGCAGCTCCTGGTCGCACCGGGACTGACGACTCCTCCTCCTACCGAACTGTCGGATGACAGTTGTCCTCCTGAGCGGCAGTGACCTCCCGCCTCTGTAGTAGTCCACACGGACCACCTGGAACTCTACTCTCCTTGTCCCACAAGGAAGTGGAAGGAGTCGCACCCTCCTGTTGACGTACTAGTCGCCAACACACTCTCCTGCTACCAGTTGCAACTGCAGTTGTCCTTCCCTTGCTGCACCTCCCTTTTGCGGGAAGCACTTGCTCGGGATCTCTCACGGTTACCAAAACCAGAGAGAATGACAACTTCGCAAAGCAACCAGCTTGCATTGAGTTGTACTTTGAGAAGCCCCCAATACCCCTATATATATAGGCGGGTCATGGGACAGGGTTCTCTGTGCCCGGCAATACGGGACTAAAGCAGGAGTAGAAGGGTTCGAGAATTTTCCACAAAAGGCAATCGGTTCGCAACTTGAAATGATCGGTTCACAACTAAACCGATCGGTTCGGCCATTGAGCCGATCGGTTGGACCTGAGCTGATCGTTTGGGGCACTCCAACCAATCGGTTGGTGCCCTAAACTGATCGGTTCATGGTCCTAATCCGGCTCAAAAAGACTTTCCTTGTTTCGTTCTCAATTGGTATCGCATACCAATGTTATTCCCAATCGAATTGGGCAATTTGAAACCAAAAGAAAATTCTTGCCGACATGACTTTCCCAACTGGTCGGTTGCACCAGTTGAGCCGATCGGTTCAACTCTTGAACCGGTCGTTTCAACCTGGGCATGAGCCGATCGGCCTGGACACCCCAGCCGACCGGTTCAGCACCTCAGCCGACCGGTTCATCACATGGGCCGATCAGTTGGGAGCACAGGTTGGGCAAAATCAATCAATTGCGATTTCAATCAATCCGATACTCCAATCAATGCGTCCAACACCTTGAACCATATGATATTGAGCTATCGACTGATTGAGTGTTTAATTGAACTACTAAACTCCTTTAGTAATCAATCTAAACGTTGCTTGTGGACAAAACTCCTTTTCCAGGTTAAATCCTATGTGTGTGACCCTACAGGTCCATTTCACGTTGGCAGTGAAAGTCCATAACACTTATGACTTCACAAGCAAAGAGCGGTGCCTAGTCACACATCATTGCTACCCAAGTGAAAGTAGAAAGTTGGAGAACAACTTTCATCCTACAATCCTTGAATGGTGTTACAGTGAATGTATAATTCCTTTGTCACTGATATCCCGAATGAACTCAAGGCATGGAACAATCATCCTGTCAACGTTCATTCACTTTCTTGATTTCAGAGTAGATTGAAGGAGATATGTATGACATCAATATCACATACTGATTCATACATGCGTGCGCACACCTATCTCAATCCTACTCATCAAGTGGCCTTGGATATCAAACTCCCTCAGGAGGGACAAATCCCATATCTATCACTCACCCCTCAAAAGCCCCATGTGTCAAAGCCACCCAATCATCACCTTTATAACAACCCATGTTTCAGGACTGCGTTTGATGATGTCAAAGTGTGCCCAACGACATGTGTTGAGTGTAGTGATTTCAGGTCTAAGAATCACACTCACCACCATCACTGTGAGTACTGACTGTGACTACCATCCCATGGTTCCATGTGTCAAACTCACGGTGGGTCTGTCCGGTACCTTGTTCTCTAACAAGTACCTATGTGTTTGGTTTGATATCTCTATATCATGACTAATGAGATTCTATCATCAACCAACACCACAATCCAGTCTTGTGTGTCATTGCTGTCTATCTACCTTCCACAATGACATCCGACTAGGGACATAACAAGAATGTACAAACTCTTAGCATCCGTATGATCTCATCGTTCAGGTCCTTAACCTGAAAGCATATGTCATTGAGTACTGTCATTCTCTAGACATTCAATATGTTCTATCACTATCTCATATGACTGAACCAGAATGAATTGGAAGCTTGCCTTTGATGTTTATCAAATCAATCTTAATGTATCCCACCAATCATCCCATGATTGGCTCTCAGGGCATACATACCAACATAAAATACCTATTAACTCAGAAAGATCTGAACTAGCGACAATGATGTTGGATGGAATATCTAAAGGATTTTGATTTCACCATAGCCTACCATCTAGGTAAGTCCAATGTGGTAGTTGATGCCCTCAGTTGAAAATGTCTCAGTTATGTGGCTGGTTTGGTTAACTAGTGGAATCGACTGGAAGACTTTGCTCAATGGATTCCACAACCTTTGGTAGATAGGATTTGTTTGGACAATATCCAAATCAAGCCTAACTTATTGACTGAGCTTGTAGCCACTCACTTAGCCAATCCAGAGTTAGAGAAGATGAAGGGTTTGATGGTGAAGCCTTAAACACACCTATCGGTGGTTGTGGATGGTGGAATCTGACATGGCAAATATCACACCCTAATGGAGCTACTGTGAACCCTCCGCAAGGATAGGCTCACGTAAGCGTCACCTTCCAGATCACTCACTTATGGCTCCGAAGATACAACATCCAACTAAGGCTGAGGTTCCCCCGCGAGGGCAGACCCACAAAAGCGTCACCGTAGGATAGATGGCTCGTCTCCTCACAGATCCTACACTTACGACCTCAAGGAACCCTATCAGATGGACTCATCAAGGAGTCAACCACGCTAATTAACAAGCAAGTAGGTGATTAATCTACAAGCAAACATCGACGATTAACAAAGAAGATACAACATCCAACTAAGGTTGTGAGCCCCCTACGAGGGTAGGCACACAAAAGCGTCAATGTAGGCTAGATGGCTCATCCCCTCACAGATCATACACTTACTACCTCAAGGAACCCTATCAGATTTCTCGTCAATGAGTCTACCTCATTAATCAAAATTCTATACTACAAAGAGAAGACCAAGATGAAAGCAAGCATGTAATCAAATACAAGCATATCAATTAGCAACAAAATGATAAGCTATATACATTTCCTTAGAATGTTAAATGAAAAGACATGGTTGCATGGGCAGCGGGGCTAGTCCCTGCACCCCAACAAAAAGGAACTACTCGCTCATGATGCAAGAAATAAGAATAATAAGAGAGAAGGAAGATTCTGCCATGAGCATGATGAAGAAGGTGGCCGCAGCTCAGTGAAGATAATGTGGTCTTCTACGTCGTGTCGAGGCAGATCTAGATGAGGAGGAAGAACCACCAAGGCGGGTTGGGCAGACCTTCTTCTCCACCTTCTTTCTCTTCTCAACCTCCTTGCTTGCACTAAGAGGAGGTGTGGGTGGCGTGGCAATGGCTGAAGATGGTGGAGTTGTGGCGGTATGGAAGGGAGACAGATCCTTGCTCTAGCAACCTTTTGGCCTCCTGTAATCCATGCCAAATGAGGACCCTTACGGTCCTATTTATAGGCTCGGATGGGGTCTTCACGTTTTCGGCATGAACCTACTCCAAACGGTTTGGAGCAAATGGTCTGGTTGAACAGTTTGGAGCAAACGGTCTTGGAGACCATTTGACATCCCAACGGTCTTGGATGGTGGCTGGCTAAATGGTTTGGAGACCATTTGGATGGAAAAACGGTCTGCGTTCTTCGATCGTTCAATCGGTCATTGCTCATCGTTCAAATGGTCTCACGATCCTATCGGTCTCAAGGACCGATCATGGCCAAATAGTTTGATCATTCTCAGCCAAATAGTCTTCCATACGGTCTAAGCAAATGGTCTTGGGACAGATACCTATCCGAATGGTCTTGGAGATCTTGCTCTATTGGTCTTGCGTGGATGAGTCCAAACAGTTTGGTTTGTCCAAATGGTTTGGGATCCCTGTGTGCCCAAACAGTTTTGAGATGCATTCTCCAAACAGTTTGTTGCTTCTTTCAATCTTGCATGTAGGTGGTCATTCGGTCTTGGTATACAGCAGACCAAATGGTCTTGGAGTGCAAATGAGTCGAGATGGAGGGGAAAATTCAATCCGGTCGGACCATAAGATGTGGTTGCATTCCAATCAGCATGCGTACTCCATCTGAAAATCTTGAAAATAAAGACCAATCAAAACTTAAGATAGCATCTCGCGATGTAATTTTTATTTTATGCAAAATTATCTAGAAGAAAAGTAAAAACAAAATTAAGCAAAAATTCAAAATTGAAACTAAATATGAAGTTATTGATCGGGTTGCCTCCCGACAAGCTCCTTTGTTTTATGTCGATGGCTCGACTTGGTTTCTACAACTTTTAAGGTGGATGTAATCTTGGCTTGGAGAGATCCAACGATGCATTGATGCCAGTGTCGACTGAGGTGAAATATTTTTTCAAATGTTGGCCATTAGCCACAACATCTCCTAACTTTTCACTCCATAGAAGGAAAGCACCATGCGGGTAGATACTCTTAACAATGTATTGTCCAGTCCAGCGGGAACGAAGTTTCCCTGGGAATAACCTCAGTTTTGAGTTGATCATGAGGACTTGATCTCCCACTTGAATATCCTTCCTCTTGAGATGACCATCATGCCACAACTTTGTGCATTCTTTATAGTTTCTAGCATTCTCATAAGCTGTCATTCAGAGTTCTTCCAGCTCCTAGAGTTGCATAATCTTGGCTTGGCTTGCTTCTTTCATATCAAGATTTAGTTGTTTTATTGCCTACCATGCCTTGTGTTCCTGTTCTACCGGCAGGTGGCATGATTTTCCATAGATTAATCGAAATGGTGTAGTCCCAAGGGGAGTTTTAAAAGTAGTTCGGTAGGCCCACAAGGCGTCATTGATTTTTATGGACCAATCTTTCCGATTGCAGCCTACAGTCTTTTCCAGAATAGCCTTGAGTTGACGGTTAGAAACCTCTACCTATCCACTCATTTGTGTATGGTAGGGTAAGGCTACTTTTTGCATTACACCATACTTTCTCAACAATGCTTCAAAGCTTCTTTCCAGGAAATGTGAACCTCCATCGGAGATCACAGTATGTGGGACTCCGAATCGGAGGAAAATGATATCTTTGAACAATTTGATGACAGGTTTGGAATCACTAGTGGTGGTCGGTATAGATTCAACCCATTTTGAGACGTAATCTACCGCTACTAGGATGTAGGAGAATCCATGAGAAGATGGGAATGGACCCATGTAGTCCACACTCCAAACATCAAATATCTCTACTTCTTGCCACAGGTTCAGTGACATCTTATCTCTCTTTGTTATGTTGCCTGATCTTTGACATTTTTCACATGATAAGACAAAGTCATGGAAATCTTTGGATATGGTTGGCCAAAAGAATCCACATTGCAAAACCTTCAAGGCAGTCTTTTTAGAGCTCATATGTCCTCTAACTGGTCCTGAGTGACATTGCTCCAAGATAGGTTGAGCTTCTTCCTTAGCAATACACCGTCTGTATAGACCATCAACACATAGTTTGGAAAGGTATGGCTCATCCCAGTAGTATTGTTTCACATCATGCATAAATTTCTTTAGTGCATTTCCGGTGCATTCAGGATGGATAGCCCCAGTAGCAAGGTAGTTCACATAATCTGCATACCGAGGGATAGCCTCTGAAACTTGCATGAGATGGTCGTCTGGAAGAGAATTGTTGATGGGGATCTTCTCGGTTTCTAGGGTGTGGATACGACTGAGGTGGTTTGCCACGACATTCTCTGTACCTTTCTTGTCTCTTATCTCCAAATCAAACTCTTGTAAGAGGAGAATCCATCTAATTAACCTAGGTTTAACATCTTTCTTTTCCAGGAGGTAACATATAGCGGCATGATCTGAGTAGACAATGACTTTTGAACCAATGATGTAGGATATGAACTTGTCAAAGGCATACACAACCACAAGAAATTCTTTCTCGATAGTTGCATAATTCCTCTTAGCTTCATTGAGGGTTTTCGATGCATAGTAGATCGCATAATGTTTCTTTTCTATACATTGGCCCAAGACAACACACACAACATAATCACTAGCATCGCTCATAATTTCAAACGGGTGGTCCCAATCAGGAGCTCTGATGACGGGTGTTGTTGTAAGGGTGTGCTTTAGTTTGTTGAAACTTTTAACACATTCTTCGTCAAATTTGAATTAAGCATCCTTTAGTAACAAATTTGTCATCAGTTTGGTTATCTTTGAGAAGTCCTTTGTAAATCGTCTGTAGAAGCCTGCATGACCTAGGAATGCTCAAACTTCTTTTACATTGATAGGGATAGAGATCTTGGAAATCACTTCAGTCTTGGCCTTATCTACTTTAATTCCCCAATTACTGATCCTATGGCCGAGGACAATGCCTTCCTTTTCCATAAAGTGACACTTCTCCCAGTTGAGCACTAGATGTACTTCTTCACATCATTTGAGAACAAGGGAGAGGTGTTTTAGACATGAATCGAATGAATCTTCGTATATAGAAAAATCATCCATGAAAACTTCCATTATTGTTTCAGTGAGACCGGCGAATATGGCAGCCTTGCAACGCTGGAGAGTTGCAGGTGCGTTATAGAGGCCGAATGGCATTCTTCTAAATGCATATGTTCTGAATGGGCAGGTGAAAGTAGTTTTCTCTTGGTCATCTGGATGTATGTGTATTTGATAGAATCCAGAGTAACCATCAAGGTAACAAAAGTATTCTTGATGAGCCATCCGCTCTAATACTTGATCAAGAAAGGGCATTGGAAAATGATCTTTTCGAGTTGCCTTGTATAACTTCCTATAATCAATGCACATCCTCCACCCTGTGAATGTTCGAGTGGGGATGAGTTCATTGTTTTCATTTTGTGTTACAGTTGTTCCGCCTTTCTTCGGGACTACATGCATTGGGCTCACCCATGGCGAGTCTGATATCAGATAGATTATTCCAGCAGTGAGCAGTTTAATGACCTCATGACAGACTACTTCCTTCATATTTAGATTCAATTTCCATTGATGTTCAATAGTTGTCTTGTGATCTTACATCATAGGGATCTTATGCATACACAATGCTTGACTAACCCCAGTGAGGTCACTCATTTTGTAATCGATGGCTTTCTTTCTTTCCCTTAGTTCTTTCAGGAGTTTATCTTCTTGCACGATCATTAGATCGGAATTTATAATAACTGGACAAACCATGAGATCATCCAAAAACACATACTTCAGTCCCTCAGGAAGGGGCTTCATCTCAGGGGCTTCGGGTTTTTTGTATGTTTCTTCAGTAGTTTCCACAACCTTGAGTTCTTCAAAAGTAGCTTTAACATCTTCTTCAGCAGTGTCAAGGTCAAGGACACACTCTTTAACTTGTTCATTGATGGAATTATTAGTAGATGGGTTTGTTAGAGTTACTTCTAAAGGATCGTCTTGTTCATATTCTCCTTGTGTGAGGAGTGACATTTTCTCAATACAGTCAATCAGATAGACTTCTTCATGCATGCTTGGTCTTTGCCTGCTTTCAAAAACTTTAAATTCGAGAGTTTCTTTACCAAGTCTGAGCAGTAATGTTCCTGCTTCAACATCAATTAGAACTCTTGCAGTGGCGAGGAACAGACATCCAAATATCTAGGGTCTTCTTTTTTTTCCATGATGACGAAGTCACACAGAACATAGGAATCTTTTCCTACCTTGACAGGTACATCCTCAATAATTCCTAAAGGGTGTTTTATCAAATTGTTTGCGAGTTGTATGGTCATGCCAGTTGGGAGAAGTTCAGCAAACCCAAGCCTTTTGCAAAGGCTGAGTGGCATGATGGAGATGCTAGCACCAAGGTTTGCCAGACCTTTCTTGCATGATGAATCACCGATATGGCAGGAAATCCCAAAAGATCCTGGATCTTTCTGCTTCTTTGGCATCTTACTCTAGATGATATCTGAAGTGGTTTTAGCTAACTTGACTGTCTCATATTCTTCAGTTATATATTTCCTTGTGAGGAAAGACTTTTAGTACTTTGTCTAGGCTGGTATCTCAACTAGCGCATCCAAAAAGGGTATATCAACATGAAGTTTCTTCATAGCTTCTTTAAACTTATTGAATCGAGCATCAAGCTTAGTTTGCCTTAAACGAGTAGGGAAAGGTATATGCGACTTGTATATAGGGATATCAGGTTCTGGCGTTTCAATTTCTTCATCGATAGGTTTCTCAATACTTCCCTCATCTGTCTTATCGGTGGTTGTTGATTATTTTAGTTGAGACTCAGGTGTTGTTGAGTCTTGGTAAATCCCAGGTTCATCCTCTTTTGTAATAACCACAACTATATTGATAGGAGGATCAGAATAGTCTTTTCCTGACCTGGTGGTGACTGTCTTCAATTGTTCAGGGAGCTTAGGATTATTCTTGGGTTGGCCAGCAAAAATCCCAGCTCGTGGCTTAATGCTAGCTGCAAGTTGAGCTAGTTGAGATTCAATAGCCTTCTACTGATCTTGCTGGTTAGCAATCATAGTTTGCTGAGTTTGCAACATCTTTTCAATGGATGATAGCTTGTCATCAGGTGATACGGGACCTGCTTATTGTCCTTGTTGTTGATAAGGAACTTGATTAATACTCTGGTACTAGGAATTATTCTGATAAATGTTGAAATTCCTATTCTGTAAATTTCCCCTATAGTTTCCTTGATTCCCAAAATTTTGTTGTTGATTGTTATACTGGAATCCGGGTGGACCTCATTGTTGATTGTTTGAACCAAATTGTTGAGAGTATTCCACTCCTGAAGGATTTCCATATTGAAAACCAGGATGATTTCTATTCTGATTTGGATTGTAATATCCTTGACCAGGGATGGTGTTGACAACATTAAGGTTTTCTATTTGACTATTATCCCCTTGGTTACAAACATTGCTTAAAGCAACATCATAGAGAACATTGCATGCTAAGGTGGAATGATCAGTTCCTTTACATGCTTCACAGAATAGGGAAGCAGACTTAATCTGTTCTTGTTGTTGAGCAGGCGAATGTCCTCTTCCAATTGTAGCAAGAGATGATTCAATATGGTCTTGCTTGGTAACTAAGAGTTTTAGGGTTTCAGCGATAGACTTGTATTCGGGAGTAGCTTCAGCCATAGCTACTTTCAAGACTCCTTTAACTATAGATCTACCCCAATTAGCTAGATTTTCAGCTTGAAGGGTGACAACCCTCCATGCACTTTCATAACTTTGATGCATGAAGTTTCCTCCAGATGAGGAATCTAAAAACCTTTTCATATCATCATCCACACCCCTATAGAAAATTTCAATGAATTGGTTTTTAGGAATTCCATGGTGTGGACACTTGCGTAGAAGCTCTTTGTATCGATCCCATGCTTCAACAAGGGTTTCTCCAGTGACTTGAGTGAAATTTGTTATTCGGCCTCTAATTTCATAGGTGAGAGATGGAGGATAGAACTTTTCCAGAAACACATTTTGGAGTTGTTCCCGGGTGGTGATGGGTTCACTTTGCAATGAATTGTACCAGCTTATTGCTCTATCAGCAAGTGAATACTTGAAGAGACGGAGTCTTATGGCATCATCAGATACTCAATTTTGCTTTGTCATAGCACATAGATCAATAAACCTCAAAAGATGTTCCTGACTATCCTCTCCTTGTTTGCCATAGAACGGGCTGTTTTGAAGCAATGTGATCTATTGTGCCCTAATCTTAAAATTGGTAGCATTAATGGGAGGAGGTTGTACTGGATGATGAACATTAGGAGCTTTGGGGATTGAGAACTCTCTAAGATCCTTTTGTAGTTCAGTTGCTTGTGCTTCTACTTGTGCTACTTGAATTTCTTCTTGAACTGGGGCTCTAGCTTCTTGCATGAATCTTTCTCTCTGTGCATTAAGGGCTTGGGCCACCCTTCGGGATATTTCTTCCTCTTGAGCCATTCTTTCTTGGTTCTCTCTGTTTTGATGATGAAAGGTTCTATCAATCTATGGATCAAAGTTGGCAGTGAGTCCGGAATTGTTCAGGCGGTGCATGCACTGGTTCTTGACGATACCTGAAATAGAAAGATTTTGAAAGTGAGATCCACGGAGTAGAGTCAAATTCAAGTAGATGATCGATTGTTTCAAAAAGAAAAGGTAAAATCCTAGATTAGCCTTAAATGAACTAGATCTGACTAACTGATTCTGTTGTCCCCGACAACGGCGCCATAATTTGTCGTGGCAAATATCGCACTAACAAATTCACTCGGGGTAAAAATCCCTGAGATTTTACCAAAACCTCATGCAATAATACCACCCGCAAGCGGACGGGTCTTATCATAGTATAGTTAAGGATTGAATCCCCAGAGACAACGTTTTTAAGAATCTTTGTTAATTGAATTTAGCTCAAGTAAGACAAATATTTAAAATGATTGATTTGGTTGAGGTTAATTAAACTAAATGCTAGAAAGTAAAAGAGCAGAATTAAAGTATATTCTAGATTAAATGATATGGAATCGTTGGGATGGTATCGGATTTCACCACCACTGCGCATGCTAACACATCAAACTACATAACATCCAGGAAAGTATCTAACTATCCAAATGGAGCTACTATGAACCCTCTGTGAGGATAGGCTCACATAAGCGTCACCTTCCAAATCACTCACTTACAACTCTGAAGATACAACATCCAACTAAGGCTGAGGGTCCCCCATGAGGGTAGACCCACAGAAGCATCATCGTAGGATAGATGGCTCGTCTCCTCACAGATCATACACTTACGACCTCAAGGAACCCTATCAGATGGACTCATTAAGGAGTCAACCATGTTAACCAACAAGCAAGTAGGTGATTAATCTACAAGCAAGCATTGATGATTAACAAAGAAGATACAACATCCAACTAAGGTTGCGCCCCCCCCACGGGGGTAGGCACACAAAAGCGTCACCGTAGGCTAGATGTCTCATCCCCTCACGGATCATACACTTACTACCTCAAGGAACCCTATCAGTTTTCTAGTAAAGGAGTCTACCTCATTAATCGACATTCTATACTACAAAGAGAAGAACAAGATGAAAGCAAGCAGGAAATCAACTACAAGTATATCAATTAGCAACAAAATGAAAAGTTATATACATCGCCTTGTAATGTTAAATGAAAAGACATGGTTGCATGGGCTGCGAGGCTAGTCCCCGCACCCCAGTGAAAAGGAACTACTCACTCATGATGTGAGAAACAAGAAGAATAAGAGAGAAGGAAGATTCTGCCATGAGCATGGTGAAGAAGGTGGTCACAGCTCGGTGAAGATGATGCGGTCTTCTACGTCATGTCGAGGAAGATCTGGACGGGGAGGAAGAACCACCAAGGTAGGTTGGGAAAAACTTCTTCTCCACCTTCTTTCTCTTCTTAACCTCCTTGCTTGCACCAAGAGGAGGTGTGGGCGGTGTGGCAATGGCTGAAGATGGTGGAGTGGCGGCGGTGTAGAAGGGAGATTGATCCTTGCTCCAGCAGCCTTTCGACCTTCTAGAATGGATGCCAAATGAGGACCCTTGCGGTCCTATTTATAGGCTCGGATGGGGTCGTCATATTTTCTACATGAACATGCTCCAAACAGTTTGGAGCAAATGGTCTGGTTGAATGGTTTGGAGCTAATGGTCTTGGAGACCGTTTGACATCCAAACGGTCTTGGATGGTGGCTGGCTAAACGGTTTGGAGACCATTTGGATGGCCAAACGGTCTGTGTTCTTCGGTCATTCAATCGGTCATTGCTCATCGTTCAAACGGTCTCACGATCCTATCGGTCTCAAGGACCGATCTTGGCCAAACAGTTTGATCATTCTCAGCCAAACGATCTTCCATACGGTCTAAGTAAATGGTCTTGGTACCGATACCTATCTGAACGGTCTTAGAGATCTTGCTCTATTGGTCTTATGTGGATGAGTCCAAACGGTTTGGTTTGTCCAAATGGTTTGGGATCCCTGAGTGCCCAAACAGTTTACTGCTTCTTTCGGTCTTGCATGCGAGTGGTCATTCGGTCTTGGTATACAGAATACCAAACGGTCTTGGAGTGCAAATGACCCAAATGGTCTGTAGGGTTCTCACAGTCTTGGCTTATCCAGTTTCTACTAAATGGTTTTGAGTGGAGCGCCGTCAAACGGTCCTAGATAAGATCTCTTCCATATGGTTTTGGTAGATCGATAACTCACAATCCTATCGGTCTTGAGACCAAACATAGCCAAATGGTTTGGCACTGCCAACCGGTCTTTGGTCGAAGTAGGTTGAGAACATGTGATGCCGAGGTGGGCAAGCAGTTCTAGGGTTACAGAGGTTGAAGATGACGGAAGCGAGGAGTCGTTCTGTGACAGAGTGAGTTTTTTTGTATATATTATTTACTTTCTCTCTCCTACACTTTTAATTATTCCAAATATTCCCTCAATTATCTCTCTCACTAAATTGATTAAATGGATTATCAATTTCACTTAAATTCATCCATAATATTGCATAAAGTCAATAATACAAGCATTATGACATTTAGTCAATTGACGTAGTCAACAATCAAATTTTAACTCCAATATTGCACCATAGCTACATCATAGCATTATAAAGCTATGCCTAAAATCTTATTAAAATTGGATGTAACAATCAGGAGTTATTCACAATTGAATTTTATGCCTATTAAGTCATCTATTAATCCCTATGACCTAAGTTTCCATTTCTATTTGATATTAATGTGTCACACAGCCTTGCTGTTGGCTTTGGGCGCGGTTCAATTAAAAGGGCGGTAATCCCCACCATCCGATCAGTCGATCACAGAATGCACAAGATCCGACGATAGTCAAGTTGTCTCTAACCTCTGAAAGACTCGGTCCCCACCGGTAGCTGAACAATGATTCCTCCAACGGCCCTCGCGCCCGAACCTTGCCTTCTCTTCGCAAGATATTTGGAGGACAACTTCCTCTCACCCGAGCGAGCCCAACGGTGGTGACCATGTCACCTAACTCCCTCAGATCAGGGAGAACGATCCTCCACCCTTTCCACACCTCTCAATGGTGGCAACACATGAATTAGGGCTTAGCCCTCTACACCACCTCACGTCTATTTAAGACCCCCAAAAGCTTCTCCGACCTTCCTTTAATCTTTCCGCACTACCAATTCGATCGGGACTTGCCCCCTTTCCCCGACCTCAAGCGAGCTCCGCCTCACCTTTCTCGACTTCCCCCTCACTCCAGTAGCTCTCTCAGTCCACTTGAATGGAACTACACCATCAAGGGATCTCGGCAAGACGACCAACACCTTCGGTTGGAGCAGCGAAGGTCCAGAGGCCTGGGTCGACAAGCCTCGTAGTTGATCTCCAGAAGCTTCACGCCGGCGAGGTTGGAGCCACCTCAGAGCTGTGGGAAGATAACAAGCTCATCAGTAGACCTCCACAGAGCCTTTGACTCCCTCAATCCAACCCGAGGGTAGGTAATCCTCATTTTCACTGCTCGATCCATTTCGGCCTGTTTTGATCGAAAATGGCGCCCATATCTCCCTAGTTGATGACCTTGACTTCCCCGCCACCGCCGCGAGTCTGTGAACTCAACCCAACCATCAACTTCGCTCAACTCTTCCTAGAACCCCCCCCCGCCCAACATCATGCTCTTGCCTCCCCTATCATCCCTTCGCTCCAGCCATGGCGTGCGAGCAGGGAACAATCAAGTTAGGGGTATGACCTCTCTGCCCATTCATGTCTGGGGGGCTCTTTTGGAACGCCTGTGGGCCTTTTGGTCCTTTCCTCACCTTGACCTCCGCTTTATCAGACGAGCGCCTACTCACGGGTCAATAGGAGGCTTTGATTAGTCAGATCCCTCACATGATCCACGAAGCAGAGCTCGCAATCCTTTTCTTCTTATTTATTTGTTCTTCAGGAATTTATCTGATTGGTCAGAACTTATGAAAACCCTAGAAATTGATTGGATTATCAGAAAATTTCGAACCAATATACCATTTTCATCAGAAAATCCAAGATATTTAAATAAAATAATTCCAGGACCTAGATCCGACCCTTTTTAGAAAATATAGTATACTAGTCCTAATGACCCCTTAATATTTATATATTGTGTAATAATGGTCATAACCGATTTCCAATCTGCCTTGGGAACATATTAAACCCTAATTAGGGTCATGATCATCATGTCACTCGAAATCCTATCTAAGAAGTATAGTTGATTCAATAAGGGAGAAAAACCCTAATTTCTAGATTCCACTCTTCATAATGTATACCTTATACAATTTTATGTCAAAAAATTATTTGCCCTTGAATGGCTTTGAGTAACCCTGACCTTAGAACCCAACTCTGACCTCTCGAATCACATGTATCCAAAAAATGATATCCCAAATGACCTAAACCCTAATAAGAAACCCTAATGTGGAATAATGAGAATCCATGGTAACTTTAGGTTTTGTTTATATTTCAAGGTGATCTACTATCTTTCTCATAATCTAAGACTTGTGGAATTCAGATCTGAGAATTAAAGGTACGTGGATATAATTATATGACTAGATTTGTTGGATGTTAATATATGTGTACTTGCTTGTTTGTATTTGAAATACATTGCTGGATGTAGATGCTGATGTATGTATATTGACAATTTCTGCCTTGAACAATTAAGAATATGAATAAACAAGAAAAATGAAATTTAGTTACTAGTGGTGCTCATTAATCTCCCTATTAGAGAGGGAAAGCATTAATGTTGACTAGCACCTCCCTAATGGTACAATGTATGTAGGGAGATCCCTAATGGTACAAGGTACGCAGGGATGGGGCCCAATATTTATGATTGTGCTAAGTCCACCATAGTAATGCATATTCATTCTAAATGAGGCTAATAACTTGGGATTACCTGATTTTTCACCTTTTGAATAACATTTTCATTCTCTTTCTCCAATTTCAAGTATGTTATATAGCATAGTATAGCTTTTAATTACACATACCAACTTGGTTGATGTATTTGTTTCTTGTTTTTTCTAGGTACAAGCAAATGATGAAGCACTTCAAAGTACCAGAAGCCACTAAATAATGAGCCTGGAGGATAATAGATAGATCTCCATCACTCACCTTGGTCTTTTCAGTTAGATAGTTTTCTTTATTCTTCTAGATGATGTAATAGGATGTTATAGATCCTATGTAATAATCAAATTTCCTTTCCATAGACTTATCCTTCTTCCTTCTCATTTATTAGAATGTATGCCTCTATCTTTTATCAATGAATGAGGTGTTGTGTGGCTATCAATTGATGATGTGAACATGATCTTGGCTTATCTCTAATTTTAGTTGATTATCCTAATTTCTTACATTTTCCCTTTTGACATCTATAGATATGAGTGCACGCATATCTATTTATGTCACTAAGGAAAGTACATAGAAATTGGGGTCGTCACAGTTGGTATCAGAGCCAATGCTCACACATCAAGTCACATGAACTTCATTCACCCTATTATGAGTCTAGGGTAGTCCTTCAGTTAGGGATGTGAAGGATTGAGGTGACTAGGATAGCATCTGCCTAAGGTCTGGCTAAAGTCTCCGAGCCACTTTGCTTGGCAATCACGAGGCTACCTATAAGGAAGTGTGAGTCTACCTGGCCGATATCCTAAATGTCCCTTACTTCTTGGGCATACCTTAAATTAGGATCCTTCTCATCTATAGAAATTCCCTCTCATCTTTTCTATAGGGATTTTTCCCACTTATCTTTATGATATAAGATTAGGAAAGAGTCTCTCTATTTAGAATGTCTTAAGGACTGACTAATAAGGACTTTTAAGGTATCCTCCATAAATTGTAACATCAAGAACATTAATAAATGATATAGGAGAATAATGAAAATATCATAATGATAATGACAAATATAATTGTTGAGTAATAAATCTAATATACCCTAATTAATTTCAGGATGCCTCCTAAGACTCGCAGCTCAAAGGCCTCAGAGGAATCGTCCTCTAAGAAAAGAAAAGAGCCTAAAACCTCTAAAGTACCTGATCCCGATGCTGCGGCCAAGGAAAGGTGGGAGGAACATAAGAAAATCCTTCTAGATTTTATTGAAACCCTCACCACAAAAGGAACCCCTGAACCTAGCTCATCTAGGAAGAAAGAAGTGATGGTGATAGATTTTATTAAGCTAAACCTTGATTCCTTTTGGGGGGAGGATCAGCCTAAGGTCATGGATAAGGCTGAGGCCTGGATTTTATCCATAGAAAATGGTTTTCATACCCTAGAAGGACCCAATGAGAAGAAGGTCAAGTTCACCACCCACATGCTTAAGGGAGGGGCAAAAATTTGGTGGGAGAACTATGGTGGAAATAGGGGAGAGGAAATAGATAACATGGGGTGGGAAGCCTTCAAAACCCTCTTCACTGATCGTTTCATGCCCATAGCCGAGAGGAAGAGGAAGGAGAAGATGTACATGGAGTTAAGGCAGGGTAGTCTTTGAGTAGCTGATTACACCCGGAAATTAGGCTTCTGGAGCGTTATGCACCCATCAGGACTGAAGACTGCCTGACTGAGCACTATGTTGACTGCCTTTCTGCCCACCTAAAAACCCTAGTCATAGACTCTCGTCCCAGAAGCATAGATGAAGCCCAAGATATGGCCCTCAAGCAGGAGAGAGAACAGGACATGCAGAAACCTTCTAGCATGGGATACTTAGGGTTAACCGCAATTGAAGAGGATAAGTCTAGGAAGTTCAATCCTGGCCATAACAATAAGGGATCAGGGAAACGAGGAGGTTCAGGAAAGGGAGGATAGAAAAACTACTAGAACCAGCTCAGGATGAATCATCCCAAGTGTAAGACTTGTGGGCATTTCCATGGTGGGGTATGACGCCACACCAAGATAGTCTGCTATAACTGCAAGTAGGAGGGTCATTTAGTTGCCAAGTGCCCCACTCCCTCCATCTTTGGCAATCCCACGGCAGGTGCTCCGCAGCCTCAGGGACACCGCAATGGTAGGGTATTTGTAGTAAATGCAGAAGAGGCCAAGGCAAATCCAAACCAGCTCTGTGAAGGTAACCTAATTTCTTTATAATTCAATATCTTGTTCAAGCCTGCAATTATTCATAATTTGATTACCTTATGTAGGCATTGTATTATTTAATGGTCATCCTGTTAAGGCTTTATTTGACTCTGGATCTACAAATACATTTATTTCTCAAAACATGGCATCTATATTACATCTTCATATAAGGGACTTGGGATATATTCTGGATGTGTCTACTCCGAGTGGCAAAATACTCACAACTTTACAAAAACTGACGAACTCTCTCTTAAATACGAAAATCATGATATGCCCTTTGAATTCATTCTCTTAACTATGGAAGAATTTGATGTTATACTTGGTATGGACTGGCTATACACATATCATGCTCACATTGATTGTAGAAATAAGAATTCGTTCTCTCTCAACCTCATTCTCATCCCGTGAAAATCCCTAGGGGAAGTGGATTATGTAATAATGTTATAATCTCCTCTCTTAAAGCTAAAAAGCTCATTTCTAAAGGATGTAAAGTCTTCCTTGCATTAGTCTCAGAGACCAGTCCTAGTAGCGGGCCTGTAGAAAATCTGGAGGTGGTACATGACTTCCCTGACGTTTTTCCGGAGGAGCTTCCTGGGATGCCTCCAAATAGAGACATTGAGTTCTCCATAGATCTTCTTCCTGGAACCACCCTGATTTCTAGGGAACCATATAGGATGGCTCTGAATGAGCTTATGGAGTTGAAGAAACACCTACAAGAACTTATTGACAAAGGTTTCATTCGTCCTAGTGTTTCCCCCCTGGGGTGCTCCTATTCTCTTTGTTAAAAAGAAAGATGGTTCTATGCGTATGTGTATTGATTATCACATGTTGAACTAAGCTACTATTAAAAACAAGTATCCTCTCCCTCGTATTGATGATCTCTTTGATCAACTTCGTACTGCTAAAGTTTTCTCAAAGATTGATCTTCGTTCTGGCTACCATCAACTTAAAATCAAGGATTATGATATTTCTAAAACTGCTTTTTGAACTCGTTATGGGAATTATGAATTTCTAGTAATGCCATTCGGGTTGACCAACGCACTGGGAGTATTCATGAATCTGATGAACAAAGTCTTCCAACCTTACCTTGATGAGTTCGTGGTCGTCTTCATTGATAATATCTTGATCTATTCTGATTCTATGGAAAAACACCGGGAACACTTGCGAGTAGTTCTTGACATTCTTCGAACCCAGAAGTTTTATGGCAAACTTTCAAAATGTGAGTTCTGGATTGATAAGGTCATGTTTCTTGGACATGTCATTTCTGGAGGTAGTATATCTGTTGATCCCGCCAAAGTCTCTGCTGTACTTGATTGGCAACCTCCCCGTAATCCTTCTGAAATTCGGAGTTTCTTGGGATTAGCTGGCTACTATCGTCATTTTATTCCAAATTTCTCCAAAGTTGCACTTCCTCTAACCAAGATTACTCGAAAGGATGATCACTTTATCGGGTCAGCTACTTGTGAGTCCAATTTCCAGTAGTTAAAGCAGAAATTGACGTCCACTCCTGTTCTTGTTCTACCCTCTGCCAATGAAGGGTTTGTGATATTCACTGATGCTTCGAGGAATGGGTTAGGGTGTGTCCTACAGCAGAATGGTAAGGTGGTGGCCTTTGCATCTAGACAGCTAAAACCCAATGAACTTAATTATCCCACCCATGATTTGGAATTAGCTACAATTATTCATACCCTCAAAATCTGGAGGCACTACCTGTACGGGGAAACATTCGACATCTTCACTGATCACAAAAGCCTGAAGTACATCCTAACTCAGAAGGACTTGAATCTGCGTCAACGCTGATGGATCGAATACCTAAAGGACTATGATTTCACTATTGCCTATCATCCGGGTAAGGCAAATGTAGTCGTTGATGCCCTTTGCAGGAAAAGGGCAGTGTGTGCATCTCTTTCTGTCCCTGAATGGAGGAACATGGAGGATCTAGTGGGCTGGAAACTGCAGTTTCTGTCTGACTGTGTGCATGTTAATAACATTTGCATCATGTCCAACTTACATTTTGAACTTCTTGAGGCACAAAAGGCTCGTCCCAATCTTGTAGAGCTCTCTTCTCTCCTGTCAAAGCTGCAAACACATCTGTCTGTGGGTCTTGATGGTGGTCTTCATTACAAGAATCGTATGTGGGCTCCTGAGCAGTCAACTGTAAAGACAACAATTCTAAATGAGGCATATGGGTCCAAGTACATAGTTCATCCAGGCACGACGAAGATGTATAAATACCTACAATGTCAGTTTTGGTGGAGGGGCACGAAGCATGATATTGCCGATTTTGTGTCCAGGTGTCTGACATGTCAACGGATCAAGGTCGAGCATCAGAGACCAGGCGGTCTACTACAACCCCTTGAGATCCCAGAATGGAAATGGGAACACATCACCATGGATTTTGTGGTGGAATTACCCAGGACCAGTAAGGGATACGACGCTGCATGGGTCATAGTGGATCGTCTCACCAAGTCAGCTCATTTTCTTCCAGTGAAGACTACTGCAAAGGTTTTTGAGTTGGCTGACCTCTACATACGGGAAATAGTACCTCTGCATGGAGTCCCAGCATCTATTGTCTCAGACAGGGACCCAAAGTTCACATCGAAGTTGTGGAAGCAGGTTCAAGAGGAATTGGGCACCAAGTTGAAATTCAGTACAACCTACCATCCGCAGATAGACAGGCAGTCAGAGCATACAATGCAGATTCTGGAGGATTTTCTGCGAGCTTGTGTCCTTGATTGGGAAGGCTCGTGGGGCTACTACTTGCCTTTAACTGAGTTTGCCTATAATAATAGCTATCGGGCAAGCATTGGGATGCCTCCCTATGAAGCTCTTTATGGCCGACCATGCAGGTCTCCATTACACTGGGACGACGTCAGAGAACATACCTTGATGAAATCCGAGGAGATGCAGTTGTATACTGATAAGGTTGCTCTAATTAGTCAAAGGATGAAGCAAGCATAGGATAGGCAAAAATCGTATGCAGATGCTCACCGACAGGAACTTCAGTTCAAGGAAGGTGATCATATCTTTCTGAAGATCTGACCTATTCGAGCTTTGGCCAAGAACAAAGGAAATCTCAATCCTCGTTATGTTGGACCCTTCAAGATTCTAGAAAGGGTTGGAGAATGTGCCTATCGTCTTACTTTTCCACCTCAGTATAGTTCCATGCATAATGTATTTCACGTATCTAATCTGAAGCCCCATGTCAAGGACCCCAGTCACATTCTGAATCATGAGCCTCTCGAGTTGAAGGATGATCTGTCATATGCTGAGTCCCCCGTCAGAATTCTCGACTTCAAGTCATAGGAGCTTCGCAATAATCATCATATTGAAATGGTGAAAGTTCTCTAGAGTCACCATGATCAAACTGATGCCACATGGGAGCTCAAGTCAGAGGTCGAGTAGAAATATCCACATCTTTTTTAGGCTGCATGAATTTTGGGGACAAAATTCTTAAAAGGAGGGGAGAATGTGACAGAGTGAGTTTTTCTATATATATTATTTACTTTCTCTCTCCTACAATTTTAATTATTCCAAATATGCCATATATCATCTCTCCCACTAAATTGATTAAATGGATTATCAATTTCACTTAAATTCATCCATAATATTACATAAAGTCAATAATACAAGCATTATGACATTTAGTCAATTGACTTGGTCAACAATCGAATTTTAACTCCAATATTGCACCATAGCTACATCATAGCATTATAAAGCTATGCCTAAAATAATATTAAAACTGGACGTACCAATCATGAGTTATTCACAATTGAATTGTATGTCTATTAAGTCATCTATTAATCCCTATGACCTAAGTTTCCATTTCTATTTGATATTAATGTGTCACACAACCTTGTTGTTGGCTTTGGGCACGGTTCAATTAAAAGGGAGGGGGGGTAATCCCCACCATCCGATTGGTCAATCACAGAATGCGCAAGATCTGACAACTGTCAAGTCATCTCTAACCTCCAAAAGACTCGGTCCCCGCCGGTAGCTGAACAATGATTCCTCCAACGGCCCTCGCGCCCGAACCTCGCCTTCTCTTCACAAGATATTTGGAGGACAACTTCCTCTCACCTAAGCGAGCCCAACAATGGTGACCATGTCACCTAACTCCCTCAGATCAGGGAGAATGATCATCCACCCTTTCTGCACCTCTCACTAGCAGCGACGCATGAATTAGGGATTAGCCCTCTACACCACCTCGCGTCTATTTAAGACCCCCAAAAGCTTCTCCGACCTTCCTTTAATCTTTTCGCACTACCAATTCCACTGGGACTTGCCCCCTTTTCCCCGACCTTAAGCGAGCTCTACCTCACCTTTCTCAATTTCCCCCTCGCTCCAGTAGCTCTCTCCATCCAATTGAACGGAACTACACCATCAAGGGATCTCGGCGAGACGACCAACACCTTCGGTTGGAGCAGCGAAGGTCCAGAGGCCTGGGTCGACAAGCCTCGTAGTTGAGCTCTAGAAGCTTCACGTCGGCGAGGTTGGAGCCACCTTAGAGCTACGGGAAGCTCGCAAGCCCATCAGTAGACCTCCACGGAGACTTTGAATCCCTCAATCCAACCTGAGAGTAGGTAATCCTCATTTTCACTCCTCGATCCATTTCAGCCTATTTTGATCGGAAATGGCGCCCAGATCTCCCTAGTTGATGACCTTGACTTCCCTGCCACCGCCATGAGTCTGCGAACTCAACCCAACCATCAGCTTCACTCAACTCTTCCTAGAACCCCCCTCCCCCAGCATCATGATCTTGCCTCCCCTGTCGTCCCCTCGCTCCATCCATGGCGTGCGAGCAGGGAACAATCATGTTAGGGGTATGACCTCTCTGCCCATTCTCATCTGGGGGGCTCTTTTGGAACGCCTGGGGGCCTTTTGATCCTTTCCTCGCCTTGACCTCCCCTTCTTCAGACAAGCACCTACTCGCGGGTCAATAGGAGGCTCCGATTAGTCAGATCCCTCACATGATCCACGAAGCAGAGCTCGCAATCCTTTTCTTCTTATTTATTTGTTCTTCAGGAATTTATCTGATTGGTCAGAACTTATGAAAACCCTAGAAATTGATTTGATTATCCGAAAATATCGAACCAATATACCATTTTCATTAGAAAAATTCAAGATATTTGAATAAAATAATCCCAGGACCTAGATCCGACACCTTTTCAGAAAATATAGTCTACTAGTCCTAATGACCCCTTAATATTTATATATTGTGTAATAATGGTCATAACTAATTTCCAATCTGCCTTGGGAATAGATTAAACCCTAATTAGGGTCCTGATCATCATGTCACACGAAATCCTATCTAAGAAGAATAGTTGATTCAATAAGGGAGAAAAACCCTAATTTCCAAATTCCATTCTTCATAATGTATACCTTATACAATTTTATGTCAAACAATTATTTTCCCTTGAATGACTTTGAGTAACCCTGACCTTAGAACCCAACTCTGACCTCTCGAATCACATGTATCCTAAAAATGATATCCCAAATGACCTAAACCCTAATAAGAAACCCTGATGTGGAATAATGAGAATCCATGGTAACTTTAGGTTTTGTTTATATTTTAGGGTGATCTACTATCTTTCTCATAATCTAGGACTTGTGGAATTCAGATCTGAGAATTAAAGGTACATGGATATAATTATATGACTAGATTTGCTGGATGTGAATATATGTGTACTTGCTTGTTTGTATTTGAAATACATTGCTGGATGTAGATGCTGATGTATGTATATTGACAATTTCTGCCTTGAACAATTAAGAATATGAATAAATAAGAAAAATGAAATTTAGTTACTAGTGGTGCTCATTAATCTCCCTATTAGAGAGGGAAAGCAGTAATGTTGACTAGAATCTCCCTAATGGTATAAGGTACGCAGGGAGATCCCTAATGGTACAAGGTACGTAGGGATATGGCCCAATATTTATGATTGTGCTAAGTCCACTATAGTAATGCATATTCATTCTAAATGAGGCTAATAACTTGGGATTTCCTAATTTTTTGCCTTTAAATAACGTTTTCATTCTCTTTCTCCAATTTTGAGTATGTTATATATACCAGCACAGTATAGCTTTTAATTCCACATACCAACTTTGTTGATGTATTTGTTTCTCGTATTTTCTAGGTACAAGCAAATGATGAAGCACTTCAAAGTACCAAAAGCCACTAAATAATGAGCCTGGAGGATAATAGATAGATCTCCATCACTCACCTTGGTCTTTTCAGTTAGATAGTTTTCTTTATTCTTCTAGATGATGTAATAGGATGTTATAGATCCTACGTAATAATCATATTTCCTTTCCATAGACTTATCCTTCTTCCTTCTCATTTATTTGAATGTATGACTCTATCTTTTATCAATGAATGAGGTGTTGTGTGGCTATCAATTGATGATGTGAACATGATCTTGGCTTATCTCTAATTTTAGTTGATTATCCTAATTTATTACATTTTCCCTTTTGACATCTATAGATATGAGTGCACGTATATCTATTTATGTCATTAAGGAAAGTACATAGAAATTGGGATCGTCACACCTTCATTCGGTCTTCAACAGATCGTTCAAATGGTCTTGAAGAACGGTTGACATCAAACGGTTTTTAGGTGAAGCTGTCCATACGGTCTTGAGATCGAATAGATGAAACCGATTGGTCAAGACTGAATGGTGAGACCATTTGGTCAGACTGATTGGTCAGAACCAAGGGTGAGTGAAAGGTGGGTCCCAGCTGATTATTCAAACTCATCAAGATCTGCATCAAATCAACATAAATTCAGTTAAAATCATGATAATTGGACCAATTAAGTAATTTTGCACATTTTTATATTTAGTCAATGAAACTGAATGCATTGAGTCCACTTTGACCCAATAAGGTAATTGAATTCCATGATGAATATGCATTCATCAGAATCTGATATAAAAGACTTATTTGGGTTATTGAGGGTTCACCTTTTAAGGCCTACATCCTGCAAGAGGATCATGGATTGATGTACATTGTAAATCTCGACACCACTAAGATGGTCAAATACCTACAATAGTACATTTAATGGTCAGGAATGAAGAGATATGGTGAAGGCTGAGCTATAGAGACTTGATGGGTTACTACAATCAATTGAGATTCCTAAGTGGAAATGGGACCAGATCAACTTGGATTTTTTGGTGGGTCTTCCCAAGACAAGAAGAGGACATGATGTGATAGGGGTTCACTACAGAAAACAATCACATTAGTGGCCTTTTAGAAATTCCACTGAAAACAAATCACCACTAAACATGTTTAGTGGCATTTGTTGACACTTGGAAAAATGCCTACAGTACCAATGCCACTAGAAAGATAGTGGTGTAAGTTGTAAATGCCACTAAATGTTTGGCCTTAGTGGATTCCAATAAATGCCAAATAAAGGCCACTAAAACATCATTTGGCATTTATAAAAAAGCCACTATCCATCAATTGGCTTTTATACAAATGCCACTATTTTGTATTATGTTGGTGTATGAAACGATTCTTTTTTAGTGTAATGGCATATAAAAAAAGCCACTAAAGACATGCTAGTTCTGTATTACTACATTTTTATGGATTTTAGTTATTTAAGTTTTATTTCATTATCAGGTTTTCTAATTGAATGCCAATTGTAGCCGAACTCGGTTTTCCAAAAGTATGAATATTTTTTATTTATAATCAAATGACAATTACATGGGGAGGACATTTTACCTTGCCCCTTATATTGAATACAACACCATTGATATACTTTCATACAACAGTTTTCTATTCAATACAATAACTTCTACATCATTGGATTTGTCTCTTCTTCCCTGATATGACTATCTACATTTTAGCATGCCGACTTCAGAGCTCCTTCAGGAAATAGATTTACATTATGGTGGAATCCTTGAACCACCTCCCAAAACCACTGGATAACAGGTGATGCATTGTTGTAGCCAGAGTCACCTCCCAGAACCTATAGCTACTTGGAGGTTGCAATGAATGGTTGAACATTTTCTCTTGTTCCAAATACAAGAATGGTGATATTCAATTTAGGAATAGACTTGTTAAGCTCGGAGGCATCATCTTCCATCGTTGCAGGAGTCAATGTTCCATCCCTTTTTATCTTGATCAGGTTCTCTATGATTCTTTTCTAAGTCACGGATGAAGTAAAAGCATATTATCAGTCTTTGAGACAAGGATAGTTAATGCAACATTCCAGTATGAAGTTCAGACCATAATAACGAGCCTTGTAAAAGCATTGAAAAAGATCCGAGTGTTGGGAGTACATAGGGAGTGGATAGCAGGTAGAGTTATTGTCATTCAGAATGTCTTGTGGCAGTGTAATACAGTGTGACAAGAGAAGCAGGACAGAAGCACCATTTTAGTATCAGAGAGATTGTCCAATCTAGAGTTGTACTTGGAAGCTTCCCTCTTGTTAGTCCTGCATCAGGAGAAAGAAAGTTGTTGGCCGCTAAGGAATTGGCTCCCACTATTTGACTGCACCGACGTAGTTTTGCAATGCTCCAAAACTGGAAAAGTCAGTCAGATACATTCTTGTTGGACCATGCCAACTGGATATGCAATTTATGTCATTCATTCCAAACTAGAAGTTCAAGTGAGTAGACAATTATTTACCTTCTTACATCCATATGCACCCATGACATCCAAGAGAGTTATAGTGCCAATGAGATTATTGTTGTAGTATAGGAGTGGCTTCTACACACTTTCTCCTATTGCTTTCAGAGTAGTGAAGTGTATCACATCATCAAATCTAGAGTCAAATAAAGAGAGTTTAAAATAGGTGTGTAATTCACTCCCATCAGCAGTAATGAACCACCATATTTGACATAACTCAAATCATAAGATCTTCCTGGATTGGCAGCTGGATTTCTTCACCTCAATAGTAATTCGAGACTCACATGAAAGATCTTTGCTAAAATAAAATTTGTATTTCTTGAACATTGGAGACTGAAGTTCTGGAGAGTAAATATACAAACAATTACTAAAACTATAACAGAACCCGGAAGCTCTTGCAAGAAAATGATATACAGTCTTCTCATACAATTTTGTCAAAATTCACCTAAAATTTCACCATCGATATGGATATTTCTACCTAGTGGTCTATTAATGCCTCTGGTAAAATGACTTTTATCCTTTCCATTCTTCTACAAAGAGAAGATCACCATAAACTTAAATATGTCAGGCCACATGATAACAAATACATAGATACCTAGAGAAAGATTCATGTTATTTATGAATCCTAGGGAGTACATTGAAACTAAAAGGTCTAACCTCAAAACTACTTAATCCATTTTCCAACGAATTTTCACATTTTCTAGGAATATCATCATATCCACAAGAATTAGTCCAATTACGCATTAGAACTATGAAAGCAAAGAAATGTCAGTTCTAGCAACTCAAAGAAGCCGAAATTATGATAAACCACAATATATATATATATATATATATATATATTGAGCATTTGAAGTCAAATGTCACTCTATCATAGAAATACATGATAGGCCCTTAATTTCCTAAGATATTGAAATTGATGACCATAACTTGATTAATTGGACTTAATGAGTAAAGTCTAACCTTTTTGGATAAAAAGAGCATCTTGGATCTAATTTGAGATTTAAAATTCATATTATATTAAATTTAGGGTTTTTGGAGTTAAAAGACATGAAAATATGGTAATTAGGTTTTGGGAAGCCTAACCCTAATGAAACCCTAATTTTACCCTAAACCCCTAACTTGGAACCCAAGTCGGTCCTAATAGTATTTTGTGGACACAATAGTGATACTTGGGTGTTGTATATTACTTACAGGGTGATTTCTTGATTGGTTACAGTTGCTCTTGTTTACTTGGACACTAAGTCATCTATGAGAAAGATACATGGTTACGCCAATGAATACTTGTCTTATCGACTTCGATGGTTTTTTGAAATTTGTGGAGTGGATTTCAATTAAATTGTTGGTTGTCTATATGCTTCCTAAAATCTATAATTCCCATGTGAGTATCACTTAATACAAACATAACTTGCTCATTCCTAGGAAATATCTCTTAATAAATGCATGCATGATAGTTATAGAAATTACCCCCAGAGAGTGGGTTGGCCATTAAAATACTCCCAGTCAGTGAGTATGATATTAGGAATACACCCAATGAGTGGGTATGGATAGAGATTACCCCCAAGAAGTGAGTATGTCATTATAATACTCCTAAAGAGTGAGTATGATACTATGAACACCCCCAATGAGTGGGTATACATAGAGATTGAATA
Source organism: Alisma plantago-aquatica (assembly GCA_963693085.1). Classification (NCBI taxonomy): domain Eukaryota; kingdom Viridiplantae; phylum Streptophyta; class Magnoliopsida; order Alismatales; family Alismataceae; genus Alisma; species Alisma plantago-aquatica. The sequence continues at coordinate 1,001,999,002 of OY856412.1, forward strand.
ACTATGGGTTGAGAAGTTATAACATAATTTCCAAGTTTGATTATGAAATAATATTTGCTTCTATGTTTGTTTATGTTGTTACACCTAGATGTGAATATTTTGTTTCCCCCACATAGTATATTTCAATATGCTGACTTTGTTTTTATTTCAAGTCATTTTAGGTTAAACTACAATTAATCCAAAAGATGGACATCTAGAAGAAGTCACCAAAAGGAAAGATGCTTAAAGTTACCTTGGAGGATTTAGATAGTTAGATTTATTCCCAGTTGCAACATTTAAATTTCCATTCCATGTAACTCCCTTGAGGAGATTCTATCTTCATATTGTTATCAAAATCATTTCCATTCTATGATTTTTTAATTATAATAGTTAATTGCTAAACCTTGATCCTATAAATATGATAACGAACCTTGCCCTCTCGGTTCACCTTAATTGGGGATAACAGAGGGAGGGATCGTTATAGAAATCCTCATCATGAGAACCGAAACCTTGAACGTTGTACCTGCAGGAACAAGCACCATGGCAGATATTGCCATGAAAAGAATGCATGCTATCATTGTCAACAAGAAGGACATACCTGGTCCAACTGTCCTCTTCTTGACACTCAATGTCCAAGCCTAGTGGCAGCCCAACAAATAGCAACAACACCTCAAGGAGCAGCCCCTATTCCTGGAAAGCATCGATAGGTCTGAGTCTTTGCCATTGATAATGAAGAAGCTCAAGCTAATGCCAACTGACTCATAGAAGGTAACCATCCTTAGAACTTTGTTTTATATCCTTTACCATGAAATACATAATAGTTTTGACCGCCATAAATGTGATGTAGGTCTTCTTGATATCATGGGACATAATGTCAAATCATTATTTGACTATGGTTCTACTAATGCTTTCATTTCACAAAATCATGGAACTATGCTTTGTTTGAATTTCAAGGACTTGAGATATGTCATGGAAGTCACTATCCCTAGTGGTCTTATATTCTCATCTCTCTTAAAGACATTGATCATCCCTAATAAACATAGAAATAATGAACACCATACTAAACTTATCCTACTTATGAATGATTTTGATGTCACTATAGGATAGGATCGACTTTATAACTATAATGCAAAAATAGATTTTAGGGAAAAAGAAAATAAGGATTGAGAATCCAGCTCATCCACCTATTACCATTAGAAGTAGGAAAGATGCCACCACCAGCCTATATGTATCAGTCAGGAAAGTAGAATGGATGGTATCTAAAGGTTGGTTAGCGTTACTAGTTGTAGTGACTGAGCCAGAGAAGAAGGTCCAACCCTTAGAGAAAATAGAGGTAGTCAAGGACTATGTTGATGCTTTCCTGGATGATTTTCCAAGCATACCTCTGGAGAGAGAAGTGGATTTCTCAATAGAGCTACCTCCTGAGACAAGCCCAATTTTTAGGGCACCTTATAGGATGTCTCCCATTGAGTTTCTTCAGTTAAAGAAGAAATTGTAGAAACTCCTAGATAAGGGCTTCATCTGACACAACACATCCCTGTGAGGAGCATTGGTGCTTTTTGTAAAGAAGAAGGACGGATTTCTTCATATGTTCATAGATTACAAAATGATAAACCAAGCCACCATTAAGAATAACTATCCTCTACCCATCACACATGACATGTTTGACCAGCTCAAAACTGCTCAAGTATTCTCAAAGATTGATGTGAGATCTGAATTCCCCCAGTTGTGAGTTAAGAATGAATATAACCCAAAAATTGCTTTCCTATCCCTCTATGGTCACTATGACTTTTTGGTTATGCCTTTTGGGTTATCCAATGTTCAAAGTGTGTTCATGAAACTCCTTAATAGTGTGTTCCAACCCTTCCTTTAGACCTTTGTCAATTCATAGATTATATCATAGTCTACTCTAATGACCTAGAATAACACTGTGAGCACATATCTAAGGTCCTTGATATCCTGAGAAATCAGAAGTTTTACTAGAAATTTTTGAAGTTTGAATTTCGAAAGAACAAGTTATGTTCCTCGGGCACATTATGTCTGGAAGAACCATATCGGTGGACCCTACCAAAGTAGTGTATGTCCAAGAATATCCAGCACCAAAGAACATGTCTAAAATTCTTGGTTTCCTAGGATTGGCTAGGTATTACCGGTGATTCATCAATGATTTCTCAAAGAGTTCTTTGACCCTGACCAAGATCTCTCAAGTGGACAAGAAGTTCATTTGGTCCAATTTGTGTGAAGCACAATTTTAAGAATCGAAGGAAAAGCTTACTTCAGCCCCTGTTTTGATCATACCCTCAGATAATGATGGTTTCATCATCTTCACCGACACATCAAAGATGGGATTTGGATGTGTGTTAGAGAAAAATAAGCATGTTATCACCTTTACCTCTAGATAGATCAAGTCCTAATGAGTTGAGTTATCTGACCCATGATCTTGAAGAATTGGTGACATTATCTATATGGGGTTACCTTTGACATCTTCGCCAACCATAATAGTTTGAAGCATCTGATGACTCAGAAGGATCTAAACATGCAACAATAGCATTTAATGGAATATCTAAAGGATTTCGATTTCACCATAGCCTGCCATCCTGGTAAGGCCAATGTGGTATTCAATGCCCTCATTCAAAAATGTCTTAGTTGTACAATTAGTTTTGTTAACCAGTGGAAGAGACTGGAAAACATTGCTACATGGGCTCCACGTCCTATGGCAAATAGGATTATTATGGTCAATATCCATATCAATCCTGACCTACTGACTGAGCTTGTAGTGCCCCAGTTAATTAGCCCAGAGTTAGAGAAGATGAAGGGTTTGACGGTGAAGCCTCAAACACAACTCTTGGTGGATGTGGATGGTGGAATCTGATATAAAAGTCATATTTGGGTTCAAAGGGATACACTTTTGAAGACTCATATCTTGCTAGAGGCTCACAGATCAAAGTATAATGTACACTGAGACAATACTAAGACATTCAAAAACCTACAAAAATACTTTTAGTTGCCAGGAATGAAGCGAGACATAGCCTCATATGTGGCTAGATGTCTTACGTGACAAATGGTAGGGGTTGAACATTAGTGACCTAGTGGGTTACTACAATTGACAGAGGTTACTTAGTGGAAATGAGACCAGAACACCTTTTTTTTGTGGGACTTCCCAAGATAAGAAAAGGACATGACGCAATATGGTTTGTGGTGGACTGCCTAACCAAGTCATACACTTCCTTGCATTGAAGACCACTTCCATGGTGCCAAACTTAGCTAAGCTTTACATTAGAGAGATATTCTATTTGCATGGTGTTCTAAGGAACTCAATAAAGTTCACCTCAAAGTTGTGGAAACAAGTTCAAGAGGAACTCAGTACAAGGTTGAAGTTCAAGATAACTTATCACCCCCATATTGATGGTTAGTCAGAGCGTATGATCTAGACGCTAAGAGATTTGTTGAGAGCATGTGTGCTAGATTCGGGTGGATCATAGGAACAACACCTATCCTTAACTGAGTTTTCCTACAACAATAGTCTCCGAGCCAGTATCAAGATGCCTCCGTATTAAGGTCTTTGTGGGAGGTTGTTTGGGTCACCGCTTAACTGGAATGATGTAAGTGAGAGGACCTTACTGAGTTCTGAGGAACTAAAGTTGCATGTTGATAAGGTTGCTTTGATCAAGAAAAGGTTAAAGAGAGCCCATGAGTGATAGAAGTCACATGTTGATGCAAAGAAGATAGATTTACACTTTACTATAGGTGATCATGTGCTTCTGAAAATCTAAATCCTTTGAGCTATAGCTAAAATAAGAGGAAAATGGAGACCCTGGTATTTGGGGTCTATTTGAGGATCTAGATCAGGTTGGATAGGTTGGTTATTGTCTTGCTTTACATGTATCGTATAGTATGATGCATGATGTATTCTATGTGTCCAATCTAAAGCTCTTCCTGAAGGATCTCGACCATGTGTTGAACATTGCACCTATAGAACTCCAAGGGAGGTTGCCATACCCTGAGTCACCTGTGAAGATAATAGACTCCAAGGTGAAAGTGCTCAGGAATAAAAAAATTGAGATGGTAAAGGTCCATTGGAAGAACCATGGTGAGGATGACGCCACATGGGAGGTAAAGATGGAAATGGAAAAGTCTCATCCCAAACTTTTTGGATACTAGTGGAATTTTGAGGACAAAATTCTTGTAATAGGGAAAGGACATTATAACATGAATTTTCACATGTGTTTATACATATATTTGAATGCAAATATTGGATTATTAAAGACATATTAGAAAATTTGGTATTTTCTATGTCTTATTTGCAATTTTTGTCTGAGAATGAAATTCTCCATAAGAAAGGAATTTTTTGTGTTTTTCTATTTTCAGTAATCCATCAATATGTATTGGCTAAAGAAAGAGTGGAAAATCCAATAATAAAGGAATTTCTAAGACTAATGGACAATTGGTAGTTAAATAAGGGAATTGTATATAAATTTCTAGAGAATACATGTTGAAGGTAACTAATAAGATTAATTTCGGTCATAACTTGTGCTTAAAGAAAATATGTACTGAATCATGATTATTTTCCAAGTTTGGGTGAGAAAAGGAATTATTTGACACCTTAAATAATGCAAATAAAGGGAATATTTTAAGACAAAGAATAGTACTATTCGTTTTCATATCTTGTCCCCAAATCATTCCCACACTGAGATTTAATTATTGAAAATCTTCCTTTAAAATTTGGAGTTGATTAGATAAAGGTGGAGGAAGTTACGAATTAATTGAGTTTTCCTCGAGTGATAGGGATTATGAATAAATGTATTAAATGTTACATAATAATCATATTTAGAATCAAGGGCTCGGTCCTTTGATGTCACACTTTATTTTTACCCTTAAAACATGAATCAAAGGACATGATATCATTTTCTACCGTCAATTAAATAAGAAGCTAGAACAATGTGGTTCCTTTTTCTTTCTCATTTCTCTCTCTATTGAATTCATGTGCACACCTAGAAATCCTCTTGTCAAGATCGGGAGATGATTATGAACATGGTAACCCCTGGTTTGTCCTACTTTGGGAAGTAGTAATAATTTTCCCCAATTTTAGACCATGTTGAAGTCCAACACTCCTAAGTCCCACCTACAAAAGAGGATAGAACCCCTATGCAAGACCAATATCTCTCCGCAAGGCTATGTGAGACCCGAATATCACACTCCAACCTTCAATTTCATCAACACACCTATTCTCTCCCTCATTCTCTTCTCTATACCCTACTGAGGGAAACTCTTTCTTTTCCCTCTACCCTCCCATCTCCTGGAAATCCAAGACCATTCATGAAATCAGCTAGGTGAGGCTGAGAAGCCTGCTCAATCGCCTACCCCTCATGGGTGCAAATTTGCAAAGTCAACCCATGATATGAGTCACCCAGAGAACCTACTCAAAGAGAAGGAGATCGGCAAAGGAGGGAGATGAATACAAGAGAATCTACCAATCTTCCCTCATCATAATGTTGTAAGGCAAGTGGCATTTTTGTCTTTTGATCCTATTTTAAGTCTCTCCCACTCGGGAGTAGAGCACTGAGAAGGCACGAGTCCATTGGATCGATCGCGGCCCTGCGAAACCTTAGATAATATACTTGACTACCGAGTGTTGCCATTTGATTGGTCTACTAATGTTAAAAATCTAAAAAGTGTAACAAATTAGTGATAAATCTAAACATAGTGAATACATACATATTTTTTATCTGAAAAATATAAGGAATCCAATAAAATTGGTCCCATGACCGAGTTCTATCTCGAATTCCAAAAGTGCATAAAGATATGATATTTAATGTGATTTAATATAGGAAACCCTAATTCCATAGATTCAATGATCATAACTTGATTAATTGGTCTCAAAGGATAAAGTCAAATCAAACTTGAAAAAGGAGAATCTTGGATCTAATTTACGTTAAAGAATTCATATGTTGTCAAAATTAGGGTTTCCTAAGTTAAATAGCATTAATATATTATAATTAGGGTTTTGGAGGCCTAACCCTAATGAAACCATAACTGATCCCAAAACCCTAACTTAGAGCCCATGTTTGTCTCAATGGATATATCATGAACACAATAGTAGTACATGGTGTTGTACATTATTACAGAGTGATTGCTTGATTAGTTGCATTTGCACTTATTTTCTTGTAAGATAAGTCATCTCTGAGAAAGGTATGTGGTTACACTATCGAATTTTGTGTTTTCTAGAGTTTCCTGAATGGATTGCAATATTATTGCTTGATTGTTTATTTCCTTCCTACAATCTATAAATCCCCTATGAGTATCATCTTATATAAATTTGAGTTTCTCAAACCCTAAATAGTTATTCCTGGTGAGTTAAATAGAATGGGGTGAAAAAAGTCATTATGGTAATGACTAATGATCAAGCCTGTGAAGGAAGATCACCATAGGCCAATCCCAAAAAGGAAGGTCTGTTATAAAACCAAGCCTAGGTGAGGGAAGGTTATGAAAGTCCACTGTAGGCACCAAACCCTAAAGAGAGGGCTCCCCTAAAGAGAAGGAACTCCATATGGAATTAAAGGATAAGGGTTGAGAGGATAAAATAAGAAAATGCATGTTCAAATTTTTAATGATAATTACTACTATGGTTGATTTTGTTGTTACACCTACATGTGTATATTTCCTTTCACCAACATACTCAATATATCTTATTATACTAACCACATTTTAGTTTCACATTGTTTTAGGTTAAACTACAATTAATCTGAGATATGGACATCCAGTGAAGAAGGCATAAATGACAATATGCTTAAAGTTATCATGGAGGATTATAGATAGTTAGATTTACTTTATGATTCAAACATTAGTTTTCTATTACATGTAACTCCCTAGAGGATATTATGTCTTCATATTTTTATAAAACTCTTTTCCATTGAATGAAATTTTTAACTATTCTTGGCTAATTGCTAAACCTTGATCATGTAATATATGACAATGGCCCTTGTCCCCTCAATCTGCATTAATTGGGGATAACAGGGGGAGGGGGTCATTACACCATGCCACATACATGTCTCATATTTTTGAGGTCATGTGTGATGTAACTGACTATGTCATCTACCATGCTACAAATACATTGGCCAAAGCATAAAGGAGTTATGCGTCCATAGAGAAGGATATCCTTAAGATTCTTATGACTTAATATTTTTTCCTATATTAGGGTTGCACGTGATAATATACAATGATTAGAATGACATCAAATATCAAATATCCAAGAAGGACACAACAAACTAAAATGGTTTGGGGGATTCCTCTCTTATGGAATTTAATCTAGAGATTAGAAATAGAAAAGGAGTGGGAGTGTAGTCATTGATCACCTGAGAGGGTCACAACTATGGATGTATAGCCAATCTTGATCAATAGTTCTTTATCATATTATTACTTGATGAAGATGGCCAAATTACTCTATGGTATCCAAAATTCATAAATTTCCTAGCTGAAGTAGTTCTTCATATAGATTATACTGGGAACACAAAGAGAAATGTATGTTTGACATTCTCCACTACTACTAGGATAAAACCTATTTATTTATATCATGTTCTACATGTGCATTTTTTAGGATTAGGATCCCCCCATTATGGAGCATTAATATCATATAGGCTTGGCTAAGGATCACATAATCTCCAATAAGATATCTACTAAAGTTATTTCTTGTAGGTTCTATTGGCCTTTTATTTTTAATGATGCCCACAACTACAGAAAGTAATGCTACAAATGCCAATAAACTAGTAAGATATACGAGATGAATGAGATTCCCCTTCAATCATAGTAAGAATTCAAAACCTTTGACATGTAAAGGGTGGACTACATGGATCAATTTCTCATCTCCTACAACATATCATACATCCTTGCCACTATCAACTATGTCTGTAAGTGTCTAGATGAGATCCTCACTATTCTAGTGATTCCAATACAATCATTAAATTATTCGATGACATTATTTTACCTTGCCTTAGAGTCCCCGTCTAACGTCCCAATTTTCAATAGTAATTTAAGGGTCTTAATGCAAAAATACCATGAATGGTTTTTTTAAAGGATAATACAGTGAGAAGACTGAAATAGGACTCAATATATGATTTTCTTTCATATGAGCATCATGTGTTACAATTAACTCAAAGATATAAATATTGGTTTTGCTTTTCCCTCTCCTCTATAGGAGTTACTCAAAAAGGCACAAGAGGAAGATGAAATAACTTTTGAGGGGACAATTAGTTATTATCTCTAATTTTGAATCAAGCGATAACCAAGGGAATTATTTCCCCAATTATCTAATGTATTAATGCATCACATTAAAGATAAATGACTAAGGAATCATATGGACATTTCTAGAAAAGGTAGGTTGAGAGTAATCAATGGGCATAATCTGACCCTAGCTTGCACCCAAGAGAAATTTATGCTTAAATAGGATTTCTTGTCACATTTAGATGGTAAAAGAAGTTGATTAATGTCTTACATAAATCAAATAAGGTAATTAATTAAGGGGAAATAAAAGGATAAGTAACTTTTGTATTTTGGCCCCAAATCATTCCCACACTTAGATAATGTCATTAAGAACTTTGCTCCAAAATTTGGGATTAAAAGGATTCACATAATGAGAGATATGGAATTTAGAAGTTTTCCTAAAGTGTAGAGGACTATAGGAATATGATTTAAATGTCACGACTATCAATCAAACTAGGAAACTATGGCCCGACCCCTTTAATGTCATGCATGCTTATTGACTGTTGGATTAAGATTCAACGCATCCTGGATCGTCGTCCACCTTACACAAGAAAGGAAACTAGGAACAATTTGTTCCTATTTGTTTTCATAATTTCCTTTCTCTCTGGTTCGCTAGGACTCCTAGAAACCATCCCAATATGAACATGAAGCAAATTCATGCCTAGTCATCCTAAGTTTGACCCCCTTTGGAAGGTTATGCTAGAACCCCCTAATCCTCAAGCCCCTCGACAGCCACCCTCCACGACCCAAGGCTATATATAAGGGTAGACATACCCTTCGAGGCATGGGTTTTGTCTACGATACCTAGCGAGAATTGAGTATTTTGCCTCTTCCCTCAATTCTTTAGCTAGCCCCTATCTTCCTCCCCTATTACTTGCGTGGTTCTCTTGTCCTCACCAAAGATCCACCCTGTGGTCCACATTGTTTGGGCTTTGTCCCGATCAAATTGAAGCTGCCAACGAGTCTGGCGGGTCATGGCAAACATAGAGGTATTTTTTCTTACTGCTCGGAGCCCCTAGATCCCCAAGTCAACTGACATGTTGACTCGTAAAGGAGGTTGCTCTCTAGCCTAAGGTTTAAGATGAGTCATGATTAAAAGACCGACTTACCCCCGCCTACTCTATAGTTAAGGTGAGGACATTTTGGTGCTTTTTTTTCTTGTTCTGGTTAAGCAACACATGCAAGTCCACATAGCCTAGGTGGTGTGAGATGACTGGTCAGCCCAACCTAGTTGGCAAGGCCGGGACCAGGCATGCTTCCAAGGTGGTGTCCCGTGATTGGTCAGAAACAAATTAAATTGCTAAAAATATAGTAATTAGTAGGATGGTCCAATGATATCATGTTATATATGAATTTTTCTTAGAAAATGCAAGGAATGTAATAAAAATATAATCAAAGCCTATTTCTATCTCTAGTTCTAAAATCCCGTGATTGGTTTTTCTTTTCCATCTGCTCCAAAGAAGTTGCTCAAAAAGGTAGAAAAGGAAGATGAAATAACTTTTGAGGGGACAATAAGTTATTATCTCAAATTTTGACTCAAGGGATGATCAAGGGAAGTATTTCCCCAATTATATATATATGTATTAATTTATTACATTAAAGATAAATGACTAGTAGGAATCATGTGGAAATTTCTTGAAAAATGTAGGTTGAGAGTAATCAATGGGCATAATTCCAACCTAACTATACCCAAGAGAATAAATAGGATTTATTGCCAAGTTTGGATGGGAAAAGAAGTTAATTAATGTCTTAAATTAATCAAATAAGGTAATTACTTAAGGGGTAAGAAAAGGATAAGTAACTTTCAAATTTGGGCCCCGAATCTTTCCCACACTTAGATAAATCCATTAAGAACTTTCCTCCAAAATTTGGGATTAAAAGTACTAACAAAGTGAGAGATATGGAATTTAGAAGTTTCCTTAAAGTGTAGAGGACTATAGGAATATGATTTAACTGTCACAAGTATTAATCAAACTAGGAAACTAGAGCCGCCCCTTTTAATGTCATGCATACTTATCGAACGTTTAATTAAGATCTGACGCATCCTGGATCAAGAAAGGAAATAGGGAACTATTTGTTCCTATTTTTTTTCGTGACTTCCTTTCTCTCCAATTCACCCGGACTCCTAGAAACCATCTCAATGTTATCAGGAAGCAAATCTGGGACTATTCATCCTAGGTTTTACCCCCTTTAGAAGGTTATGATAGAATTCCCTAAACCTCAAGCCCCTCATCGTCCACCGTCCATAGCCCAAGGCTATATATAAAGGTAGCTATCCCGTTTAAGGCATGGGTTTTGTCCGTGTTACCTAGCGAGACTCGATTCTTTTGCCTCTGCCCTCAATTCTCAGCTAGCCCCTTCCTCGTTTGCTACTTCTCTTGTCCTCCTTGGAGATCCACCCTATGGTGCATGCTATTTCGGCTTCCTCTTGATCAAATTGAATCCTCCAATGGCTCAGGAGGGGCATGGTAGACATGGTGGTATCTTCTGTTACTACTCAGAGGCCCTGGATCCTAAAGTCATCTGCTATGTTGACTCGTATAGGAGGTTTCTCACGATCCTAAGGTTGAAGATCAGTCGTGCTGACAAGGTTAGCTTACCCCGCCTCCACTACAATTAAGGTGAGAATATTATGGTCCTTTCTATTATTTTTCTTGTTCTAGTTAAGAGACCCACATAGGCCGATGCAGCCTATGTGGCGTGAGCCGACTAGTCGGCCCAGACTAATTGGCAAGGCTAGGAGTGGGGCGTGCTACCTAGGTGGTGGCCCGTGATTGGTCAGAGACAAATTAAATTGCTAAAAATTTGGTAATTAGTAGGATGGTCTGATGACAACATGTAATAAATGAATTTTGCTTAGGTAAATGCAAGGAATGCAATAAAAATATAATCAAAGCCTAGTTCTATCTCTTATTCCTGAAGTACCTAAAGTTGCTACATTTAAGATGTTAAATGTGTAAAATCCCTATTTTCTTGAATTTAATAATCATATCATGTTTAAAAGACTTAAATGGATAAAGTTGGGTCTTTTGGATAAAAAGCAAATCTTGGATCTAATATGATATTGAAAGTTAGGATTTTAAGTTATGTATGGAATACAATTTGATATATTGGATGTTATGAACATGGTGTTCAAGGTTTTCAAACCCCAAGGACGTAGTTAGGGTTTACTGAACCTAGGAAGGAAGATCAAATCTCCTTGAAGTGCAAGGTAAGTGGTCCATGATAATTGAACATAGTTAATGGTTGACTTTATGTATGTATGTATGCAATGAATGTTATGAATGTTCTATCTATTTCAATTGCTTAAAGTCAATGAACTTTGGATGAATTGAATGTTATGTTTTTACTATCCATAATATTGTATCAACTTCATGTACATTAATAGTAAAGCCAAAATTATGATTTAAGAGCAAATAAAGACTTTCTTAGAGAAAAATAATGTTAAAAGATAACTTATATAAGATTCTCACCACGAGGATCCTCAGAGCAAAACTAAGAGGCAATTTGGTGCAACCCAAGAGGCACTTCGGTGCAATCCAAGAGGCACTTTGGAACATAAGAGAAGAAGCACTTCGGTGCAGAACATGAGGATTCTTATATAAGTCAAGATAAATGATGTAATTTAAAATAAATTGTGTCCCTTTTTCAAAGTTCAATGTTCAAAGTTTATTCAGTTTACATGCTTTCTTTAAATTATAATATGATCAATTCCACTTATCATTGGTTTTATGAATGGTCGGGGGCGTGATGCTCATAGGTACGGAGCAAGCTTAGGAGGAAGAAGCTTTTTGACATCCAAGAAACAACTCAAGAAACCATCAAGAAGAAAAAGCCTAGTGGGGTGCCTTTTACCAAGATGATCAGGAGATTTATATATCTTTTATATTATATATAATGTTGTCATCAAAGTAGATTAGATGAACTTGATGTAGATTTCCTCTTTCCAAAACTATGTATGAATCTGATTTCATACAATGCAAAGAGTTTCATTTACTTTAAATTGCAGAGAAAAGCATCTTGTGCCACCTTCCTTGAGTAAAGTGCTTCTGCTCAGTGATTTGTTTATGTTGTGAAAAGTGGGGTGTTACAGTATGATATCAGAGAAATTTGGCAAATGGCCACTTGGAAAATATGATTCACATAGTCACACTTGAATGATGATATGAGATTCAGGTATAGGAAAGGACTCAAAGGAAGAGAACCAAACCCTAAGATAACAAGAGTTTCACCCTAGAATAGAAATATATATTAGGGATAGGTATATATCTAGTTTAGATCTTAGGTATTTATCTAATCTTACCTAGTGTCATATCCTCTCTTATTTCAATTATTGGTGCACTCCATGTGAGAAATGTAGAGGGATGTCATAAGCATTAGACTTATTGTGCATCTTTCCCCTTCATAATAGTATGTGTGGTATGGGACATGTGTACTATTAGGTTGGTGAAGGGTAGCATAATAGGGTCTCTCATCATTGGGTATGTTCTTGATCAACACCTACCCAGGGATGTCAAAAAGATGGGCAATACAAAAGACCTAAAATAGATTCTCATCTACACCTAATATTATAAATGCATGCCCTTGGTATAGTTATGAGTGGGTTTCTTAATACTAAGTATAAGTTGAGAAGTTGAGTTGTAAAGTAGTAGTTAATTCATGTTTTCATGACTATAATAAATTTGGATGCCTTATGCTACATATTTCTTTTATGCAAAATTGTGAACATAAATCAAACTTGTGATGTTAAATATCATTAAATCAAGAGATAAGAAAAACACTAAGGTTGATAATAGTCTAAGGAAAATATTGAGGATGAACTTTATTTAACATGGGTAGAATTATAACATCCCAAATTTCATGAGTAATTTAAAACTTAGAATGTGGTTGAGGGTCCTAATGCAAAAAGACCATGAATGATTTTTTAAAGGATAATGCAGTGAGAAGAGTAAAATAGGACTCAAGAAATTATTTCTTTCATATGGGCATCGTCTGTTACAATTAACTCAAAGATATAAATGTTGGTTTTGCTTTTCCCTTTCCTCCAAAGAATTTACTCAAAAAGGCACAAAAGGAAGATGAGTCAACTCGTGCCACCTAGGCTGGATGATATCGAAAAATAGGGTTTTAGGTGATGTATAGAATACAATTTGATATACTGGATGTTATGAATAGGGTGTTTAGGGTTTTCAAACCCTAAGGACGTGATTAGGGTTTACTGAACCCAGGAAGGAAGATCATATCTCCTCTAAGTGCAAGGTAAGTGGTCCATGCTAATTGAATATAGTTAACTTTTGACTTTATGTATGTATGTATGCAATGAGTTCTAGGAATGTGATATCTATTTCAATTTCTTAAAGTAAATGAACTTGTGATGAATTGAATATTATGTTTTTACTATCCATTTTATTGTATCACTTTCATGTACATTAAGAGAAAAGTCAAAATGAAGATTTAAGAGAAAAGAAAGAGTTTCTAAGAGAAAGATAATGTCAAAAGATATATTATATAAGAACCTCACCAAGAGGCTCCTTGGAGCAAAACTAAGAGGCACTTCAGTGCATAAGAGAAGAGGTACTCGATGCAACCCTAGAGGAAGTTTGGTGCTATCCAAGAGGCACTTCGGTGCATAAGAGAAGAGTCACTACAGTGCAAAACCCAATGATTCTTATATAATGCAAGATAAAAGAACTAGTTTAAAATAAATTGTGTTCCTTTTCAAAGTTTAATGCACAAGGCTTATTTTCAATTTACATGATTTGCTTAAATTATAGTATGTTCAATTCCACTTACCATCGTCTTTATGCATGACCGGGGGCACAATGCCCGCAGGTAAGGAGCAAGCTTAGGAGGAAGAAGCTTTTTGACATCCAAGGAATAACCCAAGAAATCTTTAAGAAGAAAAGACCTAGTGGGGTGCCTTTTACCAAGATGATCGAGAGATTTATATATCTTTTATATTATGTATAATCTTGTCATCAAAGTAGATTAGATGAACTTGATGTAGTTTTCCTTTTTCCAAAACTATGTATGAGTCTTATTTCAATCATTGGAAAGTGTTTCATTTACTTTAAATTGCAAAGAATAGAATCTTGTGACACCTCCCTTGAGTAAAGTGCTTCCACTTAGTGATTTATTTATGTTGTGAAAAGTGGGGTGTTACACCCCCACACTTTCGTATCATGGGGGTTCTAAATTTTTTGAGCACATATTCAAACTGCTTCTATGAAAATAGTGTCCTTCACTACTTCATATTCCATACCACCACAGATGAGTGAGGAAGCCGAGTTCTCAAAACATAAAATCAAATCTATCATGGAGAAAATAGAGAATAGGATGAGAAAATATTGGGCCAACAAGTCAAATGATACACTACATGCCTACATAACTAGCCATAAGACTTCCTTGAGAACTAAACCAATTTTCTTGATTTATGTGAAATCTTGTGACCTACCTATAAAATTTGCACACAAGGCTTAGTGGGAAACCAAGCTACTAGGTTTTGACCTTCAAGTAGCATGGGAAAATTGAAAGCTACAATTATAAGAGTTAGAAGAGTTGAGGTTGAGTGCTTATAAGAATAAAAGGATCTACAAGGAACACAACATGATGTGACATAATGGTCACTTGGGGAAGAAACAATTACACTTCCGAGATCAAGTCAAATTGCACAAATACCGTCTCCCACTCTTCCTAAGGAAATTAAGAACTCAGTGGTGAGGACCATATATCATCAACATATCTTTACCCATGCAGCAAACACGTTTGGAGCGAGAAGAATGAAAAAATCAAGGTCAACAAACAACATCTCAAGTGGTATTCTTATGATATGGATGACATATGAGATGATCATCTTCTCACAATTATCCCACATCCGTTCAGAAATGGAGGAACAATCATCAATTCATCAATGTAAAAGAAAGGTGCTCATTTAAATGTAACCAATTTTTATTTCCCTTTGTTAAATTTAGATTGTAAGCACAATCTAAATACATAAATTATAATCACCTTCTCACACACATCCCATGAACACACTCCTACCACCTTGTTCTTCTTATTCTTCACCGTCGAAAATGAGTCCAGCATGTGAATTGTCTCATACTTCTAGTTGGTGTTTTGATAAGCCTCCCACCATTTGACTCAAAAATCTAGTAGATCACCTCAATGCTTGGCCATTAAATTGCCTCACTGGTCCAACTGATCACCTTGCAAAGCATCTAGACAATGGAAAAAACACCCTAGCCAATGACCTAGAACACCATACTAGATGATCATTGCAGATGATTGTCTCACTTCAATGATTGCATGTAATACATCTTGAACAAACATCATTATCCAATGAAAATGGTGCATATGAAGGAGTCATTCTCTAATGTTTTTGGGAAGGTCAAGGGAAAATTCAAATGCACGCGTAAATTCTAGAATGAAGAGCCCTCCCTTACACATTCTATATCAATTCTCACTAATAATCAACGACCACTAATTACCTACAAACCGCAAGCATATGATGAATCCCATTTGAGAGAGTATACCTATGTATGAATATGAATCTGATGATGATGTTGCGTCTAACACTATAAAGGGTAGAGCAATGGATTCAAAAGGAGAATGTAGAGAACCATCAAGAAGAACTTCTTTATGAAGCAAGATCCTCTACCTTGAATTCATTCTCTAAGCCACCATGGAAGGCCCCCCTATAGATGAAATTTGATGGATCATCACAATCATGACCAAAGAAAGTCATGTTCCACAAAACATCATTCAAGAGAAATATAAGGAATTGATGATCACTTATCAGAAGGAAAATTACAAGAGGACTCCTAAGGTAGGGATTCAAATACCATGTTGAGAATGTGTAAATATGATGTAGAAGTTAGTTTTCTACAACCAACTAGAGGAAACTATGATAAATGCATACATCAATAGATTCCTCTTCAGATCCCCCCATCTACCATGAGATGATGATAGAATTCATGAGCACCTTAATTAGAATCATGTGCAAAGACTATATAATGAAATATAGTTTCTAAATATATAGTGATGAGCACAAACGTGAAGTTAGGACTTAAGAACCATCCTCCTTGATGACAACAAATAGTGGCTTGAATAATATGATAGAAAAAAAATTTGGGGATCACCTAAAGTAAATAGTTGGGAAGGTTTGGGCCTAAATTTCTAGGTTATGGGATTCATTTTTTTATAGGTACAAATATAGATCCATTCATGTCTCAATGATGGAGTACATGTCCTGCGTCTCATCTTGTATCTTTTTGAAGTGAGGTTATACCCAAGTTGATGTTACATGTGACAAAATCTAATTTATGTTTTGTATCCTTCTTGAGAATTCATTCAACTAAGGTTGCCTATTGGTTGATTAGTTCCACCTTGCCTTACAACACACTTCTTCTACTCCATTCACCTAGGATAGAATGACCACCCTCATGGCCATCTATCTAGGTTATATACAGATCAATGTTGAATATATGGTAGGAATTATACATGTCGCATAAAATACCATGATCCTCCAATCATGAGACAATGAAGAAAATGATAAATTGATAAAGCTATTGGAGTCAACCCTCAATTTTATTTGTAAAACAAGGGAAACTAGATCAGAATAAAAATGCAAAAAATGACTCAATTCTGGCTCCACACAAGGGAGGATATGAAAGGTATGCATGATTTTAAATATCAGACTAGGTTATAGTGCTATGAGTGGGGAAGGTGTTAGCACCCCCATATCGCCTGATAATAATATTGCATCCTTTTTCTCACATGTCAGAAAAAAATTACTGTGATCTAGATTATTGTTAAAGAAAATAGCAAAAAGCATACCAAACGCCTTTTTTATCATCGAACCATTGAGTCTACAGATGACTGTGGGTTTCCCATCATAGCCTTGAAGGTTCAACTTCTTTAGTGTTTTAGGTCCTAATCACCTTAGGACCACCCACGACATAGATCCATCACTAGTAGTTGGAACTGATGTGTGTGAAGAGAGACAAGAGAGATTTAGTAGAGAAAGATATAAATATTTAAAAAATGGTATTCAAAATTCCACAATTATGAATTAAATAACAATAGTAATGAATATAGTAGAGAAAGAAACAATTGCAATATTTAAGTAGCCTACCAATGTTAACACTTAAGATGGTGTCAAAAGAAAGATCCTCTGATAACATGAAAAAAAATATGGAGGTACTTTAATCTCTAGCTTCAGGAAAGATGAAAGGGGTCTTGAATATAGTGGATATGGGGACTATTTATTAGTATATTTTAGGGTTCAGGGTTTCCAACTGGAAGGTTCTAAAAGAGGCGACAGATTGCTTGATGTGTCGTGAGGTGTAGCATGTAGATCGAGGCAATTCACCATGTCACACAGGACTAATAGCTCTTATCTATTAGGTAGCCTGGGCTGGATAAAGCCTTTTTTCTAGTTTTAGGGATATTCAGGAATGTTTACAAGAAAAATGTGGAAAAGTAAGATTCTAAAAGAGTCTATAAAATAATGAAAGAAAGAGAAAAGGCATTAATGTAGGATCATCCTGCATTATTATCCAAATGATACATATTTTAAAAAGAAAAATTGTAATTTAATAGTTGTGGAGAAAAATATGTTGAATTCAAGATAGTTTAATTGGGAAATTTATGAGAAAGGATTATAAAAATGAAAGATTGGCATTTTACACTTAAGTCCAGATAGTAGATTTTCTTTATAGGAACCCCCAAAATGGGTAAAAGTATGTGAAAAAGGATGGATTAGATAGGTAAAAATGTGGAAAAATACGGAAAAAGATGAAAAAAGATAAAATGTGGTAATGTGGAAAATATGGAAAAATATTGAGAGTAACTCCATTATTAGCTAGAGAATCAATTTTTATCAAGATTCTTTGTTCAGTAAGCGAAGTTCAAGATAAGAGTGAGAACCACATGCTTCATCCAAGTCAGACCCCCATTTTTTGTCGCCAAAGGCCAAAAAGGTTGGACTTGTTGAGGAAGTTTTGACTTGTGGAGGGTAGAAAGCATGAGGTGATGTCTTTTCATTCTAAGGATGAATTAATGAGATATACCTTCTTAACAAAGATAAGACATGGTGTGAACAATTTAACCAAATCAAGTGTAGCCTCTAGATGAGACACTTACTTATATCTAACCAAGCATGCATTCCCATGAAGTTTTGATGAGCCATAAGATGTTTATAGGTCACAGAAGTGACTCTCTTCATTGATTCAATTCTTAAATTAGTGCATGTCTAATTCTCACAATAATGCATGCCTTAGTGGTAAAAGGCGATGTGAAAAGATGATATGGTGGTGATATGTCTAAAATAACTAAAATCAGGAGTCTGTAATCAGTAAGGATCATGGTAGCTGCTTGAATTCGAAAGGAACATGAAATCTCATCATCTCCTTCTTTTTCTACAAATTTTAGTTTTATTTTTTTTAGTGAATGATAGTGAACCAAATTAGGGTTATGATTATGACCCTAAAAAGGTACAATGTGGTGAGTTTGCCAATCTGCAATAGGGATTGAATTGCACAATATTGAAGATTGGGGCTTTACACAAGTTCCCAATTATAAGATGATACTTGTGGCCAAGGATTCTACTGGTCAATTGTCTAATCCCTATAGCATGTGTGATCTTATAAAGACAAAGTTTATAGGAATAATATTAAAAAAAGTTGAGTTCAAGCATCAAGTGATTATCTGGTGACAATATGGTTTCCACGACGTGTTCCTCTACTAGTTCATCATATGTCTCCTAGATTGTAGACAAGTGATTATCCCCGACTTTCTATTTCTCACTTGATTTAAAAAACCTTTGTTAGAACTACATCCCCATTAAGAAAGTATTGTCATATTCAGAAATGATATCATGTGTGATCATCTAAAAATTTCTACCAGATGTAGGCATTGTAAATCTTGATATTTGTGTTGTGCATGATTGGTGTAGTGTTAGGACATAATCTTGACATTCAAATATTTACAAATATGAGAACAATATCAAGATCTATGACCCAACAAGATCTGGAAATGATGTCATAATCTTGGTTCAGTTGTGGTTCATGATCCAAGACAATGAAAATATTTAGAAATACAAGCTTGAAACTAATTCAGTTTTATTTCATTATCTAGGACCATATGTTGGATATCAAAGAAATTTTTATATTTAATATATCTTTTATGACTACTGACCGTATAATTCTTAGTGACTCTCTAATGTATCCAAATTTCCAAAATTTCTCAAGATAGATAATTTTTTGTATCAGACAAATTTTCATATTTAAGGTGGGCTTAGTAGCCTTTTACTGTATCCATTAGTTGTCTAATCCCTACAAAATCAGCTAGCCATTCAATGAGTTCAAGGTTACTTGTTGGCATCTTTGAAAACATTGTCTTTGGTGTTCTAGTTCATTAAAAGTGCTCAAGATGGGTAAGATTGTGAACCACACAAACTTCTAGATTTAAGGCAGACTTAATGACCAATGACTATTCTAGTAAAATTTTTGCTCTCTATAATTTCCCATATTTATAAGATTGTAAGATTGGATACCAAACACATTTTCATATTTAAGTTGACCTTCATGACCAATGACTGTATTGGTCAATTTTCTACTCCAAAGAGCATTTCCTATTTTTTAAAAGTGTTACAGATAAAAAAGGTTGGGCACCAGACAAGTTTCTAGATTTAAGGTGACTTGCACAGCTAGTGATTGTATTTGAAAATTGTCTTCTTTCTAGAGTATCTATTGCATACAAGATTGTTTAGTGCAATAAGAGAATGATTAGCATACTGTATGTAGGGATGTGATTGAGGTGCCTATATGTTGATAGTTCTTTGCAGGGAGTGACCACTCAAATGTAAGGATTTGTCAAGTGTGTCTACTAGAATATATGGCTTGAATTCAAGGAGATTCCTATTTAGGATAGGGTTTGAAAGTTGATGCCTATTTTGGATAGGAATTGCTTCATGAAGAATACTTATTCAAGATAGAAATCATTATATTTGTCAGAGTCAGTTGAGGTATGTCCATTTATAATAGGGATTTAATGTAGATGCCTATTTGTGCATAATGTTTGAGGTTTGAATTCCTACCTGAACATAGAGGTTTATGGTTGTATGGAAAGCCACCTATTTGATATAGGGTATGCAGTCTACTTTAAGGTCTTAGTCATGACCCAAAAGATATTTGGATGGTGGAGAACATGGTTGGTCCAGTTCTATATCATGGTCTGAGGCCCACAAAACATTAGAATATGAGTGTGTGAATGGTCCAACTGTAGGTCATGGTCCAAGACCCAAAAGAGATTGTCATACAAAGAACTTGAATGGTCCATTTTTTGTTCATAGTCCAGGACCCAAAAGATATTGGAAAATGAAGTTGGATTAGTTTAAGATCATCGTCTAAGACCCAAATTGGAAGATACATGATTGGTTTAGTTTTAGGTCTTAGTTTGGGATTCAAATATTGGAAGATATGTGATTGGTTTGTTTTAGGAAATGATCTAGGACCTAAAGGAGATTGGAGGATAAAATATAAGATTTGTCTAGTTCAAGATCATGGTACACCACCCAAAAATATTGGAAGATATGTGATTGGTCTAGTTTTATCTCATGGTCTAGGATCCAAAAGAGATTGTAAGAGACCATATGCATAAGTGTTCATGATTGGGGATGTTTAGAAGAATGTTGGAATTCTAAATTGAGGAAAAAGACCAAGTAGGTGTATTTCGACCAAACACATGGTTGATGAACTCTAGGGCAGGCTTTATCCATGAATTCTAATGCAGGTTGTATCGACATTTGAATTCATTAGTTTCAATTGTTTTGGAGGTAAGGAATGTCATTGCAGAGGAGTTTATGATTATAACATTCTCAGATCAAGTTCCATCATGTCATTCAATCTACTTTGGTGATGTGGTGTCTCAGATACGTTTCCAATGGCCTTGTGAGAACTGATCAATGCATCTTAATTGGATGGTAGAGGTTTGAAATTGCTCTTTGGATGTAATCATTAGAGGTTGTATCATGTTGGAACTACTGTGAGAGAAGTTCTATGAGGAGACATGAACTCATCATAGTTGGACTGTCCTTCTACACAACCACTGGATGAGATTCCCCTTGTTGATTCAATAATTATTATACCAAGAGAATTTCATGTGAGGTCACATTAAAAGGTAAATGTTAACCTTGTTTATAGGGTTGTAGGTCCATTTTTTAATGCAAGTATGATTTTTAGTATCTTAGGCGATGATGTTCCCAGTTGAAATATTTCTCTGAAGTTGTATGCAAGGATTGTTGGATCTAGATTTAGACTAGACTCTCTCTCTGTATTGAATAGTTATTTCTATGTTTCTTGCCTATAATCTTCTATCAATGGTTCCCAGACGAACTCTGTTAGTGAAGATATGTCTTGATTGTCGAAGGATATCTTCCTTCTGTATAAATGATCTTGAATACTAATGCAGAGTGAGCCATTATTTACCTTCTCCATTCATCTTTATCAAAGCAATATATTATCATGATTTCGATTATGCTAGTAGAATTTTTCTCCATTTTTTCAAAGGTTTAAAATTCTTTTTTTTGACACTAATGTGATCATGTTGGTCATAAAGAAGTTTCTTCATTCCATACCATGTCTTATGGCTTCTAATGTTGCTTTTCACCATGGCATATGTCAAGATTTGGCCATTAGAGGGGTTTTTCATTATTATTTTTCTCTTGGGCTTAGATCACTTGGTCAACACTTAGGTCTTTATGGACTAGGACCTCTTTGATTAGGTGGTAACCCATGTTGTTTAGGAGGCCCGTCATGAGATGTAAGGGGTTGTTATGTAATCATTACAACTTATTTGATGGAGAATGACAACTACCCTTCTTACCCGACTTTCCACTTTCCAACATTGCAGTTTAAGGTTCTTTGAGACCCCAAGCATGTTTAAGGTTGTCCAAATTCTTCTATGAATAGGTTAATTCTTCTGTCAAAATGATCATATCTAGATGTACCAATATAGGAAGATTCATTTAAGGTGGATTTGATGCTCCACTGATTGTTGGTGTTATGCATGTACGAGTCAAGTTGTATCATGTATAGTATTAGAGTGGAAATTTCCTGCCAAGTTGTGTTAATTATGAAATGTCAGAGACACCCCTATGGGTCCTATTCCTTATACTTCTTAGTTTATGTAGTTTGTCACAAGCTTGTATCCACATTGTCGCATATCCTGTGGAAATTTATGTTAAGTACCAAATGTCAGAGACACCCCTATGGGTCCTATTCCTGATGCTTAAAACCGTAGGATGGGATTTTTTAACTTCTGAAAAGAGAGTGTGTATGGTCCATTGGTCCTGGATATCATACTTAATAAGAAATTCAACACAAGCATATGTCCAAGTTTCGGTGCCCTTTGGGCTTTACCATTAATATATATTCATTTAATTCTTTGATTTAACAGACATTGATGCTTAGATCCTTATTATGGGAGCATGAATTGTGGACTAATGGGAGTTTCTTAGAGATGATATCCCATTTTTGGTCCCTAGTCTAGATCATCATGAAAGATAGTGAGATGTGAACAATGCCACAAGGGAGTGACCCCTACTTTTATTTTCAACATGTTAGTCTTTGTGGGTATGTTTCAACTCACCTTTGGGGTTATTAGTTCAAGAATACTTAGTAGAGGACATTTATTGATTTCGAGATGTAATTTCATCTTATAATTTTAAATTTATATGATTCTATTGATTGAGAATTTTTTATGGGTGAGATTAGGTTTGCAAACAATTGGGCTTCTGAATGGCAATTGTGCTCCTTCCTTCTTTATACCCTATGGTTTTAGTATGATTATTCTTCTTAAGGGTGCACAGGGACTCACACCCATGTCCTTAAGTAGATTAAGTAGATTTTTTGCATTTTGATTTTATTTTCTCTTTGACTTTGAAGTGTTTTCATCTTGATTTTTTTCTCGTTCTCATTTTGATTTGTTTTGATTTTGTTGACTTTTTAAGAAAAATAGTTAGTTAGATCCTTCACATTCTTCAAATTCTTTAGGGATCCTGACAACTATGTCTCTTCATGCTCTCTAGGAGAGGTCTATTTCAAGTGGAGTTTCACTCAGCTCTCTTAATGCATATATTGGTGTGTCTTATTGTTCTCTAGCTGGAGTAGGGATTCAATCATTTTTGTGTTAACATTTGCCTTTTTAGAAACAAGGTCTAGAGTGATTGTGTCTTTTAGGGTATCCACTTGGACCAAACCTACTTTGATTAGGTCTTGAATGTTGTGCTTGAGGGATAGACATGTGTTACGACCTCACCTCCCGATAACCCCCAATTAAGGGAGATCGAGAGGTCAACGCCGCACCCATAACTTCCAGATCAAAGGTTCAGCACTTAACCAAGAACAATTATTAAATTTCAACAATCTATAATGAAAAGTTGTAATAAAATTTTGCATACCTTTTTGAAAACCTGGATCTCTAAACTTATATCCACTTATGGATTCTACTCTAACTAATCCTCCTTGTATTTTACTTCATGTATTTCACAATATGACGTTTTACTATTTGTCCTTTTGGCTTGTACCTAAAACGCCGACAAACAAAACGTCGGTCAGTCGAAGCTGGTATGTGGGGGAAACAATAATAAGGTAAATATGTTAACAATGTAATCACTCAATCAATCATTTAACAACCAAGATTACATTTTAAATATTACTCCGCAATCCATGAGTACCCTATCCTCTGTGCTATCCCTGCAGTGGACCTGGATACTACCTTCCTTATGGTAGATCCCCATTAAACCCCTCATGGTCCCACCTATAGGTGAACCAATTTCTAGGGTTGAGTCAAATGGCACTACTCGTAAGTAGCCCACTCCTTAACTCATGGCATGCTAATGGGTCTCATGGCACTACACTTGGTAGCCCAATTTCTAACCCACGATAACCTAGACCTTACTCTAGGTTACCCGTTTTTAGCCTTTACAAGCCACATAGGTGGACCCGGATCTAGCCAGTTATATATATGTCCATAGTGATAGTCATAGTCACTTTATAGTTGCATGAAATAAATAGACATCCAATAGTTATTTTCAAGCAATCGATAAAACTTCGGGAATCACCATGAAACTAGAGCGATTATTCATAAGCGTAACCACATACCTTTGATTGCATATTTGAGACAAAATTAACCAGAACAAAGAAATCCCAATCAAGCAACCAATAATGCACAAAATCCTGAAATAAAAATACCAATTTCCTTTTATTAATATTTATCCAATATCATCATATTCCTTAGGATTTCTATTCCAATTTTAGGGTTTCCTTGGAAATTAGGGTTTCACTTCATTTACCATTTTAAACCCTATTTCTATTCAATTACTTACAAACCCTACTTTCGGATTAAAGGCACACTTAAACATTAATTAAGCCCATTATGCCTCTTTTACATTAAAACTACTATTCTTATCCTTTTAATCCATGAAAAGATCATTATGTGCATTTATCATTAATTCATAGTTCATTATGGTCTACTTAAAAAATGAACTCTATATATCATTAAATCCACATTTTATTCATTGGAAAACCCTAATTATTATATTAAGGGTATTTATCCAGAATTAAGGACTTTTGTATTCAAATAACTTAAAACCAACATTTAACAACGTATTTCACATTTTTCAGATTATATATGATCTTATCCTCTTTTACCCTAAATTAGGGTTTCTAAATGCTTAATTATTCTCATATGGGGTAAAAACCCTAAATCATGCAATTTCACATCTAGATCAGGTTCTAATCTAACATTGTCATTCAATAGGTTATTAATACTTAAATTAACCCATTAAGCATACCAGATTCAACCTTTAATCACAAATAGGGTTTTTAACCTAAATTTAATGCACTTTTCATAAACTTATTGTACTTTTTGCAATTAGGAACGGAATAAATCTTTATTATCATTTTTATTGAATTCCTATCGTCCTCCTGATCTATTTTCATATATAACATGTATTCATCCAAGCATTCTAGCAATTTCTATGATTTTTACAACATAAAACTTGATTGACCAATAAGGAGTCGACACGTCAGCACTTACTTGTTTTTGTTTTTCCTTTATTTAGGCCAGCAAAGCTTGGTGGAAGGACACCAGTACCCCCGCACCATTGGGCTCAGGGCCACGTGCGCCTGGGGTAGAGTTTTCTTTTCGCTCTCTATCTTCTTCTACCTCTGATCGTCCCGCGTGCGTATGCAGTGCCCTACCACGGTCAACCCAACGGTTGACTTCGGGGAACTGGCCTCCTCAGTCGCCAATGAAGGTCTGCATCTCTCCGCCTAGCCCCCTCGAATCCACTAGTGCCCACAGCCTTTCCCAAACTGGCTGGAGATGTTGGGATGGAGGAGCTTTTCTCCGATGAAAAAGGCAATTGCTCCAGGTCTGGGTTAAGCACCATCTCGCTGCTAATTGCGTGCAACCACTCATCTCATCAGCGCGGATTCAAGGGTAAGATTCTGAGTTATGCACATGGCGTGCGCCCCTCCCTATTTATAGGGGATGTGCACCTGTGCTTTCCCCTGATTTGGGGAAATCCCGCATTGGCCATGGAAGGCACCCAATCCCACTATGATCGGGACCGCGAGGACTTCTTGGAGCCACTGGTTTCCTTTCCTAGTCCGGTTATGCTAGGAATCTCGAGATATTAGGAGAGGAATGTCACCAGTTTCCTCCGTTCTGGACTCACGGTGCGGCGCATGCTCTTTTTTTTAATATTCCCATCTATTTAAATGTTGATTTTAATCAGGAAATAACGTGACATGTATTCCTCCCTCTTACTTTAGGATTTCCTTCAAAAATCTATATCTCGCAAACCGTGCATCCCTTTGCAACCAATTTTAAGGGAGTCTTTATCTTGCCTTAATCTACTCACACATCCAATCAGAGTCACAAACTCAAAAAGGAAAAAAAGTATTATCTTCATGTGCAAGTTATCTTTTAATAAAGCTTATTTAAGCATATTTTCTCTCTCTCTTAATCTTTTATTTTCTTTATTTTGATTCATTCTATTATTAGAAACTATGCGGAGTCAAAATACCCTTTATAATGATTCCATTATCCATCTTTCCACATATTTCTTATTATTTCAACTTTCCTTCTTATTTTGCTAATTTTGGTATTTTCTCTTTCTTTTCTCTTTATTGGGACTCCTTGGATTCAAGCAACTTCATTATTCTGAAATCCTCTTTATTGGATATTCATTATCCTTCAAGATGCATCTATATGCATTATTAGTCATTATCTAGTTTTATTCTTATTAAAATATCTCTTTTGAGGATTTCTCTATATTTCTCTTTTAATTTCCTCATTAGTATTCATTTTATTATTAGGAATCCTTGGACTACGAAATTCCACTAAGGATAACTCAATTACACATCTTTTCACTTATTTTCCACATTTTATCAATGTTTTCAATTTCTTTCTTAATAAAGAAATACTTATTTGATCTTTTCTTTTATTATTGCCTTTTCTTCGCAATCTTGGATACCTTGGCACCCAAGGAACCTAAAGGCACTAAATCCATCCTTGGATTACATTCTTTTCCCTTCTAGAGGTTTCCACATCTTTCTTTCCTCAAAAACTCAATTATTCATCTATTATTGAATTTTCTTGTTATTTGGGCCCAATAGCCACTTAAAGCCCACAACACAATCATCAAGGCTATTGTAAATGAAATCCATTTATTCCAAACAAATTATATCATTATTTGTTCAAATATCTTTAATATGAGAAATTACATTTCTCACCAAATGAACCCAAAAATTGGGGTTGTAACATCCTTCCCCTATTATAGGAATTTCGTCCTCAAAATTCTATCAAGCAAATAAACAAAATAGAATAAGACTATTCCATGTCCACCATTGGCCCCTATGTGGCTTTACTTTACCCGTGGCGCTTCCAAAGAACCTTTATCATCACATATTCTTTTCACTGAGCTCTTTCATCCTGGCGTCTATAAACTGCATAGGTGACTCAGGCCGTTTCAGCCTCCCTTGGGGCTCACTAGGTTCATTACTCAGCACATGGTCGGGGTACCTAACATAGTGCTCTAAATTGGACACATGGAACTCATCACACATTACTTTATCCTGAGGGGTAAGGTCAAACATAACCTTCTCCATCAAACCATGTCAAAAGAACCCATGCATCGGGGACTCAGCTCTCTTAGCTATAACTTAGAGGGGTTGGATTTTCATGTCACATATTCTCCCACAGTGAACTACATGTCAGTCTACTTTGCATCTTCCCATGACTCTCATCATCTCTAGGCTCCTTTCAGCCATTGCACGATCAAAGCGACTTCATCTACACGCACTGTGGCCCTTTTCTAACCATCATGTGGTCCTTTCACCAACATCACCTTACTGAAGTGGTGACCTAGACAACCTCCCTTACAGAGCTCCTTATAAATCCTGATACTAGCTATGGTGGTCATTGTCACATCTTTCATAGGACAAGAGATGTCTCTAGATATCACCCTGAACGAGCACACATGCTCTCATCAGACCCTTTAGTCTGGATTATACTAACCATTAGTTAGGGGTGATAAATTGTACTAACACCAAGTTCTTCATGTACCTACTACCCCCTTTTGGAAGGGAACCTTTAGGTCAAACTCAAGAACCTTTGAACTTGCATCATGGTGTAGTTGAACCATCTCTTCTTATGGGTAGTCCAACCAGATCTATCCCTTCACAGAACTCTTTCTTTCACATGTCATCTAAGTAAGGCGATCTACCATAACCCATATTGCATCTTGACCTTCCTCGGTCTAGGGGAGACTTACAACCTCCATGGCGATGAACTCCCTTTCTCCTTTGGTGACTCTTTATCCCTTGTATCAATGCACTGGGTTACTGGTGTTCGTCCTTCACCCTCGGCTTGCATGGCCATATACCTCATGCAATTTTATCTTAGATATCTAAAGTACCACTGTCACTTATTATTTTGGTAGTACCATGGTGTATGGTGATCTTCAATCATGATTTCCTATATGTCATGATTCCTCAAGATCAATACCTCAAAAACCCTGAACCATTCTATCGGGGTTTCATCACCTTCTTTTCCAAAGAAGTGCATCTGAGGTTCTACCCCCATCCTTTCATTGCATCAAGGACTAGACCGGCTAACCAAACAACCTTTAACTGATCTCGTTACATCAAAGTGTTAGCCAAACATATCTTCTTTTCCAAACTTAGGGTTAGTCTAACAACTTCTTCTCGCCAAACTAGGCAGATATATCTCAACCACTTCACATCCTTAGGTATTAGGTAACATTGAAGACATACACTTCCATGTATTATTCACTTTACCAGGGCATGTTATCCTCTCTATCCTCATGCCTCGTAGCAACGTTCCAACTCACATCATCTTTTATCCTTCGTGTATGGCATGCATACTGTCCTATCTCGCACTCCCATAACAAGAAGAAATAAGCATTTGGCGGCCGTCCAAATACGGAGTTCTTCCTGTTCCAAGAGAAGAGATGGTACATCCCTCCTTGCCAGTACACCTTCAAATCTAAGTCGAAACGTGCGATCTACGTCTCTACATCACAATCATCTCGATATCAAGGTTATTTCCATGGAACACTGGTTTCGAACCTACTTGGGTTTACATACAATCCTTGGTCATCCCCTCTAGGTCTATAGGGTGTCGACACTTATGGGGTCATCCCTCTTCCCTTATGCATTCCAGAGAGTGTCCTCTCATCTGCCCTTTGGGTCCCATGAGTTCATGAAGGTGATCAATCTCCTAACCCATGGTCCTTAGACAATGACAGTTGTTACCTCCTGACCCTATGGTCATGTGCAACTAGGGAATTAGGCAACCTTCTTCCATCGGTCTTATCCCTACCTGACCCTAGGATAGACATAGGATTCCATTATAGTACATGTCCAATCTTAGAACCTTACCCAAGCCTTCATCATCTCTCTTTGGCATTCAAGGGCGGACTTTCATCCTTTAATAGGGGTCATGGTGACATGTCTACCTTGGTCAGGCCCCATACCGGTTACCTCCATGGTAACACATCCACATGCACTTAGAGATGGTTATCTATGGGTCTATAGGTTCATCCTCATACCATGTACTTTTTCACTTAGCTTCTCAAGATCCTATGATACCTCTTTAGGTTAACTTGAACCAACAAAATTGGTATACACCTTACCAAAGGGTCCCTCTCCCAGGATGGGAGGAAACTACAACTCTTGACAACAAGGTCACAAACATCTTTAGGGTTTACATCCATATAAGCGTGCTTAACCCTAGCAAGTTACTGAGGCACAAGCAGACCACCTACTAAACCATGATGGGTCATACTTGTTCTCATCCTCCATATTGGGTCAAGATCATACCTTCCCTTGTCATCAACTTAGTTATGAGGGGTTCATCAAACATACCTTTAATCTTAAGGGGTTTCCCTTTTCCTTTATACATGAGGAGTACCATGCTCGTAACTATAGCAACTTAATTCTCATTATGAGCATTAGGTACACCACTTCCCCTCTTAGGCCTAGGAACCCTAGGTTCACTTCTTGATGACCAACTACATGCTCAACTTGTTAACAACGAACCAAACATATACAGGGTATGACATGCACTTCCTGTCATCCTTCTACTCGAGCAACACATCAGGGTTGAGTCCTCCCCAAGGACAACCAACAAGGTACAAGGCCTCACAACCTGTTACCATACCTCTTTCGGTCCACATGAACATAGGTACCAGAAGCATCATCCTCTCTCTAGGGTTTGGTTCCTATAAAGGCAACCAAGATATCAACAACCTTAACGGATCATGCATGAGGCAACCTCTATCATCCACTTAGGTCGCATCAGCCTCGACTCCCCACTATTCCGCATATCTCGGGGTCTAGGTTTACGACCTTCTTGTTTGGTGTCCTGCTCTCTCTCTAACCCTACAACCAACCTCACCATTAGAGGTCCTCTCTTCATGAAGGATCAACCTCAAAAGCATGCCCCTACCTGGATGAAGCATATGTTCAACTTATGTTCGCTCAAGGTTATCCATAGCCCCTTAGGCTTATCACATAAGCTATCCATCAAACTCTCCCGGTCTGGGTTTCAATCTATTGTTCGCACTATTGATACATACTCTGCGTGACTACTATGCCATGCTTATGGGGTTTCCATAGGTTCTTTACTAACCTCTTCATTGAAGCAGCCGTCCTTCACTCCAACATGTACAACCCTTTCCAGGGTTAGGTCATTCAAGGTTCATCGCTCATATGGAATCCAAAGGCATACCCACACACCTGGTCCATCAAGACATCTAACTCTTCGTGTCATCTCTCTCTCTCTAACCTTCACTTAGGGTTAAGTTTAACATCATCCTCAGAGGATGTGCCACGTCTCTACTTATAATGGAGGTTTCTACCTCCAAGACTAACTCACTTTACTTATCCTCCTGACAAGAAGGTATAGACTCAGGTCTCTCATGAGGGCATGACAACTTATGTCATACGACCTAAGCATGTATCTATTCTTTAGTTTACACTTACTCTATTAAGCTTAAGTCCATGACATCTTATTTACATGCTTTTCATTAATTTGGTGGAGGATTCCTTAGACTGGATTAACCTTACCCATGTTGGGTTTTAGGGGAGGCAGAGAAGGCAGCGGAAACAAAAATTTTCCTCCCCAAACCCAGAATAAGGAAACGCGTCAACGTCTATATAATAGGAAATGATGGTTTGTGGAATCATACCTTGTCCCGAGGCTTGCTCGGTGAAAATACCTCACTCCTTGCGTGGTCTTCACCTCTGGTCATGGAGGGTGTCTGTGCAGCTCCTGGTCGCACCGGGACTGACAGGATTAAAGGTTGTCCTTCTAGCGGTAGAAACCTCCCACCGTTGAAGTAGTCCACACGGACCACCTGGAACTCCAATCTCCTTGTCCCACAAGGAATTGGAAGGAGTCGCACCCTCCTGTCAGCGTACTAGTCACCAACACACTCTCCTGCCACCAGTCGCAACTGCAGTTGTCTTTCCCTTGTGGTGCCTCCCTTATCGGGTAGCACTTGCTCGGGCTCTCTTGGTTACCAAAACCAAAGAGAACGACAACTTTGCAGAGCAACTGGTTTGCACTGAGTTGTTCTTTGAGAAGCCCCCAATACCCCTATATATATAGGAGGGTCATGGGACAGGGTTCTCTATCCTGGGTAATGCGGGACTAAAGTAGGAGTAGAAGGGTTCGAGATTTTCAACAAAAACAACCAACTCGCAACCTGAACTAATTGTTTCACAACTGAAACGATCGGTTGGGGACCTGAGCCGGTCGGTTGACACCTCAACCGATCGGTTGGGACAACTCAACCGGTCGATTCACTTATGAACCGGTCGGTTCATGGCCCTGGTTAGTTCCCAATTGACTTTCCATCTTTTATTTCTAATTCGTATCGAATACCAATCCTTTTTCCCAATCAAATTGGGCAACTGAAACGAAAGGAAAATTCTCACCAATCCTACTTTCCCAACTTGCTCGGTTGCACTAGTTGAACCGATCGTTTCAACACTTGAAGCAATCGTTTCACCCTATCCATGAGCTGATCGACTCACCACTTGAGCCAATTGGTTCACCAAGCTGAGCCGATCGGTTCATCTCATGAGCCGATCAGTTGGGAGTGCAGATTGTGCAGAATCATTCCATTGCGGTTTCAATCAATCCGATACTCTAATCAATATGTCCAACACCTTGAACACTATGATTTTGAGCTATCAATCAATTGAATGTTTAATTGAACTACTAAACTCCTTTAGTAATCAATCTAAACATTGTTTGTGGACAAAACTCCTCTTCCAGGTTAAATCCTATGTGTGTGACCCTGCATGTCCTTTTCACGTTGGCAGTGAAAGTCCATAACACTTATGACTTCACAAGCAAGGAGCGGTGCCTAGTCACACATCAGTGCTACCCAAGTGAAAGAGAAAGTTGGAGAACAACCTTCAATCCTACAATCCATGAATGGTGTTACAGTGAATGTATAATTCCTTTGTCACTGATATCCCGAATGAACTCGAGGCATGGAACAGTCATCCTATCAACGTTCATTCACTTTCTTGATCTCAGAGTAGATTGGAAGAGATATGTATGACATCAATATCACATACTGATTCACACATGCGTACATTCCTTTCTCAATCCTACTCATCAAGTGGCCATGGATATCAAACTCCCTTAGGAGGGACAAATCCCATATCTATCACTCACCCGTCAAAATCCCCATGTGTCAAAGCCACCCAATCATCACCTTTATAACAACCCATGTTTCAGGACTACGTTTGATGATGTCAAAGTGTTCCCAACGACATGTGTTGAGTGTAGTGATTTCAGGTCAAAGAATCACACTCACCACCATCACTGTGAGTATTGACTGTGACTACCATGTCATGGTTCCATGTGTCAAACTCATGGTGGGTCTGTCCGGTACACTTGTTCTCTAACAAGTACCTATGTGTTTGGTTTGATATCTCTATATCATGACTAATGAGATTCTGTCATCAACCAACACCACAATCTAGTCTTGTGTATCATTGCTATCTATCTACCTTCCACAATGACATCCGACTAGGGACATAACAAGAATGTACAAACTCTTAGCATCTGTATGATCTCATCGTTTAGGTCCTCAACCTGAAAGCATACATCATTGAGTACTGTCATTCTCTAGACATTCAATCTGTTCTGTCACTATCTCATATGACTGAACCAGAAAGAATTGGTAGCTTGCCTTTGATGTTTATCAAATAAATCTTGATGTATCCCACCAATCATCCCATGATTGGCTCTCAGGGCATACATACCAACAGACTCCCACTTGCACTGCGAGCCAATCACCCTTGAATCATATTCATAGTGATCTTCAAACATGTCCCACATGTTACTGTGCTCTAATGCGAACAAAGTGAGTTATGGCAACACCTTGCCAAAGTCAGTGTAAATTGCATGTCTCACATCTCTTCGCTGTACGTCACACATATGAGATGGAGTTGTCATAATATGCGATCCAGTATTCCTTTGCTAACCTTTAGCCACATTGCATGATCAAGGATTCCATACATTTCATCAATGATCGGAATATCTATAAGTTCATCTCATGAAGTTCCAGATCCATATAGTATCCACTGTTGTTCTCTAACACACGGATACTCGGCATTTCCTTTTAAATGGTTTTATTGGAACACTTCCAATCAACAAACTTTCACTTTTTATATATCCTATATATATATTGCGATTAATTTTCTATCCTTTTCGGAAGTTCGCATCAATGTAACTCTTTACATTGAACTCTTCCTTATCTCCATAGAACCAGTACTTCTCAAGTACTTATCAAGTTCTCATGGTATTCCAGTAACCCTTACTGGAAGTAGACAGACATCCACTCGTCATGTCTCACATACGAGTTATCAGGATGAGCACATCATATTGCCATGTCATACATACAAGATGATGAATGCATTTTTGTTCTTGCCATGTCCACACATGCAAGATAATGGGATGATTACATACATGATAGATCCATATATATTCTTAGTGTTCCCATTCTTCATAAGAATTGGACACTAGGCCTTGGGATACTAACTCCATGTAACATGGACAAGTTTTCTCCCATTGAATCTGTGCATACTGAACCCTTAAGTACAAATTGCCAATGTATGCTTTCTCTTTTCAGGTCAACAGGTTTTCAAGAACTATCTCTATAGATCTCTATTCCTATCACATAGGAAACATCTCTATCTTCCTTAAAGATAGTTTCCATTTTTGGATTTCCATTCTAGAACATTTCCATTTCACATCAACATATGGAATGTGAACACGCTCCCACTAAATCACAGATCCCTTCTTTATCTTTGACATATCAGTCAAACCCTTTGACTATATCATCAAAGTAAAGATCCAATTCTGAGTTGCTTGTACTCAATCAATCACATTGATTAGTCCATTGTAACTTATAGACTTCATTTGCATTAGTGGATTCATAAACCTTATAGGTTGTGTCACGTATACATGCTTGTTTTATTCCTCATAGGAATGCAGTTTTAGTATCCATATGCCAAATGTCTTAGTCATTAAGTTGCAATCAACAAGCATCATCCTTCTCAAAATGTTATCCATGTGTCTTAACACTTAAGACTCATTTGCACTTATGGATTTCATTCCAATGGGTGCTACCATCAAGGTCATACCTTGTGGTTCTCATGGATGACATTTAGTATGTAATGGTCGTAAACCATAACTCAAAATCTGGTTCCTCATATTCATCTGGATAGTTGACTCATCACATGAACAACTCATCACAGAGATAATTGAGGTGTATCTGTTAAGGATATAAGAACTCACAACTCCTTGTGATTCTTAATGTCCTTTATTAGTGTGGGGTATTCTCATATTAAGAAGAATTCAATTATTTGATAATCATTCTCTAACTCCTTAGAGTATGATTCCTTCTTGATTTAGACATCACCATGCCTTAATCATAACTTCACTATGATACACTATCATAATCACTCATAAGGATCTCAAACATTTGGTCCAAGTATTTCATTCATTGATCTCATCAAGAATTAACACTTTACCAAATTTGTACTTCATCTATGATAATCTTGAACACTTCAAGATATTCATATTGGTATTTCTCTAAACACCATTTGAAGTATTAGCATTTGTTCTAATAGATATGTAAATACATCACATGTATCATACCTAATAGGATAATCATTCTCCCACTACCTTTAGTGAAGATTGATTAATCATGTCCAAGATATTCAAGTCTCTTACTGGTTCTCTAACCAAAAGAGTCTAGATTTATCCATCATATGGAAACTAGAAATGAATTTCTCATGATTGATGCTAATTTGATTGTTTGAGTTATCTATAACCTTTAGGTATCATTTTATCTTATGCATATCAAATACCACAAGATAAACTAGGCATTGCCACAAAGATCATATCTTTAAAAGATTGAAACATCAACTTTATTGATTGCCATCATTGTCATACAATATGCAAAAATAAAGTGTTTCTATCTATTGGCAAATATGAAATAGAAGTTCATAATTGTATTACATGCCTTTTAGGCTGAAAATAAACTAAAGTACTCCTATCTATGGCGGCAACATTTGCCCCATTTATTGAGTGCTTTACACTTTACATCTTGGTATCATATACCTTAAAAAGTGTTACAAGTTTACTTTCATGACACATTTAAGTAGAGACGTCTGTCACCTCCTTCTTCTTTTGTTCTTCCAGATAGAGAGGACAATTCCTTTTCCAATGTCCTGGCTTTTGACAATGGTGGCAATTTCCATTCTTGGTCACGCCTCCCTTGGCTTTGAGAGCTGAAGACGACTTGGGCTCCTGGCTAGAATCAGAACCTTTCTTAGCTTTGCCCTTGCCCTTGCTCTTGGACTTTCCTTTCTTGCTCGTGATCACCATCACAGACTTAGGCTTGTCCTTCTTCATCTGTATCTCGGCTGTCCTCAACATACCCAACAACTCTGAAAGTGGCCTATCAAAGTTGTTCATGTTGTAGTTCATCACAAACTGACTGTAGGATTCTGGCAACGATTGCAGTATCACGTCAGTAGCCAACTCTTGGCTCAGTGGGAATCCCAGTCTTGTCAAGTTCTCCACATACCCAATCATCTTGAGTGTGTGAGGACCAACTGGATCTCCTTCTATCATGACGCACTTGAACAGTGCCCTTGAGACATTGTATCTCTCTTTCCATTCTTGATCTTCATACGTGTTCCTGAGATGCTGAATCATCTCAATGACACCCATGTTCTCATGCTGTCTCTGCAACTCGTGGTTCATAGGGCACAACATCAAGCACTTTGCATCAATGGCATCATCAAAATGCTTCTTGTAAGCATCCATTTCTTCCTTTGGTGCATTAGGAGTAGGTTCCTCTGGAATTGGAGTATCCAAGACATAGAGCTTTCGCTCTTGAGTGAGAACAATTCTCAATGTCCTATACCTGTCGTGGAAGTTCGTCCCATTTAGCTTGTCCTTTTCAAGGACCGATCACAAAGAAAAGTGATTGTTGTTTGTTGTCATTTGTACTACAAAAGGAAAATATGCAATTTTAGTCCAAAAAACTCATTTTTGACTTATTAGATTGATTTGAAAAGTCGACGATATAATTAGGACTTTAATTAATTATTGCTTCCACTATTTTACTTCAAATTGATAGCCCTCACCATCAATTTGGAAGATTGCAACGTACAACTTTCTAGTGGGCAAGATCTTGAAATCCTCTAAGTCATGGACCAGCTTGGGATGTCACCCACAACTTAGATCTCTCAGGTAGGCAACTCTTTCCAATTGCATCATATGAAACTCTTGATAAGATGTCATATGCAACTCCTTGCCATGATCATCTCCATGCCTCAAGGTGCTAGATCCTATCTAGGTCACCTTGTTAAGTCCGACCCAAAGCCAACATGATGAATATGCACCCTACTTGGGCAGACCCACATATCCATCCTTCACGCTTCCACGAGATAGACGGTGCACCACACTTGGGCGTGCCCACACTTGGTCGATCAAGCTTTTCACGTGTGTTGCATTTGGAAGGCATCTAAAACTTAATATTTAATGAGGGATTTGGTTTTGTATACATATACATATCTAATCACCACAATACATAGTACATATCATATACATGCTATATCCCACAGAAAACATGCAAAATGATAAAAGCGATGATTATGGCCATCCTAATGTGATTCCTCGAGCCAAGAGGAATCACTGTCATCTAGGTATACATCACATGCAACTTGTACAAGATGAACTCTGTGCTTTGCCTTTCTGGGTTTGATCAACTCATCACATGAATGATCGGCTCGCCATGAGACTGGTCGGATGGGTGCCACCAGCCAATCAGTTGGCTCCTCCAACTAATCGGTTCACCTGGTCATTGTGCATCTCGTCATGGCCGCCACCCGCTCGTCTCGCTCCCCGAACCGGTCATCAACCGATCAACTCACTCCTTGAACCGATCGTCTCGAACGTCAACCGATCGGTTCACGCCTTGAACTGATCGTCTCAGCTGTCGTCAGGATGTCCTCTGTTCTTTGACATAACAGGAAATAAAATTCTATCCTATTTTACATTATAAAAGAAGAAACCTCGAGTTACATTCGAGGGGAGCAAAGGTAGGAAAGAAATCTCAAATTATTTCGAGTTACATCAGGAATAGGAGAAGGAAGATCGGTGCGCAGACTGAGATGCAAGCATCCACATACAACCATACACAGGTAGGGTTTATTGTCCATAACCACGCTATACATCCAACACAAAACTCATTTAAGGGTGATGCATATCGAGTGCATTCATAATACATATCATATATGTAAATTGTGATTTGTGGATTTAGGATTGGACATGCATAAAGCCAATTTTATTCGCATCGTATGCAATAAATAAAGGAGACAAACCAAAATCGATCATATCGATAATCCTAAAGTATAGAGCAGTTCACGTGGCTTTGATACAACTGTTGGGTTTTAGGGGAGGCATAGAAGGTAGAGAAAACAAAAATTTTCCTCCCCAAACCCTGAACAAGGAAACACGTCAACGTCTATACAATAGGAAAGGATGGTTTGTGGAATCATACCTTGTCCCGAGGCTTGCTCGGCGACAATACATCGCGCCTTGCGCATTCTTCACCACCGGTCTTGGACGCTGTTTGTGCAGCTCCTGGTCGCACCGGGACTGATGGGATTAAAGGCTATCCTCATAGCGGCAGAAACCTCCCGCCTCTGAAGTAGTCCACACGGACCACCTGGAACTCCAATCTCCTTGTCCCACAAGGAATTGGAAGGAGTCACACCCTCCTATCAGCATACTAGTCGCCAACACACTCTCCTTCCACCAGTCACAACTGTAGTTGTCTTTCCCTTGCTGTGCCTCCCTTATCGGTTAGTACTTGCTCGGGCTCTCTCGGTTACCAAAACCAGAGAGAACGACAACTTTGCAGTGCAACTGGTTTGCACTGAGTTGTTCTTTGAGAAGCCCCCAATACCCCTATATATAGGAGGGTCATGGGACAAGGTTCTCTATCCTGAGCAATGCAGGACTAAAGTAGGAGTAGAAGGGTTCGAGATTTTCCACAAAAACAACCAACTCGCAACCTGAACTGATCGTTTCACAACTGAAACGGTCGGTTGGGGACCTGAGCCGGTCGGTTGACACCTCAACCGATCAGTTGGGACAACTCAACCAGTCGGTTCACTTCTGAACCGGTCGGTCCGTGGCCCTGGTCAGTTCCCAATTGACTTTCCATCTTTTATTTCTAATTGGTATCGAATACCAATCATTTTTCCCAATCAAATTAGGCAACTAAAACGAAAGGAAAATTCTCACCAATCCTACTTTCCCAACTTTCTTGGTTGCACCAGTTGAACCGATCATTTCAACACTTGAAGCAATCGTTTCACCCTGTCCATGAGCCGATCGACTCACCACTTGAGCCGATCAGTTCACCAAGCTGAGCCGATCGGTTCATCTCATGAGCCAATCGGTTGGGAGTGCAGATTGTGCAAAATCACTCAACTGCAGTTTCAATCAATCCGATACTCTAATCTATATGTCCAACACCTTGAACACTATGATTTTGAGCTACCAATCAATTGAGTGTTTAATTGAACTACTAAACTCCTTTAGTAATCAATTTAAACATTGTTTGTGTACAAAACTCCTCTTCCAGGTTAAATCCTATGTGTGTGACCCTGCAGGTCCTTTTCACGTTGGCAGTGAAAGTCCATAACACTTATGACTTCACAAGCAAAGAGCGGTTCCTAGTCACACATCAGTGCTACCCAAGTGAAAGAGAGAGTTGGAGAACAACCTTCAATCCTACAATCCGTGAATGGTGTTACAACAAATGTATAATTCCTTTGTCACTGATATCCCGAATGAACTCGAGGCATGGAACAATCATCCTGTCAACGTTCATTCACTTTCTTGATCTAAGAGTAGATTTGAAGAGATATGTATGACATCAATATCACATACTGATTCACACATGTGTGCACGCCTTTCTCAATCCTACTCATCAAGTGGCCATGGATATCAAAATCCCTTAGGAGGGACAAATCCCATATCTATCACTCACCCCTCAAAAGCCCCATGTGTCAAAGCCACCCAATCATCACCTTTATAACAACCCATGTTTCAAGACTGCGTTTGATGATGTCAAAGTGTGCCCAACGACATGTTTTGACTGTAGTGATTTCAGGTAAAAGAATCACACTCACCACCATCACTGTGAGTACTGACTGTGATTACCATGTCATGGTTCCATGTGTCAAACTCACGGTGGGTCTGTCCGGTACACTTGTTCTCTAACAAGTACCTCTGTGTTTGGTTTGATATCTCTATATCATGACTAATGAGATTCTGTCATCAACCAACACCACAATCTAGTCTTGTGTATCATTGCTATCTATGTACCTTCCACAATGACTTCCGACTAGGGACATAACAAGAATGTACAAACTCTTAGCATCCGTATGATCTCATCGTTCAGGTCCTCAACCTGAAAGCATACATCATTGAGTACTGTCATTCTCTAGACATTCAATCTATTCTATCACTATCTCATATGATTGAACCAAAAAGAATTGGAAGCTTGCCTTTGATGTTTATCAAATCAATCTTGATGTATCCCACCAATCATCCCATGATTGGCTCTCAGGGCATACATACCAACAACCCATACCTCAAGAGAGTGAGGAGAAGAGAGAAAACCCTAATCCTTAAGGTCCTTAATAGAATTTGAGTTGAGAAGGGATGAATAAGATTAGAAATACTAAAGGTATCTTATTTTGATTCATACCCTAAGACTTTGGCTAGAAAGTCACATAGATCCGGGAGTCCTCGTATTCTGACTAGCGGTGCGAAGGAAAATATTGCCAGCCCCCGGTTGTGATCCTTTTCTAGACACCTCCATCTTTCAGATAATCCTCTAATAACTCCCTTGGGTTCTATGGAGTTTGAAAAAATTAATAATTATTAATGGTTAATTGAGGAACCTAGACTCTGATACCAATTGTTATGACCTCACCTCCCGATAACCCCCAATTAAGGGAGACTGAGAGGTCGAAGCCGCACCCATAACTTTAGGATCAAAGGTTCGACACTTAAAATTCTTTTTTTTTTACACTAATGTGATCATGTTGGTCGTCAAGAAGTTTCTTCATTCCATACCATGGCTTATGGCTTCTAATGTTGCTTTTTACCATGGCATATGTCAAGATTTGGCCATTAGAGGGGTTTTTCATTATTATTTTTCTCTTGGGCTTAGATCACTTGGTCAACACTTAGGTCTTTATGGACTAGGACCTCTTTGATGAGGTGGTATCCCATGTTGTTTAGGATGCCCGTCATGAGATGTAAGGGGTTGTTATGTAATCATTACAACTTATTTGATGGAGAATGACAACTACCCTTCTTACCCGACTTTCCACTTTCCAACATTGCAGTTTAAGGTTCTTTGAGACCCCAAGCATGTTTAAGGTTGTCCAAAGTCTTCTATGAATAGGTTAATTCTTCTGTCAAAATGATCATATCTAGATGTACCATTATAGGAAGATTCATTTAAGGTGGATTTGATGCTCCACTAATTGTTGGTGTTATGCATGTACGAGTCAAGTTGTATCATGTACAGTATTAGAGTGGAAATTTCCTGCCAAGTTGTGTTAAGTACGAAATGTCAGAGACACCCCTATGGGTCCTATTCCTGATACTTCTTGGTTTATGTAGTTTGTTACAAGCTTGTATCCACATTGTCACATATCCTGTGGAAATTTATGTTAAGTACCAAATGTCAGAGACACCCCTATGGGTCCTATTCCTGATATTTAAAACCGTAGGATGGGATTTTTTAACTCCTGAAAAGAGAGTGTGTATGGTCCATTGGTCCTGGATATCATACATAATAAGAAATTCAACACAAGCATATGTCCAAGTTTCAGTGCCCTTTGGGCTTTACCATTAATATATATTCATTTAATTCTTTGATGTTGCAGACATTGATGCTTAGATCCTTATTATGGGAGCATGAATTGTGGATTAATGGGAGTTTCTTAGAGATGATATCCCATTTTTTGTCCCTAGTCTAGATCATCATGAAAGATAGTGAGATGTGAACAATGCCACAAGGGAGTGACCCCTACATTTATTTTCAACATGATAGTCTTTGTGGGTATGTTTCAACTCACCTTTGGGGTTATTAGTTTAAGAATACTTAGTAGAGGACATTTATTGATTTCGAGATGTAATTTCATCTTATAATTTTAAATTTATATGATTCTATTGATTGAGCAATTTTTATGGGTGAGATTAGGTTTGCAAACAATTGGGCTTCTGAATGGCAATTGTGCTCCTTCCTTCTTTATACCCTATGGTTTTAGTATGACTGTTCTTCTTAAGGATGCACAGGGACTCACACCCATGTCCTTAAGTAGATTAAGTAGATTTTTTGCATTTTGATTTTATTTTCTCTTTGACTTTGCTTTGTTTTCATCTTGATTTTTTTTCTCATTCTCATTTTGATTTGTTTTCATTTTGTTGACTTTTTAAGAAAAATAGTTAGTTAGATCCTTCACATTCTTCAAATTCTTTAGGGCTCCTGACAACTATGTCTCTTCATGCTCTCTAGGAGAGGTCTATTTCATGTGGAGTTTCACTCAACTCTCTTAATGCATATATTGGTGTGTCTTATTGTTCTCTGGCTGGAGTAGGGATTCAATCATTTTTGTGTTAACATTTTCCTTTTTAGAAACAAGGTCTAGAGTGATTGTGTCTTTTAGGGTATCCACTTGGACCAAACCTACTTTGATTAGGTCTTGAATGTTGTGCTTGAGGGCTAGACATGTTTTACGACCTCACCTCCCGATAACCCCCAATTAAGGGAGACCGAGAGGTCAAAGCCACACCCATAACTTCCAGATCAAAGGTTCAACACTTAACCAAGAACAATTATTAAATTTCAACAATCTATAATGAAAAGCTGTAATAAAAGTTTGCATACCTTT
This sequence comes from Alisma plantago-aquatica, assembly GCA_963693085.1. NCBI lineage: Eukaryota > Viridiplantae > Streptophyta > Magnoliopsida > Alismatales > Alismataceae > Alisma > Alisma plantago-aquatica. The sequence continues at coordinate 1,002,041,355 of OY856412.1, forward strand.
TTGAAAACTTGGATCTCTAAACTTATATCCACTTATGGATTCTACTCTAACTAATCCTCCTTGTATTTTACTTTATGTATTTCAAAATATGACGTTTTACTATTTGTCCTTTTGTCTTGTACCTAAAACGGCGACAAACAAAACGTCAGTCAGCCGAAGCTGGTATGTGGGGGAAACAATAATCAGGTAAATATGTTAACAATGTAATCACTCAATCAATCATTTAACAACCAAGATTACATTTTAAATATAACTCCGCAATCCATGAGTACCCTATCCTCTGTGCTATCCCTACAGTGGACCTGGATACTACCTTCCTTATGGTAGATCCCCATTAAACCCCTCATGGTCCCACCTATAGGTGAACCAGTTTCTAGGGATGAGTCACATGACACTACTCGTAAGTAACCCACTCCTTAACTCATGGCATGCTAATGGGTCTCATGGCACTACACTTGGTAGCCCAATTTCTAACCCACGATAACCTAGACCTTACTCTAGGTTACCCCTTTTTAGCCTTTACAAGCCACAGAGGTGGACCTAGATCTAGCCAGTTATATATATGTCCATAGTGATAGTCATAGTCACTTTATAGTTGCATGTAATAAATAGACATCCAATAGTTATTTTCAAGAAATCGATAAAACTTCGGGAATCGCCGTGAAACTAGAGCGATTATTCATAAGCGTAACCAGATACCTTTGATTGCAGATTTGGGACAGAATTAACCAGAACAGAGAAATCCCAATCAAGCAACCAATTATGCACAAAATCCTGAAATAAAAATACCAATTTCGTTTTATTAATATTTATCCAATATCATCATATTCCTTAGGATTTCTATTCCAATTTTAGGGTTTCCTTGGAAATTAGGGTTTCACTTCATTTACTATTTTAAACCCTATTTATATTCAATTATTTACAAACCCTACTTTCGGATTAAAGGCACACTTAAACATTAATTAAGCCCATTATACCTCTTTTACATTAAAGCTACTATTCTTATCCTTTTAATCCATGACAAGATCATTATGTGCATTTATTATTAATTCATAGTTCATTATGGTCTAATTCACAAATGAACTCTATATATCATTAAATCCACATTTTATTCATTGGAAAACCCTAATTATTATATTAAGGGTGTTTATCCAGAATTAAGGACTTTTGTATTCAAATAACTTAAAACCATCATTTAACAACGTATTTCACAATTTTCAAATTATATATGATCTTATCCTCTTTTACCCTAAATTAGGGTTTCTAAATGCTTAATTATTCTCATATGGGGTAAAAACCCTAAATCATGCAATTTCACATCTAGATTAGGTTCTAATCTAACATTATCATTCAATAGGTTATTAATACTTAAATTAACCCATTAAGCATACCAGATTCAACCTTTAATCACAAATAGGGTTTTTAACCTAACTTTAATGCACTTTTCATCAACTTATTGTATGTTTTGCAATTACAAACATAAATGTTTAATATCATTTTTATTGGATTTCTATCATCCTCCTGATCAATTTTCATATATAACATGTTTTCATCCGAGCATTCTAGCAATTTTTATGATTTTTACAACATAAAACTTGATTGACCAATAAGGAGTTGACACGTCAGCACTTACTTGTTTTCATTTTTCCTTTATTTAGGCCAGCAAAGCTTGGCGGAAGGACACCAGTACCCCCGCGCCATTGGGCTCAGGGCCACACGCGCCTGGGGTAGAGTTGTCTTTTCGCTCTCTATCTTCTTCTACCTCTGAACGTCCCGCGTGCATATGTAGCGCCCTGGCATGGTCAACCCAATGGTTGACTTCGGGGATCCGGCCTCCTCAGCCGCCGATGAAGGACTCCATCTCTCCGCCTATCCCCCTCGAATCCACTGGTTCCCACAGCCTTTCCCAAACTGGTTGGAGATGTCGGGATGGAGGAGCTTTTCTCCGGCGAGAAAGGCAACTGCTCCAGGTCTGGGTTAAGCACCATCTCGCTACTAATTGCGTGCAACCACTCGTCTCATTAGCATGGATTCAAGGGTAAGATTCAGAGTTATGCACATGGCGTGCACCCCTCCCTATTTATAGGGGATGTGCACCTATGCTTTCCCCTGATTTGGGGAAATCCTGCATTCTCCATGGAAGGCACCCAATCCCACTATGATCGGGACCGCGAGGACTTCTTGGAGCCACTGCTTTCCTTTCCTAGTCCGGTTATGCTAGGAATCTCGAGATATTAGGAGAGGAATGTCACCAGTTTCCTCCGTTCTGGACTCAAGGTGATGCACGCGCTTTTTTTTTTAATATCCCCATCCATTTAAATGTTGATTTTAATCAGGAAATAACGTGACATGTATTCCTCCCTCTTACTTTAGGATTTCCTTCAAAAATCTATATCTCGCAAACCGTGCATCCCTTTGCAACCAAATTTTAAGGGAGTCTTTATCTTGCCTTAATATACTCATGCATCCAATCTGAGTCCCAAACTCAAAAAGGAAAAATGTCTTATATTCATGTGCAAGTTATCTTTTAATAAAGCTTATTTAAGCATGTTTTCTCTCTCTTAATCTTTTATTTTTTTTTATTTTGATTCATTCTATTATTAGAAACTATGCGGAGTCAAAATACCCTTTATAGTGATTCCATTATCCATCTTTTCACACATTTCTTATTATTTCAACTTTCCTTCTTATTTTGCTAATTTTGGTATTTTCTCTTTCTTTTATCTTTATTGGGACTCCTTGGATTCAAGCAACTTCATTATTCCGAAATCCTCTTTATTGGATATCCATTATCCTTCTAGATGCATCTATATGCATTATTAGTCATTATCTTGTTTTAGTCTTATTAAAATATCTCTTTTGAGGATTTCTCTATATTTCTCTTTTAATTTCCTCATTAGTATTCATTTTATTATTGGGAATCCTTGGACTATGAAATTCCACTAAGGATAACTCAATTACACCTCTTTTCACTTATTTTCCACATTTTATCAATGTTTTCAATTTCTTTCTTAATAAAGAAATACTTATTTGATCTTTTCTTTGATTATTGCCTTTTCTTCACAATCTTGGATACCTTGGCACCCAAGAAACCTAAAGGAACGAAATCCATCCTTGGATTACATTCTTTTGCCTTCTAGAGGTTTCCACATCTTTCTTTCCTCAAAAACTCAATTATTCATTTATTAATTGAATTTTCTTGTTATTTGGGCCCAATAGCAACTTAAAGCCCACAACACAATCATCTTGGCTATTGTAAATGAAATCCATTTATTCCAAACAAATTATATCATTATTTGTTCAAATATCTTTAATATGAGAAATTGCATTTCTCACCAAATGAACCCAAAAATTGGGGTTGTAACAACATGAGTCTATATCATGTCTCAAGATGCAATGATAATCACAATGACATTGGGATTGTATTTCTTTGGCAAAGGATTAGGGACCTACTTTATGGCTAAACATTTCACAAGGTTCTTGACCAATGGAATAATGCTACTGAGAGAGACGCCCTAAGGGTGTGGACATTCTCTTTAGTTTCTACATTGTTATCTCCTTTTTGATAATGGTGGGGTAAATAATTTCTCAAAAAATTGTTTTTCCCTTCATCATTCTTTGACAATCAAGATTTGTGATCTTTTTGTCGCTGACCTATGAAGGTATCAGTTTCTTCTATCTTGACATCTAGAGATCCCAAATTCTATAGAATTTCTCTCATACATTGATCAATTGATTATTAGATCGTTGAGAAAATTCTGTATCTCAATATTGTGACTAATCCTAAATAGGTTGGTTCCCATAAGCAACCAGAACTAGAGGATACTTCCAGAGTGTCATTGGAGGGTATATCATGGGAACTACATAAGACATCTTTGTTCGCATTGGAATGATAGTCTATTGACCCTTTGTAGCTTTTTCCCTTCATCCTTGATAAACAATGAACTTTGATTGTTCACTGGATTCTTCAATTTTATCATCCAATTGGTTTTTTATGGAAGGATTGTGTGTGTCATCCATGATGTTGTAGGTGTTCATCTTGTCATTTTATGGTGATGGTAGTTGTACATGGACTGTAAATGGGAACACTAGTATTTGTGGCTTTTGTTGACCCATGTTAGCTTTGACCATATACTTGTTGTGACCATATGCTTGTTGTAACCGAACTCAAGTTCCTTTCTAACATTTAGTTATTTCCCCATTATGACCACTAGATGGATCTTGTGTTCATATGAGTCTTATGGATATGAGTCTTCAGTTCAACATTAAAGTCTTCAACCAGTGTCTTCATCACCTCATTAGTGATTGTTTGTTGGTGCTTTCCATCTCAAGAAGCTCTTTCTGAATCTTTCGGTATGCATTGGATTACTTGAGACTTTTCTAGTGTCCTCCTCTGTGAAGTTAGAATGATTGGTTATTAGGATTGTGAGACCAATGAGGAATCTACCCCTCATGTAGAAAGGAGTTAAAAAGGGAAGAAACATGGTTGTAAACAATCTTCCTTTCATTTAGGCAAGATTCTTCAACATATGGCATTTGTGATGTTTTTTTCCTCCACATTTTTATTTGGGTTCAATAGAAACTGCCCTTGTATGATAGAGGGTTCCAAAAACTATGATAATCAAAGGTAACCACCCTTTGAATGGAGAAGGGGACAAAGATCGCATCAAGATATGAAAGTTCACCCTTCGTTGGGTAAAGGTTTTTTCATGTATCAACACATTTTGTAAGATCCAATGATATGAAGAGAGATATGTGCCCCTAGATTAAGTAATATGGAAGCATTTTTCTAGTCTTTTCATGAGATATTTTTATTAGCACCATAATAAAGCATGTAGATCATGGTTGTTGGTTGTATAGATCAAGTTGGGGTGGTATACAGGGATAAGGTGGTTGGTCAAGACCGAAGACTATCACTGGAGATAAATGTGTGAGTTTTTTCTCTCCTTAGAGATTTTATGAGAGAAACATCTACAAGGAAATGGAATATATGGGGACAAGGTGTCCCTCTTGGGGCTAGTGGTTTTGGCTGGTTATGGTGGTATGACTTTCATCTCTCCTTGGTGGAGATTTTATGAGAGAATTACTCACAAACTAATGGATATCCAGGGACTTGGTGACCCTCTTAGGGCTAGATACTGTGGCTGGATATGGGTGTGTGATATTTATCTGTCATCATGAGAGATATCATGAGAGAATTACTTACACTGAATAGGGTATCTGAGGACAAGGTGACCCTTATAGGGCTAGAGTTGTGGTTGGGTATGGATGCACTAGTACATTTCTGACCTCTAATGTTACTTTTCCTAACATCGGTTCCAAAGCAAAAATGACACTATAGACTAGACAACGTCGATTCTTGAGCACAAACGTAACCATTGATCAATTTCTACCAATTTAGAAAAGACACGGGTACCACTTTTACTATAATGTTGGTTATATATTACCCAAATCGACGTCTCAAAATAACCCACAAAACATAATTTTTTAGTAGAAAAATGTGCCTCCAAAAATTTAAGATTAGCATTGATTTTCTAGGAACCAATGACAAACACCTTCGTGCAAAATAAATATTCCATCCAAAATACTTCTAGTGTGAGTTGGAGTTAGAAAATCGACGTCGATGCTAAAAAAGGTGAAACATCACTAGTACAGAAATGGGTTATAACGTCACTACATGTAGGGTCGGTTTTACCAAATAACCGACTTTATATGTCTAAAAAAATGCGGGCACCACTTAAGACCTCTTAGGTCGATTTTTTTAAATAAACCGACCTTGTAGTGTAACTCTATAGGGTCAATTTTCCAAATAACCGACCTTATATGTCTATAAAAATGCGGGAACCACTTAAGACCTCTTGGGTCGCTTTTCTTAAAATAACTGACCTTGTAGTGTATCTCTATAGGGTCGGTTTTCCAAATAACCGACCTTATATGTCTATAAAAAACGAGGGCACCACTTAAGACCTTTTGAGTCGCTTTTTTAAAAATAACCGACCTTATAGTACATCTCTATAGGGTCAGTTTTTCTAAAATAAGCGACCATATAAACAATTTTTCCGGCGACAAAAATTTGCTTGATTTTGGTTTCACACCTCGATCTATAGCGTCGGTTTTACCTTATAACCGACCCTAAAGGGCTCCTCGGTCGACAAATTCGTCGACCGAATAAGAGCTGAATTTCACGTATACAAGCACCTATGGGGTCGGTTTTTTCTTTATAACCGACCTTACAGTCCTCCTCGGTTCATCACCTCTAAGGTCGGTTATTCCTACAAAACCAACCTTAAAGGTCTTCTCGGTCAACAAATTCGTCGACCGATATCTATTCTGGATCTAGATAGTTCACGCATGTATAAGCACATCTAGCGTCGGATTTGCACTTATAACCGACCTTAGAGCCTTCCTCGGTCGACCAATATTTCGACCGACTCACTCGGTCGACAAATTCATCGACCGATAAATACCTCTAAGGTCGGTTTTTCCTTAAAACCGACCCTAGAGGTACTTATGCGAAGGAAATCTGGCTCTTTCTCGATCGAAAAATTTGTCGACCGATGTCTATTCTAGATCCAGATAGTTCATGCATGTATAAGCACCTCTAGCGTCAGATTTGCACTTATAACCGACCTTATAGCATTTCTCGGTCGAAAAATTTGGCGACCAATTAGGAGTCAGTTTTCAAGTGTATAACCAACTTTTAGGGTCGGTATTTTCTTTATAACTGACCTTAGAAGTCCATTCGGTCAACAATATTGTCGACCGAGATAAACTAGGATCCAGTTTAGTATTTCATACATGAATAAGTACCTCTAGGGTCAGTTTTTTCCTAAAAACCGACCCTAGAGGTACTTAAGCGAATGAAATCTGGCTCAATCTCGGTCGACGAATCGTCGACCGAAACATATCGGTCGATGAATTTGTCGACCGAGGAACGGCTAGAAAATCAACCGTCGTAACGGCTAAAAAAATCAACCGTCGTAACGGCTAGAATTTCAACCGTCGTAACGGCTATAAATACGACCGTTGGACGACCAGGAGAACGGTCCATAAAACGACCGTTTCAGGCATCGGTCGACAAATTGTCAACCAAAATTGACTCTGTTTTGCTATAAATAGCACCCAAAACGATCCATTTCTTCACACCTTCACATTCTCACTTCTCTAGATCCTCTCTAGTGTATTCTTGTGAAAATCTTCAGCTTCTCTACATCCAATTCTTGCTTGCTATTTCTCCATTTCAAAGCAACGAAATGGCTTCATCATCTACATGCGGAAAGAAGCAAGTTGCAGGTAGGAAAGGAAAGACAATCTCTTCAACGCTGTCGTTCATCAACGACGTCCCTTTCATCGACGTAGTTGCAGGCGACCGCTACCTCAGGCTCTCGTCAAAAACTCCTCTTCCACGACGACCAGTCGACGTCATGGACTTCCAAAGCATTGTCGATTTGGAGGAACTTTTCGAGGTGCAACATTTGACTAATTTTCTAAATCCCTCCTTCCATTCCTACTCCTCCAAAGTAGTTAATGAATTCTATGCCAATTTATCCGAACATCCTGAACATGATTCCTTCTCCTCTATGGTTGGTGGGTATGGATTCCATTTTACTGAGGAGGGTATTCTTGATATGCTTGACATAGATATAGAAGAATATACAATTTTTATTGATCTCACTAGAGTAAATCCACTCAACAAACTCTCCCAAGATGACACTACAACTAGCCTTAGTGATGTCAAAAGAGCCATCTTTCAATCAAATACGACTTGTCATGAAGATAGGGGTACCTATTATGCCATAAATTTAAAACTTGAAGCTAGGATCATAAATCTCATCGTTGCCACCAATATCCATCCTAGAGCAAACAAATCTGAAGTACCCACCTTTCGTATGTACCTTATCTATGTCATTCTCAAAGGTATTCCCATAAACTTTATTCGTATCATCCTTAAGAATATGCTTGAGTTTTCTGGCAATCCACCTTATGCTGAATTTATATGCCAAATCACTCAACATTTTCTTAAGAAGAATATTGAGGATGACTTAGGTTACACATGGGATAGAAAACCCCAAAAGATAAGTAAAAATATGGTGGAAAAGATGGGAATCGACTTTGGCCACAAAAGGGCTAGGACTGAAGGGGAGACATCCACCCAAGACATACCTCCACCACCTCCTCCTACCAACCTACCCCATGATCCTATTACAAATACCTTAACATACATTGCTGGCTCCCAATATCACCTAAGTAGGCAATTGGATTATAATCACCATGGCATGACTTATTTAAACCAAAGGATGCAAGCTCTCTCTCCTAACCAACCTGATGAATATCCCTATTCCCTTAATCCTGGCATGATAAATACATACAATCCTTCCTACAACTACTATCCAATTCCACCTCCACCATCTCCTGATCTCACACATACTCAGTTTTCCCCAATTCAACTTCAAGACATTGCTGCCAACTTTCGCTTTGATCGTGTTCCCACCTTCTTGGAGGCTTATGCCTTAACCATGACAGGTGCCTTGGAGTGGCAGACACTGGTCAAATATTATGGAGCTGATCCCTTTCTTAGAAAAGACCCAGACATTGATGTAATCCTTCGGTCTTTCCAGTGAGATTATGAGATATCTTTGTAATGATGTAATGTATATCTTTTTATAAATCAAGTATGTCATGTTTCATCTTGTAAAGTGTATGGGCATTAAATTGTTATGAATAAAAGTGTTTTCCATGGATTCATTTGGACATATACATGTTATAAGAGAATATTGTTATTTCAAATGATTGAAAAATAAATTATGGCTAAATTTGACAAAGCATCACTTGGTTAATCTCATGCACACACACTTGATACTTAATTTAAAACATTGAAATAGGGTTAATCTCAGTCGAAAATATTATCGACTGAGACAAATTTGGTCGACAATATTGTCGACCGAGGATGACTTTAGGGTCGGTTTTTTCCTTATAACTGACCCTAGAGCTCTTTCGGTCGACAAATAGTCGACTGACAAAATTTTTGAATAGATTTTAGTACTTTTCAAAACGTTATAAAGCACTGGGATCTCAATCTTTCGTCTCATTGTTGGGAATTCACATCCCTCAATTACACCATCATCACATTTGCTGATTCTGGGTATTCAAACCCTTAGTTCATCACTAGACATGGTTATCACTTATCAGGTAACTATTACCTTCAGGTCATCTGACCAAGGTATTCAGGATATTTGTTACACAATCATCTCAATTTCATATCAACCATATCAATTTCATATCAACAACATGCAATACAAAAATAACATCTCTATTCCCTCATTAGGGTTAGAGTTTCCCAGCTTTATCAATTAGGTTTCACATATCATCATCCCATATCGAAATTTCACATAACATTATCCCATATTAGGGTTTTTACACAACAACACCCTATATTAAGGTTTCACATAACATTTCCATATTAGGGTTTCACATAACATCATTCCATATAAGGGTTTCACATAACATTATCCCATATTAGGATTTCATATGACATCACCATATATTAAAGTTTCACATAACATCATTATTAGGGTTGTGGAAATTAAGGTTTCACATAACATTTCCATATTAGGGTTTCACATAACATCATTCCATATAAGGGTTTCACATAACATTATCCCATATTAGGGTTTCATACGACATCACCATATATTAAAGTTTCACATAACATCATTATTAGGGTTGTGGAAGCACTTTAGAGCTCCTCGGTCGACGAATTTGTCGACTGAGATATAGTCAGATTTCACGTGTATAAGCACCTATAGGGTCGGGTTTTCCTTTATAACCGACTCTAAAACGCTCCCCGGTCGACAATTATTGTCGACCGACATGAATTTTCGATCCAGGTTTCCACGCATCTTCGGTCGACAAATTTGTCGAACGACACACATTCGGTCGACGAATTTGTCGACCGAATGAAGCCAGATTTCTTTCTTAGAAGCACCTCTAGGGTCAGTTTTTCTAATAACCGACCCTATAGGGGGTCGACCGACAATATCCAGTTTACTTTTTCACACATGTATAAGCACCTCTAGGGTCGGTTATACGAAAAAACTAACCCTATAGGTGCTTGTACGAAGGAAATCTTGCTCCTTCTCGGTTGACAAATCGTCGACCAAAACGAGCCAGATTTCTTCGTATTAGCACTTGTAGCATCGGGTTTACCTAATAACCGACCCTATAGGTCTTTTCGGTCGACAAATTCGTCGACCGAGTTTGCATTTGATTGTTATTAAACAACCCGACACAGGCACCATTTATCTGTAGAGTCGGTTTTTGGTTGTTAACCGACGCTACAGTTTTTCGCTCCGTGCAAAAAGCCGAAATTTTAGTCTTTCTTCCTCCCGTGAAACCCTTTTCTCTTTTTAATCTCTCTCCCGCGATGCCGTGAAACCCCTTTTCACTTTGTCATTCCGCCGTTTCCGCAAACGCTTCTCCGTGAAGCCGTTGCCGCCTCTCCACGCCGTGAAGAGGATCGTGAAGCTCGTCGTCGCCGCGAAGAGGATTGTGAAGCTCGTTGTCGCCGCCTTCACTCTTCCTCCACGAAGCCCGTCGTTGTCGTGAAGCTTTTTGTTGCGGTGAAGCTCTTCGTTTCCGTGAAGCTCACCGTTGCCGCCTTCCACTCTTCCACGAAGGTCGCCGCCTCTCCGTGAAGTTCTTCTCTTCCTCCATGAAGCTCGCTGCCATTTCCAAGTAAGTTCGAGCTTCCTTCATTCCTTGTTCCCCTTCATTCCCGCCATCCTCCATTGCTGCTCCCAGGTCCATCTCGGTCGACAATTAGTCGACCGAGAGCCCACCTGCGCACAGCGTCCAGGTCCACTCTCGGTCGACTAATTGTCGACCGAGATGGACCTGGAACTTATTTATGTTGGAGCTATAAATGTTTTAATCATATTTGCTGTAATGTTCACAAATAGTTCTGAATATTATAATGATTTCAATCTTTGGACTGTTGGAAACGGCCTTACTTTGTTAATTTGTACAAGTATTTTCCATTTTATATGATTTGATAACCCAATAATAAAAACATGCATGTCTTTTTTCATATGTAATCATTATATAAATTTTAGAAATTAATACTAGATTAGACATGTGTACTCCTAGATTAACACTTTAGGGTTGATGCATGATGTTTAACTTACTATATAAATATGAAAATAATACATTTATATATTAACTTAGAAACTCGTTCAAAATTTACTCATTAGGAGTAAACTTTGGATAGTCCCCGGTTTGGGACTATTTTTGGATATTTTAATCTCACTTAGGATGTACCTGTATAATGTATGTTTAGTTTTGTAGATTATTTCAGTAGGATTTCTCCATTTGTTCTCTGGGTACATATGTGAGTGGTTATTTGCCATTTACATCGGTGTACTTGGAGAACTTAGGGGAAATGCTGCTGAAATTTTCTTCAAAACTAAACATACATTATACAGTTACTAGTGTATATAAAATTAACTTTCTATCAATAAAAACTTATAGATTATTATAGTATCAATATTAGACTATTATTTTTATAATTAATTTTAATGTGATATAGAAAATGGATCGAAGTTGGATGTCTATCAAGAACCGTTGCAGTCCAGAGTTCGCCAAAGGTCTTGATGAATTTATCAGATTTGCTGAGGAACATAGGAAACTACCTACAAATAGGCTATATTGTCCATGTAGAAATTGTTGTAACAATTTGAAAGTTGATACTGGTGAGGAAATTAAGAATCATGTCATATGCAATGGGATCATACAAGGTTATAATGAATGGTATTGGCATGGAGAGAAATTGAATTATGGAGCAGAAAATGCCGATACTAATTATTGTGGCATAGAAGATATAGATAATGATGATAATGTTAATGATGAACCGATTCAAGATGACCAGATTCAGGATGATATGATTGATGAGATGCTACGTAGTTGTCGCGACAATGTCATTGATCCACCTTCTTTATTTGCAAACATTGTCCATGATGCTGAAAAACCATTATATAAGGGTTGTACTAAGTTCACGAGGTTGAGTGTTGTGATGCGATTATACACTCTTAAATCTCAAAACCGGTGGAGCGATAAGAGTTTCACTTCACAATTGTCTTTGTTAAAGGAAATTCTTCCTGAAGGCAACGAGCTTCCAATTTCAACATATCAAGCAAAGAAAATAATGTGCCCAATGGGAATGTAGGCTAAGAAGATTCATGCATGTCCAAATGATTGTGTGTTATTTCAGAAGGACTATAGTAATTTGATAAATTGTCCAAAATGTGGTGCGTCAAGGTATAAGACTACAAATTCAGCTAAGGCTAAAAATGGCTCTCCTGCCAAGGTGATGTGGTATCTACCAATAATACCACGATTTCAACGCTTATTTGCTAATACAGAAGATGCGCAAAATTTGTCTTGGCATGGGGAGTTAAAGGGCAATGATGATGGCATCCTACGACATGCATCTGATTCACCATAATGGAAGAAAATTGATTTATTATACTCTCAATTTGGTAAAGAACCAAGAAACCTAAGACTTGGACTCTGTACAGATGGAATGAATCCCTATGGTACATTAAGCAGCCAACATAGCACGTGGACTGTTATGATTGTTATATACAATCTTCCTCCTTGGTTGTGTATGAAAAATAAGTATGTGATGTTGTCAACATTGAAATTAGGGCCCAAGCAACCAGGAAATGATATTGATGTTTACCTTCAACCTCTAATTGATGACCTAATGAAACTATGGGAAGAAGGTATTATGACATATGATGATTCACGTAAAGAGATCTTCAGTTTGCGTGATGTTATTTTGCATGATTAATGACTTTCCAGGTTATGGAAATTTGTCTGGATATACCATAAAAGGATACAAAGCATGTCCTGTTTGTGAGGAAAATATTGATTCAATCAGACTGAAACATGGTGGTAAAATCATATATCTTGGTCATCGGAGATTTCTCCCACCAGTGCATCCTTATCGAAGGCAACGCAAAACCTTTAATGGGTCAACTGAGGAACGAAGTGCTCCTAAACCTATACCAGGACATGTTGTATATGATAGGGTGAAACATATTATTAATGAATTTGGAAAGAGTTCAAGAAGTCATACACTCGCATGTGACAAATCTCTATACAAGAAGAGGTCAATATTCTGGGATCTTCCTTATTGGAGATCTTTGGCAATTAGACACTGCATTGACGTCATGCATGTTGAAAAAAATATTTGTGATAGCATCATCGGTACGCTATTGAACATACCAGGAAAGACTAAAGATGGCATCAAATCTAGAAAAGATTTAGAATTAATGGGTATTAGAAAAGAATCATCAGTGGAGATCAGGGGTCGCCGCACATATTTGCCACTGGCTTGTTACACTTTGTCAAAGAAAGAGAAAAAGACTTTCTGTGAGTTCTTGTATAATATTAAGGTTCCACAAGGATACTCTTCTAATATTCGTAGATTGGTATCAATGAAGGATCTGAAACTGATAGGTCTCAAATCTCACGATTGTCACACCTTAATGCAACAAATTTTACCTGTGGCTATTCGATCTATATTTCCGAAGAATGTAAGGTTTGCAATCACAAGACTCTGTTTCTTCTTCAATGAAATATGCAACAAAGTGATACATCCTGATACTCTCGATAAATTATAGAAAGATGTAATTGTTACCATGTGTCATCTTGAAATGTACTTTCCTCCTTCATTTTTTGATATCATGGTTCAACTTGTAGTACATATTACAAGGGAGGTGAAGATGTTGGGTCCAATTTTCTTACACTGGATGTATCTATTTGAACACTACATGAGTGTTTTTAAAGGTGATGTTTGGAATCGTTATCGTCCTGAAGGGAGTATTGTTGAGGGTTATGTGGCTAGGGAGGTGATGGACTTTTATAATGATTTTTTGAATTGCAATGAAACTTGTAGCGATCAAAAAAATTCCCATCACACTGGATCTTATTGTGGCAAAGGAACTCTGGGAGGACGAGTGAAAGGAATCAGTCGTGAGTTGTGGGAACAAGCACATTTGTATATTTTACACAACATCGATGAAGTTAGTAGCTACATCACAGAACACAATGATCTTATCAAGAGAAATCATCCGCGATCCAATTTAATGTGGCTTGCAAGAGATCATAATCGAACATTTATTAGGTGGTTTGAAGAGAAAGTATTTAATCAACTATCTGAATCACCAAATAATGTTGCTGAGAACATAAAATGGCTCGCCTTTAAGCCAAAAATGGATGTCATGTCATTTGAAGGTTATGACATTAACGGATTTTCATACTACACAAAGCGTCAAGATGAAAGTAGTGTAGTTCAAAATAGTGGGGTCACTGTTAAAGCTTGTTCATTGTATTTTGCTAGTGCCAAAGATAAAAGACCACGCGAAGTTGAGATGTCATATTACGGCGTCATTGAGGACATATGGGAAATGGACTATACAAATTTTCGAGTTTCTATATTTAGGTGTAATTGGGTTGACAACAATAAAGGAGTTTCAGTGGATGAGTTGGGTTTCAAATTGATGAATTTTGAAAAGATTGGTTTCAAAGATGAGCCATTCATCATGGCAAACCAAGAAAAACAAGTATTCTATATTGAGGACCCTACAAAAAAAAATTGGTCTGTCGTTCTTAATGGAAAAAGACAGTTTACTGTAGATCCTATAAATGAAGAAGAATACTACGAAAAGTATGATGATTCTAGTCCATTCTCAGTTGGTTTGCCAAGTGTAAATGTTGAAGATAACACTGATGAATATTATAAACGTCAAGACCATGCTGAAGGAATTTTCCTTGACTAACAACTCAACCAATACTAAAGGCATGTATTCTTTGAATTATTTATTTTATTATCATGTATACCTTATCACTTGTGCTTTTATTATCACTTTGTTTTATCATGTATACTTGCAGGTTCTAAAATGGCGAGTGAAGATGAACATTTTGAGCATGAGCACCATGAAGATGAACATTCTGAGCATGAGCACCATGAGGATGGTAGTGGTGATGCTAAGAACAGTAGAGGTCCTACAATGATGCGTAGGCTGCAGGAGCTCAGGGCTAAAGGGGATAAATTGCCAGTCCAATTTGATATGACAGGAGCACCTGTTGGGGAACATGCTAGTGCTTTCAAGCATTACGTAGGGGCGACCGCGCGCACTAAGGTGCCAATAGATATAGAAAATTGGCATGATGTTCCTAATGCCAAAAAATACCTCATATGGAAAGATATATCTGTGAGTGGAAGTGATCTGTTTTTTATCTATTGATTCTAATTTAGTTTGCTTGGAATTAATTCCTTTTCAAAACAACATTATTAATTTCTTCTTTTGTATGTATAGGGTGTTTTTCATCTAAATGAAAAAGATCACAAGAAAAGAGTGCTACAACGTTGTGGTGTACGATGGAGGGGTTTTAAGACATATCTTGTAAGGGAATTTATAAATAATCCTAAACAAAAGAAGAAAGCTACAGATGTATATATTTTTATTGATCCTGAGGTGTGGGAAAGATTTGTTGCAGCTAGGAGATCGGAAGAGTTTTAGGTAATAAATATTGTGATGTATTGTATGAATATTTAATTTTATACAATTAAGGAGGTGAATCTTTTTATACATGTTTTCCAAGTCTAAATTGCAATACCTCATTTTAAATGATCAGGCTATTCACCAGGCTCAAAAGGAAAGACAGGCTAAAAATGTGCATGACCATCGCTTGGGGCCCGGTGGTTATGCCTTCCGCCGCCAACTACAAGAGAAGCAATCATCTTCTGGAGAAGAATCTAGTACAACTCAAGTTGAGCAACCACCCCGACACATGACATGGATTGATGCTAGAAAGAATCGAGCCGGTGAAATTGTCAACCCTGCAACTAAGGAGGTGGCACAAAAGATGGTAGGTTTATCCCAACTAAGTAAAGAGTAACTTCCACAAACTTAGATTTATTTATATCTAATTGATATTGTGATTTAATATTTTTATTAAATATGAATAGATTGATCTCCACGAGCAAAGGAAGGAAGGAAAGTTCATCCCAACTGGCTACATGGATGAACTAGCAGCTGCTCTTGGTACGAAGGAGCATCCTGGCAGTGTTAGGGGATTAGGAGCTGGAATATGATTCAAGTCTTATTTTGGCCCTTCACAATCTAAAAGAGGTCGTGTAGGAGGTTTTACACAAGAGGATCTTGAAGCATTAGTAGCACAGAAAGTAAAAGAAATAATGTCTTCATTTCAGCCTACTCAACCTTCTCAACCTATTCATACTGCACGTCTCTCAAGTGATGAGGTACAAGCCTATGCTATAGTTTTAGAAGGTCATGGGAGCACTCCCGATGAACCACCACAACAATCTGCAGTAAGTTTTTGTTCTATATATGTTGTGCTATTAGTATGATAAATATATGATAATATATATAGTTGTAACATGTATCTGTTCTACTATTTCTTATATAACTTATATTATTTCAATCTAGGTTGGTATGAACTGTAAACTTGTAGTGGAGGTTCCAGAATATAATGTTGTGGCAGCGGGCAAAGTGTACAACCTTGGTGGTACATTGCATTGCCAACAAATTACTGATGACATCTGTCGTGTGTCCAGCCATCTTGTGTATGACGGAATGGGGGACAAACCACTACCCATACCTAATCCTGAATATAGTACAGTTGAAGAAGCTGAGGGTGCTATGGTGGGTTGGCCTAGACACTTGGTTATCAATGACAAGGTATACCTTATTTCTACCATATTTTTCGTATTTGAATGCATATATGAACTCATGTAATATAAGTATGTAATTTAATTAACAGGTTTGTAAACCAAAAAGTAAAACTTCTGCTAGTCATCCTCCTATGCCCAAGCCATCTTTCATTCCCGAAACTACATTTGACGAATTGGGAAGCAAATCTAAATGTTTGTGTCGATACTTAGCCAACCAAAGATCGGGATCACATATGATGGTCAAGTTAACAGAAGATGCAGTTGGGAGGGACTTTGAGAATTTAATTTTTCTTGATGATATTATAGAGTTGTTCCGGTATGATTGGATGAACACTTCCATAATAGAAGTATGGATAAGGTAAGGATCTATCAATATATATATAGAAAATTCCAATACACATTTTTAGCTTATTTCTACATATGAAAATAATTACAAATGTTTAACAGCCATTTATATACTGAGGTCACCAACTTTGATATAAAGAATATTGCATTCTTAGTTCTTTCGGTCACTAGTCAGGTGGAGACAAATATTGAGGATGTGAATGAGTACTTCTCTGATGCATTCAAATATTTTGCTAGTGAGGGGAAGGAAATTATCCTAATTGCTTTTAACGTCCAGTAAGTATTATTATTCAATATAATTTTAATAATGAATGAAACTATTTATTTTAATGTTTGTTTTATTCTTACTCAGAGCTAGACACTGGGAATTACTGGTGATTGTCCCAAAATTGATGACTCTTTATTATCTTGACCCAATGGGTAAAACAACAAGGAGTCACAAACTAAAATTGTCAGCTATGGAGTAAGCATAAATTTAATCAATTGCTTCAACATGATATTTCTATTTAGAATTTCTATTTTACCAACTATCATTTAATTTATAGGGGTATAAAGGCTTTTCGTGAAGCTGGAGGACAAATACCCACAAAATTAAAGACATTGACTTTGAAAAATGTCAAGGTAGCTACTTTGACAACTGCTTACTCTTTATGTATTAATTTTCAACTGTAATATGTCAACTCTTATCTCAATTGTTGTTTATAGTAGTTTACTAACATTAAGTATAATTTGTTATTTGTAGTGTCCTATGCAAAATAATGACTGGGCTTGTGGCTACTATGTAATGAAATATATGCAAACTATTGTCAAACAAGCATCACATGACATTCGAACTATAAGTCAGGTAATAAAGAATAACATCATAAATTTACAAGTGATTGTAGTCATTTTTATAAAATATCAACTGTAATATGTCAACTCTTATCTCAATTGTTGTTTATAGTAGTTTACTAACATTAAGTATAATTTGTTATTTGTAGTGTCCTATGCAAAATAATGACTGGGCTTGTGGCTACTATGTAATGAAATATATGCAAACTATTGTCAAACAAGCATCACATGACATTCGAACTATAAGTCAGGTAATAAAGAATAACATCATAAATTTACAAGTGATTGTAGTCATTTTTATAAAATATTAACATGTGCATTTTCTGTTACAGATCTTTACAACTTAGCCTTACACACATGTGGACTTGAATGAATTCTGAGAAGAGTGGTCAAAGTGTTTTATAAGTGAAGTCAAAATAGCATTGGATTAAATATGTCGGCTCCATTTATGTATGTGGTTTGAGTACGTACTCTTTCATATTTTTACTTTTGTAATATATGTCATCTCAGACTTGCACTCTATCATTTTGTAAATTATGATATTTATTATCATTTTTGTTATGAATGTGTGGTTTTGAATGGTGACGGTTGAGCATCAATGCTCCCCTCTCCCAGAATATATGAATCTTCTTGTTCTTCTGTTCTATATCAATTTCTGCAGATTTTTTTTTAAAAAAATCATAACTTTTAGCGTCGGTTTTTTAAATAACCGACCCTAAAGATTGAATTCAGTGTACACTCTTCGGTCGAAATTTTTTTTGACCTAAATATAACTTCTAGCGTCGGTTTTTGAAAAAAACCGAGTCTAAATGTCCTCTATAAGGTCGGATTTTTGAAATAACCGACCCGAAAGATTGAATAAAACATTTCAGTGTAAGACTCAGTCGACAAACTTCTCGACCGAATTACTATCGATCGAGAGGTTTGTCGACCGAGTCTTACACTGAAATGTTTTATTCAATCTTTAGTGTCAGTTATTTCAAAAATCCGACCTTATAGTGAGTTCTCGGTCGAGACCGAAATATTTTCGGTCGACAATTTTCTCGACCGAGTGTTATCACTGAATGTTATTCAATCTTTAGGGTCGGTTATTTCATAAAAACCGACCCTGTAAACATTCTCGGTCGACAATTTTCTCGACCGAGAATGTTTACAAGGTCGGTTTTTATGAAATAATCGACCTTACAGGCTCCTTTTTTCTCCCCTAGGTCAGAATTTTTACAACCTTTTGCGTCGGTGTTTACTCTGTAAGGTCGGTTTTATGTTGTTAAATAATCCGACGCTATAGACCAAATTCTGTAGCGACGGCCACCTAGGCATTGGTTAAAAAGTGACACTGCAGGCTTTAAAAAACCGACGCTACAGACCATTCTTGTACTAGTGCATTGTACCGTTGGTGTCAGTGTGACATCAAGAAATTGACGATAGAGGATTCGTACCACTTCCCTATGAAAATATTGTTCCCCACCAATTGGTCTCTAGTTTTGTTTTTCTTAGAATAAACAAAAGACTAATTCCTTGCTAAGGTCAACTTTTTTTGTTTGGAGAAGGGTCTGTGTCATCATTTTTTAGTTCAGAACTGATGACTAAGTACTTAATCGTCAATTTTCACAATATAAATTGATGACTAAGTTCCATTACTAAGGTTTATTTTTTTTGTTTGGACAAGGAGTTAGTAAGTGGTTCTTGTTAGAGAAACTGACAACTATGTTAGTCTTAGTCATCATTTTCTCCTACAACCGATGACTATGTCCAACTTAACAACACCTACAAGATTTTCATTTCCCACTTCATTGTTTCATCTTGAGATTTTAGTGAGCTTTGGTGATTTTGCCCCTTGTTCCCGCCACTGCTACTCATGCTACTATGGTTGTTGTTGATCTCATCCCCGCTGCTTGCTTCCACTATTACTGACGTTGCCGCCACTCATGCTTCCACCGCTGGCGCTGGTGCTGGTGCTGGTACTTCTTTTGATTCCTACCACTACTTGTTGATGTCGTTGCTGCTTCTATTGTTGCTGATTTTGTTTCTCACATTGTCACTGCCACTGTTGTTGCTTCTTGTACCTATGCAAACCATTGTCTCCAGCTGATCAAGGTATGTTTTTAGCTACATTTTTTATTTTGATTAAATGTCACTAGGGTTTTGAAAATAGGTATTTGTCTAATTTGAATAAATATTATTGGGTTTTAATTTGATGAAATGTAATTAGGTTCTAATTTGATGAAATAATTAATTTCTATTATAATTGAAAGACATGTATTAAGTGCTTGTATATTTGGATGCATTTTTTAATTTGAATGTCGTATGGATACATAATCACGCCTGAGAATTAATTACGCTGAATTGATATGAATGAACTAACTTAACTTGGTTTAGACTAAAATTATTTTGTATTTACCTTAATTCTGAATCATAAACCTTAATTTAGACATATATCTTCTTTAGCTAGGTTTGTAAATACATTGAATTGACACAAATCATAAACCTAAATTATTGAAATATATCTACTCGCCTAGAAACCCATTTGAGATTTACTCATTAGGAGTAAATCGTGGATGGTCCCCAATTTGAGACTGTTCCTAAACACTTAATCTCACTTTGGATGTAAGTTTATAATTTGTAATCAATTTTTAAGATGTTTCATCAACACTTCCTCGCTTGTTCTCTAAGAACATATGTAGGTGGATATTTTCCCATCTAAATTGGTATACTTGGAGAACTGTAAGGAAATGCTGCTGAAATTTTTTTGAAAACTAAATACACATTATACACTTACTATTGAGATTATGCATTCAAGAATGGGATAGGTGGTACAAACATTTAATATTGAACCCTAAACTATAATTTGTAAATCGTAAACCCTAAATCCTATCGATAACACCCAAATTCAGGCATTTATGCTAAGCATTTATTTATGGTTTTGTGTCATTATAGCCTTAATATGCCCAAAATAACCCTAGATATGTATATTTTAGTAATTTATATCTTTTCATAGATAAAGTTCCTCAACTAGCCAATTTTGGGAGTTGTAGGCACTGAACCTGACAAGACATCTATTCTCCATGATTTGTCCCCAACACATAGTTTTTGCAGCAGCTAGACTTCCATATGTCATGACCGCAGTGGACTAAGCATTGTACTATGTGCACCAGCTTAGAAGACGGTGGCCAAAGAAATTTTTGATATCTTGGACCCAATTTTTGATGACCAGTCCTTTATCAGAATGCATCCTCATCAATCAGAAGGTTCATTGACGTGGGCCCCTCGACCACCAGCATTAGACCCCCCCGGTGGGGTGGGTTTGATCCATGATGCCATGACCACGACCAAAAAGGATTCCGCGATCGCGTCTAAGAATACAATGGCATGACCACGACCAAGATGTTGTGTCGACCGACACTTGGCACGACTGGGCCCAGATCGGCATGGTCGGGACGAGGTCCAGGTCGTGATCAAGGTACACCAGTGCGACCGCAACTGCGACACAACCACCTGGACCACGACCCGACCGTGACTGCGACACATCAACCTCGATCGCAACATGACCACCTTGACTGTTGGGTATTTCTCAATTGATGCATCTACCTCGACTGTGGGCTCTGCCTCAATCATGACCCCAGAACGATCGTGATCGACCTCGCACGGTCGAGCCTAGACCAGGGCCTCGACCGAGGCAGGTGCCACGACCATCTTCTGCCTTTGCCTATAAATATTCACTCCTCGTGACCTGGAGAGGGGTTCCGAGATTTTCGGGTTCTGAACATTTGGAGGTTCCATGTTTTGGTTCCATACATCCTCAGTTCCCAGAGCCCCTTGGGAGTGTTCTGAGGTCCAAAAAGGATGAGGTGCTCATACTACATCCATCCCTCCAATATGCTTCCATCTACCACCATTTTCCACCAACATTCACCCATATCCTACCATTCATGCCATCTTTTACCTTCATACACCCACCAAGTTGCTATTTGGGATAGAATCAAAGAGAAAGGAGGCCAAGGAGTCTAAAAGACCAAGGAGGATGACCCAAAGATGAGATTTGGCCTATACGGAGGCTAAGGAGCAAGATCCACCTCTCCTTTGTGGGCTAAATCTCTTTTTCTTCTCCTTTCTTCTACTATTCTCCTTTGTTTCCATACAAATGATGTGTTCCCATCTTTGTTCGGCGCCAACTATGTTTTTCCATGGCTACTTGAGCTCCTTCTTGGCTATGTAGCCAATTTTGGGCATGTTTATGTACTTTTACCTTAAGTAAGTAGTTTTATTTCAGATCTAGTATGTTCTTTGTTCTATCTTCTCTTTACAGTTATGATTACTCATTTGGTTGATCTCTTTCCTGTTTGAACTTCTATTTTTTTCTGTATCGAGAGATTCATTATGGAAATAGGTAAGAGAAGTTAGTTTGGATCGGAACTTGAGAGGAGGATGATTTAAGGTGATCTGTGTAGAACCATAAATTTGGGCATGGCCGGGCCCAGCCCTGCATGGTCGGGCCCACTACTTGGTTACTGCCCTGATCACACTGATTCCTACCATCTCAGAATATTCTAGACCTAAGAGGGTATCTAGAATATTATAGGGGGTTGATTTGTCATCCTCGAGAGGGGTTTCATATCATTGATGGGTTTTAGTCACGCTGCACAAAAGCGAGTGGGATGACCCCACAGGAATAGATACCACAATATGTACTATGCTTGGTTGTAGGTTGCTTATTGGGGTGTTTGAGGGTTGTCTACGCCCGAGAATGGGTTCATAGACTACCCAACTTGTGGTTACATAGCTAGGAACACCTTCTCTCTGAGTATTAGAATCTGACAGACTCTATTTTGTTTTCTTTTCTTTGTTTTGTTTTACTTTGTGACAATCTTCTAGAATAGTTTTAGCTCCATACTTTTATCAACGTTCGGATTGGCTTATCTAAAATGATCTCCACCAAATCGACAGCCAAATCGTTACTTATTATGTGGAATAATCATAAGCAGCGGATTAACAAAAACCACGAAAACTTAAAACCATTTTACAAAGAGATCCATTTCTAGGAAAACTCTTTAAGGAAGAACGAAAACCTTATATACATCATTGTTCACATTGTACATACACTATACCATCTCTTCTCGAGGATAACATATAATAGTTGCTTTGTCAAAACATATACTAAAGCAATATAAAATCTCGAGGCATACTAGTCAACCTCATATTGTTCATACGACAAACACGTACTAAATCCAAGGACCTGAGAGTACAGAGACGACACATAGGACTTCTTTCTACAAGACACGAAAGATAGTATACTCAACCTGAGCTATTACTAATGTCCCTGCTGTTGTTGATGTACCTCTATAGTATGGTCTCTACCTCTTTGTACGCATCCACCTACAAATGTTGGTGACCAACGGGGTGAGACCCATGTCCCAACAAGAGATATAACTCTCCACCAACCATATTATTATCATAGTTAAATAGTATAAAACTGGGCATAGGATTCTTTTACATTAATAACAAGATTTAATCATTGTTTAAGCAGAGTAGAGAAATATCATCTTTTGAAGCATTGTAGCTATATATGATAAAATAGTAAATCATCTATTCATTTTATAAGGAATATGAAAAACATGTATAACATCTATCCATTTAAGATGTATAAAAGAAATGTAACATCAACCAATGATTTTCATATTCAATCCTTAAGCAAATACGCTACACGGCTGATTATATTTTATGATCACACTTATGCCCTGAGGAGATGAGGTATACCGCTCACACTCCAACTAACCACTGCAAAGTCAAAATCGGTACCATACAAGGTCAATGGAAGAGCCAGCTACCATGACATCACTTGACTCAACAGTGTGAGAGAACAAGCATGACATCTCGTGTCAACTGCTAAATAGCTTTCTAGGGTATACTGGCAACTTCACTATAGAGCTACAGCCACATCATACACTCTCTTTAGGATTGAGAGATTTTAGTTATCTACACATCAATCCCGACATTAATAATGAAGGATTGAGAGATTTCAGTTATCTACACATCTATCCCATCATTTATAATGAAGGACTGAGAGATCTCAATTATCTACACATCAATCCCTCATTAGGGCATAAGGGTATTCATGCCTCATTGTGCCCACATATTAAAAAATATGCCCTCTAGGAGATCCCATGGGAAATCCTACTTCAACATTCAACCACTACTGACACTGATGGATCTGTGGTCAGGGCGCAACATGACGAGATTCCACTTGATTAATTAAGTGCATTACAATATCTTTTAGCATCAACCAAGTTTCGAACATAAATTATTATAACAGATGCTACACAGAAAAGTGTAATACATCTATCAAGTAATTTTAAAACCTTTAGAACACATATAACATTCAGGATCTCAATCCCTTATCTCATTACTAGGAATTCTCATCCCTAAACATTAACTTTATCATGATTACTAGATCTGGGTATTCAAACCCTTAGTTCATCACTGAACATTGTTACCACTTATCATGTAACTATTACCTCTAGGCATTCAGACCAAGGTATACATGATACTTGTTGTACAAGCATCTCACATGGCTCACAAGGCCCATTAAACTTCTTGTCACCTCTTACTAGGCAACAAATAATCACATGGATCACAAGTCCGATTAAACATCTTGTCACCTCTCACTAGGAAACAAATATTCACATGGCTCACAAGGCCCATTTAAATCTTTATCATATAAAAAAATCATAGATCATACCTGGCTATGCTCATCATCTCATGATACCTTCATGGTTAGTATTTCATGATAAGAGCCATATCAGATACATATCAACACCATGCAAAACAAGGGTAATACCATTATCCCAATATTAGAGTTAGGGTTTCCCTTTCTTATTGATTAGTATTTCACATACATATCATCACCCTTCATTAGGATGAGGGTTTTCCATTACTAACTATTTAGGGTTTCAAGATCATATTATCAATGATCAAACCCTAATTCATTTGCTCTACACATCTAGGAGCAAACATTTATATTATAAGTATTCAATCATACTTATTTATTCTCATCATTTATCATTAAATGATTATCAACACAAAGTATGTGTTTCTCTCTCATTCTTAATAGGATATTGATTACATCATACTTTATTAACTTGGCAGAACCCTTTCTCAAGGAATGTTAGCCTACACTTATCAAAGTGCATTAATCTCATTACATCTCAATGTAACAATTGACATGACACACTTCATGTGTTACTCATCCAAGTATATTGGATTTAAGGTGCATCAAGGTGTATCAACCTTGAGGTGCTGGATGTGATATTTATCATACCTTGGTGTATCACTTCCCTCATCACTTTTAACTTACTTAAGTTCATCAACTTATCTTGTATTAGGGTATTTCCCATCCTAATACTTTATGCACTAATTCATCACATTTATCATGTGGTATATTAGCCATAAGTCACACACTTGAATTACCCAACTATCATCAAGTGATATGGACTCATGTCGGGTTAAGGCATTGTTGATATAGGGTCGACCATTATCAACCACTATAGGTGTTTCACCTATCAAGGTATTAGCCACACCAATACTTGGTGTTGCACTCATCACTCCTAAGAGTGTTTAACCCTCACCTTTACACGGTGTATTAGGTTGAATCATGTATGTCAAATTGAACATATGTATTGGGTTAGGTGTATATCGAGTTAGACATCATCATATCCCTCATACCCTTACCCTTCAAGGTATTAGCCTTACCAATCATATTGTGTATTACCTTCATCATACATGGGTGTAATATCCTCACCTCACTTGAAGATATTGGCCACAACATACTTTAGTGTATTGGCCATTACAAGTTATAGGGTATTAACCACCTTACCACTTTTTTCATATAGTGTATTGGGTTACCCTCCATATTGTTTTATAGATGTGTGCTCAACACCGTATCATCTAAGAGGTGTATGCTTAACCCAATATCGGTTTAGAGG
Organism: Alisma plantago-aquatica; assembly: GCA_963693085.1. Classification (NCBI taxonomy): domain Eukaryota; kingdom Viridiplantae; phylum Streptophyta; class Magnoliopsida; order Alismatales; family Alismataceae; genus Alisma; species Alisma plantago-aquatica. The sequence continues at coordinate 1,002,067,269 of OY856412.1, forward strand.
TGTATGCTTGCTACTCATATCACTTTAGAGGTATATGTGTGCTTACCATATTGGGAAAAGAGGTGTGTGTGTGCTTCACACCATATCGGGCAAAGAAGTGTATGTTTTCTTACCATATCACTTTATAGGTGTATGTGTGATTCCCACCATATCGGGCAGAGAGGTGTGTGTGTGCTTCACACCATATCGGGTAGAGAGGTGTGTGTGTGCTTCACACCATATCGGGAAAAGAGGTGTATGGGTGATTACCATATCACTTTATAGGTGTATTTTTTCTTACCATATCACTTTAGAGGTGTATGTGTGCTTCACACCATATCAGGTAGAGAGGTGTGTGTGTGCTTCACACCATATGGGGCAGAGAGGTGTGTGTGTGCTTCACACCATATCGAGCAAAGAGGTGTATGGGTTCTTACCTTAGGGTTAATATTTGAGCTCCTTCTTGCTCCTTAGCACCTTTGCACGATACCTCACTACTTATGCACGATATGCCCTCACTTATGGCTGATATCCCTTTCACTTGTGGCCAATATCACTTCACTTGACCAATATCAACATGCTATGGCCAATATCAACATGTTATGGCCGATACCACTTGCTAAGGCCGATACCCAAGCCCTATGCCCGATACCACATCCCCTATGCACGATACCAAGTCTTGATGCATGATATATAAGATCAAGGAGGTGGTAGTATTCGAAAAATTTCACTAAGAGGTGAAAGGAAGGGTATATATACTTGAGGTTCATGAAAAAGTGTGTATGTGAGGTGTCATCAATTTAAGCTACTAGGTGCCACATGTACATGCATGGTTGACATGCTTACATGCATGCAATAACATTTATCTTGACATGCAAAACACTTGAGGATAATCTAGAGTTGAACTTTCGTCCATTACATATCTCTTTGGATAAGATATATCAATTAAATCACCATTTTATTCACAACCTGATACAACTTTTCTAAGGAAGTTGTAAACTGATACCCTTCACCTCCTTGAGGTTCTATGCACGCCATGGCCTTCTCCAAGAGTCCAAAAACTGATATGAGACTCCTCCTATGGCTCCTTGGTCAATAGGCACTCATATATAAGCTTTTCAACTTGATACAACTCAAGTTTAGGGTTTCACATTCAACCCCTTTCTTGGTCTTTTCATCACCAACAGTACCATCACTCAAACATGATTAAAACATGGTGCCTACTTCTTTCTCTCTCCTATAAATAATACTCCGAGGGATTAGGGACACTCTAGAGGTGGTAATTTGCATATCAACCCTACATTTTGGGTAAATTACAATTTGTACCAAAATTGGTGCACAAGGTACTAGCATTATTCAAACAAGTTCAAGGTTGTAATTTAGGCTTTCTACAAGCCAACACTTAGCATCATTCTCTCTTATGATGCTAAAACACTTAACGCATGCTCAACATGTGACATTTTGCAATATAGCCCCTCATCTTGGGTAAATTGCACTTTGGTCCAAAGCAAAGGAACATTGCTCAAACAACATTCAATCAGGACCAAACTTGGAACATAAGTGTGTCACATGATAACAAAACACCTTTGAGTATTATATTAAAGTTCTAAGGAACTTACTTAGACAAAACTAATAAGGTTAACTCATAACCCAGGTCAAGGTCATTACAAGTTATAAACCCCTAATAAGGATTTTGCCCCCGAAATCCCAGGTAAAGGGAGATAGATATTATTCATTCATCATATCATCAAGTATCCACATAACATATTAATGTCATGGAGATGCCATAGAACATTGATCAATACAAAGTTCTTCCACACAGAGTTATCATAGAATCTATCACATAGGACACATACTCCATTGTCTTTTTCATTATTGATTGTAGAGTCAACTCTGTGTCACATAATAGTTTACTTAGTCAGAGAAACATTATACATACCTTATTTAACTCAGGTGTCAAACCTCACTGATTTTTCACCTTTCTCATCTTACAACTTTATGTGACAAGATTCTAGATTTTGGGGATTCTTCTATACTCCTCATTCAGTTTAGATTTTCACTTCCAAGGAAAGACCAGAGTTACATTCTGTCACCCTCTTGGGACTACAAGTCTTATCATACATCTGTTGTGTCATCTAATCTGCTGACACAACACTAAATGTTTTTACCACTTGTACCAACTATCTCATTAGTTGTACATTCTCTTGTCATAAGGGGAGGTTACTTATCAATTAAGAACTTATCTTAGAGGTATTTCTAGATGTTATGTATAAGTTGCCTTAACAGATCTAAATAGGGGTATTCTAAGGAATTATGTTTAGCTTGATAAGCTTTTCCCACAATGATTCTACAATTGTTCCTTCAATTAGTACATCCTTATCAATGTTATGTTTATGCAGAGCATAAACCCCTAACATATGATGTCCATACAATTTTATGTAACTAGACTGATTTCACAGTTGGCCAATTTAGGTAACAAACCTAAATCATCTGATTAGGAGTTATTCTTTTACTTTCCCATACCACCTGATACTTCTTAGATACCATAATTCCTTACCTTGGTATATATCACATGTGTCAAAAACACATCACATCCTCATCATTTCCATTCCTCTTTTGTTATTACCAAGGCCACACATATAAAAGGACCTTTCCTTCATATTGGGACATTTCCTGTTACACATATCTTTATCTTGGAATCAAAGTCCAAGACAAACTGATACTTTTCTAAGTATCCATGAATTGAACACTTTTAACTCATGCACATCAAGTGTCATAAGACACACTTGATTTCCATGTCCCTAAAAGGAAAGAACACAAAGAAACATATTCCTCTTATCACCCCATCATTAGCTAGGGTTGTTTATCAAAGAGAAGAGATTATCATCTCCTCTAATTATTGCATGAACTTTCAACTATTCATGAGTCATTTACTCTTGTTTTATACTAGGTTCCTTGCCATCAGCATAGGAATTATAAGGATGATTACATGTCATCACTCCTTTCTTTATTATTGTCTAACATGTTCATGAACATTTTGTGATTTTATTACATTTTCTATTTCCACATCATGGGAAAAGATCTTTACTATTCACACAGGCTTTACCAGAGAGGGATCATCTCCCTTGTTCTCATTCTCTTATCATGAGGATTATATTTTTACTTCCTCATACACACAAATTGATCTGAGATCATCTCAGATTCCATTTTATTGCACTTAGGATGTGATAAAAATATCCATGCCATATTTCCAGTTTTTTTATGCTTACTAAATTGTCTCAAGATGACTACTTGATCAGAGTAATCAGAAAGATAACAATCTAATAGTTCCATACTTACCTTATCTTCAATAGTTGAATACCTGGCCATGGTATACAAGTGCTGAAATTAGGTAGGATGCACTTTGTTTACTATCATATTCCTTACTTTTCATATCATCAAAAACATAAGACTAAGCATCCCTGGATTTTCTCCAGGCATCACCTCTACACCTCATCCCCTTTCGTACAGATAAGAGCAATTATGAAGCATTTAAAAGAATATTGAACAAAATTTAAACTCTAGTTCTCATCATTTCTTCCCTGTGTTCCCATAGGGAAATCAATAGGGAAGTCAATAACAACAATCCTTCTTATGCTTATCAGATAAAATTAAGAGAAGGCATATCAAAATGGAAAAAGCTCTATCTGACTGTTACCGCTCGCGGTCATCTACCGCTTTAGGTTGACTCAACACATAGAGTCTAGTTGTTTCATGTTGCTGCTTTTGACTTTTTACTCTATTGGGTTGTAACTTTCGTAAGCCCTGTCGAGTCTACCTCGGTTGTTGGGTCATTCAATCCCTTCTTAAAAAAAAGAGTTTAATATGCTCAAAATGTCCATATCGATAACATGTCTTGTCATCGTACCATGGTCTTATCAGTCTTATTACCGATGTAGAAGCTAAGTCATGAGTTCTTAAAGGTGAAAAGTTAGGACTTTTGTCTTTACTTAGTGGCTACTGCCATGGTGCACTAGGCATTTATTGCACTGGTGGTACCAAAAACTTTGTCTTTTTAGAACAACTAGGCAAATGTCTCTAGAATTGTAGAGACATTTCCTTAATTCTCACCTTATTGCCCCTCCTTGGGCATTACCATCACAGATGTACTATCTGTCTATACTTATGATGGAGTCTATTTTCTTGCCATATGTTAATCCTTCCCACATTTTCCACTGTTCCAACATGACTATGTTATTCAGGAACCCTTTCAGAACCCAAAGTTTCTACATTGAGGACTTGTAATCTAGGTTGTAATGCTAGTATCCAGTCTACTATATGCATCATTGTGGTCCTAACCTACCCATCAAGAGCATAAAAATAGGATTCTCTATCCTGATTGGGTCAAGATGGAAATTCTCAGGCACTTGTTCTTCTCTTTCCTGATCCCTTACACCCTCTCTTGATGCAACAACATTTCTCTTAGCAACATGTTCCTTGTGTTCTCTAGTCATTTTCAAACTTCACCCTTTCTTCTGCATAAGAAAAAGTCACTATAGAGTATATTGGACGACACTAGAAAAAACTCAACACCTTAGTCCTATGTCTCTGTAGACTCAGTGAACCTTAATCTCTGATACCAAACTTAAAATGATCACCACCAAATCGACAACCAAATCATTACTAATTATGTGGAATAATCATAAGCAGTAGATTAACAAAAACCACTATCAATTAAAACCATTTTACAATGAGATCCATTTCTAGGAAAACTCTTTAAAGAAGAACCAAAACCTTATATACATCATTGTTCACATTGTACATACATTGTACCATATCCTCTAGAGGATAACATATAATAGTTGCTTTGTCAAAACATATACTAAAGCAACATAAAACCTCAAGGCATACTAGCCAAAACCTCAGATTGTTCGTAAGACAAACACGTACTAAATCCAAGGACTTGAGAGTACAAAGACGACACATAGGACTTATATCTACAAGACACGATATACAGTATACTCAACTAGAGCTATTACATTTGTCCATGCTACTGTTGATGTACCTCTACAGTATGGTCTCTACCTCTTCGTCTGCGTCCACATAAAAATGTTGGTGACCAATAGGGTGAGACCCATGTCCCAGCGAGAGATATAACTCTCCGCCAACAATATTATTATCACAGTTAAATAGTATAAAACTAGGAATAGGATTCTTTTACATTAATAACAAGATTTAATCACTGATTAAGCAGAGTAGAGCAATATCATCTTTTGAAGCATTGCAACTATATATGATAAAATAGTATACCATCTATTCATTTTATAAGGAATATGAAGAACATGTATAACATGTATCCATTTAAGATGTATAAAAGAAATGTAACATCAACCAATGATTTTCGTATTCAATCCTTAAGAAAATACGCTACACTGCTGATTACATTTTACAATCACACTTATTCCCTAAGGAGATGAGGTATACTGCTCATACTCCAACCGACCACTGTGAAGTCAAAATTGGTACCATACAAGGTCAATGGAAGAGCCGGCTGCCATGACCTCACTTGTCTCGGTCAGTGTGAGACCACAAGAAGGACATCTCGTGTCAACTGCTAAATACCTTTCCAGGGTATACTGGAAACTTTGCTATAGAGCTACAGCCGCAGCATGCACTCTCTTTAGGATTGACAAATTTTAGTTATCTACACATCAATTTCGGCATTTGTAATCAAGGATCGAGAGATTTCATTTATCTACACATCAATCCCAGCATTTATAATGAAGAACTGAGAGATCTCAATTATCTACACATCAATCCCTCATTAGGGCATAAGGATATTCATGCCCAATTGCCCCCACATATTCAAAAATATGTCCTCTAAGAGATCTCGTGGGAAAACCTATTTCACCATTTAGCAGCTAATGATACTGATGGATCTATGGTGAGGGCGCTAAATGATGAGATTCCACTTGATTAATTAAGTGCATTATAATATCTTTTAGCATCAACCAAGTTTCAAACATAAATTATTATAACAGATGCTACAAAGAAAAGTGTAATACATCTATCAAGTACTTTTAAAACATTTAGAACACATATAACATTTAGGATCTCTATCCCTTATCTCATTAGTGGGAATTCTCATCCCTTAACATTATCTTCATCATGGTTACTAGATCTAGGTATTCAAACCCTTAGTTCATCACTGAACATTTTTACCACTTATTAGGTAACTATTACCTCCAGGTCCTCAGACCAAGGTATACATGATACTTTTTGTACAATCATCTCACATGGCTCACAAGGCCCATTAAACTTCTTGTCACCTCTTACTAGGCAACAAATAATCACATGGCTCAAAAGGCCCATTAAGCATCCTGTCACCTCTCACTAGGCAACAAATATTCACATGGCTCACAAGGCCCATTTAAATCTTTATCATATAAAAAAAATCATAGCTCATACCTGGCTATGCTCATCATCTCATGATACCTGCATGGTTAGTATTTCATGATAACAACCATGTCAAATACATATCAACACCATGCAAAACAAGGGAAATACCATTATCCCAATATTAGGGTTAGGGTTCCCCTTTATTATCGATTAGGATTTCACATACATATCATCATCCTTCATTAGGATTAGGGTTTTCCATTATTAACCATTTAGGGTTTCAAGATCATATTATCAATGATCAAACCCTAATTCATTGCTCCACACATCTAGGAGCAAACATTGATATCATAAGTATTCAGTCATACTTATTTATTCTCATCATTTATTATTAAATGATTATCAACACAAAGTATGAGTTTCTCTCTTATCCTCACTAGGATATTGATTACATCATACTTTATTAATTTGGCTTAACCCTTTCTCAAGGCATGTTAGCCTACACTTATCAAAGCGCATTAAACTCATTACATCTCAATGTAACAATTGACATGACACACTTCATGTGTTACTCATCCATGTATATTGGATTTAAGGTGCATCAACGTGTATCAACCTTGAGGTGTTGGATGTGATATTTATCATGCCTTGATGTATCACTTCCCTCATCACTTTTATCTTACTTAAGTTCATCAACTTATCTTGTATTAGGGTATTTCCCATCCTAATACTTTATGCACTAACTCATCACATTTATCATGTGGTATATTGGCCATAAGTCACACACTTGAATTACCCAACTATCATCAAGTGATATGGACTCATGTCGGGTTAAGGCATTATTGATATAGGGTTTACCGTTATCAACCACTATAGGTGTTTCACCTATCAAGGTATTAGCCACACCATTACTTGGTGTTACACGCATCACTCCTAAGACTGTTTAACCCTCAACTTTACAAGGTGTATCAGGTTGAATCATGTATGTCAAATTGAACACATGTATTGGGTTAGGTGGATATCGAGCTAGACATCATCATATCCCTCATACCCTTACCCATCAAGGTATAAACCTTACCAATCATATGGTTTATTACCTTCACCATACATGGGTGTAACATCCTCACCTCACTTGAAGATATTGGTCACACCATACTTTAGTGTATTGGCCATTACATGTTCAAGGGAATTAACCACCTTACCAGTTTTGTCATCTAGTGTATTGGGTTACCTACCATATTGTTTTACAGATGTGTGCTCAACACCATATCATCCAAGAGGTGTATGCTTAACTCAATATCGGTTTAGAGGTGTATGCTTGCTACCCATATCACTTTAGACGTGTATGTGTGCTTACCATATCAGGCAAAGAGGGGTGTGTGTTCTTCACACCATATCAGGCAAAGAGGTGTATGTTTTCTTACCATATCACATTAGAGGTGTATATGTGCTTCACACCATATCGGGCAGAGAGGTGTGTGCGCTCTTCACACCATATCGGGCAGAAAGGGGTGTGTGTGATTCACACCATATCAAGCTAAGAGGTGTATGTTTGCTTACCATATCACTTTAGAGGTGTATGTTTTCTTACCATATCACTTTATAGATGTATGTGTGCTTCACACCATATCGGGTAGAGAGGTGTGTGTGTGCTTCACACCATATCGGGTAAAGAGGTGTATGGGTGCTTACCTTAGGGTTAATTGTTGGGTTTTGTGGAGAAAACATGCGTGGCAGAAGCGATGAAATCCACGTACCCAAAACAGGATCTCGTCGATAACAGCGTATTCAAAAATAGGTTTGCGGGATATACCTTATCGCGGAGCAAGTCCGGCGATGTCCCGCTGCACGACGGTGCAACGCTGCTTGTCAAACACGGACGGATCTTCTCTCCCGTTCGCTATCGCAGGTTGATCCGGCGATGCTCCTTTGCGGCGGTGACGTACGTTGCTCGCAGCACATACAGGTGGTCGTCGACGTCCTCCGAACGCAGGCGTCAAGGCGTCTGCATCTCTACTTCATCCACGCGGATGGACGGAACTCCACGTCGCGCTTCTCAAGCCGGCGGGAAGGAGCGTGTCTCTGCGGCGGCATGCTAGCGGCGTGTTGCTCTCCTTTCTCTCCTAAGGACGACGACGGCTAGGTTTACGTGCGTGAGTGTAAACTGAAAAACCTATATCTATCTTATATAGATATCTACCGTCAATCCTCCTTTAAACAGGATACGAAGGGAAATAGGGTTTCCTGAACCCATCGGTAAACAGAAACGTTGTGTGAATTAAAACGCTCGTGGATTAATTAGAATATTCCGGAATTCATTAATTAACCAAATAATCACATTAATTGATTAATTAATATCCGACTCCATGCAATCACTCGGGATGGCTCTACGGGCATACATATACCAACAGACTCCCACTTGCACTTAGAGCTAGTCACTCCAATATTATTCTAATCCATTACATAAACATTTTAGTAATCAATGTGATTCGGAGCAATTCCAATCAAATCCACAATTATACTCCTATTCCAATACATGCTATGCGTGTGACCCGGTAGGCTCCAAATTACGTTGGCAGTGATATCCATAATCATATTATGATTTCACAAGCAATGATTGGTATCTAGCAAGACTTCATTGCTACCCAAGTAATTGGAGAAGTTGGAGAACAACTTGACCGATCATTCATGACTGGTGTTACAGTGATTGTATAGTTCCTTTGTCACTGATATTCGGATTGAACTCGAGTCATGAAATTGTTATCCTTTTCAACGTTCAATCCATGTTCCTTGAACTAGAGCAGACTGTCTGAGATATATGTAAGCTCAATATCACATATTGATTCACATCAGCATGGCCATGCATTTCTCAGTCTCGCTTATCAAGTGGCCAGAATATCAAACTCCCGTAGGAAGGACAAATTCCATCTACATCACTCACAGTCATCCCCATGTGTCACAGTGCACCCAAGAACCATCTTTATGGCAATCCTTATTCAGGACCACGGTGGATGATGTCAAAGTACACCGAATGACATGTGATAAGTGTAGTGACTTCAGGTCTAAGAACCACAATCACCACCATCATTATGAGATGTGACTCTAACTACCAATCATGGTATCCATGTATCACTCTCAAGGTGGGTCTATCTGATACATTGTTCTCTAACAAGTATCTATGTATTTGGTTTGATATCTCCATATCATGGATAATGAGATTCTTCCATCAACCAACATACATTCTAATCTTATGTGTTATTGATGTCTATGGATATTTCCACAATAACAACCGATTAGGGACAAAACAAGAATACATACTCTTAGCATACATATGATCTCACTGTTCAGGTCATCAACCCAAAGACATATGTCGTTGAGTATATTATTCTATAGACATCTATAAGTTTTATGGTCATCTCACAATATAAAACACAAACATATAGATTGGAAACTTGCCTTTATTGATATGATCAATGTAGTATTACAAATCGTTTACATATTATCCCATTACAATCATCGAATGATAGTCTCTATGGGCATACATACCAACATAATCCCACTTACACTTATACCCAATCACTCATGAATCTCAATCCAAGTGATCGAACATGTTCGTCATGTTTCTGCTGTGAAAGTGCTTTTGTGAGCGGGTCAGCCACATTGCTTTCTGTAGGTACTCTGCAAATCTTCACATCTCCTCGTTGTATGATCTCTCGTATGATATGGAACCGCCATAGAATATGTTTGGAATGTTGGTGCGATCTTGGTTCTTTAGCTTGTGCAATTGCTCCATTGTTGTCGCAAAACAACTCAATTGCATCACCAGTGCTTGGAACCACTCCAAGTTCAGAAATGAACTTCTTGATCCACACAGCTTCCTTTGCAGCATTAGATGTGGCAATATATTCGACCTCTGTTGTAGAATCTGCAACCGTCTCTTGCTTGGAACACTTCCAGCTCACAGCTCCGTTGTTCAGGCAAAATACAAATCCAGATTGCGATCTGTAGTCATCTTTGTCAGTTTGGAAGCTAGCATCGGTGTAACCCTTTACCACGAGCTCTTCCTCACCACCGTATACCAAGAATTGATCCTTAGTTCTTCTCAAGTACTTTAGGATGTTCTTTACGGCTGTCCAGTGACATTCACCTGGATCTGACTGATACTGGCTCGTCATGCTCAAAGCATACGACACATCAAGACGAGTACATAACATTGCGTACATGATAGATCCAATTGCTGATGCATATGGAATCTTACTCATGCGTGCTCGTTCATCACATGAACTAGGACACTGGGCTTTAGAGATTGTAACCCCATGGGACATGGGCAAGTTACCTCTCTTAGAACCCTCCATGCTAAACCTCTTTAGCACCTTGTCAATGTATGTGCTCTGGCTTAGGCCTAGAAGCCTTCTAGATCTATCTCTATAGATCTTAATCCCAAGTATATAGGATGCTTCGCCTAAATCCTTCATAGAGAAAGTCTTCCCTTGCCAACCTTTTACTGTCTGAAGAGTAGGGATGTCATTTCCCATCAATAGTATCTCATCCACATACAATATGAGAAATACGACTGTGCTCCCACTAACCCTTTTGTAAACACAAGGTTCATCTTCATTTTGACTAAAGCCAAACTTTTTGACTACTTCATCAAAACATAGATTCCAGCTCCGAGATGCTTGCTTCAATCCATAGATTGACCTTTGTAGCTTACAGACTTTATTGGCTTCCTTTGGATCGATAAAACCCTCAGGTTGTGTCATGTACACATCCTCGAGTAAATTCCCATTAAGGAATGTTGTTTTAACATCCATCTGCCAAATCTCATAGTCATGATAAGCTGCAATGGCAAGCATGATCCTGATGGATTTAACCATGGCAACTGGTGAGAAGGTCTCGTCATAATCAACACCTTGAATTTGACGGAATCCTTTAGCAACCAATCTACCTTTATAGGTTTGAACATTTCCATCCATGTCAGTCTTCTTCTTAAAGACCCACTTGCACCCTATGGGTCTTACCCCTTCGGGTGGATCCACCAAGGTCCATACCTTGTTGGTGTACATGGATTCCATCTCAGATCTCATGGCTTTGAGCCATTTCTCAGATTCTGGTCCCTTAGTAGCTTCTATATAGGAAGTTGGCTCATCTGCTATGCCCAATTTGTCACTATCTTGAGTCACAAGAAATCCAAATCTCTCAGGCTCAAGTTGTGTCCTACTAGATCTACGAGGTTCCTTTGTTACATTTGGAACTTGAAATTCCACAACAACTTGCGAGTCTTCATGTTCCTTATGTACCTCCTCAGGTTCTCTGCTTTCTTGTTGGTCTCGAACTTCTTCGATCTCTACATTCCTCCCACTAATTCCTTTGGAAATAAATTCCTTTTCAAGAAATACAGCAGTCCTAGCAACAAACACTTTGTTGTCAGTTGATGTGTAGAAGTAGTATCCCCGAGTTTCCTTGGGGTATCCAACAAAATAGCATTTTTCCGATATGGGTCCAAGATTTTCAGGAAATTGTTTCCTAACATAAGCTTCACATCCTCAAATCTTTAACATAGACAAATTGGGATGATTCCCATTCCATATCGCATATGGTGTCTTTTGAACCGATTTGGAAGGTACACGGTTAAGTGTAAACGCTGCAGTTTCAAGAGCATATCCCCAGAACGATATTGGAAGTTCTGCTGAACTCATCATTGATTGTACCATGTCTAATAATGTACGATTCCTTCTTTCTGACACACCATTATGTTGTGGTGTACCAGGTGGAGTCCATTGTGATACAATACCACGGTCTCTCAGAAGGTCCTCAAACTCTTGGCTTAAGTATTCGCCACCTCGATCTGAACGGAGTGCTTTAATACTCTTACCAAGTTGCTTCTCTACTTCATTCATGAAAGTCTTGAACATTTCAAGAGTTTCTGACTTGTGTTTCATAAGATATACATAGCCATACCTACTGAGGTCATCAGTGAAGGTAATGAAGTATTGATAGCCTCTAGCATTTGATCTAAAAGGTCCACATACATCAGTATGTATGAGCCCTAGCAGATCACTGGCTCTCTCACTGTGTCTAGTGAAAGGAGTTTTGGTCAACTTCCCTAATAAACATGCCTCACATGTCTCTAATGATTCAAAATCAAAAGAATCTAGATAACCATCCTTATGGAGTCTAGATATGCGCTTCTCGTTTATGTGCCCAAGACGACAATGCCATAAGAAGGTTTTGTTTGAGTTGTCAAGTTTTAACCGTTTAGTATTTATGTTATATATGCTAGTCTCAAGTTCTAACAAGTAGATACCATAAGACATAGTGGCATTGCCATAAAAGATCTCATCTTTAGATATAGAAATAATTCCATTCTTAATGTGAAATTCAAATCCACTCTTGTCCATACAAGATACAGAAATAATATTTCTATTAATGGCAGGTACATAATAGCAATTCTCTAATTCTATTACAAGGCCCGTAGGAAAAGATAAACTAATAACTCCAACTACGGTGGCAGAAACTCTTGCTCCATTAGCAACCCGTAGCTCGACTTGGCCCTTTCGTAAAGGCTTACTTCTTATCAGATCCTGCATATTAGAACATATGTGAGATCCACATCCGGTATTCAGTACCCATGATGAAGAAGTATTTAAGTTTATCTCAATAACGTATATACCTGAAGTGGAGATCTCTATCCCCTGCTTCTTCTTCCTCAGTTCCTCCTGGTAGAGAGGACAGTTTCTTTTCCAATGTCCAGGCTAGTGACAATGGTGACAACTGCCTTCTTTGGAGATCCCACCTTTAGCTTTGAGCGCGGATGACTTTGGCTTCTGCCCGGCTTTAGAACTTTTCTTAGCCTTGCCTTTGCCTTTTGACTTTCCCTTTGTCTTGCTGATCATCATCACAGACTTGGGCTTGTCTTTCTTCATCTGTGCTTCAGTTGTCCTCAACATGCCCAACAATTCTGACAATGGCTTGTCAAAATTGTTCATGTTGTAGTTCATGACAAAATGATTATATGATTCAGGCAACGATTGTAGAATCACATCAGTGGCCAACTCTTGACCTAGGGGAAATCCCGGCTTGGATAGGCTTTCCATGTACCCAATCAAGGTGAGTATATGGGTTCCAACTGAGTCTCCCTCTTTCATCTTGCTTTTGAACAACGCCTTTGAGACATCATATCTCACCTGTCTTGCTTGATGTTGATACATGTTCTTGAGATGTGTTACCATCTCCATGACATTCATGTTCTCATGTTGCTCTTGCAACTCATAGTTCATTGAGCACAACATTAGGCACTTGACATCCACGACATCATCAAGGTGCTTCTTGTAAGCATCCTTTTCAGCCTTGGGCGTATTTACGGCGGGATCCTCTGGCTCTGGTGTTTCAAGAACATAGAGCTTACGCTCATGTGTGAGAACAATTCTCAACGTCCTAAACCAGTTTTGAAAGTTGGTTCCGGTAAGTTTGTCCTTCTCAAAGACCGATCGCAACGAGAATGTGTGAGTGTTGTTTGCCATTTGATTGCTACAAAAGAAAAAATTTGCATTTAGTCCAAAACATTTTGACTTGTAAAGATTTGATAAACGAGATTAATTAGGCCTTTAATTAATTATGCTCCCTCTATTTTATTCAAATTGATAGCCCTCACTATCAACTCGGAAGATTGCAACGCACAACCTTCTAGTGAGCCAAGACCCAAAATAATTGGATCAATGCCCAGCCAACGCTGGCGTCAAAAACCAAATACTAAGGTAGGCAACTTTTGCCAATTGCATCATATGCAACTCTTGGATAGATGATCATGCACAACTCCTTGCCATGATGCATCTGTGTGCCTCTAGATACTTGATCCTATCAAGGTTCCCTAGTTAAGTCCAACCCATAAGCCAACACGATGAGTGTGCACCCTGCGGAGGCAGACCCACACACCCACCTTCACACTTCCACGAGATAGACAGTGTACCACGCGGAGGCGTGCCCACACATAGTCGATCAAGCTTTTCATGTGTGTTTCTTTATGGAAGGCAACTAAAACTTAATATTATTAATTGAGGGGTTTTATTAATACATATACACATCCAAACACCACATACTTATAGTACGTATCATATACTACTATATCCACAACCACAAACGATAGACATGCAATCACAAACACAAATACATCGGTTATGGCCATACTATTGTAATCCTTTGGAGCAACAAAGGATTATGGTCCACCTATGGTCTTATGCATCTCATGCAACACCTGTGAATCAACATGTAAGCACGTAATGATCAACATTACAATGAACAACTTCATGGATGCTTCGTGAGGTTGGAACTTCAAGTTGCTTCTTGGAATGGGATCTTCTTGTTGCTTCTCCTTGGATGCTCCTTGGAGTTGGATCTTCAGGTTGCTTCTTGGAATTAGATCTTCATGGTGCTTCTCCATGGACACTCGTTGGAGTTGGATCTTCAAGTGGCCTCCTTACATCAAGTTTACAAAGACTAAAACTAATCCTATCTCTATTACATCATATGAGTACAAACATAAAAGGAAAGAATTAATTACACTTTGAAATAAGAGATGAGGCTCGGCATGCAAGCCGAATACTTTATACAAAGGATCCATATGTAACCATTATACATCCATAGAATTCACAAACAAACATATCCACAAGATCGACATCCACATTCATTCACAACATTCACAAAAGGGGATACTAGGCCATAACCGTGCATGCACTCACCACATAAAACATATTTTAAAGGCGACGTGTATGCTATCATAGGTATATCTACATATATGTATATACATATTAAAATTGCAGTACTTTTAATGTGGGACATTCCCCATTAAATGAATTTTGACTCCCACACAGACAATGCGGGGTACACAGGGGCAGAGCCCCTGTGTGGGGATCCGTGCACTTAGGAAAATCACTATTTTCCATAGTCGACCCCGTCCAAAACGTCAAAAACAATAGCATGTGGCGTATGTGGAATTAGGTTTAGATTTGCACATTAACATGTTTAATTCGCATCCTATGCAACATAAAACAGTATACAGCGATTCGATCATATCGAAACGAATCAAAATACGCCATAGATCGACGATGCTCTGATACCACTGTTGGGTTTTGTGGAGAAAACATGCGCGGCGGAAGCGATAAAATCCACGTACCCAAAACAGGATCTCGTCGATAACAACGTATTCGAAATCAGGTTTGCGGGATATACCTTATCGCGGAGCAAGTCCGGCGATGTCCCGCTGCACGACGGTGCAACGCTGCTTGTCAAACACGGACATATCTTCTCTCCTGTTCGCTGTCGCAGGTTGATCCGGCGATGCTCCTTTGCGGCGGTGACGTACGTTGCTCGCAGCACATACAGGTGGTCGTCGACGTCCTACGAACGCATGCGTCAAGGCATCTGCGTCTCTACTTCATCCACGCGGATGGACGAAACTCCACGTCGCGCTTCTCAAGCCGGCGGGAAGGAGCGTGTCTCTGCAGCGGCATGCTAGCGGTGCGTTGCTCTCCTTTCTCTCCTAAGGACGGCGACGGCTAGGTTTACGTGCGTGAGCGTAAACTAAAAAACCTATATCTATCTTATATAGATATCGGCCGTCAATCCTCCTTTAAACAGGATACGAAGGGAAATAGGGTTTCCTGAACCCATCGTTAAACAGAAACGTTGCGTTAATTAAAATGCTCGTGGATTAATTAGAATATTACGGAATTCATTAATTAACCAAATAATCACATTAATTGATTAATTAATATCCGACTCCATGCAATCGCTTGGGATGGCTCTACGGGCATACATATACCAACATTAATATTTTAACTCCTTATTTTTCCTTAGCACCTTTGCACGATACCTCACTACTTATGCATGATATGCCCTCACTTGTGGCTGATATCCCTTTCAATTGTGGCCAATATCACTTCACTTGGCCGATCTCAACATGTTATGGCCAATATCAACATGTTATGGCCGATACTACTTTCTATGGCCGATACCCAAGTTCTAGGCACAATACCACATCACCTATGCATGACACCAATGCTCTATGCCCGATATCTAAGAGCAAGGAGGTGGTAGTATTCAAAAAATTTCACTAAGAGGTGGAAGGAATGGTATATATACTTGAGGTTCATGAAAAAGTGTGTATGTGAGGTGTCATCAATTTAAGCTACTAGGTGCCGCATGTCCATGCATGGTTGACACATGTACATGCATGAAACACATTTATCTTGACATGAAAAACACTTGAGGATAATCTAGAGTTGAAATTTCATCCATTACATATCTGTTTGGATAAGATATATCAATTGAATCGTCACATTATTCACAACCCGATACAACTATTCTAAGGAAGTTTTAAACCGATACCCTTCACCTCCTTGAGGTGCTTTGCACACCATGGCCTTTTCCAAGAGTCCTAAAAACGATATGAGACTCCTCCTATGGATCCTTGGCCGATAGGCACTCATATATAACCATTTCAACTTGATACAACTCAAGTTTAGGGTTTCACATTCAACCCCATTCTCGGTCTTTTCATCACCAAGCGTCCCATCACTCAAACATGATTAAAAAATGGTGTCTCCTTCTTTCTATCTCCTATAAATGATACTAGGAGGGAGTAGAGGCACTCTAGCGGTGGTAATTTTCACATCAACCCTACATTTTGAGTAAATTACAATTTGTACCAAAATTGGTGCACAAGGTACTAGCATTATTCAAACAAGTTCAAACTTCGAATTTAGTCTTTCCACAAGGCACCACATAGCATAATTCTCTATAGTATGATGATAAAACACTTAAGGAATGTTCTACATGTGACATTTTGCAATATAGCCCCTCATCTTGGGTAAATTGCACTTTGGTACAAAATAAAGGAACATTGCTCAAACAACATTCAATCAGGACCAAACTTGGAACATAAGTGTGTCACATGATAAAAAAACACCTTAGAGGATTATATTAAAGTTCTAAGAAACTTACTTAGCCAAAACAAATAAGGTTAACTCATAACCCAGGTCAGGGTCATTACAAGTTATAAACCCCTAACAAGGATTTCGCCCCCAAAATCCCAGGTAATGGGAGATAGATATTATTCATTCATCATATCATAAAATCTCCACATAACATCTTAATGTCATTGATATGCCATAGCACTTTGATCAACACAAAGTTCTTCCACACAGGGTTATCATAGAATCTATCACACAAGACACATACTCCACTATCTTTTTCATTATTGACTGTAGAGTCAACTCTGTGTCAGATCACACTTTTCTTAGTCAGGGAAACATTATACATACCTTATTTAACTCAGGTGTCAAACCTCACTGATTTGTCACCTTTCTCAAGTTACAACTTTACGTGACAAGATTCTTGATTCTGGGGAGTCTTCCATACTCCTCATTTAGTTTAGCATTTCACTTCCAAGGAAAGACCAGAGTTACGTTTTGTTACCCACTTGGGACTACAAGTCTTATCATACATCTGTTGTGCCATCTAATCTTTTGACACAACAGTAAACTTTTTTACTACTTGTACCAACTATCTCATTAGTTGTACATTCTCTTGTAATAAGGGGAGGTTACTTATCAATTAAGAAGTTATCTTAGAGGTATCTCTAGGTGTTATGTATAAGTTTCCTTAACATATCTAAATAGGGGTATTCTAAGGAATTATTTTTAGCTTGATAAAATTTTCCCACAATGATTCTACAATTGTTCCTTCAATTAGTACATCCTTATCGATGTTATGTTTATGCAGAGCATAAACCCCAAACATATGATGTCCATACTATTTTATGTAACTTGACTGATTTCACAGTTGGCCATTCCAGGTAACCAACAAAATCATCTGATTAGGAGTTATGTTTTTACTTTCCAATACTACATGATACTTCTTAGATACCATAATTCCTTACCTTAGTATCTATCACATGTGTCAAAAACATATCACATCCTCATCATTTCCATTCCTCTGTTGTTATTGCCAAGGCCACACATATAAAAGTACCTTTCCTTCATCTTTGAACATTACCTATTACACATATCTTTATCTTGGAATCAAAGTCCAAGATGAAGTGATACTTTTCTAAGTATCCATCAATTGAACACTTTTAACTCATGCACATCAAGTGTCATAAGACTCACTTGATTGCCATGTCCCTGAAAGGAAAGAACACAAAGAAACATATTCCTCTTATCACCCCATCATTACCTAGGGTTGTTTATCAAAGAGAAGATATTATCATCTCCTCTAATTATTTCATGAACTTTCAAATGTTCATGAGTCATTTACTCTTGTTTCATACTAGGTTCCTTGCCATCAACATAGGAATTATAAGGATGATTACATGTCATCACTCCTTTCTTTGGTATTGTCTAACATGTTCATGAACATTTTGTAATTTTATCACATTTCCCATTTCCACATCATGGAAAAAGATCTTTACTATTCACACAAGCTTTACCAGATAGGGATCATCTCCCTTGTTCTCATTCTCTTATCATGAGGATTATACTTTTTACTTCCTCATACACACAAATTGATCTGAGATCATTTCAGATTCCATTTTATTGCACTTAGGATGTGATAAAAATATCCATGCCATATTTCCAGTTTCGTTATGCTCAATAGATTGTCTCAAAATGACTACTTGATCAGAGTAATCAGAAAGATAACAATCTCAGAGTTCCATACTTACCTTATCTTCAATAGTTGAATACCTGGCCAGGGTATACAAGTACTGAGATTAGGTAGTATGCATTTTTTTTGTTATCATATTCCTTACTTTTCATATCATCAAAAACATAAGACTTGGCATCCCTGGATTTTCTCCAAGCATCACCTCTACACCTCATCCTCTTTCGTACATATATGAGCAATTATGAAGCATTTAAAAGAATATTGAACAGAACATAAATTCTAGTTCTCATAATTTCTTCCCTGGGTTCCCATAGGGCAATCAATAGGGAAGTCAATAACAACAATCCTTCTTATGCTTATCAGATAAAATCAAGAAAAGGCATATCAAAATGGAAAAAGCTCTATCTGACTGTTACCCCTCGCAGTCATCTACTGCTTCAAGTTGACTCAACACATAGAGTCTAGTTGTTTCATGTTGTTTCTTTTGACTTTTTACTCTATTGGGCTATAACTTTCGTAAGCCCTGTCGAGTCTACCTTGGTTGTTGGGTCATCCAATCCCTTCTTTTTAAACAAAAGAGTTTAATATGCTCAATATGTCCATATCTATAACATGTCTTGTTCTCGTACCATGGTCTTATCGGTCTTATTACCGATGTAGAAGCTAAGTCATAAGTTCTTACGGGTGAAAATTTAGGAATTTTTCCATTACTTAGTGGCCACTGCCCTGGTGCACTAGGCATTTATTGCACTGATGGAACCAAAAACTTTGTCTTTTTAGAACAACTATGTCTCTAGAATTGTAGAGACCTTTCCTTATTCCTTATCTTATTGCCCCTCCTTGGGCATTACCATCACAAATGTACTATTTCTCTATACTTATGGCAGAGTCTATTATCTTGCCATATGTTAATCCTTCCCAAATTTTCCACTGTTCCAACATGACAATGTTATTCAGAAACCCATTCAGAACCAAAAGTTTCTACATTGAGGAGTAGTAACCTAGGTTGTAATTCTAGTATCCAATCTACTATATGCATCATTGTTGTCCTAACCTACCCATCTAGAGCATAAAAACATGATTCTCTATCTTTATTGGGTCAATATGGAAATTCTCAGGCACTCATTCTTCTCTTTCCTGATCCCTTGCACCCTCTCTTAATGCAACAACATTGCTCTTAGCAACGTGTTCCTCATGTTCTCTAGTCATTTTTAAACTTCACCCTTTCTTCTGCATAAGAAAAAGTCACTATAGAGTATACTAGAGGACAATAGAACAGACTTAACACCTTCGTCCTATGTCTCTATAGACTCAGTGAACCTTAATGTAACACCCGGGCCCACTGCCCAAGGCTCTAGTAGAGTTTTAGGAATGACGACTGTCCCCACAGACCACCACTAGCCTTAACTGTGCACTTTGTCCACACTGACGTGCAAGCCAGGATCAACTTCCCAACTGGTCACCCATCCTAGTACTACTCCAAGACAAGCACACTTAACTATGGAGTTCTTTAGTGATGGGCTCCCAGAAAAGGAGGTGCACCTTGGTGATATGGGTAGTCCAATCATTTCTTTTAAGAGTGTTTTATCTGAGGCCTCAAATCCTAGGATGTTACACTTAAGCTCTGATACTAAACTTGAAATGATCACCATCAAATTGACAGCCAAATTGTTACTATGGCTGCGGCGGAGAAGGGCAATTCCATTGGAGCGGAGAAGGGTAATTCCTGAGAAGGGCGGTATCGAAGGCGCAGCCAAGAAGAGACCTTCCCCTGAACCGGGTACCTGGGGCAAGCCAGGTGCAGATGTTACGATTGCTAGGGAGTATGCCAAGATCGTGGAGGGTCTGGCCCCGCGGATTAGGGGTTCAGTGGCGGCGGATCCCAAGGAGCTTTTCTTCAAAGAGGGCGATAACCGCACCTGGATTAGGTTTACAGAGCCGATCCTTGAGGATATGGATGACTACCACCAGTTCTCAGCAGTTGTCCAGGTGCTCGACAACAATGCTAGCATCCAGTAGCTGGGAGGGTGGATGATACGCACCTAGAGACCAAGGGGGGAGCTGGAGGTTTTCAACTTGGTAAATGGGCTCATCCTAGCGAGGTTCTCCAATGAGGCGGACATCAACAGAACCCTCAGAGGAGGACCGTGGTTCTTCGATGACCACCTTGTGCTGGCAAGGAGGTGGACTCCTGAGGTGGACATTAGGCGGACTGCTCTAAAGACGACGTCGGTCTGGGTGTCTTTACCAGACGTCAGCAAGCATTGGACGGTGAGAGCCATTTCAGTGATTGGCCATGCTATTGGCGTTCCTAAAGCTATCGACAGGAGGCCTCTCTGTTGGGGTGCGCAAGGCTTTGTGTCGAGATCTCGACTGAGAAGGCTCCGCCACCTCTGGTAATGGTGGAACTGCCAAATGGTGATGAGTGGGAGGTGAAGGTCAACTATGAAGCTCTCCCTGACCACTGTGACTCATGTCGGGTGTTTGGCCATAGCACCGGGGGGGGTGCCCAGGGGTGAGAAGCTCCACGGTTCACCTATTGCCGCCTATTGTAGCTGGGGAATTTCGGCGACCAACTAAGGTTCGTGGTAGACAACTGTTGAGGCCGCCGCCTACCAGAGAAAAATCTATAATTCAAGTGGATAGATGGAAAGGAAAGGAGAAGGCTAGCCTGGAGGTTGAGGTGACAGTGCTTGAGCCTCCCCCTACTACTTCTACTGAAGATGAGGTCCTATAGAGCCTGGCTGCTCTGACACCCGAAGGTCCTGCTACTGATGATGTTGGTGCTTCCGTGGTGGCTGAGAGAGCAAGAAGGCCCAGTACTACTAATGAAGAACAACCAAGGGTGGTTGACCTCAGTAACCCATTCTCTGATCTGAGCAAAGGGGTTGATGAGGAGGTGGTTGATGCAGGGCCAACGAGAAGTAGGAGCCCAAAGCAAACTCGAAGTACTACCAAGGGACAAGCAAAGAATCAAAGGAAGAAGGTTACCCACTCCGGGGAGGGGAGTGGGAACACCAACAGTTAGATATGTCTATGCTCGCGTGGAACGCGAGAGGTGCGTCCCTTTCTTACAGGCAGAGGGATCTGAAGAAGGTGATTCATGAAGAAGGTGTTAGCCTTGTCTTTTTCCTGGAAACTAGAATAAAAAGAACTATTGAGGACAGATTGAAGACCTTGTTCCCCACTGGTTGGGAGATGTTGTCAAACATTGAACACAGAGATGGGTTCATGATCACTGTTGGCTAGAACCCAGATGTTTGGGACATAGCCCCTATCAATGTGAGCGATCAAATGATCACGTTAAGATGTTGTAACAGGGGCGTTTTGGAGTGCATTGTCTCGGGAGTGTATGGTGAAACTCGTGAGAAGGATAGAAGTCAAGCATTGCCCAATCGACCATCCTGTGTCTTGTCTTAGGAGACTTTAATAATATTAGAAAGGCAAAAGAGAAGCATGGTGGTCTCAAAGTACCTAAGAGAGTCATGGCGGCTTTCAATGATGCGGATGAAGATGATGGTCTGATCGAGATGAACCAGATTGGTGAAGGAACTACGTGGTCAAATAAACAGAAGCTAGAGAGAATGATTGCTAGCTACATCGACTAATCTCTCATCAATGAGGTCTAGCTTGATGTTTGGCCGCATCCAATTGTCAGACTAGGTGCTAATATCATGAGTGACCACTCATGGATGAAGATGGAGTTTTCTAGCAAACAACATGTTAAACGACCCTTTAGGTTCTTAAACCTTTGGTGCGAGTGGGTGGGATTCAAGGATGTATCCGAGAGAAGCTGGGACTTAGATGTCTTTGGCAACCCCCTGTACATGGTTTTAAAGAAACTACAACATACTAAAAGAGCTTTGAAGAAGTGGAGTAGGGAAAAGGTCAATATTAAAAACCTACTGTACAATGCTACCAAGAATTATGATAAAGTTGCTGCCAATGTTAGAGCCATGCCCACCAATATAAGAGCTATTAATGATGAACTTATCGCAGAGAATATACTCAGAAATCTGAAGAAAGTCGAGGAAAGGTTTCAATGGCAACAAATTCGTTTAAAGTGGATAAAAGAAGGGAACTTCAACACGAAAGTCTACCACTCAGTTGTTAAGAAGAAGGAAATGAGGGAAGCAATCCATGAACTCATAAATGAACACGGGCAGATTGTGGACAATAGGCGTGAGATAGCTTCTTGTGCAGATACGTTCTTCCATAACATGTATAATCAACTTGCCATCCTGGATAGGAGGTTTGGTGAGCTGCTACCAGGGAGGAAGATCAGTGATAGAATGAATGAGGACCTATGTAAAGAAGCTACATATGAGGAAATCAAGGCTGCAGTTTTCTCTATTAACCCTTCTAAGGCTCTGGGGCCGTACAGGTTCAATGGTAGATTTTTCCAGTTCATGTGGTACTATATAAGGGAAGACATTAACGCTGCTATTAGATGGAGCCTTAATGGTGGGAGCATGGTTAGAGCTGTAAACCATACGTTCATCAGTTGATCCCTAAAAGAAAGGATGCTAAGGAGATGTCAGACTTCAGGCCTATCGCTTGTTGTGCGTTTTGTATAAATGTATTGCTAAACTCCTTTCAGGTAGACTCAAGATGGTGTTGCTGCATATTATATCTGAAGAACAAAGTGCCTTCATCAGAGGTCGGAGGTTGGCGGATAGCACTCTTCTTGCCACTGAATTCCTCACTGGGTTCAATGTGAGAAGAGATAACTCGAAGGTGTGTGTGAAAATAGAACTTGTGAGAGTTTATGACTATGTCAGGTGGGAGGCTCTCTGGGCTATTATGAAAGATATGGGGTTTACTGATCGGTGGATAAAGATCATCATTTAATGTGTCCAAACTCCATCATTCTCGATCCTTATTAATGGGAGACCTGTTGGTTTGATAAAAGCTTCTAATGGACTCCGGAAGGGGGACCCTCTCTCCCCTCTCCTATTCACTATTCTGATGGAGGGGCTTACACACATGATTAAGGCAGCTAAAGAAAGTGGGAACATCAAATCGTTCATTGTCAGGGGTACCAAGGTGAAATCGTACCACATTTTTGCAGATGATATCTTGCTCTTGTTTGTTGGGAATGCTAAAAGATTGAGAGAGTTTAAGAAGGTTTTGAACACCTTCGGTAAACTCTCTGGTTTGTATATCAGTGCCATCAAGTCAAGGATATTCTTCTCAAAATCTTGTGATTGTAGAAGGGGCAGATTGAAAGTGGCATTTGCTGTTGAAGGAGGTCGGTTACCTACAAGATACTTGGGGGCCACTATTACAGGAGGGAGGGGGTTTTCTAAAGATTAAAGCCCTTATTTAGATAGGGTGAGGGAGAAGGTAGACAGCTAGAGAAGCACTACCTTGGCACTTGCTGGTAGGCTGGTGCTGGTTAGATCCGTTTTGCAGAGCCTTGTGAGGTTTTGGGGGGAGGTTTGTGATGTTCCCTATAGGGTGGCTGAGGATATGAGGAAGATAATAGGTAGATTCATATGGGGTGGTAAGGGCCATAGGGTCTCGTGGGATGTCATGGCTCTCCCGTACGCTAAAGGGGGTTTGAACATAAAGAAGCCTACTGAAATCATCGTCGAATGCCAACTGAAGAGACTCAACATATTTCTCATTGAAAGGGATAATGTGTGGTCCCGGTGGATGAATGAAAGATATGGGTCTATTCCTATTGACACAGATCAACATTGATCTAGGGTGTGGAGGAACCTTTACCACAACTGGGCAGAGGTCAGACACCTGTATGCGGTTGGTGATCATGGTTTGGTGGGCCTTATCAATCAATTTATCAAACAACAGAGGGTTTATGCCTAATGTTAGATGGGCTAAGGTGCTTTGGGGCACAAACCACTGCCCCAAATGGAGTACTGCTATGTACAGGGCACTGCTGGGGAAGTTTCCTATCTTGGATCGGCTCCTTTCTTGGGGCATTCAAGTGAACAACACCTACATTTTGTGCAAAAAAGAGGATGAAGATCGCAAGCACTTGTTCATTGCTTGTAGCTACGCCAAGATGGTCTGGTCTACTATTTGCTTGAAGAACACTTGGGGTCCAAATCATAATAGAAATCAAGAGGGGATCATCTAGTGGATGAATGCAAATCTGAACACTAAGAGAAGCCTGCAGTTCGGTGGGTTGTGCTTTGCTGCTTTTTGCTACTACATATGGGAGGAGAGAAACAACAGAGCACATTCTCATGCTCCTCGTTGTGAGAGTGAGCTACTGAAAAAGATTGTGGATGAACTCACACATCATATACATGCAAAGAAAAACCTCATTAAAGGGGTACCCGAGAGGGCTAGAGTATACTGGGGATTTTGTATATAACCCTGCTTTACTTTGCTGGATGGGTTTTTGTACACCCCATCCTTCTTTATGGTGTTGGCATGTCTTTGTAACCGGTAGCTCTACTACACCCTTTGGAATATATTTACCTTACTTCCAAAAAAAATTATGCAGAATAATCATAAGAAGCGGATGAAGAAAAACCACTAAAAATTAAAACCATTTTATAAAGAGATCCATTTCTAGGAAAACTCTTTAAGGTAAAACCAAAACCTTATATACATCATTGTTCACATTGTACATACATCGTACCATCTCTTCTCGATGATAACATATAACAATTGCTTTGTCAAAACATATACTGAAGCAAAATAAAACCTCGAGTCATACTATAGCCAAAACCTCAGATTGTTCATAAGACAAACACATACTAAATCCAAGGATGTAAGAGTATAGACATGACACATAGGACTTCTATCTACAAGACACGACAGACAATATACTCAACCTGAGCTATTACTGTTGTCCCTACTGTTGTTGATGTACCTCTGCATTATGGTCTCTACCTCTTCGTCCGCGTCCACCTAAAATGTTGGTGACCAACAGGGTGAGACCCATGTCCCAGCAAGAGATATATGTAACGACCATCATCAAAATGAAAAACAAATCATTACTAATTAAGCAGAATAAACATAATCAGCGGATTAACAAAAATCACTTAAATTTAAAACCATTTTGCAAGGAGATACTTGATCAAAATTTTTTTACTGAAAGATCCAAAAACCATACATATCTTGATTTCCATTGTACAACATTGTTTCATCTCATCTTGAGGACAACATATAATAGTTTCTCTATCAAAATACATACTGGAGCAACATAAAACCTCGAGGCATACAAGCCAAAATATCATATTGTTCATGAAACCATTATAAACCAACTCCAAGGACCTGAGAGTACAGACACGACACATATGACTTCTATCTACAAGACACGATAGACAGTACACTCAACCTGAGCTGTCACTACTGCCTCAGCTATTGTTCCTCCTCAGTAGAAAGATCTCCACCATTTTGTGCTTGTCCACCTAAAAATTGTGGATCCCACGGGGTGAGACAATTGTCCCAGCGAGAGATATAACTCTCTACTAACCATATTATTATTGATGATAAACATTATAAAAACTGAGCATGGTTCTTTTATATTAACATGCAAGATTAATCATTATATGAACATAATAAGATAATCTCCTTTCTCAAGGAGAACACTGCATCTACCCTTGGTAGAGTCATAATTCATCTATCTACTTTGTAAGGAATATAAAGAAACATAAATAGCATCTATCAACTAAGATGTATATCTGAATTGCACATGAAACAATGTTTTCCGTATTTGATCCTTAAGGAGATATGCTACATGGCTGAACATATTTTACAATCACACTTATGCCCTGAGGAGATGAAATATACCTCGTTCATCTCCAATCAACCACAAACTTCTCACAAGTCGGTACCATACAAGGTCAATGGAAGAGTTGGTTGCCAGGACCTCCCTTGTCTCGATCAGTACGAGACAACTTAGGCTTAACAGGACATCTCATGTCAGTTGCAATATAGTTGAGCCAGGGTACGTAGGCATCCTCTCTTAGAGATACAACATCAATTTTGCTCTCTTAGGGGAACATCTACAACAACTGTCCCCAGTTATTGAGTTATGGTCACTTAGGCACCATACTCTGAGTCATGGTCACATAGGAACCATGATCTGAGCCACGGGTCAGTTCACCATGCTCTAGTGAGACATTCTTATGAAATTACTGAGTCATGGACACTTAGGATCCATGCCCCCACATATTCAAAAATATGCATTCTAGGTTATGCCGCGGGAAACCCGTTTCACCATTCAGCAAGTTCTGACGCTGATGGATCTATGGTCAGGGCAATGTTTTATAGTTCCTAATGATTTATTACATGTATTACAACATTCTTTTTGCATCAAACAAATCATTATTAATCAGAACAATTGCTACAAAGAAAGGTGTAATACATCTATTCAAGTCTTTAAAACACATTTAGATACTTGGTACTTGGGATCTCAGCCCATTGTCACATTACTGGGGATCCTCATCCGTTCATATCATTATCATCATGATTACTGGATCTGGGTATACATAGCATTGTTACCTCTGTAATAGGTAACTATTACCTCCTAGTCCCCAGACCAATGTATTCATCATACTTGTTGCACAAGTATTACATATGTCTTGCAAAGCCCATTTAAACATCTTGTCACCTCTCACTAGGCAACAATAATTAACATGGCTCACAAGGCCCATTAAACATCTTGTCACCTATCACTGGGCAACAATTATACACATGGCTCACAAGGCCAATTAAACATCTTGTCACTTCTCACTAGGCAACAATTATACACATGACTCACAAGGCCATTAAACTTTATACTTATCATTTAAGTATTTAACATGTCTCACAAGGCTCAGGCGAAAAGAGAAATACAACCTTCCCATTATTAGGGTTAGGGTTTCCCTTTATAGCCGAATAGGGTTTCAAGTTCATATTTTGAGTGCAACCCTAATTCATTGATCCACACATCTAAGAGCATATATTGATATCATAAGTATGCAATCATACTTATCTATTTTCATCATTTATCATTAAATGATTATCAACACAAAGTATGAGTTTCTTTCTCATCCTCTATAGGATATTGATTACATCATACTTTTGGTTCAATCCTCCTCTTGAGGAATATTAGTCCATCATTAACAATTCACATCATCATTTGATTAACACCACATTCAACATATGTCACTCAGTCAATTACTCATGATTGGAGTGTCTCTATCATATTGGGTATCAAGATGTGTGTATTATCATATTATACTTTAAACCACATTCTTTACTTCATGTCATGTATCCATATCGGGCATGTGGTATAACCACATTACCATGTCATGTTTTAGGGTGTATCCTCTAATTAACATATCATGTACCCATATCAGATGGACTATCACTAATATCTTATCATTTCAAAATAGCTTTGTATCAGGTATGAGCTAGGTGCTTGACCCCATATCAGGTATAAGCTATGTTCTTAGTGCCATATCGTGCACAATATGTGCCCCATATCGGGCATAGAGCATATGCCTCATCATATATTCTTTGAGTGGTATACACAAGATACCATATCGGTTTCCCTTTAGGACTGTCATATCAGGTATCCATATCGGGCAACATATCAGGTTACATATCGGGTGACATATTGGGTTACCATATTAGGTAGACCCTTAGACTCATGAATCCTTCATTCTTTCAAGGATCAACCTTGTCATATATTTACTTGACAAGCTAGGTTTCTTATTATATTCTCATACCACAAACCATCACACAAAGGGTAGGGTGTATCAGGTTCAATCCCTCATCTAGGGTTTCCCACCAACTTGGGTAAATTATGCCATATCGTGCATGACGTATGAGTTGAACCTCACATCGTTCATAAGGTAGGAGTAGGTACTTTCCCTATCCTTCACGGGGTATCATTCATATCATCCATGTGGTATCACTCACCACTTATATTGGCTTACCCATCACTTAGGAATTATCCAACTCTATATCATTTAGAGTGTTCACTATCTCTTATTATGCAAGAGATGTAGTTTTAGATTTGTATTGTGTATAAGGGTAAATGGATATCTCCCATATCTTGCAAAGGACATGGCTCATATCATGTATGAGCTATCCATTATCCCCATATTGGTTTAACCCTATCTTGAGTTTCATATCGGGTTGAGGTGTTTCAACCATATCGGATTACACTTAGAATCCATGCCTTATATCATGCATAAGGGTTTACTTGTTTATTCATATCATGCACCAAATGTGTGCTTCAAGGTATCATGTACCAGGGGTATATTACATTATCATATCAGGAAAGCAATACTTTCTTTAACTTACTCATATCAGGTACCCAACTAGGGTTTCATATTGTCTCACAAGTATACACTTATTACTGTATCGTGCAAGGAGTCTATACTTGACTTCCTATCGTACAAAGGTTTATGGTTAACACCATATCATGTTCCAAGGTAGGAAATTCATTCCATATCATGCAAGGAGATATAATCTCACAAGCATATTGTGGAACTAGTGCATGTATATTACCATATCGGGTAAGAGCTAATTGTTTGGGTGCTTGAACCCAATATCACTTCATGAAGTGATACCATCTTATTCAAGCTCTGGACCTTCATTCTATCTATTCTACTTCATGGAAACAGGTCTAAGAAACTACTTAAACTCATAAATTCATCAACTATTTTAGAAGATTTTTGGAATTAAAAGTAGTTCATTAAGTATTGCAATTTAGGTGATGAATAATAACATGATAGAGTTCAAGTTATATAACGCGCCTTGTGAACATCTTCAAAGCTCCAAGTTCCAAAGCTCCACGTCCAAAGGTTGAAGAAGAACTTCTCCAAGGTCCAAGAATCATTCATAACTCCTCCATGGACAAGATATCACCATAGTTAAGCACTTGGTGAAGAAGGAAAGAAAAGAATATATGTAACCCAATATTCTACTTCAACCAAGGCTGAAGGTGACCAAATCCTTACCTAAACCTTGGTGCTTGAGCTCTCCTAGATCCTTGATCTGCTTTTCACGATACCTAAGGGCCTTTGCATGATATCTCCAAGGGGAATGGTTATGAGGATCGTAAACTTTCATAAGTTGGTGAAAGGTGAGGTATATATACTTAAGTTCATGAGATAAAGCATATATGAGGTGCCTTTCCCTCATGCTACTAGATGACACGTGGCCATGCATGTTTGACACGTGGCCATGCATGCACACATGTATATATTTCCATGCAAGAGTCTTGAGGATAACCTAGAGGCAATATCTCAACCCTTACTTCTCTTGTTGGGTAAGTTATCTTGTCTTTATCTCATTAAATAAGCAACCTGATACACTTTTTGTAAGGAACTTTGCAACTCATCATGGGCCACCACCTTGAGGTTCTCTACCCATAATTGCCTTATCCAAGGCTCAACAAACTGATAGGAGGCTCCTACTTTGGCTCT
This sequence comes from Alisma plantago-aquatica, assembly GCA_963693085.1. Classification (NCBI taxonomy): domain Eukaryota; kingdom Viridiplantae; phylum Streptophyta; class Magnoliopsida; order Alismatales; family Alismataceae; genus Alisma; species Alisma plantago-aquatica. Next base: position 1,002,097,691 of record OY856412.1, read on the forward strand.
CTTGCTGATAGGGCTCCTTATATCAAGTCTACATCTCGATACAACACATATAAGGCTCTTGCCTTCAACTCATTCTTGGTCTTTCATTACCTAGAGTATCATCACTCAATCATGATTCAAACATAGTGCCCCCTTCTTTATCATTCCTCCAAAGGATACATAGAGTAAGTGGGGTCACTCTAAAGGTGGTAATTTTGCATTTCAACCCCATATATTGGGTCAATTACAAATTGTACCAAAATTGGTGCACAAAGTACAAGCATTGCTTAAACAAGTTATAACTTGGGATTTAAGATTTCCACAAGCCACCACTTATCATCATTCTCTTTCTTGAGATACTAAAACACTTCTAACACATTCCACATGTGACATTTTGCAATGTAACCCCTTATCTTTGGTAAATTGCACTTTTCACTCAGACTTTCATATAATGCACAATTAGTTTGCAATTAAGATCAAACTTTGAAAACAACTTCACAAGAAGCCTTGTTTACTTTTCAAAAGATTAGAACCAATTGGTAAGTAACTTATTTAAGCTAAACATCTAGGGTTAGGCCATAACCCAGGTCAGGGGTATTACAATATAACTCTCCGCCAACAATATTATTATCACAGTTAAATAATATAAAACTGGGCAGAGGATTCTTTTACATTAATAACATGATTTAATCACTGTTTAAGCATATTAGAGTAATATCATCTTCTGAACCATTGCAACTATATATGATAAAATAGTAAATCATCTATTCATTTTATAAGGAATATGAATAACATGTATAACATCTAACTATTTAAGATGCATAAAAGAAATGTAACATCAACCAATGATTTCCAAATTCAATCCTTAAGCAAATACACTACACGACTGATTACATTTTACTATCACACTTATGCCCTAAGGAGATAAGGTATACCGCTCATACTCCAACTGACCACTACGAAGTCAAAATCAGTACCATACAAGGTCAATGGAAGAGCTGGCTGCCATGACCTCATTTGTCTCGGTCAGTGTGAGACCACAAACAAGACATCTCATGTCAACTACTAAATAGCTTTCCAGGGTATACTGACAACTTCGCCATAGAGCTACAGCTACAACATGCACTCTCTTCAAAATTGAGAGATTTTAGTTATCTACACATCAACCCCGTCATTTATAATGAAGGATCGAGAGATTTCAGTTATCTACACATCGATCCCATCATTTATAATGAAGGACTGAGAGATCTCAATTATCTACGCATAAATCCCTCATTTGGGTGTAAGGATATTTGCACCCAATCGCCCCCGCATATTCAAAAATTATTCCTCCAGTAGATCCCGTGGGAAAACCTATTTCACCAGTCAGTAGCTACTGAAGCTAATGGATCTATGGTCAGGGTGCTACATGATAAGATTCCACTTGATTAATTAAGTGCATTACAATATCTTTTAGCATCAACTGAGTTTCAAACATAAATTATTTTAACAGATGCTACAAAGAAAAGTTTAATACATCTATCAAGTACTTTTAAAACCTTTAGAACACATATAACATTCGGGATCTCAATCCCTTATCTCATTACTGGGAATTCTCATCCCTTAACATTATCTTCATCATGATTACTAGATCTGGGTATTCAAACCCTTAGTTCATCATAGAACATTGTTACCACTTATCAGGTAACTATTACCTCTAGGTACTCGGACCAAGGTATACATGATACTTGTTGTACAAGCATCTCACATGGCTCACAAGGCCCATTAAACTTCTTGTCACCTCTTACTAGGCAACAAATAATCACATGGCTCACAATGCCCATTAAGCATCTTTTCACCTCTCACTAGGCAACAAATATTCACATGGCTCACAAGGCCCATTTAAATCTTTATCATATAAAAAAATCATAGCGCATACCTGGCTATGCTCATCATCTCATGATACCTACATGGTTAGTATTTCATGATAACAACCATATCAAATACATATCAACAACATGCAAAACAAGGGTAATACCATTATCCCAATATTAGGGTTAGGGTTTCCCTTTCTTATCGATTAGGATTTCACATACATATCATCACCCTTCATTAGGATTAGGGTTTTACATTATTAACCATTTAAGGTTTCAAGGTCATATTATCAATGATCAAACCCTAATGCATTGCTCCACACATCTAGGAGCATACACTGATATCAGAAGTTTTTAGTCATACTTATTTATTCTCATTATTTATCATTAAATGATTATCAACACAATGTATGAGTTTCTCTCTCATCCTCACTAGGATATTTATTACATCATACTTTAATAACTTGGCTTAACCCTTTCTCAAGGCATGTTAGCCTACACTTATCAAAGTGTATTAAACTCATTACATCTCAATGTAACAATTGACATGACACAATTCATGTGTTACTCATCCATGTATATTGAATTTAAGGTGCATCAAGGTGTATCAATCTTGAGGTGCTAGATGTGATATTTATCATTCCTTGGTGTATCACTTCCCTCATCACTTTTAACTTACTTAAGTTCGTCAACTTATCTTATATTAGGGTATTTCCCATCCTATTACCTTATGCACTAACTCATCACATTTATCATGTGGTATATTGGCCATAAGTCACACACTTCAATTACAAAACTATCATCAAGTGATATGGACTAATGTCGGGTGAAGGCATTATTGATATAGGGTTGACCATTATCAACCACTATAGGTGTTTCACCTATCAAGGTATTAGCCACACCATTACTTGGTGTTACACTCATCACTCCTAAGAGTGCTTAACCCTCACCTTTACAAGGTGTATCAGGTTGAATCATGTATGTCAAATTGAACACATGTATTGGGTTAGGTGTATATCGAGCTAGACATCATCATATCCCTCATACCCTTACCCATCAAGGTATCAACCTTACCAATCATATGGTGTATTACCTTCACCATACATGGGTGTAACATCCTCATCTCACTTTAAGATATTAGCCACACCATACTTTAATGTATTGGCCATTACATGTTCTAGGGTATTAACCACCTTACCACTCTTGTCATCTAGTGTATTGGGTTACCCACCATATTGTTTTAGAGATGTGTGCTCAACACCATATCATACAGGATGTGTATGCTTAACCCAATATCGGTTTAGAGATGTATGCTTGCTACCCATATCACTTTAGAGGTGTATGTGTGCTTACTATATCGAGCAAAGAGGTGTGTGTGTGCTTCACACCATATCGGGCAAAGAGGTGTATGTTTTCTTACCATATCACTTTAGAGGTGTATGTATGCTTCACACCGTATCAGGCAGAGAGGTGTGTGTGCACTTCACACCATATCAGGAAGAGAGGTGTGTGTGTGTGTTGCACACCATATTGGGGAAAGAGGTGTATGGGTGCTTACCATATCACTTTAGAAGTGTATGTTTGCTTATCATATCACTATAGAGGTGTATGTGTGCTTCACACCATGTTGGGCAGAGAGGTGTGTGTGTGCTTCACACCATATCGGGCAAAGAGGTGTATGGGTGCTTACCTTAGGGTTAAGATTTGAGATCCTTCTTTCTCCTTAGTACCTTTGCGTGATACCTCACTACTTATGCATGATATGCCCTGACTTGTGGCTGATATCTCTTTCACTTGTGGCCAATATCACTTCACTTGGCCGATATCAACATGGTATGGCCAATATCAACATGTTATGGCCTATACCACTTGTTATGGCTGATAACCAAGCCCTATGCACGAGACCACATCACTTATTAATGATACCAAGGCTCTATGCACGATATCTAAGAGAAACGAGGTGGTAGTATTTGAAAATGTTCACTAAGAGGTGAAAGGAAGGGTATATATACTTGAGGTTCATGAAAAAGTGTGCATGTGAGGTGTCATCAAGTTAAGCTACTAGGTGTGACACATGCCCATGCATGGTTGACACATGTACATGCATGAAATCACGTTTATATTGAAATGAAAAACACTTGAGGATAATCTAATGTTGAAATTTCGTCCATTACTTATCTCTTTGGATAAGATATATCAATTAAATCACCACTTTATTCACAACCTGATACAACATTTCTAAGGAAGTTGTAAACTGATACCCTTCACCTCCTTGAGGTGCTTTTCACACCATTGTCTTTGACAATAGTCCAAAAACCGATATGAGACTCATCCTATGGCTCCTTGGCCGATAGTCACTCATATATAAGATTTTCAACTTGATACAACTCAAGTTTAGGGTTTCACATTCAACCCCTTTCTTGGTCTTTTCATCACCAAGAGTACCATCACTCAAACATTATTAAAACATGGTTCCTCCTTTTTACACTCTCCTATAAATGATACTATGAGGGAGTAGGGACACTCTAGAGGTGGTAATTTGCATATCAACCCTACATTTTGGGTAAATTACAATTTGTATCAAAATTGGTGCACAAGGTACTACCATTATTCAAACAAGTTCAAACTTGGAATTTAGGCTTTCCACAAGCCACCACTTAGCATCATTCTCTCTATTATGATGCTAAAACACTTAAGGCATGTTCAACATGTGACATTTTGCAATATAGCACCTCATCTTGGGTAAATTGCACTTTGGTCCAAAATAAAGGAACATTGCTAAAACAACATTCAATCAGGACCAAACTTGGAACATAAGTGTATCACATGATAACAAAACACCTTAGAGGATTATATTAAAGTTCGAAGAAACTTACTTAGCCAAAACAAACATAGTTAACTCATAACCCAGGTTAGGGTCATTACATTATTTGACTTAAGAGTGAGATCTTAAGAGTCCTAAATGTCCCCACATCCTTGTGTTCGACCCCGTTCTCTACTTCAACCCTATAATAAAGTTGTGGGGTTCCATGAAGGTTTCAAGTTATAAATTTAAGGTTTGATCATTCTAAGTCTGCCTCCTTTCGGACGCATGATTCTGGCCACATCACCTACAATGTAAACCCTATACCCAAAACCTTAAGTTGTAAACCATAAACCCTAATCCTAATTAGTAAACCCTAAACCCTAGTTTGTATACCCTAATTTGTAAACCGTAATCTTTAAATTCTGATATCTAAACACCTGATTCAATACTTGTTTTCTCTTTGATCATAGAGAGGAGAGTGATATGCATTGTTTTGCAAACCAATTCACTAAGATAAATTTATCCAAGAGTTTAACCTTTTTTTAACTTTTCTATCAAGGCTAGTATAAAAGGCTCGATCCAACAGAACAACTTTTTCAGATTGAATTGTTGAAACCCAAACATTTCAAACAAAAAGATGTAGAAAGTAAATTCCAGAGTAGGTGGTTGAGGATTACATTAAAGCAAGAAATCAAAGTACAATGAAAAAGAAATTATGCTAAGAACAAATATAGAAGATTTACTCTGAGAATAATTAAAGAGAAATGTTAGATAAATAACAATTAAAGGAATTTATTCTAAGAGAAAAATTTAGATGCAAGAAGTAAAGAAAGCAATGGAAATGAGAGGTCAAAGAAAGCATGGGTTGAATCAGATGGGAAAGGTATCAACACTTATGGGTTTCTCCACCATAGTCAATGATAAACAAGATCAAAGAAATCATACGAAAAGCAAGATCAAAGAACACATGCAAACATTCATAAATGATTCACAAGAAATGAACTCCATGCGAATCCATTAGTCTGGCATTTACGGATCCTAATACATCATCCTAATAGAGATTTTTTTGAGGTCTCATCCAAATCCCCATGTGATTGGTTTAGTTGTTCTAAATTTTGGTTTCCACAGTCATATCCACCAAGATTAACACATGATAAAAATGAGAAATCACTTCGTTTAAAATTATAATTTTACAAACCAAAATCCATCTATCTAATACAATCATTTAAAATTTCAATCTAAGTCAACACATGGCTAAGGGGATACTCCCCTTGAGTCGATAGGAAAACTACTCACTAGCCATGGAAATTAAAGAGAGAATGAAGGAAGAAAGAAGGGAGGTCATAGTCTAGGAAATAAATAATCCAAGGACTCTGTCTAGTAACTATAAAATAGCCACAATTATGGGTTCCTTATTATTAGAGAAGAAAAAGAACTGAAAAGAAAATAGAACAAATCTCCAGAACCATTACTACTTTATCAAAGAAAAGAAGGATTACAATGTAGAAATTGAAAAAACTATGCTCAAAGTAAATGAGTAAGAACAAAAGATTGGATCCCTTCATTGTGGAGTCCCTCCTCCTTTATAAGGGAGCGAGGGTTGGAAACCCTAAAGGTGGGAAGAGAACAAAGGGAGATGTGGTGCTTATTTTACTATTCATGCACTGTGAGCTGACAGTCTCGCTAGTTGAAATGTTGGGTTGGCTTGTGACGTGGCTTGGCTATTTCAAAAGCAAGTTGAACCTAGGAGAAGGGGTGGCAGTTCCGACTTGAATGTTTCTTGGTCATGAGAAAAATATCAAATCGGTCATCTGCATGTGAGACACCTGGTTGGCACCGATGCACGTGTTGATCAACATGGAAACCTTAAGGTTTGGGTGCGGCATGGATACTTGACCTAACATGGCCATGAGATGATCGTTTTGGTGTACTCAGATGTTCGGTTGGTGTCACGAGCTGATTGGCTTGCCGTTCTAAGACTCTCCTCTAAAGTGTGAGGGTGGGGTTCAAACTGAGGACCAAATGGCCGTCTGGCTCTGAGATTTGGAATTTATTAGAGATGAACCAACCATTTTGCATAGTGAACCAGTTGTCTAGTGTGCTCAGGAGGTCAGGATTTTAATTTGAAGATAAAACCTACAAAAGTGTGAAGGAAAAGATAAATATTTGAACAATCAAAAAGTGGGTAAATTACAATTTGACCAATGAAATTAATAAAAATGGTAAATTCTAATAAAAAAGACCATAAAAATAATGAAAAATGATAGATGAATATACATTCATCAAAATACCCCAGACTTGAATCTTCACTTGTCCTCGAGCAAATAAAATCACAAATAAATCCAATTATACTAGCAACATGTCTATCATCATCAAACGACTATTAGTTGCTATATTGAAAATCGACAACGTAATTTCTTAGTTGTGTCAGTTTCTTTATGCATAAGAATCAAGGATGGGAGTGAGTTGTTGGTTTGCGCGTCTACAAAAAATCAATGTTATAGGTGCTTATCTCTAGTGGTGTCCACTTAGATGTTAGTATGAAATCAACGTTATAGGGCTATTTGAACTGATGTTAGAGGTGGTTTTTGTACGAGTGATGTATGAGATTCCTCTCTCCTCAAGGGAGATGTTATGAGAGAAACACTCACAAGATAAATGGTATCTAGGGACAAGATGACCTACTCAGGGCCAGAGACAGTGGTTGGATACAGATATGTGAAATTATTTTCTCCTCATGGGAGATTTTATGAGAGGAATACTCACCAGGCAAAAGGGGATCCAGAGACAAGGTGACCCGCTCAGGGCTAGAGATTGTGGTCGGGTATGGGTGTGTAATATTCCTCTCTCCTTAGGGAAAATTTATGAGACAAATACTCAAAAGGAAAGGGTATCCAGGGACAAGGTGACCTATTTGAGGCTAGAGATTGTGGCCAAATATGGATGTGTGGGATTCATCTCTCCTCAGAGGAGATTTGATGAGATAAATACTTATCAAAAAGGATATCCAGTGATTGTATGACCATCTAGAGGCCATAGATTGTGGATGGATATGGGTGTGTGATATTCCTCAGGAGAGATTTTATGATCTCAATACTCACAAAAAAGGGGTATTTGGGGCCATGTGACCAATTTGGGTCCAAAGACAGTGGATGGATATGGGTGTGTGAGATTCCTATCTTCTTAGGGGATATCATATGAGAGAAATACTCACAAGGAAAAGGGTATCTAGGGACAAGTTGACCCTTGAAGGCCATAGACTATGGCTGGATATTGGTGTCTGAGATTCTTCTCTCCTTAGGGATATTTCATGAGAGAAATACTCACAAGAATAGGGTATCCATGGACAAGGTGACCCTCTTGGAGCCAAACATTGTGGATGGATATAGATATGTGAGATTCCTCGCACCTTATGGGAGGTCTTATGACAAAAATACTCACAAAAAGGGGTATCCAAGGACAATTCGAGCTACTGGGGCTAGAGATTGTGACCGGATATAGGTGTGTGATAGTCCTATCTCCTCAAGGGAGGATTTATGAGAGAAATAATCACATGAAAAGGGATATCCAGGGGCAGGGTGACCCTCTCAGGGCGAGAGACTGTGGCTAGTTACGAGTGTGTGAGATGAGATTCTTCTCTTCTCAACAGAAATGTTATGAGAGAAATACTCACAAAAATAGGGATATCTAGGGACAAGGTGACCCTTTCAGGGTCAAAGGGTATGTATAGATATGGGAGTGTGAGATTTGCCTCTCCATATAGGAGATCATATGACAAAACCATTCATAAAGAAAATGGGATCTAGGGACAAGGTGACCCTTTGGGGGCTAGAGACTGTGGTTGGATATAGATGTGTAAGATTCTTCTCTCCTCAGGGGGGGGGGGTGTTATGAGAGAAATACACTCACAAAGAAAAGTTTCTCCAAGGACAAGGTGACCCTATTGGGGCCCGACCATGTGGCTGTATATGGGCGTGTGAGATTCCTTTCTCCTTTGAGAAACATTATGAAAGAAGTACTCATAAAAAAGCATATCCATGGACAAGGTGGTCCTCTAGGGCCCAAACACTATGCCTGGATATGAGTGTGTGAGATTCCCCTCTCTTTAGGGAAGATTGTATGAAAGAAATACTCACAAAAAGGGGTATCCATGGATAGGGTGACCCACTCAGGGGCAAAGATTGTGGCTGGATATGCGTGTGAGAGATTCCTCTCTCCTCAGGGGAGTTTTAGTGAGATAAATACTCTCAAAGGAAAGGGATATCCAAGGAAAAGGACACCCTTTTGGGGCTAGAGAATATGGATGGATATGGGTTTGTCAAATTCCTCTCTCCTCATGGAAGAGTTTATGAGAGAGGTGCAAAGAAAGGGGTATATAGGGACAAGGTGACCTACTTAGGGTAAGAGACTTCGGCAGGATACAGGTGTGAGAGATCCATCTCTTATTAGTGGAGATATTTTATGATAGAAATACTCACAAAGGAAAAGGGTTGTGGTGGTCCAATTTTAGGTCATGGATCGGGACCATATGAAAATGGACATAAGGGGGGTGATGGTCCATATTTAGGTCTTTGTCCAATACCACATATGAAAGTGAAGATGTGTTGATGGCCCAGTTTTTTGTCATGGTCACAGTCCATGACCATGGTACAAGGTAGGAAAAGATGGGTGGACCACATGCAACTTGGTGATATCTTAGTCTAGATAGAAAGTCCTTTCGATCAAATTAATTGATGTGTTCTGAGCATGATTCTATATTTCCTTTCATGATATGGAATTTATATCCAAGATTTGAGGATTGAGTAGCATTATGTCATAATGGTGAAGGATCAAGATGAGTTAGAATCCCTTCAAGGATGTACATATTGGGTAGGCACAAGCATGTGTATCTCAAGGCCAGAGAGAATGGTGCTAAGCTAGATGTTATTTGACTTGAGAGCACACAACACATATGTAAAATCAAGAAGCCTTTCAGCACAAGGTTGAAGATATGAAAATAAAGTCATCATAAGGTCAAGGTGTTCTAGAGAATTTTTCCAAAACGATGGGTCTTTTTCTCATGTGTGATAAAAGGTGAATATTTAAGTTCTTTCATAGTACTTAAATAGCATTTTGGCAACCTTTTAGCAGATGTCAAAGGTTTCTTATATGAGTGGTGGCTCATGAGAAGAGACCACAATCGAACATCCTTTCAACATTGCTCAAGTCAGAAGATCTTTGAAAATGTTGTCCAAGATTGAAAAGATATTCCTTTCTATTGTTTGAGTTTGAGAACAATTACCAACTTTTTCCCAAGATGGTTCAACTTTTTTTTCGAAATGCAATTCAACTTTGTTGAGCTTTTGAAGAATTTTCTAACTTTTTTGATATTATAAAGGTTCTTCAACTTCATTGAGTTTTGAAAGATAGTTCACTTTTGGTTTATTTCCTTTTTGAAAATATCAAAGATTGTTCTTTCTCAGGAAAAAATCCTATTTTGTGAATTTTTTATTTGAAAAGATTTTCTTTTTGGAAAAGTTGTATTCTAATTTATTAAATGATTTTAATTTTTTGAAAAGATTTCTCATTTTTTGTTTTGAAAATATTTTTCTATTTCTTATTTGAATAATTTTCCTTTGATAAGATTTTTTCATTTTGTGAAAAGACTTTTCTATTTTTTTGTGATTTTTTTTTATTTTGAAGACATTTCTAAATAGATGGTTCTTTTTCTTTTGAAAGAGGATTGTTGATTTTTTGGAAAGAATATTTATTTATACAGAAAAGATTATTATCTTTAAAATGTTCTTTGTGTTGAAATATTGTTCAATGTATATTATTGAATGATGGTTGTCAGTTGAGAGCGATCATTTGAGATTGTTGGAGATAATTGAAAGTTTTTAACTTTGAAAATATCATGAATGGAAGAATGGTGATGATGAGATCATTTGAAATCATTTGAGATCCTTTGAGATCATGTGAGATCAGTTGAGATTGTTGTTTTTATAAGATTGTATAAATATAAGGATGTGAGGAAAAGACAAACAATCCATGCTTGTATACTATATTCAGAGAGCATTAATTTTCCAGCAATCCTAGAATTAGCACAACATGTAACAATCTTAAAAATAATAAAACAAGCACCCACAAGATGTAGATTTAGAAAGACATATATAGGAATGTTGGTCTTTGAATTATCAATGTGTGATGGCACTCATCCTAGGATTATCCTAGCTTCTTCGATTATGTGTGCTACTCCTAGTACATCTCATGACTTCAATTACATTAATTAGTTATGAGTGCTACGACAGGGGGGTGTCCTCAAGCCTTTGGATGTCAAGGTTAACACTATATTGGTATCTTTGGTAACACCGCCACACCACTTTCAGTGAACCAAAGTGAGTCTTAACAACAATTCCATGATGCATGGGTTTGTAGGTGTGTATTGTGCAAGTCTAAGATTATAATATTTTATGGAGCAAACCCACAATAATAAAGCATGAAAAAAATATGATAATCATATAAGGAAATAATATGTAATTATTAAGAAAGATAAGATCTTATTCATTATGAAAACCTCCCTCATCTTTTCTCTCTTCATATTAGTTTTTATATTTTTTTAAAATAAAAAACAAACAAAAAGAAAATATAGATAAATAAAATAGGGCATGGAACCAGGTCTAACCCCAAAAGGGAAGTGGATGCAAACCCTGGAAGGAAAGCAATGGCTAACCATAAAAACATTGATTGATAAAAAATGTGGCAGTTGTTGTATTACAAAAAATTGAAGTGACAAGAAAATCAAAGTGATAAAAAAACTCTTTTTTTACTTGTGGAGCAGATGATTCCACTGGATTTACAGATATCCAAGAAAAAAAGGCCATGATGAAGGAAAACTTTTCTTTTTTGTTGTAGAATAGAGTGATTCTCAAGGATTCTTCTTCTAATAACTCATTTTTGGGATTTTTTGCGGTAGATTCCCCCAATTCACATCTAATTTTTTTGAAAAATATGGATTTTAGTTAAAATAGAAAAAGGTAACTAAAATAGATAGAAAATTAGAAATTTCGATCAACCGGTGAAACATGAATGATTGAAGTAGAAAATATAACTCAGATCGGCTAACTATCTCCAACGGAGTCATCACACTGATGTACCAAGTTTGAAAAATTACATGATTCTATGGTTGCGAAACAATAAAGAAAACAAAAGAAAATGATAAAGTGATAAAGATCTCAAAGTTACTACATAGTTTATCTATTATAAGGAAAAATAGAGAAGTGTGTTTAAATCACAGGAAAACACTAGAAGACCTTGTTTTGACCCACCAAAGGGCAGATAAGAAGGTATGTGTGATTTTAGATATCAGACTCAATGATCTTGTTTTGAGTGGGGAACATTTTAGCACCACTGTATCACCCAATAATGGTATTGCATTCTTTTTCAGACATATTAGAAGAAAAACGACAGTGACTGTAACATACAAAATCCTAGACATTTTGTCTTATGGCCTCTTTCTCATATTTTCCTTTCCTTTCTATCCCCTTTCGCCTTTTTGCTTAATTTATGGAGAATATGATGGTTTAGTGAGCATTTGTTCACCTCTTATGCCAATAAAGGGTTTTATGCACAAATACCTCAGTAGAAACCTTAGTAATGGGTATGATGAGAAATTGTCCACTTACGTAATAAAAATATTAAAAGAATTCTTGTTAGAAATTTCTAGGACTTTTTAGAATATGAAAAAGAAAAGAAATTCCAAAATATACGTAAAGGAGATGATAAATGTTATAAATGGGTAAAAGGAGATAATGTGAAATATATTGTTTCCAAGAATCACAAAAAGAAAACCCACAAGAAAAATTGATACACAATTTGGTTTTCTTGAACTAAAAGTTACTTAAGGGCCAAGTATCACAATGTGGAAAATTATAAATATATATAAGCCTTTATTTAAGGAAAATAGGAAATAAGCCAAGAAAGAGAAATAAAATATCAAAAGTTCTCAAATTGGAAAATTAACACCAACTTCGTAATATAAATATAAAAATAAGCATTTGAGAAAGTTTTCAACTAATTTGAATGATATTTGGATAATGTGAAATAGTAGGAGAGAGAAAGTGTGTAGAACCTTCATTTTGATAATTAATTATATAAATGACACAAACAAGATCAAATAACAGCAAAATCATATCTAAGGCATTAATTGTGACACATGGGTGAAATTTCATTAGATTTAGATAATCTTAGAGTCATAAATGAAGGAGGAAAGAGAAAATGAGTTTTGAATTATTCAACTTATTAAAAGTCCTCAAAAGATAAAACTAATTACATATTCAGATTCTACACCTCAAAATCAGTCAGGGTGTTAATTTTTGTTAAATTTGGGATTTGTTTGCACCCTCAAAAGAGGAGAGAGAAAAAGGAAATAAATATGTATATACTTTGGTCGAATTTGATTAGAATTTCTATTTAATTTGTCACGCATGTTTTGTTTTTGCAGGATTGATCTGGTCCATTAAAATTCTAATCAGACAGCCTATGGGTCATCCTCTACCTCACGACTAAAAAGGTAAACATGCATTGGTTTGGTGATTTTCAAAACCCAGATTTCTTCCTCCATAATCGATCATTTCTCAAGATTTTTCTTCCAATGTATTCGGGAGATGACTCCACACCCAAATAACCCTTGGTCGAGTCCTATTTCTTCGTATCCAAGAAACCCCAAATCTTGCTCCCCAAGATTTGACGGCCCCCTTCGAAAACCATAGGAATCTACCCCCCGCCTATATATACCATTACCCTTGGCTTCCTAGAGGTCCTCGCAACCTTCCTCTCCATCCAATTGAACTTTTTCTCATGCATGTGTCACCAGAAATCAGATTTTACACCAATCCTTGTGGTGCCTTCTCCTCCCTCCATAGTGCACCTCCAATCAAATTTCTCATCTCGGTAGATTCGGCCTAGCCTCCTCTTTCTTTTGGTTCTTTCAGTTTAAAGTTTGATCAAGTATTTCTTTTAACCCAATCTTGGCTTTGGGTGGGCTGCTCCTTGCTTGTAGTCGTGGCGTGAGCAGAGGAGGAAGATAACCCCTCCTCATTTTATGGTTTTTCCTTTCGCATATTTTATTTTCCTTGCTTTCGATCGAGGATAAATCAGTCTTTTAAGGTCTTCTTAGCCTACTTTGACCCGCAACTTACTGGGCCTTTGACCGTTACTTGGTGACATGTGGTTGGGCCAAGTTATGGGCCACTCTCCTCTCTCTTGCTCTGTTTTGATGACATGGTCAATCATGATTGGTCGATATTGCAAAATTCGTATCTTTTTATTCAGTTGTCCAAAAAATAAAAAAAATTTGTTCTAAACTCAAAAAAAGTTGATCTTTCTAATAAAAATAGTTTTATGCTTTGGTTTTATGTTTTATCAAAATGTCTTTTCTAAAAATGAATGAATTAGTTAAAAATCACCAAAAATGCATCTAAAAGTCCATATCTTCAAAATACATAATATTATATGTTATTTTGATAAGAATAATCTAACTAAGACAGTAGTGATGGTTTCATGACCTAAATCAATGGTTTGTAGAAAAAGTTGGTATCTTTGAGGTTTTGAACATATAATGAATGAATATGATGTTGATATATGATTACGGTAATGAAATTAGGACAAGTGGACCCTGATCTCATATATGCATCTGAAAAGTGGTTTCTAGGACTTTAAGGAAGAGGTATGTGCATCTAACACCTTAGTTGGGATATTTATGCCTTAACCTAATTTTCACTAATGAGGCTTAATTGAACTTAACTCTTTTCTTGAAACCCTAATTTCTTGTGCCTCAAATTTGATCATAGTTTCTTATTGTTTGGATTTTGAACCCCAGTGCCATGCTTATTAATTCTCATGATTATTCTTTCCATAACTACTTTTCCTAGCATGTAGATGTATGTTCTATTTTATTTAAAGTAGCGACACTTATGTACAACCCCCCACAGAGGGCATGTATTTATTCACCCTGGGGAATGTTTTGTTCTCCCCATATTACTTTAGGTGACTGGGAATGTCTTATCCTCCCCTCACCTAAGGTTAGAGGTCTGGTAGGAGCATCAACCCTACTTAGTTAGGTAGACATAATTATCTTACATGCAAACCCCTTTTTAATATAATTGTTAATGGTAAGTTTCTTTTGAATATAGCCTCATACTCTTGTACATTTCATCATATGATGAACCCTAGCATATTTTTACAATGTTTACTTTTCTTGTTACCCTAGACTAGTTTTGTGACACATACTTTTCTTCCCTTTCCCTTTTTGCTGGGTGCCTTCCCAACCACCCAGGTACTAAGCAAGGTGATGGATATGACAAGAAGATCTTAGCTTTGGCTTAGACCTAGCTGATGGAGATGTTTCTTTGGAGACAAGATTGTAATAATTAGACTTCCCTCTATCTAGATCCTATTTGTATATCTTGATGTAAACCCTAATGTGAGAATTTGATGTATACTTGTAAACCTTTAATGAAATTGAATATAGTCAGTTATTCTTTATTCCACTGCTTTCTAATGATCTTTTGTATACCAATGTTTAATAAATTTAGAAAATGTGTGCCCATTCTATAATACCTTTGAGTGTGTTTGGAATGGATGTAAGTTCTTCAAATGTTTAGTAAAGGTGTGATTTCACTCTTTTATAACATGGTATCAGAGCCCATGGTAGTTGGAATCTGACTATTTCAGTTTTGTCTCCCTAGTAGAATCCTTTCCTTACATAGTTTCCCTTTAAGTTACATTCTTACCCAAGATTTTATCTATGTTGATGAAAGGTTGATTTAGGACCCTATAGTTCCACATTAGAATCTTGATAAATTAAACCCTAAAATACTCATAACTAAAAGATGCATAACTTAATATTGTCTAGGTTTGCCTTTAGGAAACTATTAGGTCATGAAGTTGAAGCAAATGTGTCTAGAAAGGATTAGGTTATGGGGGCTATCAATATTTTTGACCACGCCACTTCCTTGGTTTATGAGGACTCCCTTATCCATATGATACCGACCTGGCTTGAGTTGATATGGATTGTCTGAAATAGTTTGCTTTTAGGCAATAGTAACCTTAGACTTCTATGTTGTATATCTTTGGGAACCCTAAGTTTCAGGGGTATGATGACTTGTTTGAGGATGGATACCAAGATAATTTCCTTATGTCCCTTAGTACCACATGCTTGGATTGTTTATCCCTGGAACTTAGACGTTGAAGTTCGGGGTTCAGTGAGCTATCAGAGTGCGTAGTGGAAGTGTGATGGATCTTGTACATGGTGTAGTAGACTCATCCTTTAACCCTAGTATAGTTTAGCTTGATAGGTCGAACTCTTTCATGGGTGGAGTATAGTTAGTTTGATGATGTTGGGTGGTTAGATTTCGAGGATAAAATACTCTTTAAGGGGATGTAGTCCTATGACATCTCTATATCTATCTAACTTTAGAAACCCTAACCCCAACCTTAGGTTGTTGTGCTTGGATCCTTAGTCTCATTGAAGAAATGAAGATCCACAAAAAAGTGTTAGTTATTCCTCAAGTTCAAGAAAAGATGCCACCAAAATAAGAAATTGTAAGACTTCAACTCTAGAATGGAACAATCATGATCAATAAGGAGGGATCTATGTTTGATAAGACAAAAAAAATTCTTGTTAAGGTAATTAGAATTAAAATAAAAAATGATACCAATTCAAGCTTATGGGAGAAAATCCCCAAGCAATCATTTATTCCTCTACATAGTTGTCCCATCTCGTTGCCTGACCAAATAAGCTATAGCTGTAATCCCACATGTGTGTTTACATATTAATGAAAATATAATGATCATATGAGGAATAATTTATATGTTCAAACCCTAAAGAATATCCAATGCACATAATATGGGTCACTCCCATATTAATACTAATTATGTATACACATGATGCTAATAATGTCATGAACCGATAAACCTTAATTACATGATCAGAAAGAAAAGTGTAACCTAATCTTGGCATTTATGCATTCTATAATGAAATATAATGATCAAGTTGATCCTAAACCCTATGTTGTAATCATATAACCTTAACATATACATCCTTAATGATATTCATGTTAAATTAGTGGCATTAGGTGTCATAATCAGATAACATACCTTGATGCACATAAATGATATATAATCACCTAGTCATAGATTATGCAAGGAATAAATATGAAATGCATATCATCTTATTACCTATTACACACCAAATTAATCACCTAATCGATGACTTGATATGTGAAACAATTCATTAATATGTAATATGTCTTACCTTGTTCACTAATATACATATAATGACTTCAATATGGATAAGAAGTAATTGGATTCACATAAATGTGCATAATCAATAATAAGAAGTGAATAAATATGAGAAAATGAATAATGATGACAATAATGTGAATAAGAAAGGTAATGTGACAATTTTTAATATACTTACAAGTAATCATTGTGACATAATTTGGATTAATTATAGACTTAATAACAAAATGAATAAAATGTCCTATCACATGCAAGATAATTAGTTATAAATTAATATAATGATAATATGAGGATAATGAGGTGTAAATACAAATTATTAATGATCAAATATATTGAGATAATTGAGTAACCTCGAATTGTGCATAACAATGAAATATAATTCTTTTTGGCAACCAAGTGAATATGACATGACATAATTAAAAAATAATATTGATAATGTGATATCCTAATAAATATAATGCTAATTAGCCAAACATGTTAATAATGCTAATCTCATAAAAATAATCTTAATAATGGAACCTAGGTGATCCTCGAGAACCTGACCTATGTCGAGATGCTTGTGAAGTTTATATTGATGAGTGTTTGGTGGAAGTTATGGTTGGAGAAACAACCTGGAGTTTTGTGATGAGATGTTGCACCTTCACCCTCCCTCCTTGCTTGTGATTTAGGGGACAAAATCCTCTTTGAGGGTTGGAGTGTTGTAACATACTAAATCCTGGACATTTTGTCTTTTGGCTTATTTCCCATCTTTTCCTTTCATTTTTATCTCCTTTGTCCTTTCTGTTTAATTTATGGAGAATATGATGGTTTAGTGAGCATTTGTTCACCTTTTATGCCAATAAAGGGTTTTATGCACAAATACCTCAGTAGAAATCTAAGTAATGGGCATGATGAGCAATTGACCACTTAAGTAAAAAAAATATATTAAAAGCATTCATGTGAGAACTTTCTAGAACTTTTCAGAATATGAAAAAGAAAAGAAATTCCAAAATATACATAAAGGAGATGATAAATGCTATAAACGGGTAAAATGAGATGATAAATGCTATAAATGAGTAAAAGGAGATAATGTGAAATATATTGTTTCCAAGAATCACAAATATAAAAACCATGAGATAATTTGATACACAATTTCATTTTTTCTTGAACTAAAAGTTACTTTAGGGCCAAGTATTGCTCTCAAAAAAAAATCACCCAATGTGGAAAAATATAAATATATATAAGCCTTTATTAAAGGAAAATCGGAAATAAGCCAAGAAAGAGAAATAAAATATCTAATGCTCTAAAATTGGAAAGCTAACTCTAAATTCATAATCTAAATATAAAAATAAGCCTTTGGGCAAGTTTTCAATTAATTTGGATGATATTTGGATAATGTGGAATAGTAGGAGAGAGAAAGTATGTAGAACCTTTATTTTGATAACTAATCAAATAAATGGAACAAACATGAACAAATAATGGCAAAATCATATCTAAGACATAAATTGGGACACATGGGTGAACTTTCATCATATTTGGATAATCTAAGAGTCGTAAATGAAGGAGGAAAGAGAAAATGGGTTTTGAATTATTAACCCACTAAAAGTCCTCAAAAGACAAAACTAATTGCATATTCAGATTCTACACCTCAAAACCAGTCAGGGTGTCTATTTTTATTAAATTTGGGATTTGTTTGCCCTCACAAAAGAGGAGAGAGAAAAAGGAAATAAATATGTATTGTAAAGAGGCGAGATCACCTCCTTACTAAAATTTAAAGTAAGTACAAAACATCCTTCTTTTTAGAAAGACAAAAGATATTGAGGGATGCATGTATAATATTCCAAGTAAATAAGCATGCACCAGATACATTGTAAAATGTCAATAGCAACAGAAATAAAAGTACTAAGCCTATTACATGGCTTTTGTTATTCATTACATGATTGTTCCCAAAAGAAAAAAGATAAGAGAAAAGGATCTATCTCTAGCAACCTACACATCCTTTCAGATAGCTTGAGATCTACTCCTGAGATGACTTCCTTCAAACTTGTCCTTCTCCTTGCTCAGCACCAGCACCTGGGTGTTTGGGAAAGCACCCATAAAAAGGGGAAAGAAAACAAGGTATGTGTCACAAAACTAGTATAGGATAACAATATAAGTAAAGTAAATAACAACAGGCTATGATTCATCATAAGATGAACATAACAAGAGTATGAGGCTATATTCAAAAGAAACTTGCCATTAACAATTATATTAAAAAGGATTTTCATGTAAGATAATTATGTCTACCCAACTAAGTAGGGTTGAGGCACCTATGGGACCTCCAACCTATAGGTGAGGGGAGAATAAGATATTCCCAGTCACCTACACAACTATATATGGGAGAATAAAAACATTCCCCAGGTCAATTAAGTACATGCCCTCTGTGGGTGGTTATACAAAAGAACCACTACTTTAAATTAAAGAGAACATAAATCTACATGTTAGAAAAGTAGTCATGGCAAGAGTAGTTATAATATTCAATAAGCATGGCAGGGGGGTATAAGACCCAAACAAGAATAAATTATAATCTGATTTGAAGCATGAACAACATTAGGATTCAAGAATAGAAGATTTCGGGTTCATTTAAGCCTCATTAGGGAAATATAGGGTTTGACTGCAATTATCCCAACTTAGGGTGTAAGGAATGCACATACCTCTCTTACTGATATAAATTACTAACTTTCACCACTTTAATTGAGTCCAAGTACCACTTTGCATATTTTCAATATATTAACATGTATTAGAGTATATAGTGCACATTAATGTATAGAAACCCTAATTTTAGAACTTTTTAGATTTTTCAAATATCACCAATGAACTTATTAGGTTCTCTTGATGAGGAAAACATATTTTTATGTTAATTTTGGAGTTATGATGATTAAGATGTAATTTTTATGGATTTTATGCATCAAATTCATTTTACAAAAATCACCCTTCTTCAAACCAAGAAATCGGACCTTGAAAATATTTTTATTAGATAGAGATTAATTTTATAATTCCAAAACATATTTATTTGTCAAATTTGGATAACCGGATTAGAAGATATGAATTTTTCAATACTGACTAATAGGAAATTGCCACCTCAACAAACTGATCGAGATAATTGAAGACAGAGGGAGAGGGAGAAAATACCATTTGACCCAAGATTGGGTTTGGAGTTCCATAGATAAAGAAACTAGAGCTTCTAGAGAAAGTAAAACGTCAAGAAACCGAAATCCTTGAAGAACATGGTAAATAGAGATGGAGATCATCGATTTTAAACATAGAAGCATTAGTTTTAAGCATGTAGTAAGCAATATATGAGAAGGGGGTTAACAAAACTTGCCTCCAGGAAGGTAAGATGGTCCAAACAGAAAGGATTTTGAGATTAGAAGTTCTGGTTTTCCAAGCCAAGCTCCTTTCTTGAGCAAACATCACCTTCTCCACTTTAGTGGTGTAAACCGTAGCAAAAGAGCATGAAGATGAGATGTTTTAGGGTTCTAGGTGAAGTTTTACCATAGAAGGTCATGGTTTTGACATGTAAGAAGGTGGGAGGAATACTAACAACATGAAAATAGGGAAGGATAGGAGGATACTTACTATTTTTGGTCAAACTTACCGAGGAGGAGCTTAAGAAATCCTAATTAGAGAAATTTGGAACCCTAGGAGCCTTCTTCACCAAGGTAGGCACCCTGTTTTACCTTGGGATAGAAATTTCATGGCCAAACATATAAAGAATGATTCTATAAGCTAGAGGAAAGATAAGGAGAGTATTTGTTCTTGGATTGGGAGGTGGGAAGGGGTAGGCATTGCTTTATAAAGAAGGGGGCAGGCATGAGGTATCTATGGGACTTTCCATGTGTCCTTAGGCTAAGGCTTCATGGCCATGCAAGAGGACAGCTCATAGAGACTTCTTGTATATCCAAGGTCGGTCCTAACAGCTCATGGAGACTTCTAGGACATCCCCACCATCCTCCAAACAAAGAAATAACCACATTGGTTGATAGCTTTTAAAGATAAGCTCATTTATAAAGTGGGTAATCCCTATAATGCCATTGGATAGAAACACCTTCAAACCAAGGTGCAACCAGGTGCCCCATGGTTCAAAATCTCGAGAATGGTAAGGGAATATATAAGGATTAAAATTCAGGTGATAATTAGCAAAGAAAACCTCCCAGTTGGGTAAATTGCATAAAAGTCCAGAATGTACCTAAAATTGCATAACTTGCACAAACAACATCCAAATCAAACCAAATTTGAAACGTAAGCTAATTTATGTTTTCAAATCAAATCAACAAGTTAGATTAAGGTTTATATCACTTAATTATGGTAATTAAGCTTCTTTAATACATTTAATCAAGGTTTAGGGCCTTGCACTTCTAGCACAAATTAATATACCATTGTTCTACTAAATTGGTAATTTTGCATTTTAGATCCTTAAATAAGCTTTCACTGGGGTATTTGTGAATAAACCCTTATATCGGTACAATTAGTGAATAAATGTTCACTAAACCACTATAAATTCCACTAATTAAATATGAATGACATAAAGGACGGGAATGAAAGGGAAGCTTGGGAAAAAGGTTTACATGGAGATTACATCTAAGATTCATTGTGGTACATGCATACACTTTGGTAGAATTTGATTAGAATTGCTATTTAATTTGTCATGCCTTTATTTTTGCATGATTAATCTGGGCCGTTGAAATTCTGATCGGACGGCCGTCGGGTCGTCCTCTACCTCTTGACTAAAAAAGAAAACATGCCTTGTTTTGGTGATTTTTAAAACCCAGATTTCTTCCTCCATTATCGATCGTTTCTCACGATTTTTCTTCCAATGTGTTTGGGAGATGATTCCACACCCAAAGACCCTTTGGTCGAGTCCTATTTCTTCGTATCCAAAAAACCCCAAAGCTTTCTCCTCAAGCTTCTGTGGCCCCCTTTGAAAACCTTAGGAATCTACCCCCCCACCTATGTAAACCATTACCCTTGGCTTCCTAGAGGTCCTTGCAACCTTCCTCTCCATCCAATTGAACTTTTTTTCGCTAATGTGACACCAAAGAAAAAGATTTTACACCAAGCCTTACGGCGCCTTCTCCTCCCTCCACGGTGCACCTCTGATCAAATTTCTCATATCGGTAGGTTCGGCCTTGCCTCCTTTTTCTTTTGGTTCTTTCAGTTTTAAGTTTGAACGAGTAATGCTTTTTTCCCCAATCTTGGCTTCGGGTGGTCTGCTCCTAGCTCACAGGCATGGCGTGAGTAGAGGAGGAAGATAGCCCCTCTCATTTTATAGGTTTGCCCTTCGCACATTTTATTTTCCTTGCATTTTAATCGAGGATAAATCAATTTTTTAAGGTCTACTTAGCCTACTTTGACCCATGACTTACTGGGACTTTGACTGTGACTTGGAAACATGTGGTTGGGCCAAGTCACGGGCTTTCTCTCCTCTCTCTCTTGCTCTATTTTGATGACATGGTGAATTCTGATTGGCCGATATTGCAAAATTCATATGTTTTTATTCCGATGTCCAAAAAATAAATAAAATATGTCCTAAAATCAGAAAAAATATGATCTTTATAATAAAAATAGTTTTATGGTTCGTCTTTATGTTTTATCAAAGTGTTTTTCTAAAAATGAATTGATTGGTTAAAAATTATTAAAAATGCATCTAAAAGTCCATATCTTCAAAATGCATAATATTATATGTTATTTTGATCATAGGAACCTAACTAAGATAGTAGTGATGGTTTTAGGACCTAAATCGATGGTTTATAGAAAAAGTTGCAACCGTTGAGGTTTTGAACCTTTAATGAATGAATATGATGCTGATACTTGATTATGGTAATGGAATTAGGACAAGTGGACCCTGATCTCATATATGCATTTGAAAAGTGGTTTCTAGGACTCTAAGGAAGAGGTATGCACATGCCTTAGTTGGGATATTTATGCCTTAACTTAATATTCACTAATGAGGCTTAATTGAACCTAACTCGTTTCTTGAAACCCAAATTTCTTGTGCCTTAAATCAGATCATAGTTTCTTATTGTTTGGGTTTTAAACCCCAGTGTCATGCTTATTAATTCACATGATTATTCTTTCCATAACTACTTTTCCTACCATGTAGATTTATGCTCTATTTAATTTAAAGTAGCGCTACTTATGTACAACCACCCACAGAGGGCATGTATTTATTCGCCCTGGGGAATGTTTTATTCTCCCCATATTATTGTTGGTGACTGGGAATATCTTATTCTCCCCTCACCTAAGGTTAGAGGTTTGGTAGGTGCCTCAATCCTACTTAGTTATCTAGACATAATTATCTTACATGCAAACCCCTTTTTAATATAATTGTTAATGGCAAGTTTCTTTTGAATATAGCCTCATACTCTTGTTATCTTCATCATATGATGAACCCTAGCCTATTTTTTCATGCTTTACTTTTCTTGTTACCCTATACTAGATTTTTGACACATACTTTTCTTCCCTTTCCCTTTTTGTTGGGTGCCTTCTCAACCATCCAGGTGCTGAGCAAGGTGATGGATAAGACAAGAAGATCTTAGCTTTGGCTTAGACCTAGCTGATGGAGATGTTGCTTTGGAGACAAGATTGTAGTAGTTATACTTCACTCCATCTAGATTTTTTTTGTATATATTGATGTAAACCCTAATGGGAAAATTTGATGCATTCTTGTAAACCTTTTATGAAATTGAATATAGTCAGTTATTCTTTAGTCCACTGCTTTTTAATGGTCTTTTGTATAATATTTAATAAATTTGGAAAATTTATGCCCATTCTATCATACTTTTGAGTGTGTTTGGAATGGATGTCAATTCTTCAAATCTTTAGTAAAGGGGTGATTTCACTCTTGTACAACATGGTATAATAGCCCATGGTAGTCAGAATCTAACTATTTCAATTTTCTCTCCCTAGTAGAATCCTTGCCTTACATAGTTTCCCTTTAAGTTACATGCTTACCCTAGATTTGATCTATGTTGATGAAAGGTTGACTTAGGACCCTATAGTTCCACATAAGAATCTTGAATGATTAAACCCTAAAATTCTCATAACTAAAAGATGCATAACTTAATGTTGTTTAGGTTTACCTTTCGACAACTATTAGGGCATGAAGTTGAAGCAAAGGTGTCTAGAAAGGATCAGGTTCTGGGGGCTGGCAATATTTTCTTCCATGCCACTTTCTTAGTTTATGAGGACTTTCAAGATCCATATGATACTCGCCGGGCTTGAGTTGATATGGATTGTTCGAAATAGTTTTCTTTTAGGAAATAGTAACCTTAGACTTCTATGTTGTATATCTTTGGGAACCCTATGTTTCAGGAGTATGATGACTTCTTTGAGGATGGATACCAAGATAGTTTCCTGATGTCCTTTAGTACCCCATGCTTGGATAGTTTATCCCTAGAACTTTGACTTTGAAGTTTGGGGTTAAGTCAGCTATCAAAGTGTGCAGTGGAAGTGTGATGGATCTTGTACATGGTGTAGTAGACTCATCATTTAACCCTAGTGTAGTTTTACTTGATAGGTCAAACTCTTTAAGGAGTGGAGTATAATTATTTTGATGATGTTGGGTGGTTATATTTTGAGGATGAAATCCTCTTTAGAGGGAAGCAGTCCTATGACATCTCTATATCTATCTAACTTTAGAAACCCTAATCCCATCCTTAGGTTGTTGTGCTTGGATCCTTAGTTTTGACCAAACTAGCTATAGTTGTAATCCCACATGTGTGTTTACATATTAATGAACATATAATGATCATCTAAGGAATAATTTATATGTTCAAACCCTAATGAATATGCAATGCACATAATATGGGTCACTCACACAATAATACTAATTATGTATACACATGATGCTAATAATGTCATGATCCGATAAACCTTAATGATATGAAGAGAAAGAAAAGTGTTACCTAATCTTGGAAGTAATGCATTCTATAATGAAATATAATGATCAAGTTGATCTTAAACCCTAAGTTGTAATCATATAACCTTAACATATACATCCTTAATGATATTCATGTTAAATTAGTGGCATTAGGTGTCATAATTAGATAACATACTTTGATACACATAAATGATATATAATCACCTAATCATAGATTACTCAAGTCATAGATATGAAATGCATATCAACTTGTTACGTAGTATACAACTAATTAATCACCTAATAGTGACTTGATATGTGAAACAATTCATTAATATGTAATATGTATTACCTTGTTCACTAAAATGCATATAATGACTTCAATATGGATACGAAGTAACTGGATTCACATAAATGTGCATAATCAATAATAAGAAGTGAATAAATATGAGAAAATGAAAAATGATGACAATAATGTCAATAAGAAAGGTAATGTGTCAATGTTCAATATACTTACAAGTAACCAATGTGACATAATCTGGATTAATTGTAGACTTATTACAAATTGAATAAAATGTCCCATCACATGCAAGATAATTAGTTATAATTAATATAATGATAATATGAGGATAATGAGGTGTAAATAGAAATTATTATTTCTCAAATATATTGAGATAATTGAGTAACCTTTAATTTCACATAATAATGAAATATAATTCTTTTTGGCAACCAAGTGAATATGACATGACATAATTAAAAGAATAATAATGATAATGTGATATCCTAATAAATATAATGCTAATGAGGTAAAAATGTTAATAATGTGAAATCTCATAAAAATAATCTTAATAATGGAACCTAGGTGATCCTCGAGAACCTCACCTATGTCTAAATGCTTGTGAAGTTTATATTAATGAGTGTTTGGTGAAAGTTATGGTTGGAGAAACAACCTGGAGTTTTGTGATGAGATGTTGCACCTTCACCCTCCCTCCTTACTTGTGATTTCAGGGACGAAATCCTATTTAAGCGGTGGAGTGATCTAACATACGGAATACTGACATTTTGTCTTTTGGCCTCTTTCCCATCTTTTCCTTTCCTTTCTATCCCCTTTGGCCTTTCTGTTTAATTTATGGAGAATATGATGGTTTAGTGAGCATTTGTTCACCTTTTATGCTAATAAAGGGTTTTATGCTCAAATACCTCAATAGAAATCAAAGTAATGGGCCTGATGAGCAATTGTCCACTTAAGTAATAAAAATATTAAAAGAAGTCATGGTAGAACTTTCTAGGATTTTTTAGAATATGAAAAAGAAAAGAAATTCCAAAATATACATAAAGGAGATGATAAATTCTATAAATGGGTAAATGGAGATAATGTGAAATATGTTGTTTCCAAGAATCACAAATAGAAAATCGACAAGATAATTTGTTACACAATTTCGTTTTCTTGAACTAAAAGTTACTTAAGGGCCAAGTATCACCCAATGTGGAAAAATATAAATATATATAAGCCTTTATTCAAGGAAAATAGGAAATAAGCCAAGAAAGAGAAATAAAATATTTGATGTTCTCAAATTGGAAAACTAATTCCAAATTCGTAATCTAAATATAAAAATAATCCTTTGGGCAATTTTTCAACTAATTTGGATGATATTTGGATAATGTGAAACAGTAGGAGAGAGAAAGTGTTTAGAACCTTCATTTTGATAACTAATCAAATAAATGGCACAAACATGATCAAATAATGTCAAAATTGTATCTAAGACATTAGTTGGGACACATGGGTGAAATTGCATCATATTTGGATAATCGTAGAGTCATAAATGAAGGAGGAAAGCGAAAATAAGTTTTAAATTAATTAACCCATTAAATGTCCTTAAAAGACAAAACTAACTACATATTCGGATTCTAAACCTCAAAATCAGTTAGGGTGTCAATTTTTATTAAATTTGGGATTTTTTTGCACCCTCAAAATAGGAGAGAGAAAAAGGAAATAAATATGTAAACACTTTGGTCGAATTTGATTAGAATCGCTATTTCATTTGTCGTGCTTGCTTTGTTTTCACATGATTGACTTGGGCCGTTGAAATTATGATCAGATGGCCGCTGAGTCATCCTCTACCTCGTGACTAAAATGGAAAACAGGCCTTGGTTTTGTGATTTTTAAAACCCTGATTTCTTCCTCCATAATTGATCGTTTCTCACAATTTTTATTCCAATGTGTTCGGGAGATGATTCCGCACCCAAAGACCCCTTGGTCGAGTCCTATTTCTTCTTATCCAAGAAACCCCCAAAGCTTGCTCCCCAAGCTTTGACGGACCCCTTTGAAAAACTTAGGAATCTACCCCCCACCTATATATACCATTACCCTTGGCTTCCTGGAGGTCCTTGCAACCTTCCTCTCTATCCAATTAAACTTTTGCTCGCTCATGTGTCGTTGGATATCAAATTTTACACCAAGCATTGAGGCACCTTCTCCTCCCTCCACAATGCACCTCTGATTAAATTTCTCATCTCAGTAGGTTTGTCCTTGCCTCCTCTTTCTTTTGGTTCTTTCAGCTTTAAGTTTGATCTAGTATTGCTTTTATCCCCAATATTGGCTTTGGGTGGGTTGCTCCTTGCTCACAGCCATGGCGTTAGCAGAGGAGGAAGATAGTCCCTCCTCATTTTACGGTTTTGCCCTTCGCGCATTTTATTTTTCTTGCATTTTGATCGAGGATAAATCAGTCTTTTAAGGCATGCTTTGCCTGCTTTGAACCACGGTTTACTAGGCCCTTTGACCGTGACTTGGTGACATGCAGTTGTGCAAAGTCATGGGATGCCTCTCCTCTCTCTCTTGCTCTGTTTTGATGACATGGTGAATTCTAATTGGTCGATATTGCAAAATTCATATTATTTTATTCTGTTGTCCAGAAAATAAAATAAAATATGTTCTGAACTCAAAAAAAGATGATCTTTCTAATAACAATAGTTGAATGGGGGTTTAAAAATTCTTAGAAAAAAGAAATTGACTTTCCTGGTCAGCATGTCTTAGGGTTTCTCGCTGGGCGACGATGGTCCAGGGTCATCTCGCCATTGAGGCGTCTTCCTCTTACAGGTTTGCAGGTTTCCCTCCATGCTATGGCAGATGAACTTGTGGAGCACTATGTGTCACTTAGGGTTAGAGAAGAGGAGGAAATAGATATTCTTGACTTGAAGGAGACGGAGATCGGAGATGATAGAGAGCAGATCGATCTGGAACTGATCGGTAGGATGATGACGAGTAGGCCCCTCAACTTTCTGGAATTTAAGAGGACCATGACGAATGCCTAGTCTCTAGGAAGAGAAGCAAGTTTCAAGCAGATTTCCAACAACCTTTTCATCATCCAATTTCTCCATTGGAATGACAAGGAGAAGGTAGTCGAAGAGGGTCTGTGGAATTTTGATAATCACTTGATTGTGGTCAGTGACATCAGGGCAGAGGACGTCCCGACGGAGATGATGCTCAACCTGTGCAAATTCTGGATCCGACTTTATAATCTACCCCTTGGTTACCGATCAGAGGAAGCAATTAGGGCGGTTGAATCAAAGATAGGGAAGGTGTGTGCGGTGAATCAGAGAGACCTGGGATGGGGCACGGCCTTCTGTGCTAGGGTAGAGATTGACGTGTCCAAACCTATCAGGCAGAAGTAGAAGATATGGGACAGAATCGGAAGGGTTGTCGAGGTGGAAATCCGATATGAAAGACTCCCTACCTTCTTCTACCTATGCGGTGTGATTGGGCACTTGGACAAGGATTGTAGGGATGACAACAATGAGGATGAGGAAGGGATAACTCCGAGGATGTGGGGGCCTTGGATCAAGGTGTCCCTGATGAAAAGGTGGGCTACCACGATGGAGGAGGAACTGTAGGGGCGAGACAAAGGAAGCAATAAGATAACCTTTGTGTCGAGGCCGGTGATGTCACAGGCCAGGATAGATGGATGAACTGCGGAACACCGTGCAGCAAGCGGGGGACATGGCGACAATGACTGGCATGATGACAGGGCAGAGGAGACGGGCGAGACAACCCACTCGACATCTGTGGAAGACCTTGATGTTGTTTTCGTGAGACGGACCAAGGAGAGTGAGTCAAGACGGTGATAGGCGAGGCCTAGTACGCAGACGGGAGATGGAATCGTGATGGGAGCAGGTTTGCACCAGCCAGTTGTCGTGATGGGAGCAGGTTTGCACCATCCAGTTGAATGTCAGACCACATGGGGCAATGACAGCAACACAAAGGGTGGAGGACAGGATCATCGAGGAAAGCAGAGAGATGGAAAACCCTCTCCGACGGCGGATGGTATTGACGCTGATGGAGCCACCAAAAACCGTAGTGAGGGTAGGGGTGATGAAGAACCATGTGTGCATGGGAAGGTGAACAGGAAGGAAGGGAGACCTCTCGAAAAAGGACCTATGCACTCAAGAGAAGGAGGTTCTATGCTTGGTGAGGGGGAGAGGTCAGTGAGAAAGGAAGCAGCTACCTTACAGGGGGCGTAGGGGGGAGGCATAAAGGAAAGATAATGAGAAGAATTACGAGAGTTGGGAATTGATAGGTGAGAGGGGAAGTTGAAGGGGATGGAGTGATGCATACCTAGGTGGGGGAAGAGAAGGAGAGGGGGAATGGAGAAGGCACAGGAGGTGATAGAAATAGAAAGGGTGTTTGGGGGCAAAAGAATCAGGATAGAGACACTTGTTGTACCACAAAATAGTTCCGTAGCGGGCGATGGGGAGGTCCAGGCCCGCGAAGAGCCATGAAAACTTTATGTTGGAACGTCTAGAGCTTGGGCAGCCCTGGTATGGTAGACTCTCTCAGGAGGAGGTGTTGGAGAGAGTTTCCCAACTTAGTCTTCATCATGGAGACTATGTGTATAGGAGGTGATCAGGAGGCAGTGAGGAGAAATTGTGGTTTCAACTCGGGTTTTGGAGTTGATAGTAGGGGAAGAGCAGGGGGTTTGGGGTTGTGGTGGAAGGGAGACGATGTTATGGTGAATTCGTACTGAGATCACCATATCTCGGCTGTGGTGGGGATCGAGGGAAGTCTGGATTGTTTCTGTTTTGTTGGTATTTATTGATGGGCAGCTACCCATGAGAGGCATCACACTTGGCAGCTGATGGAGGATATTTGTGCTCACTCTAGATGGCCTATTGTGCTTGGTGGGGACTTCAATGAGATTCTTGCTCATACTGAAAAGAAAGGTGGACAACCAAGGAATGAATGGCAGATGCAAAACTTTAGAGAGGCGATTGACAGATGTCAGTTGACTGATCTGGGAAGAATGGGGAATAAATTCACATGGAAGAGAGGACAGCAGGCAAACAATATGATCCTGGAAAGGCTAGACTATTTCATGGTGGGTAGGAAATGGTGTGACATATTCAACATAAGGAGAGTTAAGAATTTTCCTATTCTCAATTCAGACCATGGACAAATTCTTTTGTGGGTAGAAAGACATGGATAGGGAAATGGATGCTACAAAAAAGGTTCAGATTCGAAACTTTTTGGCTTTCCTCACCAGAGTGCAAGGAGGTGGTTAAACAAGCTTGGGACAACAACGCCACTTTGGGCCTCAATGGACAGCCAAATATTTGTGCTGAACAGCTTGTTGGGTGGGTGGCGAACATGTTTGGGAACATTAAAAGGAGAATTGTGAAGACTGAAAAGAAGCTTTGTGTGCTCAGAACCGGCCACCATCTAGTGATATGTTACATGAATGTGAAACACTAGCAAATGAGTTGCAAGAACTTCAGCGCATGGAGGAAAGCTATTGGTTAGCCATAGCTAGAACCAATGAGATGAGAGATGGGGATAGGAATACAAAGTATTTCCATCATAAAGCAAGTCAAAGAAGAAGTCGCAACACAATAGTCGGTCTCTTCAAAGAAGATGGAAGTTGGCACAAGGAGTTGGACTCTATTGCTGAAATTATCTCCTCATATTTCAATTCTCTCTTCTCTAGTACTAATCCAGCTGGAATGGAGGATTTTCTTGAAGGTTTGCCATGGGTTGTCTCTGATTTGTCCAGTTCAGATTTAGAGAAGGTTCCTACAGAGACGGAAGTATGGAAAGCATTCAACCAAATGCATCCAAATAAGGCTCTAGGTCCGGATGGGATGAAAGCAATTTTTTATCAAATGTTCTGGGAGGTTATTAAACACAGCTTGATGGGGTTCATTGTTAAGTGGTGGAGAGGGGAGGAAAGCCATGAAGATATCAATGATATTGATATAGTCCTCATCCCAAAAATAAGCATCCATGTTCGAATAGCTGAGTATCGCCCAATCAGCCTGTGTAATGTTTCCTACAAAATTATAACTAAGGTCCTAGCCAACAGAATTAAACCGTTGATGAATGGGATCATCTCTGAAAACCAAAGTGTCTTCATTGGTGGGAGAATGATTATTGATAATTCTTTAGTTGCGTATGAGATATTCAATACTATGAAGCATAGGAGGAAAGGAAAGGAAGGATTGATGGCTCTTAAACTAGTTATGAGCAAGGCGTATGATAGGGTGGAGTGGACATTCTTGGAAAAGGTTATGAGGAGAATGGGGCTGCCAGATACATGGAGGAATAAGGTGATGGAGTGTGTGACCAGTGTCTCCCACAAGTTCATCATCAATGGCAGTAGGAGGGGATCTTCAAACCCGTCCAGAGGACTTCGCCAAGGTAATCCTATCTCTCCCTACCTCTTTCTTTTTTGCACTGATGCACTCTCCTTTTCTCTATCAAAAGCAGCACAGGTTAACAGAATCCATGGGATAAGAATTTGCAGATGGGCACCACATGTTACTCTCCACTTTTTCGCAGATGATAGCATTGTGTTCACATGGGCTACCTTAGAAGAATGATCCACTTTAGCTGACATTTTCAGCCAATACGAGAGGGCATCCAGGCAGAATATCAATTATGAGAAGACAGAGGTATCTTTCAGTGTGAATGTCATAGATGAAAGGCATGAGTTGATTAAGAACCGACTATAAGTAAAGGGGGTAGATAGGCACGAGCAGTATCTTGGACTCCCTACGGAGGTAGGGAGGTCTAAGAAAGTTGTTTTTGCTTCTATAAAAGATAGAGTGTGGAAAAAATTGTAGGGGTGGAAAGAACAGTTCCTATCCAAGCCAGGCAAGGAGGTGTTGATTAAGGCGGTCATCCAAGCTATCCCTACATATCTTATGAGCATCTTTAAAATCCCAGACGGCCTTATCGATGAGATCCAGGCAATGATGGAAAGGTTTTGGTGGGGGTCCAAGGAAGGGGAGAGGAAGATCCAGTGGATGAGTTGGGAAAGGTTGTGTAGGCCCAAAGAAGGTGGAGGGATGGGGTTTAGAGACATGAAGGCTTTCAACCAGGTGCTGCTGGCAAAATAGGGGTGAAGGTTGGCGGTTCATGGGGAGTCCCTTACTGCCCGAATTTTGAAGGCAAAATATTACAAGTCCTTGTCTATCTTACATGTCGAATTGAGGGGAAATCCCAGCTATACATGGAGGAGCATATGGGGAGCTTTGCAGCTAGTAAAGAATGGTATTAGATGGCAGGTGGGGGATGGGAAAGGGATTCATATTTATAGGGATATGTGGATTCCTCATCTCGGAGGTACTGTACACAGGTACTTAGTAAACGACCCGGTGGAGTATAGATGGGTGAGTAATTTGATTAGCAGTGAGACAAAATAGTGGCGTAGGGAGGCGGTGGAGACTTGTTTTCCTAATCACATTGTCAGGATCATTCTCAAAATCCCACTATCCCGGTGGAGTTTAGAGGACAATCT
Organism: Alisma plantago-aquatica; assembly: GCA_963693085.1. Classification (NCBI taxonomy): domain Eukaryota; kingdom Viridiplantae; phylum Streptophyta; class Magnoliopsida; order Alismatales; family Alismataceae; genus Alisma; species Alisma plantago-aquatica. The sequence continues at coordinate 1,002,130,277 of OY856412.1, forward strand.
TTATTGGGTGACAGGGAGCAATGGGCTTTTTTCTATTCGTAGTGCATACTCCTTTATTAGAGCAGGCGCTGATTTGGTGGATGGAGTTGATGGGAAGGTGTGGAAAAAACTATGGAGACAGGGATGACCACCAAAGTTGAAGCACTTTATTTGGAGAGCACTTAGGAATATACTTCCCACCAAGGCAGAGCTTCAGAGAAAGTAGGTGACAAAAGACGATAGCTGCCACCATTGCGGATAGCGGGAGGATACTTCACATGTGTTTCTTCACTATGACTTGGCGAGGAAGATATGGGCCACGGGTGACTTTGACTGGCTGGGGAAATAAACATACATGACGTGGGAAGCTTTGTGAGCAGCTTTATGGATGAGGAGGACAACAGGTGCAAGTAGGAGGGGGCACACTTCTTTGGGTGACGTGAGCAGCTAAAAACAATTTTTTTTAATGATCACCCACCTTTTCTCCTGGTTCTAGCAGCAAGCTTCATCAACCTCATTAAGGAGCATGCAATATACCACACAGTAGTGAGCCATCCAATTCTATAGGCTTCAGCCCCTAGAATAGTCTCTTGGTGTCGGTCACCACTGGGCAGTGTGAAAATCAACACAGATGCGTCTTTCACCACATCGGGTGAGAGTGGATGTGTCGCAGCCATCAGGGACGAGCACATACAGCTTTTTTGGACCTTCCAATGTCGTCTAGAGTAGCCATACTCAATGCTTAGTGCGGAGGGTATGGATGTTCTCAATGGCATGCAGTTGGCGCTCAGGAATGGTCTTGTAGATGTGGTGGTGGAGATAGATTTCTTTCTACTGGTGGAGGTGGTAAAGAAGGGGTATGGTGGATGAGGCTATGAAGACATCATCATCTGGGACATTATCGATCTTTCCCTTAGTTTCCTTTCTTTTAATTTCTATTTTGTTAGAAGGCAAGGCAATAGAGTAGCTCACGCCTTAGCCTCTTCTTCCTATCTTTTTATTAACCTTCACTACGTAGGGGAGGGTTTTGAGGATTGGATCCTTGTACTTCTTGTAGATGATTTGATTACTTAATAAAAAGGAAGGTGCCCTTTATAAAAAAAAAATAGTTGAATGGTTTTTTTATGTTTTATCGAAATTGCATCTGAAAGTCCATATCTTCAAAATACATAATATTATATGTTATTTTGACCAGAAGAACCTAACTAAAATAGTAGTGATGGTTTCATGACCTAAATCGATGTTTTATAGAAAAAGTTAGCATCTATGAGATTTTGAACCTTTAATGAATGAATATGATGCTAATACATGATTATGGTAATGAAATTAGGAAAAGTGGACCCTAATCTCATATATGCATCTGAAAAGTGGTTTCTAGGACTCTAAGGAAGATGTATGTGCATCTAACACCTTAGATGGGATATTTATGCCTTAACCTAATATTCACTAATGAGGATTAATTAAACGTAACTCTTTTCTTGAAACCCTAATTTCTTGGGCCTAAAATTAGATCATAGTTTCTAATTGTTTGGGTTTTAAACCTCAGTGCCATGCTTATTGACTCACATGATTATTCTTTCCAGAAATACTTTTCCTAGCATGTAGATTTATGTTCTATTTAATTTAAAGTAGCGGTACTTATGTACAACCACCCACAGAGGGCATGTATTTATTCATCTTGGGGAATGTTTATTCTCCCCATATTATTATAGGTGACTTGGAATGTCTTATTCTCCCCTCACCTAAGGTTAGAGGTCCGGTAGGTGCCTCAACCCTACTTAGTTAGGTAGACATAATTATCTTACATGTAAACCCCTTTTTAATATAATTGTTGATGGCAAGTTTATTTTGAATATAGCCTCATACTCTTGTTATCTTCATATTATGATGAACCCTAGCCTATTTTTACATTATTTACTTTTCTTGTTACCCTAGACTAGTTTTGTGACACATACTTTTCTTCCCTTTCCCATTTTTCTAGGTTCCTTCCCAACCACCCATGTGTTGAGCAAGGTGATGGATAAGACAAGAAGATCTTAGCTTTGGCTTAGACCTAGCTGAGGGAGATGTTGCTTTAGAGACAAGATTGTAGTTGTTTGACTTCCCTCTATATAGATCATGTTTGTATATCATGATGTAAACCCTAATGGGAGAGTTTGATGTATTCTTGTAAACCTTTTATGAAATTGAATATAGTTAGTTATTCTTTATTTCGCTGCTTTCCAAAGGTCTTTTGTATACCAATGTTTAATAAATTTGGAAAATTTATGCCCATTCCATCATATCTTTGAGTGTGTTTGGAATGGATGTCAATTCTTCAAATTTTTCGTAAAAGTGATTTCACTCTTTTACAACATCATATCAGAGCCCATAGTAGTCAGAATCTAACTATTTCAGTTTAGTCTCCCTAGTAGAATCATTGCCTTACATAGTTTCCCTTTAAGTTACATGCTTACCCTATATTTGATCTATGTTGATGAAAGGCTGACTTAGGACCCTATAGTTCCACAATAGAATCTTGATCGATTAAACCCTAAAATACTCATAACTAAAAGATGCATAACTTAATGTTGTTTAGGTTTACCTTTAGGCAACTATTAGGGCATGAAGTTGAAGCAAAGGTATCTAGAAAGGATCATGTTCTGGGGGCTGGCAATATTTTCCTCCGTGCCACTTGCTTGGTTTACAAGGACTCCCAGATCCATATGATACCAACCTAGCTTGAGCTGATACGGATTGTCTGAAATAGTTTTCTTTTAGGCAATAGTAACCTTAGACTTCTATGTTGTATATCTTTGGGAACCCTAAGTTTTTGGGGTATGATAACTTATTTGAGGATGGATACTAAGATAGTTTCCTTATGTCCCTTAATGCCACATTCTTGGATAGTTTATCCCTAGAAATTAGACTTTGAATTTTGGGGTTAAGTGAGCTATCAAAGTGCGTAGTGGAAATGTGATAGATCTTGTACATGGTGTAGTACACTCATCCTTTAACCCTAGTGTAGTTTGGCTTGATAGGTCGAACTCTTTAAGGGGTGGAGTATAGTTATTTTGATGATGATGGGTGGTTAGATTATGAGGACGAAATCCTCTTTAAGGGGATGTAGTCCTATGACATATCTATATCTCTCTAACTTTAGAAACCTAACCCCATGATTAGGTTGTTGTGCTTGAATCCTTATTTTTGATCAAACAAGCTATAGTTGTAATCCCACATGTGTGTTTACATATTAATGAACATATAATGATCATATGATGAATAATTTATATGTTCAAACCCTAATGAATATCCAATGCACATAATATGGGTCAATCACATATTAATACTAATTATGTATACACATGATGCTAATAATGTCATGAACTGATAAACCTTAATGATATGATGATAAAGAAAAGTGTAACATAATCTTGGCATTAATACATTATATAATGAAATATAATGATCAAGTTGATCCTAAACCCTAAGTTGTAATCATATAACCTTAACATATACATCCTTAATGATATTCATGTTAAATTAGTGGCATTAGGTGCCATAATTAGATAACATACCTTGATGTACATAAATGATATATAATCACCTAATCATAGATTACTCAAGTCATAAATATGAAATGCATATCACATTGTTACCTAGTACATACCTAATTAATCACCTAATCATGACTTGATATGTGAAACAATTCATTAATATGTAATATGTCTTACTTTGTTCACTAAAATACATATAATGACTTCAATATGGATAATAATTAATTAGATTCACATAAATGTGCATAATCAATAATAACAAGTGAATAAATATGAGAAAATGAATAATGTTGATAATAATCTGAATAAGAAAGATAACGTGACAATGTTTAATATACTTACAAGTAATCAATGTGACATAATTTGGATTAATTGTAGACTTAATAACAAATAGAATAAAATTTCCTGTCACATGCAAGATAATTATTTATAATTAATATATTGATAATATGAGGATAATGAAGTGTAAATCCAAATTACTAATGATCAAATATGTTGAGATAATTGATTAACCTCTAATTGCGCATAATAATTAAATATAATTCTTTTTGGCAACCAAGTGAATATGACATGACATTATTAAAAGAATAATAATGATAATGTGATATCCTAATAAATTTAAAGCTAATGAGCCAAAAATGTTAATAATGTTAAATCTCATAAAAATAATCTTAATAATGGAACCTAGGTGATCCTTGAGAATCTGACCTATGTCTAGATGCTTGTGAAGTTTATATTGATGAGTGTTTGGTGGAAGTTATGGTTGGAGAAACAACCTAGAGTTTTGTGATGAGATGTTGCACCTTCACCCTCCCTCCTTACTTGTGATTTCAGGGACAAAATCCTATTTAAGCGGTGGAGTGATCTAACATACAGAATACTGACATTTTGTCTTTTGGCCTCTTTCCCATCTTTTCCTTTCCTTTCTATCCCCTTTGGCCTTCCTGTTTAATTTATGGAGAATATGATGGTTTAGTGAGCATTTGTTCACCTTTTAAGCTAATAAAGGGTTTTATGCTCAAATACCTCAATAGAAATCAATGTAATGGGCCTGATGAGCAATTGTCCACTTAAGTAATAAAAATATTAAAAGAATTCATGGTAGAACTTTCTAGGATTTTTTAGAATATGAAATAGAAAAGAAATTCCAAAATATACATAAAGGAGATGATAAATGCTATAAATGGGTAAATGAAGATAATGTGAAATATGTTGTTTACAAGAATCACAAATAGAAGACCCACAAGATAATATGATACACAATTTCATTTTCTTGAACCAAAAGTTGCTTAAGGACCAAGTATCACCCAATTTGGAAAAATATAAATATATATAAGCCTTTATTAAAGGAAAATAGGAAATAATCCAAGAAAGAGAAATAAAAATATAATGTTCTCAAATTGGAAAACTAACTCCAAATTTGTAATCTAAATATAAAAATAAGCTTTTGGGCAAGTTTTCAACTAATTTGGATGTTATTTGGATAATGTGAAACAGTAGGAGAGAGAAAGTGCGTAGAACCTTCATTTTCATGACTAATTAAATAAATGGCACAACCATGATCAAATAATTGCATAATTGTATCTAAGACATTAATTGGGACACATGGGTGAATTTACATCATATTTGAATAATCTTAGAGTAATAAATGTAGGAGGAATGAGAATTTTTTTTTTGAATTATTTATCCCATTAAAAGTCCTCAAATAACAAAACTAATTCCATATTCGGATTCTACACCTCAAAATCAGTCTGGTTGTCAAATTTTATTAAATTTGGGATATGTTTGTAGCCTCAAAAGAGGAGAGAGAAAAAGGAAATAAATATGTATACACTTTCGTCAATTTTGATTAGAATTGCTATTTAATTTGTCACGCCTGCTTTGTTTTCACACGATTGATCTGGGCCATTGAAATTGTGATCAGACGGATGTCGTGTCATCCTCTATCTTGCGACTAAAAAGGAAAATAGGCCTTGGTTTGGTGATTTTTAAAGCTCGGATTTCTGCCTCCATAATCAATTGTTTCTGGTGATTTTTCTTCAAATGTGTTCGAGAGATGATTCCTCACCCAAAGACCCCTTAGTTGAGTCCTATTTCTTCGTATCTAAGAAACCCCCAAAGCATGCTCCCCAAGCTTCGGCGACCCCCTTCGAAAACCTTAGGAATCTACCCCCCACCTACATATACCATTACCCTGGGCTTCCTAGAGGTCCTTGTAAACTTCCTCTCCATGCAATTGAACTTTTGCTCGCTCATGTTTTGCCGGAGATTAGATTTTACACCAAGCCTTGTGGTGCCTTCTCCTCCCTCCACAGTGCACCTTCGATCAAATTTCTTGTCTCGGTAGGTTCAGCCTTGCCTCCTCTTTCTTTTGATTCTTTTAGTTTTAAGTTTGATCGAGTATTTCTTTTTCCCCAATATTGGCTTCAAGTGGGTTGCTCCTTGCTCACAGCTATGGCCTGAGAAGAGGAGGAAGATAGTCCCTCCTCATTTTATAGTTTTTCCCTTCGTTTGTTTTATTTACCTTACTCTTAGATCAAGGATAAATCAGTCTTTTAAGGTCTTCTTAGCCTACTTTGACCCACGACTTATTGGGCCTTTGACCGTGACTTGGCAACATGTGGTTGGGCCAAGTCACGGGCCACCTCTCCTCTCTCTTGCTCTGTTTTGATGACATGGCAAATTTTTATTATTCGATATTGCAAAATTTGTATCTTTTTATTCCGTTGTCCAAAAAATAAAATAAAATACGATCTAAACTATATGTTATTTTGATTAGAAGAACCTAACTAATATAGTAGTGATGGTTTTTGGAACTAAATCGATGGTTTGTATAAAAAGTTGGTATCTTCGAGGTTTTGAACCTTTAATGAATGAATATGATTCTATTACATGATTATGGTAATGAAATTAGGACAAGTGGACCCTGATCTCATATATGCATATGAAAAGTAGTTTCTAGGACTCTAAGGAAGAGGTATGTGCATCTAAAACCTTAGTTGGGATATTTATGCCTTAACCTAATTTTTACTAATGAGGCTTAATTGAACCTAACTCTTTTCTTGAAACCCTAATTTCTTCTGCCTCAAATTAGATCATAGTTTCTTATTATTTGGGTGTTAAACCCCAGTTCCATGCTTATTGATTCACATGATTATTATTGCCATAACTACTTTTCCTAACATGTAGATTTATGTTCTATTTAATTTAAAGTAGTGGTACTTATGTACAACCACCCACAGAGGGCATGTATTTATTTGCCTAGGGGAATGTTTTATCTCCCCATATTATTGTAGGTGACTGGGAATGTCTTATCCCCCCCTTACCTAAGGTTAGAGGTCCATTAGGTGCCTCAACCCTACTTAGTTAGGTAGACATAATTATCTTACATGCAAACCCATTTTTAATATAATTGTTAAAGACACGTTTCTTTTGAATATAGCCTCATACTCTTGTTATCTTCATCATATGATGAACCGTATCATGTTTGTACATGCTTTACTTTTCTTGTTATCTTAGACTAGTTTTGTGACACATACTTTTCTTCCCTTTCCCTTTTTGTTGGGTGCCTTCCCAACCACCCAGGTGCTGAGCAAGCTTTGTCTTAGACCTAGCTGATGGAGATGTTGCTTTGGAGACAAGATTGTAGTAGTTAGACTTCCCTCTATCTAGATCATGTTTGTATATCTTGATGTAAACCCTAATGGGAGAATTTGATGTATTCTTATAAACCTTTTATGAAATTGAATATAGTCAGTTATTCTTTATTCCCCTGCTTTCTAATGGTCTTTTCTATACCAATGTTTAATAAATTTGGAAAAATTATGCCCATTCCATCATACCTTTGAGTGTGTTTGGAATGGATATCAATTCTTCAAATTTTTAGTAAAGGGGTGATTTTACTCTTTTACAGTGACCAAGGTCATGGTTAAAGAAAATGACAAAAATAATTGAAAAAGGCTTTATATTGGCAAACTTTTGGGGTTAGAGGCGGTTGTGGCATTCACATCATAGTACTGAAGGTCCTAGTTTTTAGGTGTGTTGTGGTCCCAATCACCTTAGTACCTCCCATAGAGGATATCTTTGACTAGGAATTGGGATTGATGCATAGGAAGAGGGAGATGAGAGAGTTTAGTAAAGAAAGATCTAGATCTTTTTTAAATTAGTGTTCAAATATTAATAGTTATGAATCACTAATAACAATAATGAATATAGAATAAAAAATAGCAGTTGTAATCATTGAGTAGCCTACTGATGTTATTGGGACAGTTGTAGTTGGAAGAAGGATCATCTAATCACGTACATAAAATGAAATAGGGAGGTAGTTTTCTCCCTGGGTTTAGAAGGGAAGAAAGGGCCCTAGAAAACAATGGATATACATGTCTATTTATAGGTAGAATTTTGGGTTTGGGGTTTCCAACTTGAAGGTTCTAGAGGAGTCAGAGAATTATTTTGATGGGTAGTGTGACATGGCATGTGAATTGAGGCAACTTGTCATGTTGCATGTGGAAGATGGCCCTGATCCTATGGGTAGATCATATCGAATAAAGTTTGTTTGCTAATCTTATGAATATTTCAAGAATTTTTAGAAGAAAATCATGGAAAAGGTAGATTATAAAAGTCAATAAAATAGTGAAGGAGAGTTAAAAGACATTAATTAATGATTATGCTTCATTATTATCCAAAATATATTATTTTTTGTAAGGAAAAAGGCAGTTGAATACCAGTGGGGGAAAAAGAGGATATTCAATTTAGGACAACTCAAATAGGTTTATGAGAAAGACTTATACATGTTAGAATTGATGATCAAATTGTACTTAACATTAGATAATTGTTTTTCTTCATAGAAAGCCCCAAACTGGATAAAAGGGGTGACCGGCCTAAATCGCGTATCTAATAAGAACGGATTTAAAGTAGTTGGACTTTTAAAGAGATAACCTGACACTCAGGCCCCAACAACGATAACGGGGTCCGATGTAGCTATCGGGGTCGAACACAGGGACATGGTTGGTCGTGCTAAGAACGTGGAATCAACACTGTCTATACTCCAACATAAAGCAGATTAATATGTGTTCCAGAGGGAACGGTAATTCGAGAACAGGAACAGGAAGACAAAAGAAGTAAAGAAACAAGATGTAACAAGTATATGGGAAAACTCAGGTTGGGGCTCACCAACCAAGGCGACTCTCCAACAAGCATATTACTTGTCTCTCCTGCATACTCATATTAAGATTACAAGCAACCATAAAATATCTATTCCATTCTCTCTTAAGATGAGGATAGATCTAGGCCTAAAAGAAGCCTCTCTCTCGAGATGACAACTTAAAAACCTCATGGCAAAACATATGGTTTGAAGAAATTAGCATTCCAACACTCTCGTGTATTCATACTACTCCAAGATACAGGATAAAGGCGATATTAATCTCTCGAGATATCAACAATCAAACATCACATGATGGTAGATAAACATACAAGTGAAGCATTAAAATAGGTGCAAGGAGATAATCTTTATAAGAATATGTATATTCAAAAGAAAGAGACAATATACATGTTGGGAGAGCCTTAGTGTCTACTCCCAACCCAAGCTATGGTGTTAGCCGCTCATGCTTGTGGATAACATGGAAGCGCTATAGAAAAAGTAGATCCAGGAGATACACAAAGAATGGAGGAGAGTATAGTGAGAGGAAACGATAGATCTAGAGGAGAAGAAACGTGATACTACACACTACTTCTTCAGATCTAGATCTACCACGGGGATGTCTCCTTCTCTCAAAGAAGCGGCGAGCACAGGTGGTCATCGTCTCTCTCCTCGGCCTTCGCTCTGGAGATCTAACACTAATGGATGGTTGGCGACGGGTCTAGGATGCGGCAACACTTTGTGGTATCAGGATCAGATCTCCTTGATCTGATGATTTGACAAGATAGGTGGGGGCGCTGTTTATAGGCACCTTCCACTGACTTAAGATTGCAGTCACGATCTTTCTTGACCGCGATTATCCTTGGTCGTGATCTTTCTCGATCGCGATTCTCCTTGGTCGCGATCTTTCTCGACCGTGATTCTTCTTGGTCGCGATCTTTCTCGACCGCGATTCTTCTTGACTGTGATCTTTCTCGACCACGATTCTCCCCAGGATCTCGGTCGCGGTCTTTGAGTGCCCACGGTTGTGATCCTTGGAGAAGTTGTGGACGCAGTCTTTGAAGAAGCCGCAGTCATAGTCTTTGGAGAAGCCGCGGTCGCTGTCTTTCGAGAAGCCGCAGTCACAGTCTTTGGAGAAGCCACGGTCGCTGTCTTTGGAGAAGCCGCGGTCACAGTCTTTGGAGAAGCCGCGGTCGCAGTTGGCTGACTCCTGAAATCAGAAAACAAGACTTTAGTCAAGAAGATAGATAAAATGTCTGCAAAGTTGACTAAAGTTATTCTAAAAGTGGTGTAAAATATATACAAAAAATATGTAAAGTACAGTGTTATCAACTCCCACAAACTTAGAATCAAGCTTGTCCTCAGGCTAAATGCATGTTCAAGCACCCAGAGAAAGAAAGGATGAACAAGGATAACATAATAGAACGACTGAAATATCTCATTCTTGCATCAAGACTGTTGTCTCATGTATACAATCCCTTAGGTCTCAAACTCCCCCTTTAGACTAAGGGTTGCATAACCTTGTATTATATGTCATAACCTTGTATTGTAAAAGGTTTCTCCTTCTCAACTCATAACCCTCCCTTAGATAGAATCCATACTAGTGCCACATCTTTTCGAAAGGTAGCCTTCACACCTATTCTTTACTTTCAGAGGGCCGTATGCTAATGTGTATAGGTAGGCTAGAAGCTTTAAGGTGTTTCCTCTTCCTCCCGAACACCTCACCCACAACTGTTGTAAGAATAGTGTTGCCCTTTTTGGGATTCTGACTTTAGGTCAGGTGGTATGTGAAGTTCCATTCAAGATTGGAGGTGTGTAAGCTTGGCTTCCAGTTTCCGCTTATGGGCATGACATATCTGCATTCATGAGTGCAGTAATATACCGACCGGGCAGGAACTTTTGGCATCTTTTAGGGCACATCTCTCATATTCGTTTCTTTATTTTGTTTGATTTTTGGCTTTTTATCTCTCCTTTCAGGCTTGGGATTTAGGATTATCTTGGTCTTCTTGGGCGGCCAAGCCTCGTTTTAGCTATTTTCCTTCAACATGGTAGCTTTTTCCTATCTATAGAGACTAGGATTTTTTGGATGCGGGCATCAGGTGGGGATGGTTGTTTAGGAGTATGACTAAGGTTCTCTTAGTTTGCGGGGGTTCATGAGTTAAGGTTGTTACATATACAATGTCTTATTGCAAGAATGAGATATAGTAGTGTTGCTACAACTTGTATTTTTTTTCTGGTTTGCTCATATCCTTCTCTCTCACGGGCTGGAGCACTACTTTTTGAAAATTTTAGCGAGAGAGAGAGAGAGCTTCTAAGAGGTTGTTTGTAACAAAAGTTTTCAAGATTTCAAAATTCTTGCGTAAGAAACATAAGAAAAAGGAAAGTGAAATATAAAGGAGAGTAAAAGGAAAACTTTAGTACCTCTGTGGCCAGTTTATGAGTCCTCCCCCAAACTTATCCTGCACCCCATCTTGGGGTGTCAAAATTTAAAAAGAAGTATAAACGAGCCTTCTTTATTTATTTATTTGGCGGGGAAGACCCACTTAGACTCTAGGAGCATGCTGGCGTAGATACCCCTTAGCGCGAGATACTACTCGTACTGCATGTTCTCCACCTTGAGGTCGGTAGTTGTGATATCTACCATCCATGATAGGCAGAAGAACCCACAGTCATTTGATAGGGGTATCTGCTGAGGGCTTCTGTGACGTCTGACTCATAAAAACAAGATTAACTAATGCGGAAGCGATCATTAGCAGCGGAATTACTGAAAATCACTAAAAATTAAAAACTTTTTACAAAGAGATCCATAAACTGAAAAACACTTTTCATAAAGAACCAAAGTAAGTTATTTACATCTTGGTTCATCAGTACATCACTGGTATCATCTCCTTCTCAAAAGTTACAAGCATCAACTGCACTATTAAGATATATAAAGGCAGTATAAAAATCTTGAGGCATCAAGCCAAAATCTCATATCAATATTAAACTAACTACTGACTCCTAGGACCTAAGAGTACAAAGACGACACATAGGACTCTCTATATACATAACATGACAGCCAGTGTCTCCACCTGAGGATTCATTGTTGTCCTTGTTGATGTTGCTGCTACTGTTCTTCACCCACTATAGGGTTTCTGCCTCTTCCTCGACGTCTACCTAAAAAGTTGAATCCCACGGGGGTGAGACAATTGAAAATTGTCCCAGTGAGAGATAGAACTCTTCGCCAGAAACATTATTATTACAGATAATAGAATAAGACTAAATAGAAGAATTGTAAATATTCAACAATAGTTAAATCATTGACTAAACTATGTAGAGCAATATTCTCTATTCAAGTCAATTCAGCTATGTCTTGACAAGACAGCATGTCATTTATGCAATAAGGAGCATGAAGAACATGTATATCATTTATCCAACTAAGATATACTAAACAATGTATCATCAACCATTGATTCTCGTATTTCAATCCTAAGCTAATACGCTACACGCTGATTACATTTTACAATCATAGCTTAAGCCCTGATGAGGTATACCGCTCATACTCCAACCGACCATTTTGAAATCGAAATCGGTACCATACATAGGTCAATAGAAGAGTCAGATTCCCATGACCTCATCTTCCTCAGTCAGTGTGAGGACCAAATGCAGGACATCTTGTGTCTCTGCTAAATAGCTTTCCAGGGTATACTGGCAACTTCGCTATTAGAGTTATAGTGGCATGTTGTACTCTCTTCACAATCGAGAGATTTCATATTTATCTCACATCGATTCGGCACTAACATCATCGGGAGATTAGTGATACATCCATCCCGACATATATATATAATGAAGGATTGAGAGATTTAATGTTTATCTCACATCAATTCCTCCATTAGGGCGTAAGGATATTTGCACCCATAACCCCCACATACTCAAAAGTATGCCCTCCATGAGTTCCCGTAAGAAAACCTATTTCACCATCACCAAACTGATGACGATGATGGATCTATTTTTAGGGCTCTACATGATATCATTTCACTTGATTATGTAAGTACATTACAATATTTTTTTGGCATCAAGCATGTTTTCAAACATAAACCATTATAACAATTGCTATAAAGAATGAGTAATATTTCTATCAAGTTCTTTTCACAACTTTATTAACATCGGGATCTCAGTCTCTTATCATCTCATCATCATGATTCAAGAATATGGGTGTTCAAACCCTTAGTTCATCAAAACATTTTTTACCACTTTAACATGTAACTTAATGCCTTCAGGTCATCTGACCAATGTAAACATGATATTTGCAATGCAGGTATTTTACATGGCTCTTGAAGCCCATTAATATCTCTTGTTACCTCTCTCTAGGCAACACAACATATTATGGCTCACCAGGCCCATAAAACAATTTCAATAGTAAGACATCATAACTCATCCCTGGCTATGTCCAACATCTCATGAAACCTACATAATTAGTGCACATAATAACAATTATATCAATTACATATCAACACTATGCATCACAATTATAGCATCACTATTCAAGAGTAACACCACTATTCTCTTACTAGGGTTAGGGTTTCCTTTTTCATTTCAATCAGGGTTACCGATCCCCTTTGATCAATTAGGAACAATGATTCATCATTTCATTGTCCAAGATTAGAGTTTCATGCTATATAGTATAGCTCAAAATTAGGATTTCACATACACCTTTACCTTATTTAGAATTAGGGTTTACTATTCACATCACATTACAGTAGATTAGGGTTTATATTCAATACCCCACAATTAGGGTTTACTATTCACATCACATTACCCTAGATTAGGGTTTATATTCAATACCCCAGAATTAGTGTTTACTATTCATCCAAATTAGGGTTTTGGACCAAAATACCATGAATTAGGGTTACTCATGTCATTACTCTAAATTCATATCAAATTATCTTCCTAGATTAGGGTTTCATTCAGAATTGCCCTAATTTAGGGTTAAGGTTCAATAATATTGTCAATTAGGGTTTATGCTCATGATTAGGGTTTCATGATCTCTTTGCTCAGGATCATACCCTTAATCACCACACGAATCATACTTATGTATGAATTCCATTCTATCATCCTCTCAACTTGATTAGGTTATATCAACCTTTCAATCAAGTACATACAGCTATGAATGACATAGTGTACTAAGTTTTTGTTCTTATAAGCAATTAGGGTTTATCCCTTAAATGGTACTAATCATTTAGGTACTTTTAGGATTTCAACATTTGTACCTTCATTGACTACCATCACTATCAATCATTGGATCATTGGAACAATCATCACCTTCAATTTCCAAAGATTGAATCACAATTGACCTTTATTCAGTTTTGAGGTTTTATCACCAAACGGTTTTGAAACCGTTTGATCTCCAAACGGTTTTGAAACCGTTTGACCCCAAACAGTTTCAAGACCGTTTGGACTCAAACGGTATCAATACCGTTTTTTCCAAATCATTCTTAAAACCGCAAGGGTTCTCTAGATGAACTCATCAATCAATTGAAGATGCTTTGCTACATTGAAACCTTCAATCGATTGAATTGTTAGAGTTCAACAATTATTGGCCCTAGGACTTTCAATCCTTCAATCACCACATTTGACAATCCATGATGTCTTGAGGTGCTTGACCTCATTCGGTTTTGAAACCGAATAGAAACTTTGTGCTCAAAACCGTTTAACCAAAACATTCATGAGATCGATTGGGCCTCAAACAGTTTGGGATCGTTTGGTCCCAAACGGTCTTGATACCATTTTGACTCAAACGTTCTTGAGACTATTTGGTCCAAACCTCCTCAAAACTGAATGGACCAAAAATGGTCTCAAACACTTATGTTGATGTAACATACTGAATCTCAGGGTGTTCCCTGCAATTTACCCATTCTTGAGCTTTTCTTTGACTTTTAGTCCATTTGGACCTTTTCCATAAATTTCTCATCCTTTTTAATCATTTTTGGACTCCTTGTGCAATTTGAGCACAATCTGAGGTTGAAATCACTATTTACCCTCTTTTATGTAAATTGAGGGGTGTTTGCACAAATAACCCACATTAGGTGATAAGTTAGGGTTAATATTGTAGTTTGCTCATTAATGGGATAATATAGTAGATTATATTTATTTGGAGCTTTTTGGATAAATATATTATTATTAATGTGTATTTGAGTTCACATATGTGTATATTAACCTTTATTGTTTCTCTCTCCTCAAAATATGATTTTAGTTCATATTAATATGTTATTTTGTTGAGTAATGATTATTTGTACCCTAATGTGTTTTATATGTCTAATTTATTCACATGTTTCTTATTAATAGCCTTTTCATATAATTCCTTGATTTTAATATATTATTATACTCCTTTATGAGCCATATATTTATTAATGGCCATATTATGCATTAAACGAGATTCTAATTGCATAGCATTGTAGTTTTCGTCATTATAAACCTATGGATTAAATTTGGTGTTGTTTGGAGTTGATTTGACCCTTCAAATCCTTTTTATTAGCTTTCAATATAGTATAACTATAATGCTTTAATCGCATTTCATTTATTTCGATCTGTAACGCTAAGGTTTGGACTATTTTCGCTGTCACGCGCCTGGAGCCATCGGACGGCTCCGATTTGATCGCCCTTGTGATCCAACGGTCGCAGCACCTCCTTCAACCTCCGGCCGTTTCACAGCAGATCGGCGCCCCTACACTCCCGCGATCCGTTCTCACTCCCTCCTCCACCGTTTCACGCGATTCCGCGTCCGTTGGCTTCGTCTTGACGATTCGGTCCGAGTGAACCCTAGATCAGCCGCTCTCATGGACGATAGGTGAAACGCCCAACTCGCCCCTTCTGCCCTTCTCCGCCGTCAGGTCCCCGAGGGGTCTCGCCCTTTTCTCCCGGCTATATAAGGGGCCTTAGAGCACCCTCAGCCCCCGACCTTTCTTCGTTTCCCCCCAATTTCTTCTTCTTTGCTCTGAAGCTCCTGGACCTAGTATCTCTTCTTCTCCGGCGACGGCGACCTCCCCTGACCTCGGTGAGCCACCCCTGTTCAATTACCTTTAGGGTAAGCACCACCGACCTACCCTCTACCTCTTCCAACCTTTCGTTTGCCTCGTGATGCCCCCTATCGCCGTACCCTGTAACTCGCCGAAGTAGGTCCGCCGCCGCCACCTGTTTTTGAGCTTCAGAGCTCCTCCGACCTCTCTGCTACCCGCTTTGACCTCGCCTCGTGTCTGTGGGTGTGGTGGTGGCCTAGAACGGCAGTTTTCCCGTCGGTTTTCGATACTTTGGATCGCCGGTCATATCTCTCTGTTTTTGACCATCGGTGGAGCTCTCTCGGAGCTTCTGAGCACTGCGAGACCCATTGTTGGGCTCGGCATGCTCGTCGAGCGATGGGGATCTCACTGAGGGGTCTAGTTTTCCCCGGGCAGCTGCTAGCTCTCAATGCGAGCACGCTTTTCCCCCCTGTTTCACTGCTCGTGCCTTGACCATGGCTGGAAGAAGCCAGGTCGTGGAATGACCAAGAGGGTCATCCACAGGCGTCGTATCGTTTTGCCAAACACAGGGGTAATATCGTCTATTCCCCATCTTGCTCTTGCTCTTTGACGCAAACAATCGACACTTGCGTTTGACTAAACTGCCCTCGTCTTTTTTTATTTGATTGATTTTGCGAGCAAGGGTAGGCCAGTCTTTTCCCGTCTTTGCTCATTCGCCTTTGACTAAGGCCCAGCGAGCCTGGACAGGCTGACATGGCCAAAGATGATTGGCTCATGTCAGCGTGGGCCCGGCCTCAGTGGCCCAATCGCTTTTTATTTTGCCTACGTGGCTTTTTCTTAATTTCTGATTGGTTTGACTTACTTAATTCATAGTAATTCAACCATTGGTCAGAAAAATATGAATAAATAGTCGATGGAAAGGATTTTTAATGTAGAATTCGATTTTGTGGTTTTTGAGACCTGATTCTCAATGGTTTTCCGAAGTTTGCTTTGATTGGCATTTTTAATATGTAAATGTTTTAAAATACATAATTAATTCATTTTAACTCTATTTTATATAATAAGATATGTTTTCTTAATCAGGAGATTATGAGTAATCGTTTAGACTTGGTTTTGAACTCTAAATCGTAGTTTTGTAAAATTAGGGTTTCTTCTATGCTTATGTCTTTATATATATTAATACATGTGTTATGTTTATAACTAGGATATATGGATGGTTTGCTATCTGTTTGGTGGATATGATGGTAATGTTCATATCTAAGGTATGTGAGCCCTATTTTGTATGTGAAGCCTATTTTATGTATGTGACATCTATGATGAATGTGTGGAATATATAATGTGCAAATCATACCTATCTTCCAGTTGGGCTTTTACCCAACCCACTCATTATTGTGCTAGCCTCATTTTCCTCTAATTGCATTTATTGGCTCCTAACTTATTTTATGCTTCTAATACCGTTGTTGTCTCATCTTTTGATATACTTGCTCTTGTTTCACTTTGACATATCCGATTCTCTTGGAATATTATTTACAGGTGGAATTGGGTCCAATGACCCCAATGTTATTGTGCTTGTCTTATGACACAAATGTCTAATGAATGATATATTTTGACACAAATGTCTAATGAATGACTAGCTAACTATCGTAGACGCTTATGCGTAACCATTAGGGTGTGCTTTTCTACCCGGGGTGTGCTTTTCTACCCTTATATATACAGAGGCGTGCTTTTCTGCCTATGGGTGTGCTTTTCTACCCAAAATATATATTTAGGTCAATGACTCAGTGGTGTCTTGACCCTACTATAGTTAATTTAGTCCAATATATCTACATGCAAATATTTGTTGTAATGTGATGATTAATGGTGGCAAGATCTGTTATTTATTGGAATATTCATATATTAGCCTCATTCCTTTTGAAATCTCTTATTGTGGAGAATCCTTTATATTGCAAAGCTTTTTATTATGATTTGTCCTATCCCTTATTTTTAACACATACCATGTTTATCTTTCTCTTGCTGGATGACCCCAACCATCCAGGATAGGATCAGAGTGCGCATGGAAGCTTGGTGATCCCAAGGATAGGATAAGAAGAAAGGAATATATAACATGAGTGAACATGTTTGCTTTTATGTTATAGAGTTGTTTGCTTGGAGACAATGTTGTATTAGTTAAGTCTTCCTCTACCTAGATCCTTGTAGTTGCTTGTATAAAGTTGTACTCCCATTTGGGAAATTTTATATTGTACTCTTTATACATTTTGAATAAAGTCAAGATTTTATTCTTCCGCTGCTATCCAATTGATGATTTGTTTATCATGTTTAATAGTAGAGACTTGGGTCTTTACAGTTGATTTAGGGTTTCCAAGGTTGATTCCCTCATCGATTGAATTCATGTAACTACTCTCCAATTGAACGTAGCATCATACTTCAATTGAGTTTAATAAATCATCCTTCAATTGATTTGACTTTCAATTGATCATCAATTAAGGTTTTGAATTCAATTGGATTAGGGTTTGAAATCGATGAACCTTCAATGTTAGTCATTGTGAAACTATTTACTTTGAAATCATTGGACCTCCATTAAAATTGGGTATGCCCTGACCTCAAACGGTCTTGAGGTTGTTTGGATGACCTCCAAATGGTCTTGAGACTGTTTTCTCATTCCAACATGAAAATTGGTGGAATCTAATTAGGGTTTAGGTCATTGGATTGATCACCAAATCAGCAATTGATTACATTTCAATTTAGTATCTTTAGATCTTCAACTACCCATCCATACTCAACGCTAGACCTCCAAACGGTTTTGAAACCGTTTGGCTGATCTCCAAATGGTGTTGAAACTGTTTGGGTTAATCAACCCAAAGTTCTAAATCAATTAATTAGAAAATCAACACTTAACCCAATTAGGGTTTTCTACTTGATGGACCTTCAACTAATGACCCCTTTGAAATTAATCAATTATATGTAATAGGTCATCAACCATCATTATTAGCATCAAATCTCCAAATGGTCAACCATGGTCAACTCTTCCAAATGGTTTGAAACCGTTTTCTACCAAACGGTTTGATGAAGCAGTTTACTTCCAAACGATTTGATGAAACTGTTTAAGTTCAAACGATCTTGTGGAATCCGATTGAACACTTTTATTGAAGCGTTTGGAATATGATTTTCTTGGGAAAAGTGTCCAAGATGATGTCATCATCATCTCCCTTCGTTCATTCAAGAACTATTGCCGTTTTCATGGAAATTACAACAATGATACAAATGAATTTCAAAATAGAACAAGATGAACAACAAATCATGGAGAATTGAATGCAATATCAATGTTTAAGGGTTTAAGTTATATAACCCACCTTCTAATCTGATTCCAAGCTCGAAGCTCCACGACTCACTTGGTGGATGAAGTTTTAACAACTACCCAAGGTGCATTCTTTTGATGGAGTGGACTTTTGGAGTCCTTAATCGTCCAATGACATAAGTGAAATCATAAGGTTGAATATTATTAAGAGTTCCAAGCTTTTGACAAAGTAGGTGTGTTGATGTGAGGTTGATATCATGATTTGGATCCATAATTTATGCCTATTTGAGGAATTGAATTGAATGGTCTAACGATTGAGTTTTGGCACTAAATTCGTGTACAATGTACCTTGAGTAGTGAGGAATCTATGGTTAAAATTTTGTGGCAATTGGATGTTCCTAAAGGAAGTTATTTAGGTTTGAATACCATGAAATAATGTGAATTTTGGTTTATGTGTTTACCAAAGTTTTGATTATTTAGCTTAGATCTCATTTTGCTGTAGTGTCATTCAACCTTACTCCTTGCTGCGGATTGGTGAAGTGGATAGACCCTAGCCCTGAATCCAAGTTGGTGGGGGCTCCATCTCAGTCGTGCATGAGGCACTAATGGACATGTTTGTGCCATGTTCGTGTATAGTTACTAGTTTGACTAATGTGGCAACTAAATGCATGGTTGTGGCTTTGAGAAGGTGGGATGAGAACCGGGATGAGGGAGGAAGTCCCACCTCCCCATCTGTACTAGTTATCCACCGCACTTCACAGTTGGGGAGCATCGTGATCGGAAGCAGCATCGTGATCAGAAGCGGTTAGAGTAGAAGACAGGAAGTGAGGAGGAGGTGGAGTTGTTTGATTCCACATCAGGATCAACAACTACGGCAACATATGATGTTGCCTAGTTGTCATACAACGTGATGGAGCCTTCATTAGTTGACTAGGAGTAGCAGGCGTCAACTGAGTCCTCGCCGACGGAGACTCATGGACATGGAGGCGGCATCAGAAGCAGTCTGTGAGGAGGAGTAGTGATGGAGCAAGGAATCTGACTGGTGACGCCCACTATTGGCTCACCGGTAGGACTATCTACCACAGTCTGCTTCTAGTAAATAAATAGATGACGAGGAGGCCATGTTTCGTACTTCATCGCCATGAGTATCAAGCCCGACAGTGTTGCGAGAAACGGAAGCCGCGTGAGAAGCTGGAGAAGACTCCCATGGCTGCGGTGCCTAAGCCTTGGACACATAGGAGCAACCTCCAATAGCAATCCATGGCAGCGAGCCTACGGTGGTGGCGTCGTGGAGGCACATTCAGACTTCCAAGCAGACTCGAGGAGGTGAACCAGTTGTGCGGCCCTGTGTGGCAGTAGGAGAAGAGATGGAGGAGTATAAGGTGCAGGATCTCACACCGAAGATCTGAGGCTGCGTGCTGCTACTACGAAGCTATTGGAGATGGATTGGTGGAGATCGCTGGAGGAGGCACCCGCAGCACTGATGCTGAGGAACAGGGAATGGTGACCCACGATTGCCTGCTGGAGATGCAGCCCTATGGCGGCGGGACTCTCACGGCAGATCGAACAGACGTGTGCCTAGATTTCACACGAGAGAAGGAAAGGGTTAACTCCAAACCAGCTCCAGGCCCAACCAAAGAACCCCTGAACCGGCCAAACCCCACCGAGGCAAAGGATTTGGGACTCACATTGGACGCGTGGTAGTTGCCGATTGGCCCAAAAAGGTAAAATGCTCAGATCTTCTTTAAATCACAATAATTAGCTCGATTATCAGAAAAATGCAAACAAGGTATCATTATTCTCAGAAAATATAGTAGAACAATATGAAACCATAATATCAGGCTTTTGATGATTAAATATTAGCAATATCATGTAAGATGTGTAATGCTTGTTTAATGGATAATAAATATCAAATGATGATATAAAATTATGGAAAAATGTCAGTGAGACTATAATAATTCTTATAATGCATATGATGTTAGATTTGGTCATGTTGATGCACGAAAGTATGTAATTTTCTTTATATGGCTATTTAGAGCTAATAATCCTAAATAAAATGTATTAATTACATACATGCTTAATAAATGATGAAATTTATAGAGTAAGCTCATATCAGTATATAGAACCTTAGTTTTAATTATGAAATCATAATGATGCATAGAATCCCTGTTATATTAAGATGAACCTTGAAACATGTGATGAAACCCTAATTTGAGTAATACATGTAACTTAGGGTTAATATGTATAAATAATGATAAGGAACCTGATATTCAGATTATGTATCCTAATATGGAACATAACATCAGAAACATAAATTCCACATAAGGATGAATATAAGACAAGAATGCCAGTGATATGGGAATATCATAATGAGATACGCAAACCATAATATGAACACGACTAGGGTTATGATGATGTGAACCTGATGGTGATATGTAATCTTGTCTTAATCAGGTTTAACAAAGAATAGATGACATGAGGAACATGTGATTAGTATATCTATGATCAAGGTATGCCATTACCTCTTACTTGGCTTATTATACAATATGCTTGTGTTATATGCATAATAAAATAGTTGGCATATGGTATTTGATGAAATGATTGTTCTTGTATAATATGTTGGTTGGTTTTCTATACTTACTGCTATGAACACATCAAACATAATATATATGTTCCATTATATGAAAGCACCAACTCTTTGGCAGTGTGCTTGGAAGTGACCGAACTCTTTGGTATTGGTCACATTGTACATATGGAAGCACCAACACTTTCGTAGTGTGCTTGGACCCAACTCTTTGGTAGTGGTCACATTGTACATATGATCCAACTCTTTGTTAGTAATCATAAAGGCCTTGAGATATAATGGAAATTAAGCTTAAAATATGTGTTCTCTTTTGTTA
The DNA here is from genome assembly GCA_963693085.1 of Alisma plantago-aquatica. Taxonomy (NCBI): domain Eukaryota; kingdom Viridiplantae; phylum Streptophyta; class Magnoliopsida; order Alismatales; family Alismataceae; genus Alisma; species Alisma plantago-aquatica. The sequence continues at coordinate 1,002,152,119 of OY856412.1, forward strand.
ATGAATATCTTTGTGCAAGTATACACTTTTCTTATATTCTTCTATTACTGCCAAGTATTAGTTTTATCTTATTGCCAAGATATGATGAGAGGTATATAAAAGACACGTAGGCATACTCAGTACAATATTCTTGAATATTGTGCTGATGTGTACCACATGTAATCTTTTGTTTAGGTTGTGGTCTTGTGCTCTTGAAGATCCAAGATAGTTGAGAGTTTTATGACGAGCTGATGTACAGGTGGACATGTTGTCTTAAGATCCTGTAGTTTGGTTGTAGTACATGTATATGTATAAGTTTTGTGTTCAATATGTAATATCAAATGATGTAACAATTCATGTTGTAATTATATGTTGAATGGTGAACAAGTGTTGTATGGTTTTATTATTGTTCATGTGCATGTGCTACTGATTGTTTCCTTTTGACTTCCTCTGATTTTCTTCTTCTTAGCCTGGTGTGGTGTGTTTAAATTGTGATTCTCGCTGAGGTCAGGTTTCAATTTGGACATCACACATCAGATTAAGTTTTCGAAAATCCGGGGACGTCATAGGTGGTATCAGAGCATGAACAATAGCAAAGCCTGACATTTGCTCATTATGCAACTCAAACTAAAGAACCTTGAACTTTAATAATCTTTTAGGGTTAGATTAGTTGTCTTTTAGAGACTAGATCTAATCTATCCTCTAGGTTAGCACCTATATGTCCGAGAACTAGGTCTAGACTGGTGCTTGTTGAATAGCAAGTCCTTAGATGTCATTCTTTCCTTATAGTGCAGTTGTATGGGAGGTTGCACTATTTGGAAATGACGTGCATCAAGGGAAGAGAAACCCTAGACATATTGCACACGTTGTCTAGAGTAGCTACACTAGTCTACCCCTTGTTCTCACCCTTTTCACTAGTTTTAATGACACTGTACTCTGTACTATGTGTGGGACACTCATTTTCTAGATTTGGTTTTTTATTCCAAACAGATCGAACCTCAATAGTTTTCTGACACTTGTTTTATCGGAGAAAAACAATATAATATTTTATTATGTATATGTATTACAAAAATGTGTCCCCACACATGTACGAGTAGGAGGTGGTCATGCAACCTAAGTGAAAGTGAATGACATCAGTCTAGAAGAGTGTGTAGTTCTAGATTAGATGTCTAGAGCCTTCTTTGGTATATTATGATAGATGGAATAGATGATATAAGTTTTGATGATATGATGTAAGTCTTATATAGAAGACATAAGATGTTTACGATGATATATGTTTGTCTTTGATGACTTAAGTTCAGATTTGAGGATTTGAGATGAGTTTTGATGACACAACAAATTGGAATTTTATGAGATAAGATATGTTAAGTTAAGACTAGGTTGTGAGTCAACACGAGCCTCAATCTCTTTTACAAAGGAGGACCTCTAGTGTTAGGACCAGTTTTGGGGTTAACTCCAGAGAGAGTGAGACCCATTGGGAGAAGGTTAGAGAACCTAAACTCCAAGATATGAGAATTCTGAGATATGTGATATGATATGTCCTAAACTAGAATACTCCTAAGTGATTGAGTTGAGTCGCTTTATGCATGATTCTTATAGTCTTGTTGAACCCTAGATGTCCTTGGGAAGACCAAACCCTAGAGACAAAGAGAGGCTGGTTATGTGTGCATATGTGAATATGAATATGAGTGCCTACCATCCAGGTGAGGGAGAGAGCCCAAGACCCTGGAGGAGGTAGCTATGTTAGTTTCTGTGAAGCCTCATGCTTGGGTTGGTGGTTTCCCACATAGGAATCTAGTGGTGTATATAAGAGAGTTTTGGGTAAGCATGTTTCATGGGTAGAAGACCTGTGATGAGAACATCATGTCATGTTTTGGTTGTGCTTATGTGGCTAGACCTTGTGAAGTTAATCACTAGTGCCAACGAGGTAATCTGAGAACCCTAGACTAAGAGAGGAAAGATAAAGTGTATCCATACGAGATACTCATAGAGTTGAGTGAGCTAAGAGAAACTGAGCATGTAACTACCCTCATGATATGGGTTAGGAGAACCTCAGTTGGACTAGATAAAGTTTTGCTATATGTTTGATAAGCCACTTATATAAGTTTTTTTAGCACAACCATGATATAATATATATAAGATGTGATCTAATCTCGAGATTTGATATATAGACATGATATGATGGAAACCTAGAAATGGTTTAATAGATAGCAAAGTATAAATGGTTAACCATAAACATGAATAATGATGATCATGTGAAACTGTTTGTTGATCTTGTGATGAAATCACCAATAAAGGTTACAGTTTGTTATGAACAATGAAATGAGATCATATAGATGAGACATGTTATAAGGGGTGTTAATCTTAGTGCTTAATAAAGATGAAAATATACAGTTTCATAGTTAGCACCACATAATGATTATGGCACCTTGATATGATCTTGATGGATAAAGTGGGTTAACTATAGTTAACTCCCTCCTAAAAGGCATATGTTAATGTTGAACATGTCCTTATAATTAGCTCAATAAAATATTGATGACACATTGATAATGGGTTAACTTGGGTTAACTCCTTTGGAACATGATAATATGATGTGGAAATCCTAATGTGTGGGTAAAGATAAGGATACAACCCTAGCATATGAGATATGTAATGACATAACCTAAGTTTCTAAACCCTGAGTTTAACCTTGAATCGAGTGTTTATGCACCAAGATGGTTGTAAAACCCCCCTAATAGTGCTTTGGATACATGGTTCTAGGTAACCTTTACAGATATGTTACACCTAGAATAGTGCCTGCATGTTGATGAAGACATGGTAGTTCTCCTTGGAGTACGAGTATGGTTGACTTTTGAGGACGAAAGTTCTTTTAAGATGTATATGATGTGACAAAGTGGTTTTTCTGGCTTAATTTTGAGGATGAAATTTCTTTTAAGGTGTGTAGGATGTGATGGAGTGGACTTTTGGAGTCCTTAATCATCTAATGACATAAGTGAAATCATAAGGTTGAATAATATTAAGAGTTCCAAGCTTTTAACAAAGTAGGTGTGGTGATGTGAGGTTGATATCATGATTTGGATCCATAAGTTATGCCTATTTGAGGAATTTAATTGAATGGTCTAACGATTGAGTTTTGGCACTCAATTTGTGTACAATGTACCTTGAGTAGTGAGGAATCTATGGTTAAAATTTGGTGGAAATTGGATGTTCCTAGAGGAAGTTATTTAGGTTTGAATACCATGAAATAATGTGAATTTTGGTTTATGTGCTTACCAAAGTTTTGATTATTTAGCTTAGATCGCTTTTGCTATAGTGTCATGCAACTTTACTCCTTCCTGCGGATTGGCGAAGTGGATAGAACCTAGCCCTGAATCCAAGCTGGTGGGGGCTCCATCTCAGTCGTGCATGAGGCACTAATCGACATGTTTGTGCCATGTTCGCGTATAGTTACTAGTTTGACTAAAGTCGCAACTAAATGCATGGTTGTGGATATGAGAATGTGGGATGAGAACTGAGATGAGGGAGGAAGTCCCACATCCCCATCTGTACTAGTTATCCACCGCACTTCACAGTTGGGGAGCATCATGATCGGAAGCAGCATCGTGATCGGAAGCGGTTAGAGTAGAAGACAGGAAGCGAGGAGGAGGTGGACTTGTTTGATTCCACATCAAGATCAACAACTACAGAAGCAGTTGATGTTGCCTAGTTGTCATACAACATGAAGGAGCCTTCATTAGTTGACTAGGAGTAGCAGGCATCAACTGAGTCCTCACCGACGGAGACTCATGGACATGGAGACGGCATCAGAAGCAGTCTGTGAGGAGGAGAAGCGATGGAGCGAGGAACCAGACCGGTGACGCCCACTATTGGCTCACCGGAAGGACTGTCTACCATGGTCTGCTTCCAATAAAATAAATAGATGACGAGAAGGTTGCGTTTCCTACTTCATCGCCATGAGGATCAAGCCCGGCAGTGTTGTGAGAAACGGAAGTCGCGTGAGAAGCCGGAGTAGAGTCCCATGGCGGTGGCGCCTAAGCCTTGGACACAGAGGAGGAACCTCCAATAGAAATCCACGAAGGCGAGCCTGTGGTGGTGGCGTCGTTGAGGCATAGTCAGACTTCCAAGCAGACTTGAGGAGGTGAACCAGCTGTGCGGCCCTGTGCGGCAGTAGGAGAAGAGATGGAGGAGCATACGGTGCAGGATCTCACGAAGGCTGCGTGCTGCTACTACGAAGCTGTTGCTGCTACTACGAAGCTGTTGGAGATGGATTGGAGGAGATCTCTAGAGGCTGCGTGCTGCTACTACGAAGCTGTTGGAGATGGATTGGAGGAGATCTCTAGAGGAGGGTGCAATGCGATTCAGTAGCACTAGAGTAGTGTAATTACATTGGTTTTGGGGCAGTATTCCCCTATTGTTTATTTGGAGGGTGGTAGTATACCATTCCTTTGTAAATAGAGTGTGGCAGTAATCCATGCTCAAACTTTATTTTGGGAGATTGGCAGTATTCCTTTCTCTATCAGGTTCAAGTTTGTGCTTGGCCGCCAATTGTGTTTATATTGTTCTAGGGCTATGTTTATCTCACATGCATGCAGGTTGATGATGTTGTGGGGTGTGTGCCCTACTTGTGCCTTGTTTCCCACCATGGTAGTGGATTTATTTATGGCACAATCCTTTTATATGTTATTTTATGGCAAGTATCCTTTTTTGTTATAATCTTTACTCTTGATACCCGTTTGGGTGGTACTTAACTCTTGCATGGGAAGCCTTTTTACAATTGATGTCCTTTATTCTATATATTTTGCTCAATTTGCTTTTTAGTATGCACATACCAGCCTTTGCTGATGTTTCCTTTTGTTTCTTCTTTTGCTGGGGTATGCTTCCAACCCTAGGTGGAAGACTTGGATGCATGGCATGTTGACCTGGACTTAGTTTGTGATGATGAAGCTTGGAGAAAATCTTGAGGTGGTTTAGATTTCCTCTAAATGGATCCTTGTGATGTAAGTTTAAGTTGTAACCCTTTGTTTTATAATTGAATAGTCAAATATTTTCTTCCGCTGCTATACATTGGTCTTTTGATTACCATTAACTAAAGATTTGAAAATTTTACACCACTGGCTCCAGCCCCAGCCAAAGAACCTCTGAACTGGCCGAACCCCACCGAGGCAAAGGATTTGGGCCTCGCGTTGGACGTGTGGCAGTTTCCGATTGGCACAAAAAGGTAAAATGCTCAGATCTTCTTTAAATCACAATAATTAGCTTGATTATCAGAAAAATGCAAACAAGGTATCATTATTCTCAGAAAAATTAGTAGAACAATATGAAACCATAATATCAGGCTTTTGATGATTAAATATCAACAATATCATGTAAGATGTGTAATGCTTATTTAATGGATAATAAATATCAAATGATGATATAAAATTATGGAAAAATGTCAGCGAGTCTATAATCATTCTTATAATGCATATGATGTTAGATATGGTCATGTTGATGCACGAAAGTATGTAATTTACTTTATATGGCTATTTAGGGCTAACAATCCTAAATAAAATGTACTAATTACATACATCCTTAATAAATGATGAAATTTACAGAGTAAGCTCATATCAGTATATAGAACCTCAGTTTTAATTATGAAATCATAATGATGCATAAAATCCCTGTTATATTAAGATGAACCTTGAAACATGTGATGAAACTCTAATTTGAGTAATACATGTAACTTAGGGTTAATATGTATAAATAATGATATGGAACCTGATATTTAGATTATGTATCCTAATCTGGAACATAACATAAGTAACATAAATTCCACAGAAGGATGAATATAAGACAAGAATGCAAGTGATATGAGAATATCATAATGAGATAAGCAAACCCTAATATGAACACGACTAGGGTTATGATGATGTGAACCTGGTGGTGATATGTAATCTTGTCTTAGTCAGGTTTAACAAAGAATAGATGACATGAGGAACATGTGATTAGTATATCTGTGATCAAGGTACGCCATTACCACTTACTTGGCTTATTATACAATATGCTTGTGTTATATGCATAGTAAAATACTTGGCATATGGTATTGGATGAAAAGATTGTTATTGTTTGATATGTTGGTTGGTTTTCTATACTTACTGCTATGAACACATCAAACATAATATATATTTTCCATTATATGAAAGCACCAACTCTTTGGCAGTGTGCTTGGAAGTGACCGAACTCTTTGGTAGTGGTCACGTTGTACATATGGAAGCACCAACTATTTGGTAGTGTGCTTGGACCCAACTCTTTGGTAATGGTCACATTGTACATATGATCCAACTCTTTGGTAGGGATCATAAAGGCCTTGAGATATAATGGAAAATAAGCTTAAAATGTGTGTTCTCTTTTGTTAATGAATATCTTTGTGTAAGTATATGCTTTTCTTATATTCTTCTGTTACTGCCAAGTATTAGTTTTATCTTATTGCCAAGATATGATGAGAGGTATATAAAAGACACATAGGCATACTCAGTACAATATTCTTGAATATTGTGTTGACGTGTACCTCATGTAATATTTTGTTTAGGTTGTGGTCTTGTGCTCTTGAAGATCCAGGATAGTTGAGAGTTGTATGACGAGCTGATGTACAGGTGGACCTGTTGTCTTAAGATCATGTAGTTTGGTGGTAGTACATGTATATGTATAAGTTTTCTGTTCAATATGTAATATCAAATGATGTAACAATTCATGTTGTAATTATATGTTGAATGGTGAACAAGTGTTGTATGGTTTTATTATTGTTCATGTGCATGTGCTACTGATTGTTTTCTTTTGACTTCCTCTGATTTTTTTCTTCTTAGCCTGGTGTGTTGTGTTTAAATTGGGATTCTCGCTGAGGTGAGGTTTCAATTTGGACATCACACATCAGATTAAGTTTTAGAAAATGTGGAGACATCACAGTTCTCAAGCTTTTGGATGAAATAGTTGGCTAGAGTTGAAGATTGGATGGAGAAAACAAGAAATCAAGCATTGATTTTCAGTTTTCACCATGAAACCAAGGTGAAAGAAGGTCAAGAACTTACCAACAGGTTGGGGGTCGTCCTTCTCCTGCTCCTAAGCTATCTTGTGGTCGGCCAAAGCAAGAAGAGAAAAGGAATTCTGAAAAAGATCCTTAAGTGGGTAGAAAATGAGATATGTATAAGGAAATTCCAAGGAGAGAGAAAATGGAATTAATTCCTTTAATTTCCAAAATTGTTGAAACATATCCCCCTCAACTCCTTCGCCATGAAGACATCTTCTTCCCCTTGCAAAACCTCTTCATTATCCAAGAATTAAAAGAAAAGAAATTAAGCACCTTAATCATATTATACTAATATCCCATTTTTAGTGGATATTACTTTTTATTAACTTAATGTGAGTGGAGTCTCCACTCACTCAAGATCTTTTCGTGCCTTTGCAAGGCACAAGCTCGTCCAAATCTTTTCAAATTCAACCCTCAAGTTTTGGTTGGAGGGCTCTTCAATTAATATATTTCTTTTTGCATTAAATTGAATTAAAGTTCCATTTATGCTTAAATCTTGGTTATTTTAATACCAAGATTCTCTCTCCTCCAAAATAATTCAAATGAGGCGCCCCTCTCATTTTCTTTTCTCTACATGATGCCAAGAAACATGGGAGACCCTCATGAAGTGGTCATTTTCATATTGAACGCTAGGTTTTGGGTAAATTGCACATTACACCAAAACTAGGTTTTAATGCACAAAGATTGCTCAACAAGATCTATCTTGGTGCTCAAGCTTGTGGAAGCCATACCACTACATCATACTCACTCATATTATGTCTCAACATCTGAGGAACATTTTATGATGTACAATTTGCAAGTTAACCCCTCAACTTGGGTAATTTGCACTTTAGTCCAAAATGAACAAAACAATGTTTCAACATTATTCAAAAAGGACTGAAATTGAAATATAAGTTCCTCTTGAGCCTTAATTACTTTTCAAGAATTAAGAGCAAGCATCTAATCAACTTTATTAGGCAAAACACCTAGGGTTAGAACATAACCCAGGTCAGGGATGTTACAAATTATCCACCCCTTATACGGATTTCATCCCCGAAATCATCAACAAAAACATTTAAGAGAAAAGAGTAGGATATTTTCTTCTCATCTCTTCCTCTAGTTCCCATGTAGCTTCTTCAATGCCACGGTTTTTCCAGAGGACTTTTACAAGAGAAATGTCTTTCTTTTTCAGCTTTTTAATTCTTTTATCAAGGATCATTAAGGTCCTTCAACATAAGATATATCATCATTTAGTTCTGCCTCCACAGGTTGCAAAACTTACTCTGTGTGAGGATGACACTTCCTCAACATAGAGATGTGGAACACTGGGCACAAATTATGCAATTCAGGTGGTAACTCAAGCGTATACGCTACCTTTCCAATCTGTTCAACGATTGGATACGGCCCCATAAATCTAGGAGCTAACTTTCCCTTTCTTCCAAATCTAAGAACTCCTCTCCAAGGTGAGACCTTAAGATATACTCTATATCCAACTTGGAATTCTAAAGGTCTTCTCCGTTTGTCGGCGTATGATTTCTGTCTATCATGTGCAGTCTTTAACTGTTGTTTTATTACTTTAATCTTCTTCGTTGTCTGCTGCACAAGTTTAGGACCCAAAAGTTGATTTTCTCCTATTTCATACCAACATAAAGGAGATCTACAATGTCTACCATATAAAGCTTCATATGGTGCCATGTCAATACTGTGCTGATAGCTGTTATTATAAGCAAACTCTATCAAGCTCAGGTGTAGATCCCAACTTCCTATAAACTAAAGGACACATGCCCTAAGAAAGTCCTCCAAGGTTTGTATAGTCCTTTCTGATTGTCCATATGTCTGTGGATGAAAGGTTCTACTAAACCTTAACTGTGTACCCAAAGCTTTATGAAGTCGTTCGCAAAAATGACTCGTGAACTGGGGACCTCTACCAGAAATAGTTGTAGCTGGAACTCCATGCAAACACACTATCTCATCTACATACAACTGTGTCAGCTTCTCAGTAGTGTAAGTTGTTTTGATAGGAAAGAAATGTGTTGTCTTAGTCAACCTATCAACTATCACCCAAATGGAATCATAACCTTTGGTTTTTCTAGGAAAACCAACCACAAAGTCCATGGTCACATGATCCCATTTCCATTGTGGTATAGGCAAAGGTTGCATTTTTCCTGTGGGCTTTTGATGTTCAACTTTAACTTGCTGACACACTGGACACCGCATAACAAACTCAGCTACATCTTTCTTCAATCCAGGCCACCAATACATATCTTTCAAGTTATGATACATTTTGGTGCTTCCTAGATGCATAGCATACATCGAAGAATTAGCTTCTTCCAAGACTAACTTTCTTAAGTTATCGGCATCAGGTACTACCATCCTACCATGGTAACAGACTACCTGATCATATGAATCATGAAAGCCATCTCGCTTCTCACTACCATTCTCTGATCTAATATGCTAAACTACAGCATCAACTTGCTGTGCTTCTTTAATCTGTTGTCTCAGAGTTGGTTTTATGTGCATCTCAGCTAACAACCCGACTAACAATGATACCTTTAGCTATATATTGTTTTGCCTCAAAGATATAAACATATCCCTCTTAGAACACATTGAGGAATTCAACTGTGCTTTATCTAGGGTTGGTGTTGCTGATTTCCTACTTAAAGCATCAGCAACCACATTGGCCTTCCCTGGATGATAATCAATTGTACAATCGTAGTCCTTGATTAACTCCATCCAGCGGCGTTGCCTCATGTTTAGCTCATGCTGAGAAAAGATATACTTTAGGTTCTTATGTTCTGTGAAAATCTAGAATGTCTCTCCATAGAGATAATGTCTCCAGATCTTCATAGCATGGACTACAGCAGCTAGTTCTAGATCATGTGTTGGATAATTCTCCTCGTGTTTCTTAAGCTGTTGAGAAGCAAAAGAAATCACTTGCTTATCCTACATCAACACACATCCTAAGCCATTCTTAGATGCATCACAGAAAACTACGTACCCTTTCCCTTGCTCAGGTAACACCAACACAAGTGCACTTGTCAACCTTTCTTTCAACAACTGAAATGATTGTTGACACTTGTCATTCCAGGAAAAAGGAACTTCCTTCCTTGTCAACTTAGTTAGGGGTAAAGATATAGAACTGAAGTTCTTAATGAACCTCCTGTAATATCCTACCAACCCTAGGAAACTACGAATTTCCATAGGTGTCTTCGGTTGTTCCCATTGCAGGAAAAACTCCACCTTCTTAGGATCAACACGAATACCTGAAGCAGATATTTCGTGTCCTAGAAAAGAAACTTCTGATAGCTAGAACTCACATTTTCTAAACTTATCATAAAACTTATGCTCTCTTAGCAAAGTTAGAGCCTGACGGAGGTGCTGCTCATGCTATTGAGCATCTCTACTGTAGATTAAGATGTCATCTATGAAGACTACTACACACTGATCAAGAAAAGGTCGAAAGATTCTATTCATGAGTTCCATAAATGCAGTCAGTGCATTAGTTAGTCCAAACAACATAACTGTGAACTCATAGTGACCATACCTTGTCCTAAAGGCAGAGTTAGGTATGTCACCCTCCTTAATACACAACTGATGGTATCCTGACCTCATATCTATCTTGGAAAAGACAGTTTCTCCATGCAACTGATCAAACAAGTCATCAATCCTTGGCAAAGGATACTTATTCTTTATAGTTACTTTATTTAACTGCTCGTAATCAATGCATAACCGCATCGATCCATCCTTCTTATTAACAAAGAGGACCGGAGCACCCCATGGTGAAGTACTTGGTCGAATAAAACCTTTCTCAAGCAACTCTTGAAGTTATTTCTTGAGTTCTACCATCTCAGCAGGTGCCATCCTGTATGATGTTTGTTCTATTGGTTGCGTGCCCGAGACTAGATTAATCTCAAAATCAATCTCTCGGGGCGGAGGTACACCAGGAAGTTCCTCAGGAAACACATCTTCAAATTCCATGACTACCAGAACTTTATAAGGATGAAAACTCTCCATAGTGGTGTCTACCACATGTGCCCAGAATGCAAAACATCCTTGCCTCATCAACTCCTCAGCTACCATAGATGACACAAGATAGGTTGGAAGAATCTTTCTATCTCCTTGAAAGATCCATGTGTCACTATTATCTGTGATCACAACTTGCTTGGACTCACAATCCAAAACAACCTTGTACTTTTCTAGGGTGTCCATCCCAAGAATTATATCAAACTTGTGCATCTCAAGTGGTATAAGATCCACTTGAATGCGATGTTCAGAAAAGAAAAGAGTGTAGGGACAACACACCTCCCGCAACACAGCAGATCCCATTAAAGGAGTCTCTAACAATAGGCTATCTCCATGTTGCAGTCAAAAATCACTCTTCGAGTGATAAAGGAATGTGTAGCACCCGGATCAATTAAAATAGATATGATGCAGGATATAGACATATCAGAATAAAATAGTTCCATCTGACCTGTCACGACCTGAGGGTTGACTACTGCATCAGGCATATTCATCGCATAGAATCTCGTTGTCGCCTACGCTTGATTCGGTGCTCAATTACCGGGTGTCGATAATCTAGCTTGGGACGCTTGTCCACGTCCTCTAGTGCCACTTGGAAACTATTGCCTCTGAGAGCCTTGCTGACTCTGCCTCAGGGGTTGAGTCACACTTGCTTCTCTGGTTCGACAACCCTTCATCAAATGCCCCACCTTTCCAGATATAAAACAACTTCTATTCCCTAGTTGTGGTCTGGATGGTCCTATTACCGACACAAATGTTGAGCTGTGGGCTCCTTCTGGTGGTAAACTACGGCCTCTAGCCCTATTTGACGACCACTGCATCTGGGTATTGAACCTTGGTGGTGGTGTAGGCATAGAATACCTCGGTTTCTTAAAACTTTTGGATAAGGGTCCTTGAAATTGGGGATACACTTTCTTATTCTTAGTCTGCCGCTTCTCAGTCACATACCTCTCTATCTGTCTAACTGACTCAACAAAAGTCACAAACCTCTCCCTATTTTCCAGAGCAGACACAGGAGTGGTCAAATCAACATTCAATCCTTTCTCAAATCGTCGAATCCTTTCTTCATCGGTAGCTGCCATATGCGGACAGAACCACAAAAGTTCCATGAACTTAGCCTCATACTCGCTAATGTTCATTGGTCCTTGTCTTAATATCTCAAACTGAGAGATCTTCTCATCTAGGAACGTCTTAGGAAAGTATCTATTGATGAATTCTCATCGGAATACTTCCCATTTGATCTCCATACCAGGCCTCTTGCCCTCCTCTATGGTCTACCAGTGACCAACACTCCCCTTAAGAAGGTACACTGTGTGTCTAACCTTCTCATCTTCTGGGATGTTAAGGATACTAAAGGCCTTCTCTAGCTCAGTTAGCCACATGTCAGCATCTGTTGGGTCATCTGTCCCAGCATATTCTGTGGCTCCAACCCGGTGAATTCATTCAAATGTCTTGTCGGCTCCTTGTCCTTCATGGTGGGTAGGTGCCCTAGGTGCAGGTAATGGCATCCTATCTGTCATATGGGTCACGACTGCCATAAACTGCCCAAACATCGCTTGGAAGGTTGGGTTCCCCATATCAACTTGATTGAATTGGGGTTGTTTATGTATGGGCTCCTCCCTATCATGGTCTCCTGCACCTCCTCCTGGTGCAGCATGTTCATCGTGTGATCTAGACATCTTTTGTTCTTCTTCTCCTCTTATATGAGTAAAAGACACTATCAGATAAACTAGAAGACACTAGAACAGACTCAACAACCTTAATCCTATGTCTCTGTAGACCCAGCGAACCTAGAGCTCTGATACCAACTAAACAGTGACGTCTGACTCGTAAAAATAAGATTAACTAATGCAGAAGCGATCATTAGCAACAGAATTACTGAAAATCACTAAAAATTTTAAAAATTACAAAGAGATCCATAAACTGAAAAACTCTTTTCATAAAGAACCAAAGTAAGTTATTTACATCTCGGTTCATCAGTACATCACTGGTATTATCTCCTTCTCGAAAGTTACAAGCATCAACTGCCTTGTTAAGCTATATAAAGGCAGTATCAAAATCTTGAGGCATCAAGCCAAAATCTCAAATCAATATTAAACTAACTACTAACTCCTACGGCCTGAGATTACAGAGATGACACATAGGACTCTCTATATACAGAACATGACAACCAGTGTCTCCACCTAAGGATTCACTGTTATCCTTGTTGATGTTGTTGCTGCTGTTCTGCACCCACTGTAGGGTTTCTGCCTCTTCCTCGGTGTTTACCTAAAAAGTTGAATCCCACAGGGGGTGAGACAATTGAAAATTGTCCCAGCGAGAGATATAACTCTCCTCCAGAAACATTATTATTACAGATAATAGAATAAGACTGAACAGAAGAATTGTAAATATTCAACAACAGTTAAATCATTGACTAAACTATGTAGAGAAATATTCTCTATTCAAGTCAATTCAGCTATGTCTTGATAAGACATCGTATCATTTATTCAATAAGGAGCATGAAGAATATGTATAGCACTTATCCAACTAAGATATACTAAACAGTGTATCATCAACCATTGATTCTCGTATTTCAATCCTAAGCAAATATGCTACACGGCTGATTACATTTTACAATCATAGCTTAAGCCCTGAGGAGATGAGGTATACCGCTCATACTCCAACTGACCATTGCAAAATCGAAATCGGTAACATACATAGGTCAATAGAAGAGTCAGATTCCCATGACCTCATCTTCCTCAGTCAATGTGAGGACCAAATGTAGGACATCTTGTGTCTCTGCTAAATAGCTTTCTAGGGTATACTGGCAACTTCTCTATTAGAGTTGCAGTGGCATGTTTTACTCTCTTTGCAATCGGGAGATTTCATATTTATCTCACATCGATTCGGCATTAACATCTATCCCAGAATATATATATAATGAAGGATTGAGAGATTTAATGTTTATCTCACATCAATTCCTCCATTAGGGTGTAAGGATATTCACGCCCATAAGCCCCACATACTCAAAAGTATGCCCTCTAGGAGTTCCTGTAAAAAAACCTATTTCACCATCACCAAACTGCTGATGATGATGGATCTATGGTCAGGGATCTACATGATATCATTTCACTTGATTATTTAAGTACATTACAATATTCTTTTAGTACGTATCAAGCATGTTTTCAAACATAAACCATTATAACAATTGTTATAAAGAATGAGTACTATTTCTATCAAGTTCTTTTCATAGCTTTATTAACATTGGGATCTCAGTCTCTTATCATCTCATCATCATGATTCAAGAATATGGATGTTCAAACCCTTAGTTCATCAAAACATTTGTTACCACTTTAACAGGTAACTTAATTCCTTCATGTCATCTGACCAATGTAAACATGATAATTGCAATGTAGGTATTTTACATGGCTCTTGAATCCCATTAATATCTCTTGTTACCTCTCTTTAGGCAACACAACATATTATGGCTCACCAGGCCCATAAAACAATTTCAATAGTAACACATCATAGCTCATGCCTGGCTATGTCCTACATATCATGAAACCTGCATAATTAGTGCACATAACAACAATTATATCAATTACATATCAACACTATGCATAACAATTATAGCATCACTATTCAAGAGTAACACCACTATTCCCTTACTAGGGTCAGGGTTTCCTTTTTCATTTCAATCAGGGTTACTCATCCCCTTTGATCAATTAGGAACAATGATTCATCATTTCATTGTCCAAGATTAGAGTTTCATGCTATATAGTATAGCTCAAAATTAGGGTTTCACATACACCTTTACCTTATTTATAATTAGGGTTTACTATTCACATCACATTACCCTAGATTAGGGTTTATATTCAATACCCCACAATTAGGGTTTACTGTTCGCATCACATTACCCTCGATTAGGGTTTATATTCAATACCCCACAATTAGGGTTTACTATTCATCCAAATTAGGGTTTTGGACAAAAATACCATGAATTAGGGTTACTCATGTCATTACCCTAAATTCATATCACATTATCTTCCTAGATTAGGGTTTCATTCAGAATTGCCCTAATTTAGGGATAAGGTTCAATAATATTGTCAATTAGGGTTTATGCTGATAATTAGGGTTTCATGATCTCTTTGCTAAGGATCATACCCTTAATCACCACACGAATCATACTTATGTATGAATTCCATTCTATCATCCTCTCAACTTGATTAGGTTATATCAACATTTCAATCAAGTACATACAGCTATGAATGACATAGTGTACTAAGTTTTTTTTCTTATAAGCAATTAGGGTTTATCCCTTTAATGGTACTAATCATTTAGGTACTTTTAGGATTTCAACTTTTGTACCTTCATTGATTACCATCACTATCAATCATTGGATCATTGGAACAATCATCACCTTCAATTTCCAAATGATTGAATCACAATTGACCTTTATTCGGTTTTGAGTTTTCATCACCAAACGGTTTTGAAACCGTTTGATCTCCAAACGGTTTTGAAACCGTTTGACCCCAAACGGTTTCAAGACTGTTTGGACTCAAACGGTCTCAAGACTGTTTGGGCCAAATTAGTCTCAAAACCGCAAGGGTTCTCTAGATGAACTCATCAATCAATTGAACATGCTTTTCTACATTGAAACCTTCAATCGATTTAATTGTTACAGTTCAACAATTATTGGCCCTAGGAATTTCAATCCTTCAGTCACCACCTTTGACCATCCATGCAGTCTTGAGGTGCTTGACCTCATTCGGTTTTGGAACTGAATAGAAACTTTGTTCTCAAAACCGTTTAACCAAAACATTCATGAGATCGATTGGGTCTCAAACGGTTTGGGATCATTTGGTCCCAAATGGTCTTGAGACCGTTTGGTCCAAACCTCCTCAAAACCGAATGGACAAAAAATAATCTCAAACACTTATATTGATTTAGGCTTTCCAAGGTTGATTCCCTCATCGATTGAATTCATGTAACAACTCTCCAATTGAACCTAGCATCATACTTCAATTGAGTTTAATAAATCATCCTTCAATTGATTTGACTTTCAATTGATCATCAATTAAGGTTTTGAGTTCAATTGGATTAGGGTTTGAAATCGATGAACCTTCAATGTTAGTCATTGTGAAACTATTTACTTTGAAATCATTGGACCTCCATTCAAATTGGGTATGCCCTGACCTCAAACGGTGTTGAGGTCGTTTGGATGACCTCCAAATGGTCTTGAGACCGTTTTCCCATTCCAACATGAAAATTGGTGGAATCTAATTAGGGTTTAGGTCATTGGATTAATTACCAAATCAGCAATTGATTACATTAGCATTTAGTATCTTTGGATCTTCAAATACCCATCCATACTCAACCCTAGACCTCCAAATGGTCTTGGTTGACCTAAAAATGGTTTTGAAACCGTTTGGGTTATCTCCAAATGGTTTTGAATCCGTTTGGGTTAATCAACCCAGAGTTTTAAATCAATTAATTAGAAAATCAGCACTTAACCCGATTAGGGTTTGCTACTTGATGGAACTTCAACTAATGACCCCTTTGAAATTAATCAATTATATATAATAGGTCATCAACAATCATTATTAGCATCAAATCTCCAAACGGTCAACCATGGTCAACTCTTCCAAATGGTTTGAAACCATTTGCTCCCAAACGGTTTGATGAAGTTGTTTACTTCCAAACGGTTTGATGAAACCATTTAAGTTCAAACGATCTTGTGGAAACCGATTGAACACTTTTATTGAAACCGTTTGGAATAGTATATTCTTGGGAACGGTGTCCAATATGATGTCATCATCATCTCCCTTCATTCATCCAAGAACTACTACTGTTTTCATGGAAATTATAGCAATGAATCAAAGGAAGTTCAAAATAGAACAAGATGAACAACAAATCATGGAGAATTGAATGCAATACCAATGTTTAAGGGTTTAAGTTAGATAACCCACCCTCTAATCTTATTCCAAGCTCCAAGATCCACGACTCCAATGGTGGATTAAGCTTTAACAATTGCCCAAGGTCTGTTCTCAAGCTTTTGGATGAAATAGTTGGCTAGAGTTGAAGATTGGATGGAGAAAACAAGAAATCAAGCATTGATTTCCAGTTTTCACCATGAAACCAAGGTGAAAGAAGGTCAAGAACTTACCAATAGGTTGGGGGTCTTCCTTCTCCTACTCCTAAGCTCTCTTGTGGTCGGCCAAAGCAAGAAGAAAAAAGGAATTCTGAAAAAGATCCTTAAGTGGGTAGAAAATGAGATGTATAAGGAAATTCCAAGGAGAGAGAAAATGGAATTAATTCCTTTAATTTCCAAAATTGTTGAAACATATCCCCCTAAACTCCTTGGCCACGAATCCATCTTCTTCCCCTTGCAAAACCTCTTCATTATCCAAGAATTAAAAGAAAAGAAATTAAGCACCTTAATCATATTATACTAATATCCCATTTTTAGTGGATATTACTTTTTATTCACTTATTGTGAGTGGAGTCTCCACTCACTCGAGATCTTTTCATGCCTTTGCAAGGAAAAATCTCGTCCAAATATTTGCAAATTCATCCCTCAACTTTTGGTTGGAGGGCTCTTCAATTAATATATTTCTTTTTGCATTAAATTGAATTAAAGTTCCATTTATGTTTAAATCTTGGTTATTTTAATACCAATATTCTCTCTCCTCCAAAATAATTCAAATGAGGCGACCCTCTCATTTTATTTTCTTTACATGATTCCAAGAAACATGGGGTACCCTCATGAAGTGGTAATTTTCATATTGAACCCTCGGTTTTGGGGAAATTGCACATTACACCAAAACTAGGTTTTAATGCACAAAGATTGCTCAACAAGCTCTATCTTGGTGCTCAAGCTTGTGGAAGCCGTACCACTACATCATACTCACTCTTATGATGTCTCAACATCTGAGGAACATTTTTTGATGTACAATTTGCAAGTTAACCCCTCAACTTGGGTAATTTGCACTTTAGTCCAAAATTAACAAAATAATGTTTCAACATTATTCAAAAAGGACTGAAATTCAAATATAAGTTCCTCTTGAGCCTTAATTACTTTTCAAGAATTAAGAGAAAGCATCTAATAAAATTTATTAGGAAAAACACCTAGGGTTAGAACATAACCCAGGTCAGGGATGTTACAGCTTCTATGGCAGTATTGGGTCTTCCTGAAGTCTTTGCCTTGTGTCATTATGAACCCTCTGTAATGCTGTTGTATCATTTGGATGATGGTTTCAGTGCAGGTGTTCGCCTTTTCTTTGGTAGGAGACTTTGTTGTCGTCATATTAGTTGTTTTCTTTAGTGAGAAGGTTGCATCATAGCTATTATACAAAATTGTAGTCTTGTTCAACAGGTTGACGTGAAGCAAAGTCCAGTGGTTGTCATGAAGAATCGGATAGAAGATGTGTTCAGGCATGCCTGCTTGAAGCTGTCACTGCAGCCACTCTATTTCTCCAGTCTTCTTGTCCTTGAGGATGTCATTTACTGGTAAGAAATATGCAATGTGACAGTTTGGCATTGAATCTCCTAATAGCGCCTGGTAGGTTGACATCGTGCTCACTGAGAGGTACCCTCCTATTCTCAACATTTCTCAGAGGTCGTCTTTGAGCACGCAGATGCAATCTTGTTCGAAGATGACATATCCTGGTGAATTGTCTTCCTTCAGAGAACTCATGATTATTGTGAGTTCTTCCATCGACAGACTGAAGCAACTCCATATGTCGAAGTTATCGAAGGAAGGTACTATATCTCCAGCCGGGCTTTCTAGTCCTTCATTCCCCAGGTCTTCTTCGGCTTCTAGTTATGCAGGCTATCCTTCTACAGGAGGAGCTTCAAGAATGTTGAATACTAAAGGCTATTGTTCATCTTCTTCTTGCTTCACAGTCTCTTCAGTCCCTGCACCCCAACTGCTTTCCAAGTTGTAGATCTAGTCAGTTCTGTCGGGTCGACCCACATGCTTTTGAGTTGTTCCCTCCAAGGTGTCTTCTCGGGGATAGGGATGTTCGCGTGGAGCCTGTGGGACACGACATTAGCATCCATCATTGGATCTTTGAAGAATCGGCGATTGTAGATAATTTCCATTGCATACATGCCCTGCAATCCATGTAGGTCTTCCTCGTGTAGGTCTTTTAGGGGAATGCCCTTATTGGTGGCTTCCATCATACGTAGGATGATGAAGGTGCAATCCCCTGAACCAGCTCCTTCTTAGGGAACATTCTTGTTTATGGAGAAGAGTTTCTAGGACCCTTAGAACCTTGGACTCGCCTCTTTAATAGCCCGCTGTAGGTGTATAGGAATTTTCAAGGCATCCCTGGCGTCCTTCCTCTTGTAGACAAGTGAAGTGATGTCCATCTCTGTTGCACATCAGTTGAGCACCATCGTCTTCCACTCCATAAGGTCTATGATGATTAGGCCCCAGTGCTTTGCGTTATGGATGGGTAGCACCACTGTCCTGGTCTCCCTTCTCCTTACTACCGCCTGTAGTTCCAACACTTCTGCCACCCTATATTCTTCTTTGTATAACAAGCTGGCTAGGCATGTGGTGCCATTGAAGATTGGCTACAACTTATCTTGATGGAGGAATTCTTCCAGGAGGGTGGCACAAAGTACCTTAAACATCCTTTTGTGTACTTGCGCCATTTTCAGAAAGACCGTCCTGAAGTCCTCTCTGGTTAGATGTCTACCCTTGTTGATATACAATATGTCTGACCCAGGTAGATCGTCGTTGAGGACATCTTCCAAGACATGGAAATCTCTGGAAGAGATGCGCTACACGGTCTTCATGTCCATTTCCTTCATTTTTCAAGGCAGAGGGGAGTTGCTGCATGTTGTAGTGTTCTTTCTTCAGCTTGCCTCTCCCTAGCAGGCTCTTCCGTAAAGAAGGCTGCTAGCCCGCCTTCCTTGTCTTCCGACATCGCCTCCTGCACTGTCGGTACTGAGGCTTCTCGAATGGTGGGCATAGCCTCAGCTGCTTTTTCAGCACCCTTGGTCGAAGGTTGTGATGTGGCCCTTGGTCCAGCTTCCTCTGAGAAAGCTTCTGCAGTGACGTCTTTTGCATGGCTTTCTTCCGACGTCTACCCCAGCCTGACCTCGGCCATCATTTTTAGCATGGCCTCCATCTTCCCATCGTAGATGTATTCGTTGTGCTCGTCATGCGATGGGAAGAGGAGGAAGTCATTTGGTTCTTCCATCCCAGCTCCTAGCTCGGCTATTAGCCTATCAATCTCTGTTGCACTGGCCGAGCTAAGTGTTGCGACCATCTCCTCCCGGTGAGCATTTTCTTCCTGCTCTGCTTCTGTCAGGGTGAGTACAAGAGGGGTGAGGTGATGTCCCTCCTGTTTCTCATCCTCGTTGGTGGTTTCGTCCATCGCCTCCTCTGGGTCACAGTTGACGTCAAACCCCCATGATTGTGTTGTGTGCTTTTTGTACTGGGGACTTGATCTTCCTGCTGGTTGGTTGCCTTGTTGTTTAGCAATGGGAGATTGCCTTCATCTTGTACTCCCATTCTTTGTTGTGCCGGCTCTTGCCCTAGGCCCCCCACATTTTCGTTGTGGCTGGAGGGGTTGGCCAGGGAGCATTCTGGGCTAGTAGGGTGCTTCGTCTTTTTCTTCACTCGTCTAGCTTCTAGCTCTGCACGCTCCTACTTGAGCTTTTGGCGGTCTTCTCACACTCCCTGTTGTTCTTCTCTTAGGGCAGCCATTACCTCTTTGTATTCTTAGTGCATTTGCTCGTTGTTTGTGTGTATGGCCTGCCCTTCTTTTCACAGGATCATCATTTCCTCCTGCATTTTTGTCAGCATCCCCAACATCCTCCATTGATTGCTGAAGACTTCTTGCATGAATTCCAGGAGTGCTGATGTCCTCTCATCTATCTCCTTCACCTGCACTGTTAGTGAAGATAAAGAAGTAGAAATTTTCTCATTTATTGAATTCGTTTGATGTATGTATTCTCACATTTCATCAAACCTATTACCTAGGGCACCCCCAAAAGAGGGTGCATGTTGTTGTTGTTGGTGCACTTGTTGTCTCGTGTGTGTTGTTGACACACTTGGCACAGTCGGTTGCTTAGTTGGTGGCGGTGGGGGCATCTCCCTAGGTTGACTCTTCTTTGCCTCCACCTCTGGTACACTTTGAGAGGCTTGTCTTTCTGCCTCTGTCTCCAGCATGTTGGTGCCGATAGGGGTTTCTTCTTCTACTTGGCCCCTCTCTAGCTCTGGCATTGGTATGGCTTGGGAGCCTTGTCCTTCTGGCTCCACCTCCGGTCGGCTGGTGGGTAGTGGGACTTCGTCGGTGTCTGTAGTCTTATTCGCTTCTCCTTAAACTGTAGTAGTTTCCTCCTGTGATCTCGGGAAAGCGGCGCCCGCAACTTGCTCTTCCACCGATTGTTCTGCGTCTCTCTCCTTTTCAGTTGGCTTACTGGTGGCTTCTACTTTCTTTTTCTCCACCGCCAGTTTCTTCCGTGGCTCCTGGGTTTTCTTTGCTACTGGTGTTGGGACACTACTTTCTTCTAGTATGCGTGCCGGTTCTGCCGATGTACTGGCATGCAGTATCCCAGAGCTCATCTTCTCGACATTGTCGAGAGTCAGCCGCAGCTTGTGGGCATCATAGAATGCAATTTTGGGAAGGGGGTGGCTTCTTCAGTCCTTGGTGCTTGAAATATTCTTTCTCCCCCTTCACTTCTAGAATTCCCATGCTGGAGAGGGACTTTATATCGATACTTTGTTGTCCCTCCATTTCTTCATATTTTTGCAATTTGCCTTCTTCCAGCAGGTAGTCGGCGATCCTTATTATTTGACTGCCCATACAGAAGGTAGACTTCCTCTTTGCCTCACCGCCTACAGCCGATGACAACTTTCTAATAAGGATCATTCCTATATTCATTGGTCGCCTATTGATCATAGACCACATAAGGAAGAGATCCCCCTTGCTGATTGTCCCGGTCTCTGACCTAGCATCTACAGAGAAGGCGGTGATCTTCTAGATGATCTTGATGAAGTAGGAGGTGATTCTGGAGGCCTTGGAGTTCTTCAAGTTATGCTTTTCCTCTCCAGTCATCTCCTCTCACATGTTGTTGTTGTCATACACAACAATCTCTATCTCTCTCCCAGGGCACCTGAACATGCCTCAGCCTCTTCTTCGGATGCGGTAAAGATCCTATTCAAATATGTCTCTATTATTAGTTGGGTCTCGCCCCCCAACCGTACCTCGAGCTGGTAGTTTCCTCCTCCTGCTGCTCGCGTCCTGTCACTAGGGGTGAGCTTTGTCAGAGAGGACATAAATTCTAGGGTCAGCCTCCAATACGACCTTACTTCAGGCGTGCAGATAGTACGTAGGTTTGCGCCCTCCAGGAATTTCACAGTCCTATCATAGAGCCCCAGCTTCTTGAAGTCCTCCACATCAAAGTAACATGTTGGCATGCAGTCCTTATTGATGGACATCCAGTCATAAGAGGACTGGTGCACGATGTCCCGGGGTACGACCCGGGGCTCCCCTTGAGGCATAGAAACTCCTTCTATCACCTTTTCAATTTTTGCCTTCTTACTGGGCCTGGGTTCCTTGAATGCGGCCTTCCACTTCTTTCCGTGCACTGGGCTTACTTACTCTTCAGGTCGATACTCGAAGGTTTCTATTTCCTCCGTCTTCTCAGTTGCTTCCATGGACTATTCTTGTGGCACCCCCACCAATATCCTCTGATAATGCTCCAGTCTTAGTTGTATCTCCAGACGTTTGGGGATTGGCAGGGCGGTGCTCTTCTTCATCTTCTCAGTTAAATCTTTGACTATCATCTCTACCTCCTTAAGCAAGTTAGCCCTCTAGTACAGGGGATCGCTTGAGGCTGGAGAAGACATTTGTAGGTTAAAGTGAGTTAGTCCTCCATTCCTAGGCATATTTATCATCAAGTGAAGGGTAATCATTAGGTTATAGGTCATCATTTGTAACTTTTTGGTTGCAAACTTATTAAATGGAAAGTGAGGATCGCGGTTGTGGCTTTAATCACGGTCATAATTATTATTGTTTCAGACGAATTCGCGGTCACGACCTTTTTGAAGAGACTGTGGTCGTGGTTATTTCTTGAAAGGATCGCGGTTGCAATTTTGTTCTGAGGAAGAAACTGAGGTCACAATGTTAATCGTGGTCGCAATGTTAATCGTGGTGACGACGTTAATCGCGGTCGTGGTCCTTTCTACAGAAAAGCCAAAATTAGTGTTTCTGAGGGTTTTATGATTTTCGGTTCTTAGGATTTAACACCTCACGGCGGTTTGCGATGACTAAGCTCTTGGTCTACTCCATCTATTCAGTTTTTCAGACCGTTGTTCATCGTCCAGTTATTTCATTTTTCTCATTTTTAGGGTTTTAAGAACTTTCTTTTTAGGGTCGAGAAGGAGGGTGGGGCTAAGTGCCCGGAAACAAGGCATCGGCGAGGTGAAAATCGACTAAATGGTGAGAGCAGATCGCCGTAGCAATGAAGGGAGATCTCGAAATCAAAATAAAGTACGTCGATGCGAGGAAAGATAAACGAGTGGGTTACCTGATTGAAGGGAGAGGATGTGACAAAGGCAAAGGCCACGAGCGGCTAGGCAAACAATCTCGGCGGACACACGGTAGTGACTAGCTCAGGTGTCAGATGGCGAAATCGTGGCTGCAGCTACAGTTCTCAAATGAACAGACTAGGAAAATCAAAGGGTTTGCATGAAAGTGAAAGGAGCGTAAAGAGTCTATCGTTCGGCGACCTAAAAGTATTTATAGGCATTCAGATCACTCTGACTTAACCGAGTAAAACACCGCGGTCATGATTTTTATTGTGGTCATGATGTTCAAGAAAAGAGTCGCGGTCACAATTATATTCGCGATCGTGGTTCTTCTAAGAAAACTGCGGTTGTGGTCTTTCAGCTAAGAGAGACGATCGCGGGCTTGATAATCCAACAAGTACGAGTAAAGTCGTGGTTGCGATTATATTCGCGGTCGCAGTTATTATTTGCAGTCGCGATTATGCCAAACCACCATTCCTTAAATCCAAAAAGAAAAATAAAATGCCCAGAAAAGGAAGAAAAACTTAAACTAGAAGAAAGAAGGAAGGATAAAGCAAATATAAAGCGAAGAGAGATCAAAAACTTGGGTTGCCTCCCAAGAAGCGCTTGCTTTAAAGTCTCTTAGCTAGACTGCATAAATTTTTCACTCCTCTGGTCCTTCAGTCGGATGAGGCAACTCTCGATCCCTCTCCTTGTTGAGTCGGGTTGGTTCATCTAGGTTGATCTATGATCTTCTTACAAAGGCTTCATCCTCATAGAATCTTTTCAACCTGTGGCCATTGACCTTGAAGATTCCAGTCTTTTCTCCTTGAATCTCCATCATTCCTGATGGATAAATCTTTTCCACAGAGAAAGGGCATGACCGTCTTCTTTTGAGTTTCCTAGGGAAAAGCCTGATGCTAGAATTGAAGAGAATGACCTTGTGTCCTTCACAAATGTCCTTGTTCCTTAGGTGGGCATCATGCCACACCTTGGTCCTTTGCTTGTAAATCCTTGCATTTTCATACGCATGCAATCTCAGCTCTTCGAGCTCGTGTAGCTGCAGAAATCTCTTTTGCCCTGCCTTTTCCAAGTCCATATTTTGAAATTTAATCGCCCAAAGAGCCTTGTGCTCTAGCTATAAGGGTAAATGACAAGACTTTCCATAGATTAGCATGTAAGGCGTGGTGCCTATGGGTGCCTTGTAAGTAGTTCTACAGGCCCAGAGAGCATCATCAAGCTTCATCGACCAGTCTTTCCGAGTACAGTTGATAGTCTTTTCCAAGATTTGCTTAATCTTCCTATTAGATACCTCCACCTATCTAGAGGTTTAAGGGTGATAGGGTGTTGCAACCTTGTGCTTGACCCCATACTTCTTCAGCAGCTCCTCAAATTGCTTCTCCCTAAAATGTGATCTGCCATCACTTATCATGATGTGGGGTACTCCAAAGTGTAGGAAGATGGTTTTATCAAAAAGATTAATCATAGACTTAGAGTCGCAAGTTTGGGTAGCAACAGCCTCTACCCATTTCGACACATAGTCCACAGCCACTAATATGTACTGATAACCTTTTGACGAGGGGAAGGGACCTATGTAGTCTATTCCCCAAACACCAAAGATCTCAACTTCTACCCAGTCTGTCATAGGCATCTCGCTCCTTTTTCCTATATTTCTGGTTTATTGGCACTCCTTGCAAACCTTCACATAAGCAGCAACATCTTTGAATAGCGAGGGCCAGTAAAATCCTGATTGAAGCACTTTTGCGGCAGTTCTGTCCCCACTATGATGCCCTCCATATGGTGAAGAGTGGCATTCCTTCAATATTAGTGGGACCTCTTCTTCCGGTATACATCTTCTGTACAAACTATCCAAACATTTCTTGAATAGTAATGGGTCGTCCTAATAGTAGTTCCTCACATCAGACAAGAGCTTCTTCTTCTGGTTGTATGTGATGTCTGGCGGTAACTCCCCACAAGAAAGGTAGTTGCAAATGTCCGCGAACCATGGCAAGTTTTGTTCTTCGGCTTCTATCATGAGTAAAGCCTCATCTGCGTAGTTATCATTAACGAGTGTCTCATTTTTGTCTTCGACGATGATCCTCGACAAATGGTCGGCCACTATGTTTTCCGCCACTTTCTTGTCAATGATCTTGTGTTTGAACTCTTGTAGTAATAGGGCCCACCTCAATAACCTACGCTTAGTGTCCTTCTTCTGCATTAGGTATATGATAGCTCCATGGTCAGTATAAACCTTTACTTTTGCTCCAATCAGATAGGACCTGAATTTGTCAAAAGCGAAAACAATATCTAGCAATTCTTTCTCCGTGGTAATGTAATTTACTTGCACCTCGTCCAGGGTGCGGCTGGCGTAGTAGATAACATGATGTCTCTTGTCCTTCTTCTACCCTAGGACTGCCCCTACGGCATAGTCACTAGAATCACACATTAGCTCGAAGGGTAACTCCCAATCCGGGGCTTGGAGAATAGGTGGGGTTACTAGGGCTTCCTTCAGGGTCTAAAAAGCCTTCAGACAATCATCCGTAAAATCAAATTATGTGTCTTTAACCAGCAGATTTGAAAGGGGTTTTGATATCCTCAAAAAATCTTTGATGAATCTTCTATAATAATTGGCGTAACCAAGAAAACTTCACACCCCTATCACAGTCTTAGGTGGAGGCAATTTAGAGATGGCTTCGATCTTGCTAACGTCTACTTCAATACCTCTTTTTGAGATCTTGTGCCCCAGGACTATGCTTTCTTGCACCATAAAATGGCACTTCTCCCAGTTAAGGACTAATTTCTTCTCTTCACAGCGTTGCAGAACTAACGATAGGTTTCTCAAACAACCATCAAAATCTCTTCCATAAATAGAAAATTCATCCATAAAGACTTCCACAATGTCTTCTAGAAAGTCAGAGAACATCGAGATCATGCAACGTTGGAATGTTGCAGGAGCATTGCATAGTTCGAACGGAATTCATCAGAAAGCATATGTACCATATAGACAGGTGAAGGTAGTTTTCTCCTAATCATCAGATAGGATGGGAACTTGGTAAAATCCGGAATAACCGTCCAAGAAACAAAAATATTTGTGATGCGCTAGCCTTTCTAGTACTTGTTCGATAAAGGGAAGAGGATAGTGATCTTTCTTCATTGCTTGATTCAGTTTTTGATAATCGATGCACATTCTGGATGGCTACTTCGTCTCCTTTATCACCCTTTACCACTGTCATTCCCCCTTTCTTTGGCACAACATGAATTGGGCTCACCCAATTGTTGGCGTTGTTCGGGTAGATAATACCTGCATCTCTTATCTTGATGACCTCCTTATTTACAACTTCTTTTAACATTTGATTCAGCTTCCTCTGGGGTTGAACCAGAGGTTTTGCTGATTCTTCAAGATTTATGTGGTGCATACATAGAGCAGGGTTAATCCCCTTGATATCATCCACTAAATAGCTTATAGCTTTCCTATGGAGCCTTAGCTCATTTATAAGTATTTCCATTTGCTCTTCGGTCAGGCTGGCATTGACTATGACATGATTCCTCTCTTCAGGATCAAGGAACTCGTAATTCAGACCTTCTGGTAATTGCTTAAGTTTAGGTTTGGGTATTGGTACTTTCTCTTCTTCCCTTGTCAGTTCTAGAGAAGCATACTTGACAGCCTCAACAATATCCTCTTCGTCGCTCAAATCCCCTGTGTTTCGATTTAGGTATTCGAGGATCTCAACAACCTTGGGGTCATCGAAATCTGAATCTTCTTTATTTAACGCCCTCATAAGAGAGTCTACCACCGTTGTGTCTTCTTCTATTTCTTCGCAATATTGGTTGTATCTATCCACGATGTAAGCAGATTCGAGCAGGGATGGTCCCTTCATAGCGTCTTTCACCTTGAAATCTATGTGATCATTTCCAACCCTCAGAGTTATGATGCCTTCAGCGACATCAATCAGTGCCCTACCGGTCGCCAAGAAAGGACGTCCAAAGATAATAGGGCATTTGTTATGATGCCTTCAGCGACATCAATCAGTGCCCTACCGGTCGCCAAGAAAGGACGTCCAAAGATAATAGGGCATTTAGGGTCTTCAATAGTGTCAATGATAACAATATCACATGGGATGAAGAATTTCCCCATGTGAATCAGAACATCTTCGAATACTCCCACTGGTCTTTTGAAAGTGTGGTCCACCAACTCGATTCTCATATTAGTCCTGACCATCTCAGTCAGTCCTAATCATTATGTGAGGCTTAAAGGCATTAGACTGATGATAGCCCCCTAGTCAGTGAGACCTTTCCTTTCGATGTTATCCCCTACTACAAAAGGTATAGTAAAGGCTCCAGGGTCCTTCTTCTTGGTAGGTAGTTCCGCTTTTACGAAAGTTGTCGACATAATGGCTAAGTGTACAGTTTCGATCTTCCTCCTCATCTTTTCTTTGTGACGAGATCCTTGAAGAATTTGGCATAGGTCGGCATTTCTTCCGAGGCATCCAGGAATGGTACCTCCAGGTGGAGCTTTTTCACTGATTCCATGAACTTCTCATACCTCTTCTTGAGGTGAGCCTTTACGAGCTTGTAAGGGAAAGGTAATCTTGGCGAATAATGACTCCTCTTGGTGAACAATTCATCTTCAAGTTCTGGTTCCTTAATTGGTGGGTGTTGGTTCTCCCCCTTGGATGGGTTATCTGTAATATTCTTTGGCTTTAGTTCTTCAGGTCTTATTTCCTCAGGGCGCTCTATTGTTCTTCCTGATCTAAGGATTGCCATCTTGGCAGATTCTGTGTTAAAAGGGATCTTCGCCGATGGGTTCTTTATGAGCTCGGCCAACTGAGTGAGCTGTTGGTCTATCTGGCGTTGATGTGCTTGCATATCCGCCATTTGTACATGTATAGTGTTCAGGACGCCAGAGTTGGACAACACACTTTGTGCAAGTTGATTGTTTATCGTATCCTATCTCTTCATGAAATCAAATAGTTGGCATACTAAGTCAGGCTGACTAGTACTTCTTGTTTGACTCTGTCCTTGACTTGCGTTAAAAACTTGGCGGTTTTGATACTTACCTTGACCTTGATAGTTGATTTTGTTTGTCTGGAATGTGCTTGTCTTGGTGTACTATCCTTGCCCGCTCTTCTTCTCGAAACCAGGTGGTTGCTTGGGTGGATTATTCAATTGATGTGAATTTTTTGCAGCATCCTTGTTCCCATAGCTGAATCCTGGGTTCTCTGGTCTCTTAAAGTTAGCGTAAGAGACATTTTCAGCTTCCTCCTCTTCAGACTCACTTTCACTAGATTCTTCGGGTCGGGTATATATGCAATTGTCTATCCCATGCCCACCCTCACCACAGGTGACACATTTCATCACTTTCTCAATTGGCTTCTTTCCTTTCCCTCCTGATTCCTTCAGCTGTTTGACATATGTGGCTATCTTTTGTATTTGAGACGTGATCGCTTTGAGAGCCTTTGATTCAATCGACGGTCCTTCATTGGTGGCTTTGTTAGCATATCCTCTGTCGGTCTGGTCTTAATCAGTCATACCTTGTAACTCAGCCATGTTTTCTATGATCTTTTTAGATCTACTAGGCTTTTTCCCGAGAAAGACACTTCCAGCTGCTGCATTCAACGAGACTCTCTCTTCAGGGGTTAGACAATTGTAGAAAGTTGTTATTAAGAACCCCTTCTTGTAATTATGGTGAGGGAAGTCTCTCTGGAACTCCTGATACCTTTCCCAGGATTCATGCAGATTCTCACTTGGCTTCTGCACGAAGGACGTGATCTTCTGTCTGTTACAAACAATCTTCTCAATGGGGTAGAACTTGTTCACGAAAGCGTCGCCCAATGTGTTCCATCCATTCAAAGCTTGATGCGGTAGCCCAAAGTACCAGGATAGTGCATTGTCCTCTAAAGAGAAGATGAAACCCTTGTAGTAAATGACTTCTTGTGGAACTCCCCGCATCTTTATGGTGACACATATATTCTTAAAAGCGTTCAGATGATGATAAGGGTTATCGTTCTTTGAATTCCCTCGAAAGCTTTTGTTATGGATCATAGATATTACAGTTGGCTTCAGTTCGAAGTTTGCTGCATTGAACCTTGGGATGACCACAGGACATCTTGAGTTATTAGCTTTTGTAGTTGCCAACTCCCGAAGAGTCTTCTCTTCCTCTTCATCATCTTCACTGGCATTATCTGTCACACCCCAATCTCACATTAACCACAAACCACGAGATTAAGACGTGACAGGATGGGATTTACACATAAGCCAACCACTCTTCACTTTTTAAAGCATTTTAAAGACATTAATAGGATAATCCGATTTATGCTGTAAAATGAAACTAAAACAAACTGTGGAAGCATCTTTATTAAACTGGCTAGCAAGATAAATAGAGTCTATAGCATATTACATTGTCCGACATAAAATAAAGCATAACAGATAAGTTACATGTTATACACATTCACTCTCTCACTCACACCTTGTCCCAAAGATCAAGGGGAAAGGACTAAGAGACCTCTAACTACTAACTACGAACCTTCTAACGACTAGGCGTAAGGATAAATCGATCCTTCTGATTTCCTGCTGCTGATGATAACCTGAAAATGTTTTGAGTAGAGGTATGAGCCTACTCGCTCAGTGAATAGTATTTCACTTTGCTATCACTAAACAACTCATCAGGTTTATAAACTGAAATTAAACATAAATGCAGAACTAAACAAGGCAGTTCTAATAACATAGCAGATATACAGATATTAATCACATTTCTAAGCATCAACAGATATTTCAGGTAAATAAACAGTTATATAAATTTACTGTGATCCTACTTGATTACTTATTCATATTGTTATTATGCCCTAAATATATGCAGTGTACTCTGCATATAAGGATCCACAACAAGTTCATGCTACGGTCCCACCGTACAAGACTTAGCGACACACCCGGGAAATGCTAAGTCTGACGCCAGCCCTGCTCTGCCACAGGACCCCAGGCTCATCGGCCTCACTACACTACATCGAGTGCTCTAGACTCCTCCTCTAACCTGAGTACACAAGCGGAGAGTCTCACGGGGTTACCTCCATGACATCGCACGGATCTTGTTGCAATAACCCCCAATTTTCTCCAGTGCCACCGTGACATCGCACGCGTTATTGTTGGACACTGCCTCTCTATCCTCGTGTCTCCATGACATCGCACGGATAATGTTGCAACACGAGTTTCACCCCTAAGAAGCAGATCTGTCAAAGGGGTTCTACGGTGTTAGGGCACCTAAGTCTATTAACTGATTAACATATAACCATTTAAACAGGAATATCACATTTACTGATTTCATATCAGATCACAATACACTGTCATTCTAAACTGACAGAGCAATATATTTCAAATCATTGTAATTTCTGAGAAATTCTCATACCATGCATTCAGACAAATTAGAAATGCATAAATAACCCAACTTATTTCAATTTGGCACATACATAGCGAATTTACGCAATTGAACATCTTATTGCACAAATTAAAGAAATTTACTTCACATACGAGAATCATACTCAACAATTATCAATTTTCTAAAATTCTCGAAAAACGTGCACATTAACCCAAATCCTTGTTTGTGCATCACTTAACTCAATCAAGAGTTAATTACATATCATAACACAAATTATTATTAATAATTAGGAATTTCTACTGATATCCTTGAGAAGGGTGTCAATTTGAGAGAAAATATTAAATCATTTAAATTAACTACGACCTAGAACGTGCATCTAGGTTTTCTTTGATATTTTTCACATCGTCGTCATTTCTTTAAAATCATGCTCAATTAATTTATTAAAAATCATATAGCCCGAGTTTATATCCAAACTGTCCAGAATGTGGTCGTGCGCTACTATTCCCCATTTAATCGAGTAATTTGGTTTCGATTGATCGTGTGGTTTTACTACTCTAATTCACACACAACAATTGCTAATTAACGATGTACAAACGTTAATAATTAAAATGCGTGATTTGGTAATTTAACGGTGCCGGCACTTCCCGACACCCGGGTATACGCTGAAAACTGCGTCAAACCAGATCGAACTATAATCACCCGTTTTATCGAGTTAAATTGTGATAGATGAATGAAATGCTACTCACTTTGATTTGGACTGTCCGGATTCGTCCGGAGATGTGTCCAAAGTCCGAATTCCGGGCGTTTGCTAGATCATCTTCAACCTTGGGTATTATGCTTTAGGACCTGTTGCAAACAGGTTGCTTCACTTAGGATTACTGATTGACGAAATAACTCGATTGACAGCCAAATCGTGGCTAGGAGCTAGGGATTCAAACTGAGGACTCCCGGTCGAGCTCAAAGGCACCAGTTGAAGGTGCTAGCCGCGCCCAAAGTGTTCCTAGCCAAATCTGCTACAAACAAGAAGCAACACACACGTTTACTTAGTTAAGGCTGAATCGAGGAGTAGGGCTTCAGATTCTAGCACAGACCTCTTGGCCGAGCTTGATGGCAAGCTTTTCTTGCAGCTTCGTGCGCCCAAGAGGGCCCTTGGCCATGCTCCTTGCAGCAGCTATTGCTGCGGTTAAATGGGGGCGCCGCCCCTGCTGTTTGGAGCACCAGTAATTGCAGCAAGGTAGGAAGCGGCGAATTCTTGATTCCTTCTTAAAGCTGAGCTCCAGACGATCGATAGGATGATGTCCTTCACGCCCACACAAGCTCCTGGCTAGCCACCCAACTGCTGGCCGGCCACTGCTGGTCGCAGCCGCAAGAGGAGCGCCGCCCAACCTAATGGTGTTGCTGCTAGAGGCAAGGAAAGGGGGAGGGAAGGAGGAAGGAAGGTAGAGGGAGGTCGAGCGATGCTAATCGGAGCCAAGGGGCGCTCAAATCGGCCATGCATCCCCCCCTTATCTGCTGTTCTATCGGGCATCGCCTAGGCGGTTGCCCTCTCAAGCGGTCGCTCATTTGGGAAGAAGAACAGATAAGGAGGAAAAGAAACGGGCAAAGGAAATAAAAAGCAAAACTAATTGGAAAATTTGCAACTTAGCCCCTAAGTCTTAAAAATGCCATAACTCTCACCTTGATTGTCCGATTTGGACGATTTCTTTTGCAAAATTTCAAGCACGAGGTCCTCTAAACCCTTGAAGTAAGAAATCATGTTCATTATCTTTTCACAACTGGTCAAAGCACTAATTTCATATGGGTACTTAATGCAACTTAGTTAACCTAACGATTAACATTGATATTATCATTAATTATCTCAGATGATTCAATCTCAACCATTGATTCACATATTAAATTCTTTTGATTAACCATGATGTTTAATATGATACTCAACACTAATCAAGGTATTTCACGCTAATTGAGGTATTTATTGACTAACCCTGATATGGGTCATAACATTATCCCTACGATTTCACTCTTAGTGGTTTCTTCTGTTCCTGCGGCGATGATGGCTCTCCTCATGGTGATGATCATCTTAAGGTTGTTCTTGTTCTTCATAGAGATGCTCCTCAGTATAACGACCATCTTCATCAGTTTCTGGCGGGGGTGGGTGTTGTCCAATCCTCGCGTTTCGCTCGTCCGCGGAAAGGGGTGGTCCCACACGGGGTCGCATGATGAGAAGAGTTAGTATGGGCTAAGTGCTTCTTCCTGGGGTACCTGAATAGAATGTATGATCAAGTTAGGAAACCGGGCTTGATGAAAATGAACTATTCTACACAGGTTCAGGTTATAAGACCTAGAGAGGTTGAGCTGTCGAGCTTATTGCTAAACTTGAGGCACGGGAGTATAGTGGGTGGACTCGAATTCCTTAACAATACCATTTTTCCTTGTCCCCGACAATGTTGCCAAAAAGTTGACCGACCTAAATCGCGTGTCTAATAAGAATGGATTTAAAGTACTCGAACTTTTAAAGAGATAACCTGACACTCAAGCCCCCGCAATGATAATGGGGTCCGATGTACATATCGGGGTCAAACACAGGGACAAGGTTGGTCATGCTAAGAATGTAGAATCAACACTCTCTATACTCCTGCATAAAAGAGGATTAATATGTCTTCTAGAGGGAACGGTAATTCGAGAACAGGAACAGGAAGAAAAAAGAAGTAAAGAAATAGACTGTAATAAGTATATGGGAAAACTCAGGTTGGGGCTCACCAACCAAGGCGACTCTCCTACAAGCATACTTCCTCTCTCTCCTGCATACTCATATCAAGATTACAAGCAACCATAAAACATCTATCCCACTCTCTCTCAAGATGAGGATATATCTAGGCCTAAAAGAAGCCTCTCTCTCGAGATGACAACTCAAAAACCTCGCGGAAAAACATATGGTATAAAGCAATTAACATTCCAACACTCTCATGTATTCATACTACTCCAAAACATAGGATAAAAGTGATATTACTCTCTCGAGATATCAACAATCAAACATCACAAGATGGTAGCTAAACATACAAGTGAAGCATTAAAATAGGTGCAAGGAGATCATCTTGATAAGAATATGTATATTCAAAAGAAAGCCACAATATACATGTTGGGAGAGCCTTAGTGGCTACTCCCAAACCAAGCTATGGTGTTAGCCTCTCATGCTTGCAGATAACATCGCAGCGCTATAGAAATCGTAGATCCAGGAGATACATGAAGAATGGAGGTGAGTATAGTGAGAGGAAACGATAGATCTAGAGGAGAAGAAATGAGATACTACACACTACTTCAGATCTGGATCTACCATTGGGATGTCTCCTTCTCTCGAAGAAGTGGCAGGCATAGGTGGTCGTCTTCTCTCTCCTCGGCCTTCGCTCTGGAGATCTAAGACTGATGGATGGTTGGCGACGGGTCTGGGATGCGGCAGCACTTCGTGGTATTAGGATCAGATCTCCTTGATCTGATGATTTTACAAGACAGGAGGGGTGCTATTTATAGGCGCCTTCCACCGACTTAAGACCACGATCACGATCTTTCTCGACCGTGATTTTTCTTGGTCGCGATCTTTCTCGACGACGGTTCTTCTTGACCACGATCTTTCTCAACCGTGATTCTCCCCAAGATCTCAGTCGCGGTCTTTGAGTGCCCGCGGTTGCGATCCTTGGAGAAGTCGCGGTCGCAATCTTTGGAGAAGCCGCGGTCGTGGTCTTTGGAGAAGCCGCCGTCGCAGTTGGCTAACTCCTGAAATCACCAAACAAGACTTTAGTCAAGAAGATAGATAAAATGTCTGCAAAGTTGACTAAAGTTATTCTAAAAGTGGTGTAAAATATATACAAAAAATACGTAAAGTGTGGTGTTATCAAGGGGGTAAAATTAATGGATTAAAAAGGAGGAACAATGTGAAAAATTATGAAAAAGGTGAAAAAAAGATAAAATATGAAAAATATAGAAAAATGCTTCGTCATTAGGCAGAGAGTTAATATTTAGCATGAATTTCTACTGGGTGAGCAAAATTGGGGTGTCAATAGTAGGGAACAAGCTAATTGACATCATCTATCTCCAAGTAGCTGACTTCATCATCAGGATAAATGAGGATGACATATTTGTTGCTCTTCAATGGTATTACTACCATTCTTTCTGTTATGATATGTTTCCAATTCATATGGGGGATCTCATTAGTAATCTTACCAACTTAGGAAGCCATGCACCCTAATATGACTTGGAGTGTCCTCTTATAGAGAACGATGATCATATATACCTCATACCTTACATGATTAGTTCCTCCATGGAGGAGTACAATAACATGTTGGATCTTGATACTGCTCCACTATCCCACCATACCAAGAGGCTTATGTATCATAGTGCAGTGGCATGGGTTCCTACGAAGTCTTCTACTTTTCATTTAGCTTGATGGTCGCCCACCTAAGACAAACCAATGACTTTCAAAGAAAAAGAGCTAATGACAGGGCATTAGTTGAACCACATGTGTTATATGTAGTATACCCACTAGCAATGGCATCAACATTATGAAAAATAAATAACACCATACATGGCCAACTACAACTAAGTGGGTAGTAGCCCACTTCAGATGCCACATATTAGGGGCAATGGTACACCTACAATCATTCATGTGATGCTTCATTATAGCAGCAATCTAACTCCCACTAGGAGTGAAATACTTGGTCTTCCCTTCTTCAGCCTCATCATGGCAGTTAATCTCCTATGAGTAGCGAAGATAGCTCATTGTTTGTCTAACATGTGTTTCCTCTTCTCCATCTCAAGTTTATTGTCTGCTTAGTGATAGAAACACTTCTAATCTTAGGGTGGAGAGTGAGTAGTGTGTATTTTACTCTTCACCCATGCCAATATGTTTTCCATAACAATTTTTAATCATAGGATAGCATCATCGCATCATTGCATATACATATTGCATTTAGTCAAAAAATGCTTATAAAAATGTAACATCTATCATTAATATATATATAAGAAAAACAATATCTATATGGCTTGTATTCAAATTGTTTAATTGCATCCATGCATTGCATTTAGTTTACATCTTTTAACCTAATTTAATAGAATCTAAATCTTAAGATGACTAATTTCTTAAACTTCCCATGGCTAGAAATTACCCCATGCAATCTAGGATCCCTAACATCATATTTTCCTGGAAAAGATGGCAAGCTTTTTAGAAATTGAGATGGATAAAATACATCATTCTTCCTACCAAATAGGGGAATAGTTTTATGAAATCACCATGCCTCCTACTTAGCATGTCTCTATATGTGTGTAGTGGGATTAGGAGAATAAGCCGACGTACGAAATTATTAAATCAATTTGTACCATAATTTGAACCCTCTTCTACAATTCTTCTTCCATCCTCTTACCTTCCATTAATAAAGAAGATATAAAAAGATATAAGTTGTTACAAACTCTAAGTTTGGGAAGGCACACACCCATTCCTACATATCTCACGATTCCATATCTCTTTGTAAAAATAAAATACTATCTAAAATAGATACAAGATGTAAATGTGCATAAAATGAAAAGATTAGAAACATATCTAAGGGAAAAAAATAAATAATAAGATGCAATCTCAAG
This sequence comes from Alisma plantago-aquatica, assembly GCA_963693085.1. Classification (NCBI taxonomy): domain Eukaryota; kingdom Viridiplantae; phylum Streptophyta; class Magnoliopsida; order Alismatales; family Alismataceae; genus Alisma; species Alisma plantago-aquatica. The sequence goes on from OY856412.1 coordinate 1,002,188,665, forward strand.
TCAAAATGAGTGCAGATTCACATTCCCTTCCGTATCTCCTTATTTCTTGTTTTCACTGCCTAGGGACATGATGAATGTCTCAAGTTGATTTTTTTCATACCCTAGATTATGCACACGAAAATAATAGTCTTAGCCTCCTATTGATTTGGTGTAAGTCATGAATTTTGTGGAACTCATTTTCTGGGAATTGTAGTTTAGTTTTTAGAACGTAAGTTCCATTCACTTCCATGTGATTGGTTTGTTGTAAGTGTAAATATGAAAACCACTAAAAAACTTATTAATTTTTATTGTGTCATATAAATAAGTAAGGATGGCAAAGACATAAAAAAAGAATCATATCCGTAAAAAATCATAATATTCTGCGATCATAATAACCACAAAAAATTGTTATAATGCAGATGTTGTTCCATTCAAAAATATTTTGTTATAATACAATTATAATCTTAATAAAAATACTATGATTAAAATCACATCACAATATTTTTATTTCACTTTGTATATACAAACTATTGTAATAATATATGCATTTCATGTGCTTGTAATATAAGCCATAGTTCATCATTATTTTTAAACAATGTAGGATATTATTTTTACATTATTTTTGTAGAAAATTTTTACCATTCGTGCATGGTTATATTTAATTATCATTTTTCACATCATATTTCTTAAACATGAAAAATAAAAATACGTTAGGTAAATCATATTATCTTCACATGGTGCAGTCTGTTTTCTTTCACGATATTTATATTTTTTATTTTGTAAATCATACTGGTAATGATGGTTATTGTGTAAAATATTTTACATAATGTGATTATAGTGTATGATATTTTGTCATATTATGTTATGGTTTTAGCGATGAATTATATCCACACCGCTAATATTTCTAATAAATATTTTACATGTGTCACTTGTGATGAATGAAGAATATAATTGTAGAAGAAATGTTATAGTTATCCCAAAACTCGTTTTCCAGTCTATGTATGAGCGAACTCCGGAACTGTGTTTTTTATGTAAGTTTGTGACTCACCAGAAGTCACGAAACTCAAGTTCCAACACTTATTTTAAACTAATCAACAAAAACTGCTTAAGGAACTCCAGTTTATAAGTTTTTCGGACCAGTTACAACAAACCAATCGGAGCCTTAGTGTAGCAGTTCTATAAACTATCAAAATTAACAACTTGTGCTAACGGCTCACAATGTAAGAATATATAATAACACTTAATAAAATAGTTCAACTCAATGGTTTTTGATGCAATATTGCCTAAAAATGAAATTTAAGTAATCTTCACGCAGTGTAAACAGTATATTAAGAACATGTAAAAGCATAGCTAAACATAATATTAGGAAACCAAAAGAAAATGTTGGCATGAAAAATGTAAATGTTGAAAAAATCAAGGAAATGAGTACAATGTTTATTTGGTCGGCCAAAATGAAATTTTCCTTGGTCGGCTGAAATGCGTACAATGTTATGCATGAAAATGCAACTAAATTAACAAGAATGAAATACGATTGACAACTAGTGCCGCGGAATTGTTTTAGAGGAGAGGAAAGAGACAAAGGTGTGGTATAGAGGATTTGAGTGAAACGAAAGTAGAATGAGAGGGATTTGGGGCATGTGAAGGGTTATCGAACAACTGCGAAGGGTTAACCTAGGTTTGACGTCACTTGAATACGTCAATCTCAATGGAAAATACAGGCAAATCCTGAAGTTGCACTTTCGTTCGAATAAATTATTATGATATCCGTAGTTCAACGCCCGAAAAGGTTAAATGTTGCGGAATAGGGGGCCGTGGCATGCTACTTGTCTGGTGGTAGGTTGTGAAGTGTGGCGATAATGGCGTTCTTGAGGCTCTCCTCATCCGAGAAGCCATCTTGTGCACTGGCAACAACGTCCTGGACCATCTGGTCACCGACGGCGAAGATGCTGGCGTGCTGCACAGTCATTCCTAACTGACGGAGGGCGCTCATTAACCAAGCAGAAGGGTGGTTTCGGTTCTTACTCTGTACCCGGATCATCACGTCCGATCTGACGAGCTTGACCTCTACTTGCACCCCATCAGGCGGCTGCGCTGCCACTTCGTTCCTTGAGGTCGAAGCGCGGCCGGCGCTATCGTCCTTTCTGCTGTCCGTTTCCTTGTTGGTTATCTTGGCCTCGAGGTCGTTTACCTTGGCTGTCAGCGCCTTGATGTAGTCGACAGCGTCCGAAAGGAGGGACGCCTTGTCAAGTTTCGTGATGGTTGGAACCACAGACCGGAGAGCATAGAAGTTGCGGTTCAGCTTCTCTCGCCGCTGCCTCTCCGCCATCACGTGGTCTTCCGGCAACGCGCCGATCTTAGACGGCTTCCTCCTCTTCTTCGCTGTTAGAGATGCTGGAGCGTGATCCAGCTGCTGCTGTTGCTGGTCGTTTTCTATGTGGTCCATGCTGCCGCTGCTACCTGTCTCCACCGTACCGGCACTTACTGCAGCTGTTGGCGTATGGACCCTTGGTAATGGCGCCGGGTCCACCATCAATACTCCGAATTCGGTCATAACCACCACCATGACGCCCTCATCCAAGGGGAACTCTTGATCCGATCCCAGCTCAAGCACACCTCCGCCGCCGGAGATGGGAACGAAGAGGAGGGTGCGAACTCCATGCTCGCTGGCCTCCCTAGCGCGGTCACACCCGGAGGCGCACATCTCATGCGCTCCGCTCAGCCACAAGTACGCGCCTGACTGGAGAGCGCGAACCGGCGCACTGCCGCTGTCCCGGTCGGTGAAGTAGCTGGCGGAGGACACGACGTAGAAGAACTTGATACCACTGGCCATAGCATCAGCGTTCAGTTCATAACTGCTTGAAGCTGCGGTTCCGAGTTCCCAGCGGAAGCAGCCGTCGGACCACGACAGGTGGAAGGAAGACGAAGAGAAATCGGAGGACGAGACCGCGGGGTTGGGGGCAGATGACGTTGCTCCCCAGAAGATGGCGTAGATCCAGGCTTCTGGAAGCGAGAGGAGGAGGCGGCGGAGGCGATCCTGCAGAATCAAAGCCTGATGCTGGAAGGAGGTGGGAAGCTCCATGGATTAAGTAAAATGGTTGATTTTAGGCCGCGCGTGCTAGCCCTAGTATCAAGCAGATAGAGTCTATCCAACGAAATGGAGAAGGATCCTTAAAACAAAATATTGGGGAAGCCGGATCCACAGTACCTATTAACGGTAGCGCGAGCTATCTAGTAGCCACTAACTAGCCTATACGTACATATACATGTATGCAGAAATTATTGCACTTGTTAACAGTAGCTATACAGGGACTTTTTTTGCTTGTCTACTGATAAAATACTGTTATTTTTATGGACATATTAACTTAAAGCTTTATTTACATAAACGTTAGCTATACCATGTCTATTAATAAAATGCAGTCAGTAATACAATAAAATGAAACTATGGAAGCAAAAAAATAAACCGCAAAAACTCTTGAATAAGATATCATATTTAGCCACATTGCTTGCTAAAATTGATGTTTCCTTTCAAAATTCTCCAGCGACTCCTACAGCTATGATAAATATAATTATACTGGATTTTAACACTGGAGATAGTCAAAGATGATCAAGTTGCTAGAAAATGTATATTGATGTATACATGCGCTATATACAAAATACTTCATCACGTGTTGGATAAAATGACATACATGCTTTACTATTAAAATTACCATCGCTTTGAAACACCAGACAAACAAGGCCAACAACTACAAGGGACACAGAGTTATCTTTCTTCTACCAGGAGACATTAATAAATGGAAAATGATACGTGGACGAGAGGGGCGGACGAGAACCGGGACGACCGCTGTCGTCTTCCTACGTGACCCCCGAAGGACCCCCTCCTACTTGTTCGTGTCAAATCTGTCCCACCACCAAAACCCCAATATACCTCGATTCATTTTGATTTTTCCCTATTTTCCGTCTCTTCTCCCCGACCACCGTCTTCCCCGCTGCTTGCTTCACCTAAATTGCAGCTCGACCACATTCTCTCCTCCCTCTATTCGCCGGATCTCTCCCTCCTGCCCCTACCGGAGGTAACCCTTCAGCCGGAGACCTCCCCTGAGCCAGCGAACACCTGCCCAACGCCAATGCAGGCTACTAGCCCCCCCCCACACGAGCGGACCTTTCCAGCCACTCCGAGGAGGTGCCCCAATAACTGAGGATGTGGCCATGAATACCCTTCAGCCGGAGTCCTCCCCTGAGCCGAATGTCACCGGCTCACCGCCAGCGCAGGCTACTAGCCCCCCCTCTCACGAGCAAACCATACCAGACACTCCGAGGAGGTGCCCCATCAATTGAGGATGCGGCCATGAATACTCAAACAATGAGCAAGGTCAGTTCTCTAGTTTTTGGTAGGTTGAATCGTTGGGTTAGTACTCATAACTCCTATTGCACCATGTCTGCAAGGTGATATGGGTAGTACGATTATCAATTTTGATTACGGATGCCAGTTGTCATGATAGGATTGTGAAAATTTTCATAGCCGAACTCAACATGTGCACGCTGCAGATGTTATACTCAATTTTTTTTTCATTTTGTTATATGTTAGTGTTGTCTCTATTTTTCTCGACTGTTAACTTACTGTGACTATTTGGACCAGGATATTAATTTGTTGTGACTATTTTTCGTTGTTTGTAGTATCTCTTTTTTCTCGGCTATCACCTTGCTAATGCGGTCTTTGTAATGTTGCTCATCTGCTACCTTAATAAATTCAATTGATATTCTTGTTTTTTCAGTCACAACCCATGTATCCATACCAAAGATGTTGCTCACATGATACCTTGATGTAACAAATTCCCTTGTTCATCTATTTAGCTTTGTTGTGTTTACAATGCAGTCATATATTCCCACTTTGTTTGCACATGCCACACATACTCCTCCCAATGACAACATACACATATGCCATTTGTTATCTTGTTGCAATACATTTTTTTTCCAAAAGGTAGCTCATCTGCTATCTTTTGATATAATCATGTGTTGTTAAGTTGTTGTTATATATTTTTGTTTCCTCTGTTATGTAGATGTGTGTTATAATTCAGTCCTACCTATTCACGTTTATGATGATGTTTGTGTTTATGATGTTGTATGCCCATGCCATCCATATCTCTTTTCTCTCGGCTATTACCTTGATAATGCGGTCTTCGTAATGTTTCTCATCTGCAACCTTAATAAATTCAATTGATGTTCTCATTTTTTTTCAATCACAACCCATGTATCCATACCAAAGATGTTGCTCACATGATACCATGATGTAACAAATTCCCTTGTTCATCTATTTAGCTTTGTTTTGTTTACAATGGAGTCATATATTCCCACTCTCTTTGCACATGCCACACATACTCCTCCCAATGACAACACGTACATATGCCATTTGCTATCTTGCTGCAACACATTTTTTGTCTAAAAAGTAGCTCATCTGCTATCTTTTGATATAATCATGTGTAGTTAAGTTGTTGTTACATATTTTTGTTTCATCTGTTATGTAGTTGTGTGTTATAATTCAGTCCTACCTATTGACATTTATGACGCTGTTTGTGTTTATGATGCTATTTGCCCATGCCATCCATATCTCTTTTCTCTCGGCTATTACCTTGCTAATGCGGTCTTCGTAATGTTGCTCATCTACTACCTTAATAAATTCAATTGATGTTCTCATTTTTTTTCAGCCACAACCCATGTATCCATACCAAAGATGTTGCTCACATGATACCTTGATGTAACAAATTCCCTTGTTCATCTGTTTAGCTTTGATGTGTTTACAATGCAGTCATATATTCCCAATCTGTTTGCACATGCCACACATACTCCTCCCAATGACAACTCATACATATGCCATTTGCTATCTTGTTGCAACACATTTTTTGTCCAAAAAGTAGCTCATCTGCTATCTTTTGATATAATCATGTGTTGTTAACTTGTTGTTACATATTTAGTTACGGCAAGCTAAACAATGATTAACACCATATATACATTTTTCTATAAAATTTACTTGTTTTATTATTTTTGTAACAGAGAACTTACCAACAACATAAAGATGTGGCCGGTATAAAAGACCCAATGATAGCTAAAAAATTGACAGGCCTCCAACACTTCACAAAAAAAGCTGTAAAGAAATGCATTTTAATAATAAGGGTAAATCTGTTGAGACGCACAAGAAGCCCCAAACGAGTACACAAGTTTTCAAGAAAACATTCAACAACAACATCAACAGGCACAACACTAGTGCCTTTGCTACATCACATTCTACAACATCAAATGTTACGTCTGCGGACAGTGGTTACATTCCATCACCGATGGCTGCTTTGTGGCTGCAGAACATCGCCATGACCAAATAGCCCGTCGAGTACTTTAAAGGGTTTCAGATTCTTTTTTGCTGTACATACTTTTTTGGGGGCGAGTATTGCCAGGACCAAATAGCCTCACTCAAGTACTTGAAAGGGTCTCAGTTTTTTTGTTGTTGTGCATGCAAATTTTTTTTGGCAAGTAACACCGTGCTAAACACAAACAATTGTACACATATGTGTAGCATTTCATCCGTCAGTGCATGTATGTCTACTGCAAACTATACTATTGCTCATACAGGGGGGTCCAAACCTAGATGTATATGTCCCTATAAAACGGAATGCTTACTGTATGGAACATGTTTTAATACAATGCTAATCTTAAATTCATTCAATGTCTTACTTCTCAATTAGCCAGTGTGCTATATTGGTATCTATCCAAAGTTCAATGGTGTGGTTGTTTACAAAAACTTAACATTTTCATTTTTAATAGTCTACAAAACGGCTGAAAAACATTATTGTCATCCTTTCCTACTGTTATAATGTCATCTTAGTCATGGTGTTACCCACTTTCTATACCTGCTACTATGCTACCAAGTTTATCACACACTGGCCCTATTAATGCATCTGCATTGCATTCCTAGCTTTAGTTGCAGTGCCACTCCAATTGTAACTACCATAGACAGGGTAACTGATAACTACAGTCCATCATCATTCTTAGCGACGCCTGCATCTTCATTTCTAGTTTTCAGGTTTATTATTTGACTGCCATATCCCTTTGAGACAACCAGCAAACAAGGCCACAAGCAGCTCACACACTACACACCAGTCGTTTAAAAAAAACATTGTCACAGCAGCGCCTGCACATGCATTATAAAGTTACGCATTTATCACCTAAACGTTTGCCACAACCAAGACTTCATTGAGATAACATCACACCCCTCAACTTGCCAACGTCATTAACCCAAATGCGAACATCAAACAAGACAATCACAAATCGTTCATAAACCATACCTTAACCAAAGAAGCAACGTCTTAACTATACATGAAAATGTGCTACCTCCTCCCAAAAAAAGTTTCTACATGAATTCTATTCAGTGTAAGCCAAGTAATAACTTTATGTACACAACCATCACATGCCACCCGAAAACCAACACATATCAAATGCATGTGAATTCATTTCGGCATATGCTAATGCATCATTTCCATGCTCAATGTTGCTCTTAACTCGCTAACATTAACCAATCATCGCGGAAAGTGTCCGCCCTTTTTTAGATCGTTAGACTGGTACGGTTAACTTTGTCGCTCATTCTACTACGTTATATGAGTACCACCAACACATTTATGTTGTTAGTCTGTTGCGGTTAACTTTATGAGTTGAAAGGCATTCTCCATGACATATCGCAGTCATTTTGCAAATGATTTGTGCCTGCATTTTTACAACATAACTACATACATGCACCGACGAAAAAAAAATAGCAATTCACTTCCTTTCCTACATAATAACATAAATATCCATTGGGCATATATAACACAACAATCACCCGTGGACGCCATCCATAATTCACCTTTACCCAACCCATCATTGCCAACCAATAGTCACAACAACACAGCTGAAACGTCCTATACACAACCCGTCAAATGTCATCCAACACCCAACACACACGTAATGCCTCTGGTTAATATTCAGCATACACCAATCTGTCATTGCCAGCCATAGTTTGTCTTTTTTAACTCAATAATATTGAAACCCTCATAGCATATGATATGCGTCGGCCTAAATGTACTCGTTATGCACCCAATGCTTCCCCTTTAAATGCATTAATCTGATATGTTTTTACATTACATGCTTTACTCTGGTACATTTTTTGTAGAATGCATACATGCATTTCCTGTGCACTATCCCCCTTGTGAACAGATGTTCTGCATGAAAAAAACATTTTATACACACAACCACATACATGATCACCCATAACAATTGTGCAAACTACACAATTCATTTTTGCATCATGAATCTAATTCACCACTCTAATATCATGAATCTACATAGTTCATTTTTGCATCGAAATAGTTATCCCTAGTGTAGTAGATGATTGTGGAATTCCCAAAACATAACCATGTCCAGTTACTAACACTGTCGTCATGCACCAAAATATTCATGTAGTCATGCATTTTAAGCCGCACCATCTATTGTTGTACTCATGGATACAACAATTTCATTGATTACATTGAGTCATAAGTTTGCAACGCTATATGTTCATCATTCAAACATGCCATTTTTTCATGCCTAACAAAAAAAAATCAAAGACAACATCAGATGCAGGTCCTCAGTTCAGATAGGGGAAAGTACACTACACATCCTGAGCAATACCGATTGATATCTGTAGAACCAGCAAACCAATATAATTCGTGTGGCTTTTATATTGTACATGCAAATGATACCCAAATAAGATCTATAACAACACATGGCCATTAGTACAGAGGTTTTCACAATTGCTAAACAAACTGAATTTTGCAGGGAATTTCCACACAAACATTTTAACATTAATCAAATATGTTAGATTTCAGTACAAATATCATATTATTAGCACCACACTGCACCTATAAATAGTTAGGCATACAATAGAAAACCAATAACATGTCACTTCTACATTACATTCTGCCGATTTTAGAGTTTCAAACATATGTTCTAACATAGACAAAGTGGCAAAATAAAAGCATTATGACATATTCGACATTTTCCTACATGCCATGTTGAATGGTTGTACCCTTATGAATCTGTGTTTAGCGATTCTAAAAAAAACTCCCCAATGTTTCATGATTGTACACTTAAGAAAAAGTTACAGTGCAGCCTGGTTAACATACTATTGTAGCCCAAGTATCTCTAGTACATTGTTCCCTTGGAGGTAGTGGTAATCTTCCTTGTAACAATCTCGAAGTGGTTGTCCTGAGCTGATGCACTCCAACCAGCGCATTACATACAAACCACAATCATTTGATCTGGCTGGTTGTTGTGGTGCTTTGTTGTCCAACACAATACTCCAGCCCAAATCAGATACACCACTGATCCTGGCCAGTAGCGTTTGCAGTGAAGCCATCTGCAAAATATGCACCATTATGTCATGTACTGTCAAACAATATAACAAATAAGATATGCGACATTTAATTACTTAAGATTCTTGATACTCACCATTGTCATAACATCATCGTCATACGAATGAACTGTGTTGGGCCTATTGTAACGACGGGGAGGACGTAGGCTGTTATAGTTCAGAATGTTCTTGTATTCGTGTGAGGCGACAATCAAATGCCAGTACCCATTGCTGATTATTGGTAGAAGGATCATCTTTGCACTCTTGATTTTCTCTCGACATTCGTAACAAAATTTGCGCATGCACTGAGCATTACCAGTATTGATGGCATTCGTCATTGAGGTATGGAAAATGAAGATCTTCCTCCCATATTTGATCCCATACTCGTGGCGCAACACCTCACTGTAGCCTTCTAACATCTACAACAATCAAAGATGTCTTACATTTGTCTGTTACTTTGTAAATAATCAATTGCAGTACTTTCACAATTAGCCTTATATGTCAATTTTACTCACCCCAAAAGATTGTTTGGGTTAATGAATCGATAATAATTTCTGTCTTTTTTAAACTAAATCATATGATACCATCGATATGTTGGCAACTAGACCACGCACATAAAAAATGATTCTGTTGCATTTCATATTACATATTCAAATGACCTAAATGTTTCTATATGAAAAAAATCAGCAGGTTACAACCATAGATGAACGGACACCATTATAGAAGTAAAAAAACTCACGAATATGCTACTCATGTTATGTCCCCCCAACTCACTGGCAATTCATTATTAGCACTGACTTTTATTAAAACATATCACACTACCTAGTCTGTTATGTCACCAACCAACTTCAATGCAGAAGCAAAATCAGCTCGCATAATGCATGCATTATCACTCTTGAAAATAACATCCCCTTGGTTCCGTTCAGGGCTTGTCAACTGCAACATAAAAATTGAATTAGATGTGTCACTTTCAAACACTTGTCAACTGCAACATAAAACCTGAATTCAGTCCACGTCACGCAATTAAACAATACACTAACCCTCTTCAGTTTAGGACATCATCCTTGCTCACCCACTCAACAACTTTATTATCTCAGTTCGTCATAACTTTGAACACTTTTGTCGGACATGGACTAATCACCTTAGGCTTGCGATCCCGATGATCAATTTTGATTCATTTTACTAATGAACTAGGACTTTTTTCCAGAAATGTCCCTCTCCTCGAACCATCTGGTTTGTCAGCTGTGATCTTATCTACTATGTCTTTGACTTGATCCTTGGAAATTTTAAAGAACAAATGAGCGTAGATGCAAAAATGGACAATGTAAGCAATAATATGGCTTGGAACGAGTTCAAAAGAAATGAGCATACCTTCTCACTAGCTGTGGCTTGATTTACCACAAGTCATTCTGCCTTCACTTGTTGTTTACCTTTTCCCTTCTTTGGAACAGACATGGCAACCAGAGCCTGTGTACTAAGTACGCTAAGAAAATGGTCAATTTCATCGTCTATTCCTATCTGCTTCCACCAATCCTGCACCTGCACAACATAACACACACTTACATATTCATGGAGTGGTAGTACTATATGTTATTTCATATAGAACTATGCCAACTTGTTCTTAACACATACACTTCTGGTGCTTGTGCTTCAATCAGTAGCGTTTTGTAACACACTTCTGCGTATGGCAACAGGTGACATGAAATCCAGCCTTACAATAGGAAAAATGATCTCATGATCATTACAACTAATCCAATTCCATGCACCTCATTTTATATCAGTATTGTTTCTGTAGATTATGCATACTATGTTAGCTACACCCCTTGTTCTAGGGCGATGAACCACAGCCGCATAATCAGTGAGGGGCACCGCTGAGCTGCTAACTGGGAAGCTAACCAGAGTGGCCTACAACATAATACAATACACTATAAGTACATAATTATGACTGCAAATGACATAGCTGATTCAAAATATAAAATTTGTTTTACTAAGTTGGCAATGGTGCTCGGGGCATTTAATTTCTCATGAGGAACAACCTCCGTCATAGTGTTATCCAACTCTGGTGATGCGATGCTATTGTAAGAAAGCTGCCATAATATATAATATCATTAACACTTTATTCACATTCAATCATGTCAACAAATGGATTTTGCATCAACTTAGTTCTTAATCCATCGTATCGTCTTCATTACATGATCTTTGTTATTCTATTGAACAGTTGCCTCACCAACACAATTTTCCACCACTGCCTCATCCTAGACGTATTTAAACATTTTCAATATAACATTTTCACACAAAACATGTTACACATTTAGCAGCCCCTCACCCCCCACACAACAGTCATTTAAACAAAATCAATGCCAATTGTATGTACAATTCCCTTTTTACTTGTAGACCTAGTGTGTGGGTGGGTGAGGCTAACTTCACCTCCAATTATGTATGTACGTTGGGCAGTTGCCTCTGTGCCAAAACTCCCTTACTTTTCTGATGGAGGCATTTTATAACGTATTTTTGCAGTAGTAGTAAATGAAGACAAATTAGCTGGGTGTAAACATAACTTTTTACAAATACCTACTCACAATAGTTTATTACCGTCTTTACCACTCTCCATTTCCTCTTACTGGAGGAGGTGATCTCCCCCTTTTGCAAGGAGTATGTTTCCAATGGTATTTCTGAACAATCCTATAATTTATGAGAATGTTATATCATATTCTTTTCGCACACACACATGTTTTACAATTTGACACACATATTGATTAACAACCTTCTTTGAAGCAGACCTCATCATAATGGGCTACCTAGAAACATCCTCGTGGTCAACACTCCTGCTACTCGCCTGTAATTAACACATACATTTTCATGTTATTACTAGTTGGAAAAAACCGGCTGCATATGTTTCAACACTAGAAATAAAACAGCACAACAAACACACAGCAAACACGCGCCAGCACTAAAAACCACATAAATATGTTGTCCTACATAAAATAGGAATAAATACTGTGAGATTGATCAACATGCTCATGACTTAAACTTACAATTTCTAAATAATTTGTACAAGAAGTTTCTTGTTACATGATATTTGCATTTTTAATGGGCAATCCCTAGCTTGAATCTGTGAGTTCTATCGAACAAATAACAAAATACATTGGGAGTGACTGTAGTTGTAGCTTTTCCAAACAAATCAATAGGTAATGCATTAGACGCACTTGACCTGTTACTGATATTTGTCTCTCATGTCTTTCCCACACACGTCGGCTTTGTTACCTAACAAACACACAAACCAAGATGTAAAACACTTGTCATTTTTAATTCCCCCACAAGTTCTACCAGCACCCTGATGCACAATCTATAGTCATTACATTTTTTCACCAGACATAGTCTGGTTGTTCGCTACTACCGCTGAAACACCGGCTTGAGATCTGTCATCCGCAATCTAGATCTCCATAACAAGTTGATATCATCGACACTATACCTACTTTGTTAGTCGCACTGCCAACATATACATTTTGTTACTCAGATAGACGAAAGTTGCATTTCATCTTATACTATCAACCAATTTGTTGTTATCTGGCCCTTCCAAAGTCCTGATGCATTCACTAGTGGTTATCTCCATATACACAAAATTGACATCACTGCCTATCTGCATAAAAAAATGTGTTGTCGCCTCCTAGTGCACAAGCTAGTAAAAAAACATCACCGGAATCAATTATTATTGGAATTCCAAATTGTTAGTTTTACCGTGTCTCCCTTCACTTGCGGTAAGGTAGTTCCTGCCCTTCTAGTAGTCGATGTACTCCCTACTCAAAGTCGTCTTCCATGGGCATGCTTATTAATTGTAGGAAATTCTTCAATGGTTTCTGTTCTCCCTTCTGGGTGGCCTGACAACAACTGTACGATTTTTTTGCATACAAATCCCATTGTTAAGCAGTTATCCCTATAAATTTTATTTTCATTTATGCTGATCTCGGCTTGAATCAAAATTTAGGCCTCGTTTGCAAAAATAGTTAGTAGAATCTCTGCTACCAAGGCGCTTGGGTTCACTGACAGTTCCCCTACCACTAACTTTCCCTGCTACAGAAAACTTCATAAATGCAATAGTATAATATAACACATGCAAATCAACACACGAATATATGCAAATATACAATTTTATATTCTAGATCTCACTAACATCAAATTCATCAACTCTGAGCCTAGGTTCTCCACCCAATATATTTTTCATTGGTATGTTAGGATTCTTACTACCAGCTTCAAGGTTAGCTTCAACAACAACGCGTGTTGTTTTATTTGTTGTACTCAACAAACCCTAAACAAAACTTCAATCACATTATTCAGAAATAGGAACTAATTTTTGTTACTCTACACCAGCCATTTCACTAACATCAACAATTAACATTCAGTTTTTACCGCCGAGGGTGTTGATAGGTCAATTACAGAAGTAGTTCCACGTATTAATGGCTACTAAAAAAACCAAATGATCATCACATAACAAATAGTTAGACCTAGAATTTTTTTGCGAACAAATATCTGACACGGTCATCATGTTAATAACAACATCTTATTTAAATCCCACTTTTGCAGCCAATTCATACCCTTCCTAGTGTAATGTCGTTTGTATCTACTGCATTGTCAGTTCCCGAAGAACAAGCGTTCTCCTAAAATGAAGACAAGAACAAACAAAGTGGTTGGCACCATTGGTATTGACCATGCAACAAAGGTTTGGTGGTTTATTTACTTACTTTCTTTCCCTTCTACATCCTTCTAACTCTTTTCCCTTACCTTTCTTTCTACATCTTCCAGCACCATTTCCCTGTTGAAATATCTATACATCATCAGGCAACTCAGCATCATAACAATCAAGGGTAGATGTTTTAAATGATTACACCCAATTATTGTTGCATACCAATTTCTCTGCCATAGTTTTGGCCCCCAGTGTAGCTGCATCATCTACGGTAACATCCTTTCTCTGCAAACATGACAAACATGTTACTAGAAGATAAAATCATTTCTTCAGTATTACTTAGACATTTTAGTAAATTTGTATTGTTTTTACATTTTTATCTTGCGTGCAGTCATGCCCATCTGGGCCATCGATGTTAGTACCAGTGGACAAACCACTAGAGCTACTTGGAGAAGTTGTGGGATCGGCTATCCCTCGAACATGGAGCTCCACACGGACCATATCCAGCTCTAATAGTAGTACATCATTTTGGGCCTTTAATACAGACAGTTTAGCATTAGCAGCTTTTAGCTTTTTCTCCAGCAGCACAACCTGATCATCCACATCTCCGATGTCAGTATAGGCGCGGTCAACACATTTTCTCTTGCTGGATGAACACATAAACTTGTGATCTGTCACATAACGCTAGACAAAATAGTTTAGCATTATACCAGTGCACCCATGAAAACTATATATCACAAATGAAATAAAAATATATATAATTTCAGTATATACACTACTACTGAAACAGCATTTAGTGTCGCTTATCTGGGCGTCGGTTATTAAGATAATCCGATGCCTATATTAGTCAACGTCGGATATTTAGGGAAACTGACGTCTATCGTCGAAGACCAGCCAGACACGGGTACCGCTTCCTATTCAGCGTCGGTTGGATATAACAAACCGACGCCTAAAATCGCCCGCGAAATCCAAATTTCGAGCAAAAAAATTTGCGTCACATACAACGTCGGTGTTTTCAGTAATCCCCAAAGCCTATACTAGAAGGATATTTCCGCGAAAAGTTCCACTTTTGGTGTCGGTCAATCCTTTGATAACCGACGCGGATAACATTTCTCGCCAAATAAGATTGTCTAATTTGGACGTCGGTTGTTTCCTAACAACCGACACTTATCTGAATCGGCGTCGGTTATCTACAGAACAACCGACACTGTTTGATATGGCATCGGTTTTTTGTAATGACCGACGTCGATTGTTTACTAATTAGCACCCCGCGAATCAGACTCTTCCCCTTTCTCTATTTCACTGCAATCTAGCGTCAATCCATTTTAGGTCTGGCGATTCCGGTGAGCAAGCACCTGTCACTCCTTCCCCCTGCTTGGCGATTCCGGTGAGCAAGCACCCGTCGTCGCCGCCGCCGCTCCTTCCCCCTGTGCCGACACTGTCTCCTGGTCGGCCCCGACACGCCTCCTGGTCACCCGGCTGCTCACCGTCTTCGGCGCTCTTCTCTCTCCTCGCCGGCGCTCTGCTCCTGGTCGCCCGCTCACCTGGTACCCTTCTTCTTCCTCTTCCTGCTTATACAATAGGGTTTCTCCGACTTGCTCCTTGCTCCTGCTCCTTGCCCCCTACCCCTCTTTTTGCTTTTTCCTGCTCTTCTCATTTTTAATTGAGTTGTACATGCATCAAAATCGTTCCTACTTCATATAAGCTCTGTATGTATGTACTGCTGCACCCATTTACATCTTTATGTATGAACTGCTTTATGTATGAACGGATGCACCTACATTACATATTTATCATTTGCACATACATTGATGCTCTACTATGAACTCAACCACTAATATTTACTGATACATTATACTTGTACGTATACATACATTCATACCTTAGTTTTTCTTGTATTGTTATGCGTTCAACTAATGTATTATCTATGTAGATTTACTTTGTAGTTTGCAATACATATAATGGTATAATGTACATATCATGTACTGCCTACTACTAATGTTATGCCTTCAACTAATGTATTATCTATGCATATTCTATACTATGTTTCAGGAATTAATTGATCATCTACTGCTGCCCGCCGTCTCCCTGCCCGTCGCCTGCACACCTGCTGCCTACCTACTCGCCTACCCTTTGTCTCACCCTCTGTCCCTACTGACGCTCAAATAGAGGTAATTGATCTAGCTTGCTTACATTCCTTGTAATGCCATCTTTTATGTGCTATGACCCACTAGTCACCTTTAGAGTATTTAAATGATGCAACATGTACACTTGTTAAATTTGAATTTATAAATCCTATGAAATGATATCACCCCACAAAATCAGTAGTCACTATTATGTCGTGTACACTCTAGAATCAAGATCTAATACTCTTATGCCCATTCTAGTGGATTATTATGACCTATGATGACCTAACATGAAACCATGCTCTTAATGATATGATTTTGTTGGCCTAGAAACCCGTCTAAGATTTACTCATTACGAGTAAATATTAGATAGTCCCCAGTTTGGGACTGTTCTTAAACACCTAATCTCACTTAGGATGTAAGTGTATAATTTGTATTGGGTTTTCGAGAAAATTTCGGCAGCATTTCCCCGTTTGTTCTCTAAGTACATATGTACTTAGAGAACAACGGGGAAATGCTGTCGAAATTTTCTCAAAAACCCAATACAAATTATACACTTACTAGTTAGATTAGGTGTTCAAGGATGGGATAGGTGGTACACATTTATTATATATAAGAATGGCATCACATGTATTAGTTAACCGTAGACCCTAATCTTGTCCTAATATATACTTATTTTCTCTTTGATCATGGAATGGATAGATCATGGATGTCCATTCGCAATCATTGCACCCCAGAGTTTATATATGGTCTTTATCAGTTTATTAGATTTGTTGAGGAACATTGGAAAGAACCTGGAGATAGGTTGTACTATCCATGTAGGCATTGCGGTAACAACTTGAAAGTCAGCACTGGTGTCGAAATCAAAAGTCATGTCATGTGCAACCGGATTGTACAAGGCTATACAGAATGGCACTGGCATGGAGAGATTTCAAACTCGAAATCAGTGGATGTCGATAGCAGTGCTTGGGTGAAAGAAATTGCCTCCGATGACGTAGATGTGAATGAACCAGTTCCAGTAGACATCGTTGATGCGATGCTGGATAGTTGTAGGGTAGAGCACATCGATCCACCTCCTATCTTTACAAACATTGTGCATGATGCTGAGATACCATTATACATAGGTTGTGCTAAGTTTACGAAGCTTAGTGTTGTGTTGAGATTGTATAAGTTGAAAGCTAACAATAGATGGAGTGACAAAAGCTTCACTTCATTGTTGACTTTGTTGAAAGAAATGCTTCCTGAAGGAAACGAGCTGCCAATCTCAACATATCAGGTAAAGAAATTGTTGTGCCCAATGGGAATGGAGGCCAAGAAGATACACGCATGCCCGAATGATTGTGTATTATTTCAAAATGACTATGTGGATTTGAAAGATTGTCCAAAATGTGGTGCGTCACGGTATAAATTGACGACTTCGGGGGAGTCCAAAACTGGTTCTCCTGCCAAGGTGATGTGGTATCTACCTATAATATCACGGTTTCAACGCTTGTTTGCAAATCTGAAAGATGCGAAGAATTTGAGGTGGCATGCAGATGTTAAGAAAAATAATGATGGGATCCTATGGCATGCGTCTGATTCCCCACAGTGGAAGAAGATTGATCTATTGTACCCCAAATTTGGTGAAGAAGATAGGAATCTAAGACTTGGGCTTTGTACAGATGGGATGAATCTGTACGGGACATTGAGCAGCCAACATAGCACTTGGCCAGTCATGCTTATTATATACAATCTTCCTCCCTAGCTGTGTATGAAAAATAAGTATGTTATGCTGTCGTTGTTGATATCGGGCCCTAAACAACCCGGAAATGATATCGATGTTTATCTTGAACCTCTGATTGATGACTTAAAGAAACTTTGGGCTGAAGATGTGATGACCTATGATGCTTCAAGAAGAGAGACATTTCGTTTGAACGCTATGTTGTTTTGCACTATTAATGACTTTCCAGCATATGGGAATTTGTCTGGATATAGTGTCAAAGGAGCTAAAGTGTGTCCTATATGTGAAGAAAACACTGATTCAATAAGACTAAAACATGGCGGCAAGACTGTATATCTTGGTCATCGAAGGTTTCTTTCAAAATTCCATCTGTATCGTAGGAAGCGCAAAGCATTCAATGGATGGAATGATGAACGGAGTGCACCTAAACCTATACCAGGGGATGTTGTTTATGAAAGAGTAAAAGACATTGTCAATGAATTTGGTAAGAAATCACAATGTAGTATGGCCACACGGAGTGACAATTCTTCATTCAAGAAGAAGTCAATATTTTGGGATCTTCCTTATTGGAGTTCTTTGACAGTTAGACATTGTATCGATGTAATGCACGTTGAGAAAAATGTCTGTGATATCATCATTGGTACTCTGTTAAATATACCAGGTAAGACTAAAGATGGGATAAAATCCAGACTGGACCTACGTGAAATGGGAATAAGGTCAGAATTAACAGAATTACGTGAAATGGGTAATAAAAGAACATACTTACCTCCTGCTTGTTACACATTGTCTAGAAAGGAGAAGAAAGCTTTTTGTGAATTCTTGGTAAATGTTAAGGTGCCACAGGGTTACTCATCTAACATCCGTAGATTGGTATCAATGAAAGATCTGAAGTTGATAGGTCTTAAATCTCATGATTGTCACACTCTAATGCAACAAATATTGCCCGTGGCAATTCGATCTATATTGCCGAAGAATGTAAGATTTGCAATCACCAGACTTTGTTTCTTTTTCAACAGTCTTTGCAACAAAGTTATTGACCATGATACTCTCGATAATTTGCAAAGAGAAGTGGTTTTTACCCTATGTCAGCTTGAGATGTATTTCCCTCCTTCGTTCTTTGATATCATGGTACATCTTGTTGTCCACTTGACTAGGGAAGTGAAAATGTTGGGACCAGTTTTCTTGCATTGGATGTATCCCTTTGAACGATACATGAGCATTTTTAAAGGTGATGTTCGAAACCGTTATCGACCTGAAGGGAGTATTATTGAAGGTTATGTGGCGAGAGAGGTTATGGATTTTTGCAATGACTTTCTGAGTGGTAATAACACTCCTGTTAATGACAAGAATATTAAGGAGGGCACAGGAATTTTGGGATCACGGGTGAAAGTAATCAGCCATGAGCAGTTGGAACAAGGTCACTTGTATATTTTACACAACATGGACGAAGTGAGTGTTTATATCAAGGAACATACCAATTTCATCAAGAGAAAACATCCTCGAGCAAGTTCAATGTGGCTTGCTAGAGAGCATAACAAGACTTTTACTAAGTGGTTTGAAGATAAAGTCTTAAATCAACTATCTCAAACACCAAATGATATTACGGAAACTATCAAATGCCTCGCCTTTAAACCAAAACCGAATATTATGTCTTATGAAGGGTTTGAAATTAATGGGTTCACATATTACACAAAGCGCCAAGATGATAAGAGTGTCGTCCAAAATAGTGGGGTCACTCTTCAAGCGTCGACTATGTATTTTGCAAGTGCAAAGGATAAGAGTCCACGTGAAGCTAAAATATCATATTACGGTGTCATTGAAGACATATGGGAATTTGACTACATAGATTTTAGAATTCCGCTCTTTAAATGTAATTGGCTTGATAACACCAAAGGAGTTATAGTGGATGAATTGTGTTTCACTTTAGTGAACTTTGAAAATATTGGCGAGAAGGGTGAACCATTCATATTGGCATCACAGGCGAAACAAATATTCTATATCGATGATCCTACAAATGATAAATGGTCGGTTGTTCTTCATGGTAAAAGACAGTTCATTGAAGATCCTATAGATGAAGAAGAGTACTATGATAAATATGATGACTCCAGTCCATTCTCAGTTGGGTTGCCAACTCCACAAAATATTGAAGCTAATGATGACTTATATGTGCGTGGAGATCACAATGAAGGATTGTTAATTGATAAAAGATCACAATTTTAGAGGCATGCATGTTTATATTTTTTATTGAAGCTAAATGTTTGCTTTTTTAATATCAATATCATTTTCTGATTTGATGTTTCATTATCTTCTAGTTAATACAAATGCTAAACATTGTGGGAGGGTGGACCAATCTCACCCGAGATTACATACGTGATGTTGAGAATAGGTTCTTGATTGATTCCAATTCTAGACATTGATCAGTATTTCACTAACTCTACACTAATAATTTTTGTTTGTATTCTCTTTGAAAAATAAATATAGGAAGAAGGAAGCCACACAGCAATGGAACTACTTGGACCCCAAAGACTGGGAGGAGTTTGTTACCCAAAGAAAAACAGATGAATTCAAGGTATTAAGCGCCACTCTCAATTTAATTAATATACATTTTTATGTATTCACCTATTCAAGATTAACCTTTATTGTTACTAACCAAATCAATATGCTAACTAACTAGGCTATCAAAAATGCTCAACGACAACTACATGTTACGACCACACAATGGGTCCAAGAGGATATGCAGGCGTTCATCAAAGACTACAGGCTATGCAGGATATATATAACTTAGTAAATATATAGTGCATAACAACAGCAGTGCCGAATTTACATACAACACTAGCTTAGTACATATATAGTGGGACTAAGGTGACGATCCCACCTGCTAAAACAGGTTACCGACAACTGGGAGGTCGTGATTCAGCAACTGTATACATTAGCAGGAGGACAAACAGATTTCACCACAAATGCATACGGTTGCTGAATCACGACTTCCCATTTGTCGGTAACCTGTTTTAGCAGGTGGGATCATCACCTTAGTCCCACTATATATATACTAAGCTAGTGTTGTATGTAAATTCGGCGCTGCTATTGTTATGCACTATATATATGTTAGTCTGTAATGTTGTTAGGGCTAGTTTGGTTTCACTGAAATGCAACCCGTGCACTTGGAACCCACAGTGTTTTTGAACTCCTTGTGTTTGGTTATGTGTAAAAGCAACCCATAGTGGAAAATGAACCTACACTTTGACCTCTTTTGTGTAGAAAACTGTAGAAAACGAACTGCACCGTTTTTAGGCGCAGTTTATTTTCTACCAGTGTTCGCAACACCAAACCATATATACATGACCATTCTAAACACGTTGTTTCCTGATCTATGCATACGACATCAACATCTGTATGGTCACATCTACAAAAATTCACGCAAACAAACGTAAACAAAACAACTGCATGAACTCAAATTCGGTGAAACCAAACAAATACTTTTCAGTTACAACTCAAACCATTTGAATTCTTGTTTTACAACTCATGGTGTGTGTTGATTCTACGTCCAACCAAATTAGGCCTTATATGAATCTGAAGCACTTGTGCGTGCTGCACTTTATGTATTTTGTAAATGAATATAAATGTATTTTGTTATATGAATCTGAATGTTTATACATATCTGAATGTTTATAGATGTATTTGAATGTTTCTACATGTGTGAATGTGAGAATTGAAATGATGTCTGAATGTATCAATGTATCTACTTGTGTGAAAAGTATATTTTTTTGATTTTGCAGGTTTGTGGCCTGTTTGTAGGCTGATATCAATGGATGTCATAAACCTGTAGTTTAGAAAACTGAACTGCAGGTTCTCATCCTGCTGACCAGCCACAGCAGGCCTGCAAACTGATAAGAAAAAATAAATAAATCATAGGCGTCGGTTATTTATAGAACATCGTCATCAAAGGCCTACATCGTCGGTTATTGGATAAAAACTGCCGCCTAATATGACAAACAACCCGAAAGTGCAGGAAAGCACGACCGTGGTGGAAACGGCGTCTCTTATTCATATAAAATCGACGCCTATAGTACTAAACATGGCCGTGCAGGGAAGCACGGCCGTGGCGTCTGGGAATATGGCATTGGTGTTTAAGGTGAAAACCGACGTAGATAGTGTCTTAGATGGCGCCCTTTTTTGTGGCGCGAACCCTATAGGCGTCGGCCATCTATATATAACCGACGCCTATAGGTTATATAGGCGTCGGTTATAAAACTGACGCCGAAGTGTTCAACCTTTAGCGGCACCCACATAGGTGTCTCTTGAAAACCGTCGCTAAAAGGGGTTAAACAACCGACGCCAAAGGTGTGTTCTGTAGTAGTGATAACCACTGCCATGTCAATGCTGTTGGCAACATTATTAAGAACCACCATTGAACTTTCAACAACATTCTGACGATTTCTCGTAAACTCGCGCCTGATGTACTTGTCCTCAAGCGTACCGACAGTCATATCCTTGCCTACCAACCAGGCACCTAGACGGTTTCTGTAATCCCAACAATTAGCAAGGACACAATTATTATCTCTTGCTTTGTGTCTAGTGAGGGTAACATGGCGGAACCACACCATTAGCACGAAACAACATCCCTTCAGATAACCTCAGTTGGTTGAACCCATTTCCGCCATCCCTGTGCGTAGGAAGCTGTAGACTGACTTTGACCAGTTATATCTACCAAGGTCGTCCAAACTGTCGACGTAATTCCATATTGTTTTCTTGATGCCAAACCCTGCTGTTGGGTAGAAGAAGGTCGCCATCATAATAACATTCCAAATTTTTACATAATCATCTACTAATTTTTTATCATCACGGCCAACCAAGTCTTTTAACACTTTCATAGTTGTTGCCACCTTTACCTCCCCCCTTGTGAAATAATCACCATGTATTATTGAATCATGCTCCTTGGTCTGTCAGTCCAAAAGAAACACCATCTCCCCTGCAAAGCAAGAGCAACACAAATATTTAACACTATATTGTTACACAAAAATACCACCGAATATCAGCTCTTCTATCTTGGCTAGATGCTAACCATTTGAGGGAATCCCAAGGATCTTCCCCACCTGCCGGACACTAAATGATATCTCATGCTTACCAAGTCTGAAACTCCTCATCTCCTTGTCTTAGATTTCGACAAGAGACCTAATAAAAACAAGGTCAATAGCTTTTGGGCATTTGAGGGACAAGAAATGTCCAAACATAGTCCGTCAAAACACCTCTTTGTGTCGAACAGTAGCACTATCACAGATGGACAAAAACTTACTGAATGAGCAACACGTCATCATCCCTTTACCAGTAGGTGTTTTGAATTCTAGTTCTTCTTTCAGTTCGTTATCATCCATCCTACAAACTGTTGCATTCATTAAAAGCATTTTTGAAACATACATAAATCAGTTGATAAAATAAATTTGGTTATCAAATTTTATATTCACTCAACTAAGCAAATATTTTATGGTCTCTGGCAAATTAACTGATGTCTACCTTAAGTTTTGCTACTTTATATTGACTAGTAGGACACCTATAAATTTTACAAAAATAATTAGGACATCTGCTAGTGCGTTTGGATTTTGCCACAAAAATGCTTTGACCATCTTATACCATTACTTTTTAGCATAACATTTTACATGTTCAGCATGTTGTTGTCCAAATGTTATGTTTTGCTTATGTTGTGTTTTTAAAAAAGTGTATTTCTTCATTACATCCGCCTACAAACAAACAATTGCCATGCTCATGAGTACGAATTAAAGAAGTCAAACACTAATCAAATCGACATCTACTTTACCCTTTGTGCCTGACATCCGCTATATGGTTCTTCAAACAACCAACCCCCTATAACAAGAGGTTATACATCAAGCACATATTCCAATCTGTCACACCTAACAATAATGCTAACATAAAAAGCTTATGTGAATGTACAACATGCTAGTTGACACCGATCACAGTATAACATACTACATAACAACCTAACTT
The DNA here is from genome assembly GCA_963693085.1 of Alisma plantago-aquatica. Taxonomy (NCBI): domain Eukaryota; kingdom Viridiplantae; phylum Streptophyta; class Magnoliopsida; order Alismatales; family Alismataceae; genus Alisma; species Alisma plantago-aquatica. The sequence continues at coordinate 1,002,212,580 of OY856412.1, forward strand.
CCCAGCTGTCACACACCCACGGTTTATTACCTTGCTAATGCGGTCTTCGTAATGTTGCTCATCTGCTACCTTAATAAATTCAATTGATGTTCTCATTTTTTTTCAGTCACAACCCATGTATCCATACCAAAGATGTTGCTCACATGATACCTTCATGTAACAAATTCCCTTGTTCATCTGTTTAGCTTTGCTGTGTTTACAATGCAGTCATATATTCCCACTCTATTTGCACATGCAACACATACTCCCCCAATGAAAACACATACATATGCTATTTGCTTTCTTGCTGCAACACATTTTTTGTCCAAAAAGTAGCTCATCTTCTATCTTTTGATATAATCATGTGTTGTTAAGTTGTTGTTACATATTTTTGTTTCATCTGTTATGTAGTTGTGTGTTATAATTCAGTCCTACCTATTGACGTTTATGACGTTGTTTGTGTTTATGATGTTGTTTGCCCATGCCATCCATATCTCTTTTCTCTCGGCTATTACCTTGCTAATGTCATATTCGTAATGTTTCTCATCTTCTACCTTAATAAATTCAGTTGATGTTCTCATTTTTTTCAGTCACATCCCATGTATCCATACCGAAGATGTTGCTCACATGATACTTTGATGTAACAAATTCCCTTGTCCATCTGTTTAGCTTTGTTGTGTTTACAATGCAGTCATATATTCATAATCTGTTTGCACATGCCACACATACTCCTCCCAATGAGAAAACATACATATGCCATTTGCTATCTTTGCTACAACACATTTTTTGTCCAAAAAGTAGCTCATGTGCTATCTTTTGATATAATCATGTGTTGTTAACGTGTTGTTACATATTTAGTTACGGTAAGCTAAAAAATGATTAACACCATATATACATTGTTCTATAAAATTTACTTGTTTTATTATTTTTGTAACAGAGAACTTACCAACAACATGAAGATGTGGCCGGTATAAAAGACCCAATGATAGCTAAAAAAATTGGCAGGCCTCCAACACTAAGCAAAAAAAGTTGGAAAGAAATGCATTTCAGTAACAAGGGTAAATCTGCTGAGATGCACAAGAAGCCTAAAGCGAGTACACAAGTTTTCAGGAAAACATTCAACAACAACATCAATAGGCACAACACTAGTGCCTTTACTGCATCCATTCTACAACAGAAAATGTTACGTCTACGGACAATGGTTACATTCCATCACCACTGGCTGCTTCATGGCTGTAGAACATCGCCAGGACCAAATAACCCCCCCAGTACTTTCAAGGGCTTCAGATTCTTTTTTGTTGCACATGCTTTTTCTGGGGGCGTGTATTGCTTGGACCAAATAGCCTCACCCAAGTACTTGAAAGGGTCTTAGTTTTTTTTATTGTTGTACATGCAATTTTTTTTGGGTTAGTAACACAATGCTAAACACAGACAATTGTATAGATATGTGTAGCATTTCATCCATCGGAGTATGTATGTCTACTGCAAACTATACTATTACACATACAGGGGGGGTCCAAACCTAGATGTATATGTCCCTGTAAAATGGAATGCTTACTGCAGGAACAATTTTTAATACAATGCTAAGCTTTTATTCATTCTGTGGCTTACTTCTCAATTAGCCAATGTGCTATATTGGTATCTGTCTAAAGTTCAATGGTGTGGTTGTTTATAAAAACTTTGCATTTTCATTTTTAATAGTCTGCATAACGGCTGCAAAACATTGATGTTATCCTTTCCTACTATTATAATGTCAGCTTAGTCATGGTGTTACCCACTTGCTATACCTATTACTGTGCTACCACGTTTATTACACACTGGCCCTGTTATTGCATCTACATTGTATTGCTGGCTTTAGTTGTAGTGCCACTCCAATTGTAACTGCCATAGACAGGGTAACTGATAACTATAGCCCATCATCATTCTTAGCAACGCCTGCATCTTCATTTCTAGTTTTTAGGTTTATTATTCAACTGCCATATCCCTTTGTCACAACCAGTAAACAAGGCCACAAGCAGCTCACACACTACACATCAGTTGTTTAAACAAAAATAGAAAACATTGTCACAGCAGCACCTGCACAGGCGTTATAAAGTTACGCATTTATCACCTAAATGTTTGCCACAACCAAGCCTTCATTGAGATAACATCACACCCCTCAACTTGCCAACGTCATTAACCCAAATGTGAACGTCAAACAAGATAGTCACAAATCGCTCATAAACCATACCTTAACCAAAGAAGCAACATCTTCACTATACACTAAAATGTGCTACCTCCTCCCAAAAAAAGTTTCTACATGAATTCTATTCAGCATAAGCCAGGTAATAACTTTATGTACACAACAATCACATGCCATCCAAATACCAACACATATCAAATGCCTGTGAATTCATTTTGGCATATGCTAACACATCATTGCCATGATTAATGTTGCTCTTAACTTACTAACATTAACCAATCATCGCGGAAACTGTTCGCCCCTTTTTAGATTGTTAGACTGGTACAGTTAACTTTGTCGCTCATTCTACTACGTTATTTGAGTACCACCAACACATTTCTATTGTTATTCTTCTGCGGTTAACTTTATGAGTTGAAAGGCATTCGCCATGACCTATCACAGTCATTTTGCAAATATTTTATGCCTGCATTTTTACAACATAACTACATACATGCACCGATGAAACAAATTAGCAATTCACTTTCTTGCCTACATAATAACATAAATACCCACTGAGCATATATACATCAACACAACAATCACCCGTGGATGCCATCCATAATTTGTCTTTACCCAACCCGTCATTGCCAAGTAATAGTCACAGCAACACAACTGAAATGTCCTGTACACAACCCGTCAAACGTCATCCAACACCCAAAACACACGTAATGCCTCAGATTAATATTCGGCGTACACCAATTCGTTATTTCCAGCCTTAGTTCGCCTTTTTTAACTCGATAACATTGAAATCCTCATAGCATATGATATGCGCCGGCCAAAACGTACTCGTTATGCACCCAATGCTTCCCCTTTAAATGTGTTAATCTGATACGTTTTCACATTACATGCTTTACTCTGGTATGGTTTTTGTAGAATGCATACATGCATTTCCCGTGCACTCTCCCCCTTGTGAGTAGGTGTTCTGCGTGAAAAAACATTTTATACATACAACCACATACATGATCACTCGTAACGATTGTGCAAACTACACAGTTCATTTTTGCATCATGAATCTAATTCACCACCCTAATATCGTGAATTTACATAGTTCATTTTTTCATTGAAATAGTTATCCCTAGTGTAGTAGATGACTGTGGAATTCCCACAACATAACCATGTCCAGTTACTAACATGGTCGTCATGCACCAAAATATTCATGTACTCATGCATTTTAAGCCGCAACATCTACTGTTGTACTCATGGATACAACAATTTCATTGATTACATTGATTCATAATTTTTTAACACTATATGTTCAGTATTTGAACATGCCATTTTTCATGCCTTACAAAAAAAATAGAATCAAAGACAACTTCAGATGTAGGTCTTCAGTTCAGATGGGCGAAAGTACACTACACATCCTGACAATACCGATTGATATCTGTAGAACCAACAAACCAATATAATTCGTGTGGATTTTATATTGTACATGCAAACGATACCCAAATAAGATATATAAGAACACCTGGCCATTTGTACAGAGGTTTTCAGAACTGCTAAACAAACTGAATTGTGCAGGGAATTTCCACACAAACATCTTAACATTAATCAAATATGTTGGATTTGTTAGATATATAGCTTTACTGCTATTATTTAACTAACAGGATTTTAGTACCAATATCATACTGTTGCAGCCCTAGTATCTCTAGTACATTGTTCCCTCAGAGGTAGTGGTAATCTTCCTTGTAACAATCTCGAAGCGGTTGTGCAAATTATACTTGTTCTTAACACATACACTTCCAGTGCTTGTGCTTCCATCAACAGCGTTTTGTAAAGCACTTCTGCATATGGCAACAGGAAAAATGAAATTCAGCTTGCCAACAGACTGGTGAACCTTACACCAGGGAAAATGATCTGATGATCATTACAACTAATCAAATTTCATGCACCTCATTTTAAATCAGTATTGTTGTTGTAGATTATGCATACTGTGTTAGCTGCACCCCTTGTTGCAGGGCAATGAACCACACCTGCGTAATTAGTGAGGGGCACCGCTGAGCTGCTAACTGGCAAGCTAACCAGAGTGGCCTATGACATAATATAATACACTGTCAGTACAGATACAAGACTGCAAACGACGTAGTTGATCCAAAATATAAAATTTGTTTTACTAAGTTCGCAATGGTGCTCTGGACATTTAATCGCTCATGAGGCACAACCTATGTCACAGTGTTATCCAACTTTGGTGATGCTATACTATTGTAAGAAAGTTGCCATAATATATAATCTCATTAACACTTTATTAACATTCAATCATGTCAACAAATGGATTCTGCATCAACTTCGTTCTTAATCCATCGTACCGTCTTTGTTATACAATCTTTGTTATTTCGTTGAACAGCTGCCTCACCAACACAGTTTGCCACATCTGCCTCATCCTAGACGTATTTAAACATATTCAATATAACATTTTTGCACAAAAACATGTTACACATTTAGCAGCCCCTCACCCCCACACAACAATCATTTAAACGAAATCAATGCAAATTGTATGTACAATTACCTTTTTACTTGCAGACCTAGTGTGTGGGCAGATGAGGCTAACTTCACCATCAATTATGTGTGTACACTGGGCAACTTCCTCTGTGCCAAAACTCCCTTGCTTTTTTGATGGAGGCATTTCATAACACATCTTTGCAATAGCAGTAATGGAAGACAAATTAGTTGGGTGTAAACATACACAACTTTTTACAAATACCTACTCACAACAGTTCATTACCATCTTTTCCACTCTCTATTTTCTCTTACCAGAGGAGGTGATCTCCCCCTTTTGCAAGGAGTATGTTACCAATGATGTTTCGAAACAATCCTATAATTTATGAGAATGTTATATCATATTCTTTTTACACACACATATTTTACAATTTGACGCACATATTAACTAACAACCTTCTTTGAAGCAGACCTCATCATAATGGTCTCCCTAGCAACATCCTTGTGGTCAACACTCCTGCTACTCACCTGTAATTGACACATACATTTTCATGTTATTACTATTTGGAAAAAATTGGTTGCATATGTTTCAACACTAGAAATAAAACGACACAACAAACGCACAACAAACACACGCATGCACTAAAAACCACATAAATATGTTGTCCCGCATAAAGTAGTAATAAATACTGTGAGATTGTCGACATGCTCATGTCTTAAACTTGCAATTTCTAAATAATTTGTACAAGCAGTTGCTTGTTACACGATATTTGCATTTTCAACGGGCAATCCCTAGCATGAATCGGTGAGTTCTATCAAACAAATAACAAAATACCTTGGGCGTGACTACAGTTGTAGCTTTTCCAAACAAATCAGTAGGTAATGCATTAGACACACTTGACCTGTTACTGATATTTGCCGCTCCGGTCTTTCCCACACATGCCGGCTTTGTTACCTAACAAACACACAAACCAAACATTAAAACACTCGTCATTTTTAATTCCCCCACAAGTTCTACCAGCACCATGATGCACAATCTATAGCTGTATCATTTTTTTCATCAGACATAGTCTGGTTGTTCACTACTACAGTCGAAAAACCATCTCGGGATCTGTCATCCGCAATCTGGATCTCCATAACAAGTTGATATCATCGACACCATACCTGCTTTGTTAGTCGCGCTGCCAACATATACATTTTATTACCTGGATAGACGAAAGTTGTGTTTCATCTTACACTATCAACCAATATGCTATTATCTAGCCCTTCCAAAGTCCTGATGCATTCACTAGTGGTAATCTACACATACACAAAATGGATATCACTGCCTATCTGCATTAAAAAAATGTGTTGTCGCCTCCCAGTGCACAAGCTAGTCAAAAAACATCAGTGGAGTCAAATATTATTAGAATTCCAAATTGTTAGTTTTACCGTGTCTCCCTTCACTTGTGGTAAGGTAGTTCATGCCCTTCCAGTAGTCGATATACTCCCCAGCTGAAGTCGTCTTCCCTGGGCATTCTTATTAATTGTAGGAAATTCTTCACTGCTTTTTGTTCTCCCTTCTGGGTTGCCTGACAACAGCTGCACGATTTTTTTACATACACATCCCATTGTTAAGAAGTTATCCGTATAATTTTTATTTTCATTTATGTCGATCTCGACTTGAATCAAAATTTAGGCCTCTTATGTAGAAATGGTTAGTAGAATCTCTGCTACCAAGGCGCTTGGGTTCACTGACAGTTCCCCTACCACTAACTTTTCCTCCTACAGAAACCTTCACAAATACAATAGTATAATATAACACATGCAAATCTACACACAAATGTATGAAAATATACAATTTTATATTCTAGATCTCACTAACATCAAATTCATCAACTTCGAGCCTAGGTTCTCCACCCAATATATTTTTCATTGGTATGTTAGGATTCTTACTACCAGCTTCAAGGTTAGCTTCAACAGAAGCGCATGTTGTTTTATTTGTTGTACTCAACAAACCCTGAACAAAACTTCAATCACATTATTCATAAATAGGAACTAATTTTTAATACTCTACACCATCCATTTTGCTAACATTAACAATTAACATTCAATTTTTACCACTGAGGGTGTTGATAGGTCAATTATAGAAGTAGTTCCACGTATTAACAGCTCCTAAAAAAACCAAATGATCATCACATAACAAATAGTTAGACCTAGAATTTTTTGCTAACAAATATCTGATACAGTCATCATGTTAATAATAGCATCTTATTAAAATACCACTTTTACAGCCAATTCATACCCTTCCTGGTGTAATGTCATTTCTATCTACTGCACCGTCAGTTCCCGAAGAACAAGCATTCTCCTAAAATGAAGACAAGAACAAACAAAGTGGTTAGCACCATTGGTATTGACCATACAACAAAGGTTTGGTGGTTTATTTACTTACATTTCTTTCCCTTCTACATCCTTCTAACTTTTTACCCTTACCTTTCTTGCTACATCTTCCAGCACCATTTCCCTGTTGAAACATCCATACATCGTCAGGCAACTCAGCATCATAACAATCAAGGGTATATGTTTTAAATGATTACACACAATTATTGTTACATACCAATTTCTCTGCCATAGTTTTGGCCCCAGCATAGCTACATCATCTGCGATAACATCCTTGCTCTGCACACATGACAAACATGTTACTAGAAGATAAAATCATTTCTTAAGTATTACTTTTACATTTCAGTAAATGTGTATTGTTTTTACATTTTTATCATGTGTGCATTCATGCCCATCTGGGCTATCGATGTTAGTACCAGTGGACAAACTAACAGAGCTACTTGGGGAAGCTGTGGGATCGTCTATCCCTCAAACACGAAGCTCCACACAGACCATATCCATCTCTAACAGCAGTACATAATTTCGGCCCTTTAATATAGACAGTTCTGCATTAGCAACTTTTAGCTTTTTCTCCAGCAGCACAACCCGATCATCCACATATCTGATGTCGTTGGAGGCACGGTCAACACATTTTCTCTTTCCGGCTGAACACATAACCTTGCGGTCTGTCACGTAATGCTGCACAAAACAGTTTAGCATTATACCAATGTACCCATGAAAATCATATATCACAAATGAAATAAAAATATATATAATTTCAATATATAACCACCGCCACGTCAATGCTATTGGAAGTATTAATCAAAACCACCGTTGAACTTTCAACAACATTCTGACGATTGCTCGTAAACTCATTCCTGATATACTTTTCCTCAAGCGTACCGACGATCATATCCTTTCCTGCCAACCAGGCACTTAGACGGTTGTCGTAATCCTAGCAATTAGCAAGGACACGAGCATCGTCTCTTGCTTTGTGGCTGGTGAGGGTAACATGGAGGAACCACACCATCAGCACAAAACAACATCCCTTCAGATAATGTTGGTTGGTTGAACCCATTTCTACCATCCTTGTGCGCAGGAAATTGTAGACTGACTCCGACCAGTTATATCTACCAAGGTCATCCAAATTGTCAACATAATTCCATATTCTTTTCTTGATGTTGAACCCTGTTGTTGGGTAGAAGAAGGTCGCCATCATAACAACAATCCAAATTTTTACATAATCATCTACTGATTTTTTATCATCACGGCCAGCCACGTCTTTTAACACTTTCATAGTTGTTGCAACCTTTACCTCCCCCTGGCGAAATAATCATCATGTATTGCTGAATCCTGCTCCTCGGCCTGTCAGTCCAAAAGTAACACCATCTCCCCTGCAAAGCAAGAGCAACACAAATGTTTAACACTGTATTGTTACACAAAAACACCACCGAATATCAGCTCTTCTATCATGGTTGGATGCTAACCATTTGAGGGAATCCCAAGGATTTGCCCCACCTGCCGGGCACTGAATGATATCTCATGCTTACCAAGTCTGAAACTCCTTGTCTCCTTGTCATAGATTTCGACAAGAGACCTAATCAGAACAAGGTTAAGAGCTTTTGGGCATTTGAGGGACAGGAAATGTCCAAACACAGTCCGGTGAACCACCTCTTTGTGCCAAATAGTAGCACTGTCACAGATGGACAAAAAATTACTGAACGAGCAATGCGCCATCATCCCTTTACCAGTAGGTGTTTCGAATTCCAAATCTTCTTTCAATTCGCTATCCGCCATCCTACAAATTGGTACATTCATTAAAAGCATTTTTAACACATACATAAATCAGTTGATAAAATAACTTTGGTTATCAAATTTTATTTTCACTCAACTAAGCAAATATTTTACGGTCTCTGGCAAATTAACTGATGTGTGCCTTAAGTTTTGCTACTTTATATTGACCAGTAGGAGACCTATAAATTTTACAAAAATAATTAGGACGTCTGCTAGTGCGTTTGGATTTTGTCGAAAAAATTGCTTTGACCATCTTATACTATAACTTTTTAGCAAAACATTTTACATGTTCAACATGTTGTTGTCCAAATGTTATGTTTTGCTTATGTTGTGTTTTTAAAAAAAGTGTATGTCTTCATTACATCCACCTACAAACATACAATTACCATGCTCATGAGTATGAATTAAAGAAGTCAAACACTAATCAAATCGACATCCGCTTTACCCTTTGTGACTGACATCCTCTATATGGTTCATCAAACAACCAACCCCCTGCAACAAGAGGTTATACAACAAGCTCATATTCCAATCTGTCACACCTAACAATAATGCTAACATAAAAAGCTTACGTGAATGTACAACATGCTAGTTGACACCGATCGCAACATAACATACTACATAACAACCTAACTTCCCAGCTATCACACACCCACAGTTTATAACGTCTTCAGTCAAACACAATAACATCGTCCTACCGACCTAACAATAAAACAAGATCACAACTGTATACACACAAATTCACAACAACATCGCAACATAGCTACATACAATATCTGCCCAGAACATAGTTAACATAGTAACAACACAAACATTATACTAGAAATTGGTACTCCCCTAACAGCATCCCAGTGGCAAAAAACACCCTTTCACTTTTCCAGCATCAAAATGTCTACAATCCATAGTATTGTTCTTTTACATCCTCCAGCCCATAACATAGCACCACCCTCACCTACCCCAACTGGCCACTGCACACGCACATACATCAAGCACCAACAAAAATCATGATTTGTATTTGCCATTCAACAATGACAAAAACATCAAAACATAGTGGCAACATATCAAAGTCCATCCTAGCAAACCAACATCCCACAAACCAAAAAACATCACAACACAAAGTACATGCATACAGAACATGAAAACTAAAAATAAACTTGCCACCTCCCAATACCATGGATGGATGTGTAAAGCAGTGAATTTTAGGGTTTAAAAAACGTGTACTAAGAAAAACGATTCTAACGAGCTAACTACATAACGTCTATAATCCATAGTACTGTTATTTTACATCCTCCAGCCCATAACATAGAACCACCCTCACCTACCCAACTGGCCAATGCACACACACATACATCACGCACCATACAAAAACCATGCTTTCCATTTTCCATTCAACACTGACAAAAACATCAAAACATATGGCAACATACCAAAGTCCATCCTAGCAAACCAGCATCCCACAAACCCAAAAACATCACAACACAAAGTCGCTAACTGCATGATGTTGTTATGGTTCTAACGAGCTAACTACAAAACGAGCTAACTACATAAAGCTGTTACAGTTCTAACGAGCTAACTACAAAAATAAATTTAAGGTGTATTATTAAATTTTTGTACTGTTACGATCTACGGTTACATGTTAGTGTCCCCCGTTTTGGCCTTTAGGGTTCAATGCCTCACGCTATGTGGTATTTTGAAGGTGGGGGTGAGTCATATAATGTATCAATGGAACAACTGCTCATTTGGGCAGAGAAAAAAAGCCCCATTACCCACTATGATTTTTGGGTGAAAAAAAACTATTACGGAGATGAGGAGGGGGGGAGCCGCAGATGGGAAAACAACAACCTTACCTATCCTCACCTGGCCAAGACGAAGGAGAAAGCTCTACTTGTGGCGGGAGACTCATCTTCTTAGGAAACATCTCCTTCTCGCCTCCTCGGCTACTGGTCTACTGTCCCGCGCCGACTACTCAGCGGTCGTCGAGGGGATAAAGGAGAAGAACATACTTGCGCTGTTGACAACCGGGGGCGGCAAAGGGGGAGAACGGAGAAGAACATCAGAGCTTCAAAGAGAGTCATGCGGGGGGCGGGGGATTAGGGCTGGATTGGGGTTTTTGGAGGAGGGTTATCGGTGGATTGTGTCACTGTGAGGGGTGGAGGATGTGGGAAGGAGGGAGGTGGATGGTGCATCGGGATGGTTGTATGGGGAACTGAAGCGGCATCCAGAGACGTCTTTGTTGGTATGCGGGGGTCGTCCAATATGGGGTTTGTAACTCACTCTGTATAGAAAACCTCTTAATAAACAATCGTTGGTAAGGGAAGGAAACAAATATCAATGAAAGATAGTAGGAAGGAGAAGCTAAGGATTGATGAGAAGGGAAGGTAGGAAAAGGTAAAAGATTAATTTGGAACTATATAGGGGAATGAGTAGGAAACGAATGATTCATCCTGTCTTTCTATTCACCTTAGATTGACGCTGACTTGATAAGGAATAAAATCAAGTAAAAGTACCCCCTACCCAGATCCACATGTTTCTCCTAACAAAGTAAACCTAATTGTCTACTCCTTCCCCACATGTCCATGCGTACCAAATGAAGTCATCCGCACATTTTCCTATGGAATAGGAAAGGGATCTCAAGGAAAGTCATCTTTTTCATTATGTCCTCATTCTGGTTTTTGGTCCACTGAAACAAAAACATGAATATCTTTTTGTCAGACAACATCGATGATCCCTTTCTGCTCCTCCGATACATATAATAATGTATCATACAAAGTGAAATCATAGGCTAAATTCCTAAATGCCACATTACCTCTCCTTTAACCACACATAAAAGTTACCATTTACCTAATATAAAGTCATGTAAAGCTAATAAAAGATTAAGTTAACTTTCTTCAATTAACAGTCTTAAACTATAAAATTTTAACCTTTTTGTAATGATATGCTTTTAGTGAGAGGTAGACATAGGGAAGAGAGTTAGGATGAGGTATAAGATACAGATCAAAGAATTGAGGAGTATACTTCTTTGGTTGGGAAGGTAGAAGAGGAATAATCTAGTATTTTTCACATTTTTAATGGTTTCACCTTTGATGTTGAGTAGTGGCATATTTAGACTATACATGAAGGGTGGGAATAGTCAATCGGAGACCATGGGAAAAGATATCAGGATGAGCACGACTTATAGTTTTCAATTAACTTCCATGGATTTTATATAAGATAAGAGTTCAATTACATAACTTGGGTAAGGCAATGCCCACCCAGACCAAAACATGGCTCCTCGAATGTTGTAAGGCATAAGACCATATATAAAAGAGTAACACTATAAATTGCCCAAACTAGACATGTTTGTAGTTTGTAAACTAAACTCTTAGCAGTTGGTTGTTTGTCTCGGTGGTACATCTTGTTCTAGCAAAATGAAGGTCTAGAAAGCTATTTTGTAAGAGAAAAAAGGAGGAAGGGATACAATGGGGATAGAGACACAAATCAAAGAGGTATAAGAGGGATGTAAAAAATAAAGGAGGAATGTATATTATAATAATTGTATACATTAAAAAATTATTATAAATAGAGGGAGATCATAATAGATGGTAGGATGTCATTATGGTAATTATAATGTACTATACTAAGAAAATATCTAGTCATAGAAAGGAAAAGAAATATAAAATGGCAGTACTCTTTGGGGTGAACATCTAGTTAAAATTTTCTATTACAACTTTTGTTTGGTTAATTTATCAATTTTTAGTTTACCTTTTTACTGACATTTATTGAATTAGGTTTAGATACTTACATTATAGTTAAATGGTTGATGGTTAATTTTATTTGTTAATTTGGTTAACTAGACGAAACTTGCATAATTATAATGGTCTACAAAAGTTATAAATTTTGAATAAAAAGTCATAGCATAGTAAAAATTAATACAAATATGATGATTATGGAGTTCGTTAAAACTTGAGATATAAATAAGTTGTTTTATTTAAATTTAATTAAAAGTATCTATGTATGTAAGTATATATATAGGATAATTTTTTACATCTTAATGATGGTTAATAAAAAAATCATTAACTAAACAAAGACATATTTAATTGATCCCTTAACCCAGTAACATAATTAAATGAAATAATTAACCAAAATTACTCAATTACTTAGATTGTTTGAACTAAATTATCCATACTTAAACTAGTTTTTCCTATTTGTACTCAGATCAATTCCACTCACCCTATTCTTATTAATAATGCACTAACCAATTAGCAAAACCGCGCTCAACCTTACTAGCACAATGGTAGCTAGAAAGATCAGTTCTTATTAATAGATATATATCTACATATATACTGAAAAAAATAATTTTAGGAAATGTTTCCTAGTAGGCTCGCCAACTAGATATAACATTGTAAAAGAAACTAGGGTTGTCAGCGGGGAGGGTATGGGGAGGGTAAGGCTCTACCCTTACCCTTACCCGCCAGAGGGTAGTAAGTAAGGGTAGGGGTAATACCCTTCTTAGCAGTCCCCTTACCCTCTTCCCCACAGGGTAAAGAGGGAGGGTAAATGCGTAACTTTGATATAAAGTAAATTTTATAAAAAGCTAACTTATGCTAAGGTAGAGTGTAGGGTGATAAAGATTAAATCACATATGTCTTGACTTGCATTTTTACAAATGTGAATATATGTTGTACTTGTTTAATATGTTTGGACATTTATCCAAGACTAACATATTTGAAGGTGATGAGGTCATCATTTTCTCATTGTTCTGTGATTCTATCAACTGGTTCAACATTTAACAATAATATACTATAAACATTTGAGTGTGAGTGAGGGCTCACATAAGCTTTCTTATAGGAAGAAATATGATGGAAATTGAACTAGAAGCTTCTATATAAAATTATATATATATTTAAATAAATACAAATTAAAGGCTATAAATAATATATATATATATATATATGAACATACGTTATATACATCAAATCCGATGTGCATACATGCAAATACAATTGTACATTCCCAAAACCAAGTAGCAAACGTATTAACAGAACTCATAATTCCTCTATGTATATTTATATTTTGTAGGTATGTATTTATAGATGTTTGTGTGTATTGTATTCCTTAGGTTTAAGAGTGAAAGTTTTTTTTCCTGCCCCTTTGTAAACTTAGTGGTGGAGGCCGAGTCGCGGGTGTTGTAAATTTATAAATATTTGTCCCTGTGATTCATAACTCATACCTGTGTCTCTTGATTGGGGACTATTAATGTTCATCAACCACATAATCTCTTTCTGATTGTAATATATTATTTATTTACATGTATTGTGTATATTTGTACTTTACATATATGTATTCATAAATATTTATACATATAAAATGTATTTACATGCACGTAAGTGCTGATTATTAAATTGTGAATTTTCCAAAATATTTATAAATATCGTGATATTCATCAACTCACATTTCTTGGTTACATATTTTTATTGCTTTTACTGTTTACAAGTACATAAACATTTTCCCGTCACCAAGACCACCACCCCCCCCCCCAACCCCCACGGTTTGGGGAGAAAACACACCGTACAAGAACATAACCACCCTCCCCCCAGCCACTTATTTACCATGATAAAGTAAACGTTATTCCCCTCCCTCCCTCCCTTCCTCCCTCCCAAACATCCCCTTGCTTGTGTGCCAAATAAAGCTGTGCCCAACGACTCCCCATATCAGATGCAACGAATCTTTGAGGACCGCAAACAAATATCTTTGGTTACATATACGAACTCAATGTTATGTCACACATGTTGTGGAATGTCGATGCATAGATCAATCCTTATTTTCTTTACAGGTTGCAACCTGCAAAGAGTTTGCTCTCATTGGTTGCCGCACAAGAAAACTACTATAAAAAGAGCGAGTTCATACTACGTTCTCCTTGATTCACTCTCTTCTCACAAATTTTCTCAACTTTTTTACATATTTTTAATTTTATATTCTCTTTAATGATAAAATCAGTTGTCACTTCTTTTCGAACGTGTGTTGAGGAGTCAGTAAACAATACATTTTTAAATTTTCTACAAAGCACTTACGATGATTATGCTTATCCTTTTGGCCAGTTACGAGACTTATCATTATCTTTTTGGGAAGTTTTATTTTTTAAATATTTAATGTAAGATAAACATATTTAATGGGGCACGATTACCATTATCCTTTTAGGAAGTTTTATTTTTTAAATATTTAAAATGCGCATGTTCAGGCACGTGTATATGCATGTGTGTGCTGCTAGTATATAATGATAATCGACCAGCATATAATTTGTACCGAATCATTGTACGGTGCCACGTGGAAAACTGACACATGGGAGCATTCTTATCTATGAAATGATAAAATTGATAAATAACTGTGCTCAAGTTTAATTACAATAACACTGACTATACCCTTAATGTCCTACTTAACACGGATGGCGTCAGCCACAAGCCTCACCCATGTTGATTCCCTCATTGAAAGGTGAAAAAGTAAAGAATGGATTCACTGCTGCATGTGGTCCTCAATTTACCCGTGACTTTTCAGATAGCATCGGAATTACACAACGGTTCGATGTGGATCTAACATTTGCACATAAAAAACGTGCCCTTATTCACCTCAGCTTAATTGGTAGAGCCTACCGAATAGACGGAATGCACATGCTTCCAAGCTTTTCCGTGTGGGGATATTTATGCGTGTTACCGATGGTCCCATATGGTTTGTACGTCGTCCAGTCTGAGTCCCATGGTGAGGGCCCGAATGAATGCGAAAGGGGGGCTGGGGATCGCAGATTCCCAGATGCTGGTAGACTTTATCTGTCCAGTTCACTGTTTCCCCTGATTTGGGTGGGGTGTTATGTCTTTGTTTGGATAGTTACGTCGGGCGAGTGTCGATCCGACAATTGTTGAGTGGTGTGGCCAAGTGTTAACCTTTTGTGTGCACATGTTATTATGGGGGCTACAAAAAGTGATTTCAAAATAATACTGATATACAACGTATTAGATACATCAAACTCTACACCTCAGCCCGGGACCACGAGCAGCAACCACGTATGGGTTTTTTTTCTTCCCGCATTTCCGATGCTTTGTCCACACAGTGCCACTTTGAAAGTGTACCAGTAATAGAAGTTGAACTGGCGTTGGTTCGCATTTCAAATCAGGTCAAAAAAATTAAAGCGGATGGCTGACCTACTAATACAACTTTTGATACTCGCATATATTTTGTTATTTTATTTCGACGCAAACCTTCTCTCCCTTGTTTCTCTCTAATCTTTGTCTATCTCTCTGACGAACGTTATTTGGACTGGGAAAAGCGAGCCCGCCGGAGCATCGAGAGAGTTGAAGGTGGAAGGCGCATCGTGACCTTTTCGTCGGAGACGAACAACGAAATAAGTTGTTCGAGCTGCTGGAGTTGAAGGCGGGAGGTGATGACTGGTTGTAGCTGTTGGCCTGGGACAGAAGCCAGTGATTGCTTCGCCGGAGACGAAAGCACACTGTGCTAAAGGGGCTATGTCAGTGACGACGGTAAAAAAAAGTAATTTTTTTGACATTTTTTTTTCTTTTTCAAATGGATGTTTGATTTTCTTTTTGAAATCAAAGATATTTATGTTAAAAGAAATATTCTTTAGAGTTGCGTGTTGGATCTTTTAAGGCATGGTGCCAAGAATGTATTTTTTTGTGTATATTAAAGGATGTAGAAGTACTGAACATACAATACTGACATTATTTGGTATAAAAATAGTATTAAAATGGTATACAAAAGTATTGCAAGAACTAGAAATAAAATATAAAATAGTTTTTTTTTAAATGTGACTTTTTTATTAGTAATCTTGTCATTGAGAAATGTTATGCAATTAACATTTAGAAAAATGGTAGACGACACACTATAAATAGGTTGAATGAATAACACAATACAGATTGTTTTTTAGATTCATTGTTTGTTGTTATATACAAATTGGAATATCGACTATTTTGAGATTCACTAGTTGCTCAATGCTAGAATCAAACAATATATGTGAAGTAGTATCATTTAGAATAGGTTTAGCATCTTTAAAAGAGGATTTTATGATTTAGTTGTATTGTCGACATATAAATATAGTATTCATTTAACAATTATCAACACACACTGTTATTGAAAGTGTTTTGATTTGTTCTTTTGTAATATTTTGTGTTTGTAGTGATACTTTAGTAGCTATTTTAATAATGCAAAACATATTTGTGTTGAAATGTCGTTTGTATTGTTGTTATGTATAAATTGGTATTCGGTAGGTGATTATTTGTATGGTACATCAATACTAGAATGTCAAAATATTATTTGGAATGTTGTTGATATATAATTCTGTATGGAATTCTTGATTGTGAAGTAGTAACAAACTAAATAGGTTTAGCAGCATTACAAGTAGAATTTTCTGTTTGATTGGTGTTGTATGTATATTTGTATTCATATTGATGTAACCATTATCAACATTGTTCTTCGAAAATATTTAGTATTTTTTTTGTAGAACTTGAATGGATCAACATGACAACCAAGGAACAAATAACTAAGGAACAATTTGTAAGTGGACTGGATAAAAAATGTTTCATATCTGCAAGGTGTTTTGATTGGAAAAAAAGTGTTGGAGGCATGATGGATAATTATAGAACAACATAATACATACTATTTTTGAGATTTTATGGTATTGTTGTTATGTATGAAATTGGAATATAGTTGATGTTTAATATTGTAAGAAGATAAATCAACATTGCAACATCAAAATATTATTTGGAGTGCTCATGTAGATAAATCAGTGGAATTGTTGATTTTGATGTACTATCAATCTTAATAGGTTTAGCAGCATCACAAGAGGAGTTTTATGATTTATTTCTATTGTACGTATATTTGAAGTAGTATTCAAGTAACCATTATCAACAATGTTCTTCAAAAATATTTGGTATTTTTTTTAAAGAACTTAAATGGTTCAACATGACAATTGAGGAACAAATAAAAAAGGAACATCTTACTAGTAGACTGGATAATAAATGTGTCAGACCTCCATGATGTTGTGATTTGAAAAAAAGTGTTGAATATATGATGAATAATTACAAAATAACATTATGCAAACTATTTTTAGGAGTTTTTTTATTGTTGTTATATATAAATTGGTATGCAATTGTTGATTAATTATGTAAGGAGACAAATCAATATTGCAATTTCAAAATGTTATTTGAAGTGTTTTTTTATTTATTAACGAGAGAACCACCCCTGTAGAAGCTCCACTCTTATTTGAAGTCTTGCTATAGATAAATCAATATGGAATTATTGATTATTAAGTAGTAACTGATGCATTTCTCGGACGTAGACAAGTTAACTATAAAAGACAATGCCAAACGGGGGAGTCAACACAACAACTATTAAGTAGATATAGCGCTTTCTATCTGTGACAATGACACCAAAAAGCTTGGTGCATTTCTCCACCTAGGATCACACACTAATCAATTGAATGATGACTAGATGGAACCCTAGGAGCTTTTAAACTCACGTTGGGAGTGTTTAAAAATTTATAAACCCCTAATAGGCTCGTTGACATAAACTAACACACTTTACCTGCAAGCGCACGGGCTTGTATTATAGTATAGGAAAGTGACCAGTCAGAGGTCGAACCCAAGAGAGAAAAGGGGGCACTATTTGGCTAGGATCCTACTACGGAGTCTAGGGTTGAAGGGTTTGACATTGATTTTGTTTGACTACCCTAAGAGTTGAGCAAGCAGTTATAGATAAACAAGAATCAAAACCTAAATTACCCTAGACAATTAGTTTTAATGAACAAGAAATGACAAGACAAGTAATGAAAGGAGCAAGCCACACTAAGGCAAGAAAAACAAGACTAACACTAGACGACACTAGAAAACTTGGACAAAATAGCATTTGAAGACCTAAACTACCAAGAACAAGGCAAGAGCAAGACAAGAAGATAAATAAGCAAGTAAATAGCTAAACAAGTAAAGACTATCTAAGCAAGAAGGCAATTAGGATTATAATGCAATTAAGAGAAGTGTAGGTTGTTTGGGGGAATTGTTGGGTTTTATGTGGTCCTAGTAGGCAGCGAAAACAAAAAAATTACTTGACCATAAACCCATAACCAACAGGTCGCATCAATATCAATGTAATGGGAAGGATGATTTTAGCGAGATATACCTGGTCCTTTGGCTTACTCAGCACTATACCTCATAGCAAGTGCAGTCTTCAGCCACCTGTCTTCGACGACGTATGTACAGCTCCTGGTCTTGACCCTGAACTGCGGTTGACTGTCGTCCTCCTAAGTGATAGAAGTCTCCTACCTCTATAGATAGTCCTCATGGACCATCAGGAACTCTAGTTGTCCTGAAGAATGGACTAGAAGGAGTTGTCCCCTTCTTTCAGTGTACTAGTCACCGACACACTCTCCCACCACTAGTTATTTTTCTGTAGTTGTCTTTCCTCATTGTTCCTCCCTGGACGGCTAGAACTTGCTTAGTCTCTCTCGGTTACCACAACCAGTGAGGACAAAAACTTTACAAAGCAAATGATGTTTTGAGTTGTGTCTCTGGATAAGCTCCATGTACCCCTCTATTTATAGTAGAGGGCACGGTCAGGGTTCCCAATCTGTGCGGGAGTAGAAGGGTCTGGAATTTCCATGAATAATTTGCACAGTGGAAGGTGAATCGGTCATTTCATAACTGAAATGGTCATTTGGCAAGGTGAGCCGATCAGTTCACTAATGAACCAGTCGGTTGGGAGAGTGAGCTGATCGGTTCACCCAGTGAACCGGTCGTTTTACTTCCCAGACTTGCCTACAATTGACTTTCCTTATTTGTTTCTAATTATGGCAATTATTAATTCATGTCCCAATTGAATTGATCAAGTGAAATGAAAAACTTTTCTCATAAATCAGGACAACCCAACATTGCTCATTTTATACAGTTGAACCGATCGGTTCACTAGAGTGACCCGGTTGTCTCACTTACAATGATCCGATCGGTTCACCCAGTGAATTGGTCGATTGGTGGTCCAGATTGTGCAAAACATAGTCAATTCAGTTCTCAATCAATCTGACACTCTAATCAGTTGGTTCAACACTTGAACTTTATGATTCCTAGTCAAGTCTATTGATTAAATGTTTGATTGATACCTAAACACTTTAGTAATCAATCCAAACTTCATTCATGGATAAACTCCTCTTCCAGGTTAATCCTTTATGTGACCTTATAGGTCCCATTTCACATTGGCAGTGAATGTCTATAACTAGCTTATGACATCACAAGCAAAGAGCAATACTTAGTGCACATCAGTACTACCCAAGTGAAAAGGAAAGTTGGAGAACAACTTTCAACCCTACAGTCTTTGATTGGTGATCCAATGAATATGTAATTCCTTTGCCTCTGATATCCTAAAGGAACTCAAGGCATGGAGTTTTCATCCTTTTAACGTTCATTCATGTTTCTTGAACTAGAGAAGACTGTCTAAGATATGTGTGACATCAATATCATATATTGATTCACATGTGCATGCACATGCCTTTCTTAGTCTTGCTTATCAAGTGGCCTAGACATCATACTCCCTTAGGAGGTAGAAATCTCATATCTATCACTCACAGTCTATCTCATGTATCAAAGCCACCCAATCATCACCGTTATAACAACCCATGTTTTAGGACTGTGTTTGATGATGTCAAAGTGTACCCAATCACAGTCGACGAGTGCAATGATTTTAGGTCTAAGAATCGCAATCACCACCATCACTGTGAGAGATGATTCTGACTACCATGTCATGGTTCCATGTGTCACTCTCATGGTGGGTCTGACACTATTCTCCAACATGTATTTGTGTGCTTGGCATGATATCATATATTATGACTAATGAGACACTGTCATCAACCATCACACACTCTAGTCTTGATGTGTCATTGTTGTTTATCAACCTTCCACAATGACATCCTACTAGGGACATAACAAGAATGTACATACTCTTAGCATCCGTATGATCTCATTGTTCAAGTCCTTAATATGAAGACACACATCATTGAGTATTGTCATTATTTAGACATTCATTCTGCTCCATCATATATCTCATAACTGATTGAGCTAGAATAAATTGGAAGGTTGCCTTTGATATTTATCAAATCAATTAGAACATATGACAATCCAATCATCATATGATTGGCTCTCTGGGCATAATACCAACATACTCCCACGTCCACATAGAGTCAATCATCTTTGAATTGCATTCTTAGTGATCTCTAAACATGTCCCACATGTTTCTGTTGTGCTAGTGCTAATGCAGTGAGTTGGCAATACTTTTTTTAGTCGGTATATTGCATGTTTCACATCTCCTCACTGTATGACATTTTGTATGAGATGGAGTTTCTGTAATATGCTATCAGATATTCTTTGCCTAACAATTAGCTCCATAGTTTGACTTGGTATTTCTACTTTGTCATCAATGGTTGGAATATCTATAAGTTCATCCGTATGAACTTCTAGATCCATATAATATCCTCTGGTGTTCATAACACAAGGATACTTGGCATTCCTTTTAGAATTGAATGGCCTTTTAATTTTACTCAAAATGTTTACATTTCTCAACACATATTGATTTTTATATTTTGTGATCATTTTTTGTCATTTTGGAAGCTTGCATCAGTGTAACTCATTTACACTCAACACTTTCTTTTATTACCATAGGACTAATCCTTTAATACTTTACAAGTACTTAAATAAGTTCTTTATGGTCTTCCAGTAACTCTCACTGGAAGTAGACAGACATCCACTCATCATGTCCAATACATATGAGATAACTGGATGAGCATATCATATTGTCATGTCCAATACATACAAGATGATGAATGCATATATACATTTTCTTATCATATCCGATACAAGACAATGGGATGATTACATACATGATAGATCCAATTGCAAATGCATACGGCATCTAACTATGTGTTCCTATTCTTAATAAGAATTTGGGACACTTGGCATCTGAGAGACTGACCGGCCTAAATCGCGCGTCCGAAAAGTGGAGCGGATTTGTAGTAGTTGGACTTTTAAATTTATAACCCGAAACCTTCTAGGCCCCCGCAACTTTGTTTACGGGGTCAAAGTAGATATACGGGGTCGAACACAGGGACAAGGGTGGCAGTGTTGGGAACGCGGAATCGACACGTTATACTCCGATAGGGGTAAGGAGATGAGAAAGTTCCCCAAGGGAACAACAGACCAAGATCGATAAAACAAAAGAAAACTATCTCCAACTGGAGCTATGAGGAAAATTAAGATTTTAGAGGTTTATCAGTTTTAGAGGTTTTCGTGCAACAGAAATAGAGAGAAAATACTATTGCTTAAGTAAGGAATGAAGGAGAAAGCTTTGGTAAAACAAGCGGCAGCAGAAACATCGTGTACCCCTCCTCTCGAAGGAGAAAGCTTCGGTAAAACGCGATCCAAGCGTACAAGCTAGAGTTCAGATGTTAAACAAAACAATCATCCAACAAAAGGGGCCAAACATAAAGCAGCAGATAATTAAAACTCTTCTAATTCCATTAGCATAAAAGGGTCTGATTACATTGCGTAAGTAAAGAGAGTAAAAGACTGAAATAAATAAAGATAAATGCTGCCTTCTTGATTTAGAAGGGCGACGGGAAGTAGCAGACCCTCCAGCCCGATACTGGGCGGGAGCCTTGCCCGATACGCCCGTTTCAGGCGGCACACCCTCTCGGGCGACATGCTCATCACTGGTAGACGTATCATGTGAGGCACCCATGCCTGATACGATCATGTCGGGCGGCACCCTCTCGGGCGACACGCCGTGACTGGTGATGCGTATCGGGCTTGGTATCGTGTCGGGCCAGAGTGTTGCTTCCAGTATCGGGTACTCCTATCAGGCATCCTTGTTGGCCGATATCGGCCTGCAGCGGTGCTTGGGGCCGACCCTAAGTGAACCATTCCCTCCCTCTCGGGATGGGGAAGTGCTCACCTAGAATCGCCCGGCAAACCTCTGAGGCATGACATACTAGCTCCAGATTCTTTCCTAAGTTGGCTTTTGAGAGATTCTGACCCGTCCCCTCGGAGTCCTGTAGCTGCTATTTATAGGCAGCAATTGGAGGAAGTTATGGTGCTCTGGACGCCACATGTTCTTCATCAACTCTTATTATCACGGATTCAGGGGTGCTCGATATGCTCGTCGCCTGTCACAAGGATGCTGGGCTGAGAGCATGTCGGTCAATGTGATGAGTGGCGCCTTCTGGTGGGTGGCCTGTATTGCGCGACACGCTTCGGCAGTCGTGTCGAGTTCGGATCCCTGTCAGGTAAATGGCGTATCGCTTGTCCACTTCCTCTTGTGCGACACCCTCGTGGCGCATGACAGTGTATCGTGCTGCCCTATCGGGCAGTGAGCGTATCGGTCGACAGGTTGGTAGGAAGGCCGATGCAAGTGGAACAAGTTCATGGGCCGGGACATGCCTTTTTGCTGATAAATGAGTTAAAATCGGGGAAAACTCTGCAAAAGATGATAATATTGAGTTAAAAGTGTAGCGTGGCCTGTTTATGCAAAAACATGACAAAAAGGAGAGGAAATCAGTTTAAAAGGGCAGATTTGATAATGAAATAAGGGCCAAAAACATCACAAAATTTGGTGTTATCAACTCCCCCAAACTTAGCATTTTGATTGTCCTCAATCAATCTTTAAACTTTGTTTTATGACGCTTCTTCTTGACCAGTATAGTTTTCAGACCATGGGTTTGAGCGAGCATTGAGATGTCTTACAGAGAATACGGCTCGACTACGAACAACAAACTTTACTTCTCCTGCCTTCTTTAAGTGCAAATTTTCTCCACAGCTTCGGCGAGATTTGGGTGCATGATTCGAAGTTAGCTTTCACACCAAACAGCTTTTGGGGACAGAAAGTTGTGTGTCTGGGTAGGCTTAACGCTTTTTGGGTTTTTTTTTCTTGTTTCCCATCAGTCCATCCAGGTAAGGGTCCGTTAGTGGGCAAGTGGTCCCTGCAGTCCAAGCCAGTTGGCTTTAGAGCAGTGATATCACATCCTACGTACCACTGCCACAGATCTACCATGCCTAAAGATGGGTACGTTTGGAAAACAAGTATATATATATATATATATATATATATATATATATATATATATATATATATATATTTCTTTTTATATGGCACAACTCTCATGCTTTTATTGACTCTCATAAGGCTATTCTCTCTTTTTTGGGATTTTTGTTGGGTAAGGGAAAACAAGAGGAATTTTTGTTGCTGTTTGAGCAGCTTTTTCCTTCTGCATACACATCTCTTAGCTGTTGCGAGATTATTTTTCCAAATTTTTGGCGTGGAAAGTCATAGTCTTTTTTCATTTGAGGCTGCATTATCAGAAAGACATGAAAAAACCTACATCTCCTAGGGTACATAGAAAACAAACTGGCAAGAAGTTGTATCAGGTTTTTACTATATATCGTCTTTGTACATATGTATGGAGACAAAATAAGAAAAAAAATTTGTATGAGCATGCATATGTATAAGTACACATGATATAGGAGAAGGACAAAAGAACAAAAAGGGTGGAGTTTGAAGTTTTTTTTTATACCTCCCTCATTGGTACATGGTACCCCCCCAAACTTACTCCACACTCTGTCCCAGAGTTGTGAAGTGGATAAGGTAGGGTAATGTTAACCCAGTGAGGGTTAGCTGGTGAGCGCGCCTATGCCAAATAGAAGCTCCCACACATATTCTCCTCATTTACTGTGGTAGTCGATGTGGTAGAGTTGGTCACACATCTCTTTATTTGATATCCATTCCAGGATGAAGATGCTGCAGTTAGTTGTACCAAAAGGTAATTGTGGGTTCAGAATTGTAAGATTCAATGAGATCAGTCATGCACTTTGTTGAGGAAGAAGTTTCAAAACTATTAGGCATTCCCTTAAACCAGGTAGACTTTTTAAGGTATTTCCATTGTGGACATGATCAAAAGGAATGATCATCAATCTCAGTTTCTTTAAACTTTCATCATCTATTGAACTAGTCAGAGAAGTCCACTTATCTCTTCCAATATTTTTTCTTGATTTGGTAGCCCCCAAGAGAGGTCCATTTCCTTATCATAGTCTGTCTTCTATGGTGGTTTAGGACCATCTCCAAAAGAGAAAATCAGTGGAAGTCTTTCTCTAGTGGCTTCTGGATTGAAAGTGGGTATTTTGGGTTCATCAGCCATGAAGCCACCTTCTTCATGGGGGGGGCATCTTCTTTGGATATAGTATCCACAAGTGTTTTCAACAGATCTCTATCTACCTTAGGTCGGTTATCGTCGTCATAATCTGCACGAGCCTTGCATTTCCTTCTTGAGAGCTTTGCACTTGTTCTGGCTGCATCCTCTGGGAAAGAAAATGGAGTCGTTACTTCTTCCGTCCTTGCTCTCTTCTCGGTGGTTGATGGCACAACTGCCTCAGGTTTCGGGTGTTTCTGCCCGACCGTTGTTGCTTCAGCTGCGGCCCCAGTGTCGATCCTCCTTCCGCGTTTGTCAACTCGAATGTTGGTTTGCTTTGTGCGGGCCATATCTGTTATCATTAAACAAGTTCATTGATCATTTAAAATTGCATGATAAAATTTCTGCCCGATACAAAAGCTACCCGACACCACCGTATCGGGCGATACGAAACCTTCAAGTAATCACCATAGGCTCAGGCCCGATACGAGGTCTAGGTGCCGTCCATCGAAAGAATATCTAGGCGATACAAAACTGGATGATACGGAGAAAAGCTGCGCGTCATACCCGTTGCCCGATACGCGTGTGTCGGGTGATACAGTCGCATGAAACAAAGTGCCCGATACGGTCTTCCCCTATATAAAAATGTGTCACTCGATAACAAGAACAAGCGAGGTGGCACAAGGATGGGCGACA
Source organism: Alisma plantago-aquatica (assembly GCA_963693085.1). Lineage (NCBI taxonomy): Eukaryota > Viridiplantae > Streptophyta > Magnoliopsida > Alismatales > Alismataceae > Alisma > Alisma plantago-aquatica. The sequence goes on from OY856412.1 coordinate 1,002,238,256, forward strand.
CGGTTATCGCCCGATATGGCGTATCGGACAAACGCGAGCGTAAGACGTGTCGCGCGACACACGTGTCGGGCGACAAAAGGAAAATCAACTAAAGTCGTCAACCCGATACGCTGCGCGTGATATGAAACTCATGTCGGGCAAGCAGGCTGTCGGGCTATACCTTTACTATCTGAAGCTCTTACGCGACACGAGAGAAAAAGCTAGCTGTACGACACACGAGCAAAGGGAGAAATTATTGCATGATACGGGTAGCTAGGAGAGTAAATGCAGTAGCCCGACACGGTAAAACCTATGTACTATATATATCAATCCCAACCGGGGGTAAAACGGGCAAATCCGGGACGCGTGTCGGCCTTTGAGACAAGACATTCCCGAGACGAGCGGTCCCATCTGTCTAATCAAGGGTAATTACTCATCTTGCCCGATACGGGTGCTCGCCGCTCGGGCGTGTTGTCCGACATGGCTTATGCGATGCCCGATATATCGTCGTCCGATACGAGCGCATTCTGCATGCCTACTGAGTTGTTGCCCGATACGATCAGGAAAAGGAGATACCTTGCCCGATACACAATCACCCGATACAAAGTCTTGAGGACAGAATCTAGATGAAAAACTAAAAACAAGGTGAAGGAAAAAGTCATTGATGGGTAGAACATCATTGGCCTAAGGTTAAGTTCCCGACCTCAGATAGTATTACCCCTCAATGCTTCATAAAACAGAGTGGTGGCCCATAAAATAGAAGAGTCAGCGCACGTGGCGCATGCGTTGACTCGGGCCTTATTACAGTCCAAATTTTCATAATGTTTTTCTTGCAAGAAAGTAAATAACATCCTATTCTAGGAAAAGCAAAAGCTCGGGCTGCCTCCCGAGGAGCGTTGGAGTTTGCGTCGCCAACTCGGATGTGATGGACTGGATCTCTAGCTTAATTTCGAGGATAAATTTTGTTTTAAGGTGTGTAGGATGTGATGGAGTGAACTTTTGGTATTCTTGAAAACCCAATCGGATAATCTTGTTCTTGGTTTTGATATTGAAATATGCATATGTGAGTTTTAATCATAGAAAGGTGCATCCATTAGTTTGGATGTAGTTATGTAGGTTGGGAAAAGATGAAATAATGTGTATAGGCATGATGTAGCAATGTTTGATATCTGTTTGTTGTAGCTTACGGGAGACATCTGATGTCACACAAACTCTTGGAAAAGGGGGAAACCACAGATTGGATATGTCTTTGACTCAGTCATGGTCCTTGGATGGCCCAAGCGCACATGCTCAACGGCAAATAGGGGACCCACACAGTCAGGCTTCTACCGTAGCATGGGAGACGGATCAAGCAGGAGAGAAAGAAAGAAGGAGGAGAGCCCGCACAGGCAGCATCAGGCAGCGACCAAGTTGATCTTGGCCACTGCGACGCAACTAGCAGAAGCATAAATCGATGGTTAGGAGGAGGCTCCAAGAGCTCACGGATCACAATAACATCAAGAGGGGTGTCTTTGCCCTTCATGCTCTGCCACGGTAGTGATGGCGGTGGTAGGTTGCGGTGCAGCCACCTCGGCCGGGAGACCTGGAAACGCCACTAATCACACACCAGCGAGGAGGCTAGTGGAAGCGATGCATATCACGCTGAAGAAAAGAAGTTGTGCACTGAGGAAGGAGAAGAATAGGCAAGGTCCATCACTACAATCCTTTCTGGAGCTGGTCCAAGCAGTGACACTGAGATCCCTAGAGCCCTTGGTGGCGGCGGCAGTTCTTGGTTGCAAACCAGAGGTGACGCACATCGCAAGGGCCGACGTTAAACTCTGAGATCGTGAGGGGGAAGAGCGGGCGGTCCAGAGGCAGTGAACCACTAAGAACCAGCCGGCTCAACCAGGCAAGCTGGGAGTGAAGTGCACCCTCAGGGCCCATGTGGCAGATGCTAATTGGCCCAAAAAGGTAAACCATTCAGTAAATGACCATATCTTCTTTAATTCACAGTAATTAGCTCGAGCATCAGAAAAATAAGTATAATATACCAAAATTCTTAGAAAATTGCATAGAACAAGATGGAACTATAATATCAGGCTTTTGATGCATTAATCTCAGTGATATCATGTAAGATGTGTAATGCTTATTTAATGGATAATAAATAGCAAATGATGACATAAAATTATGGAAAAATGTCAGTAAACCCATAATTATGTTTATAATGCATATGATGTCATTTATGGTCATGTTGATGTAGGAAATTATGTAATATGCTTAACATGGTTAATTAGGGCTAATAACCCTAAATAAAATGCAATAAATACTTACATGCTCAATAAATGATGAGATTTATAGAAAACTCTCATATCAGTAAATGGAAGATAATGTGTAGATCTGAGATCATTTTATACACGAAATTTATGTTATATGAAGAGCACCCTTAATACAAGTGATGTAACCCTAATATGGTCAATGAAAGTGACATAATGTTAAATGTGTTCACATAATAATGTGACATAGGAGTATATCCAGTTAATAAACTATAATCTGGAATATAACATCAGTAAGATAATTCTAAGACAAGAATACAAGTAAAAGTGGGAATATCCTACTAAGTTAAGTAAACCCTAAAATGGATACGATTAGGGTTAATATGAGATGTAAGATGATAAGAACCTGATGATAAAATATTATCTCATTATGATCAGGTTTGACCAAGCTTATAGTTGACATCAGTGATATGTGTTTAGTATGATCTATCTCTTTGGAAGGTCTGTCATTATCTCTTACTTGGCTTATTATATAATATGCTTGTGTTATATGTGTAGTAAAATACTTGGCATATGATATTGGATGAAATGATTGTTCTTGCATGATATGTTGCTTGATTTTCTGTACTTATGGATATGAACACATGAAACTTAAGATATCTAATCCATCATATGATAGCACTAAACTCTTTGGTAGTACAGTGCATTGATGAAACATCAAAGCCCTAGGGGCAGATGTAACATCAAAGCCCTAGGGGCAGATGCACGATTTATATGACAAGGCCTAAAGACATCAAAGCCCTAGGGGAAGATGCACGAGATATATGATGGAAATAAGTTTAAAATTTGTGTTCTCTTTTGTTAATAAACATTCTTGTTCAAGTATATGCTTTTTCTTATGTTTCTTTATAACTGCCAAGTATTAGTTTTATCTTATTGCCAAGATATGATGAGAGGTAAATAAAAGACACGTAGGCGTACTCAGTACAATATTCTGGAATATTGTGCTGATGTGTACCACATGTAATCTTTTGTTTAGGTTGTGGTTATGCTCTTGAAGATCCAGGATAGAGAGAGTTGTGTAGCGAGCTGATGTACAGGTGGACCTATTGTCTTAAGATCCTGTAGTTTAGTGGTAGTACATGTATATGTATAGGTTTGCTATTCAATATGTAATATCAAATGTTGTAACAATTCATGTTGTAATTATATGTTGAATGGTTAACATGTGTGTATGGTTTTATTATTGTTCATGTACATGTGCTACTGATTGTTTCCTTCTGACTACCGTGATTTTCTTCTTCGTAGCCTAGTGTGGGGTGTTTAAATTGGGATTCTCGTTGAGGTGAGGGTTTCAATTTAGACTTCACACATCAGATTAAGTTTTAGAAAATTCAGGGACGTCACAGGTGGTATCAGAGCATGAAAAATAGCTAAGCCTGACATTTGCTCATTATGCAACTCAAAACTAAAGAACCTTGAACTTAAAAATATCTTTAGGGTTAGATTATCCATCTTTTAGAGACTAGATCTGACCTAGCCTCTAGGTTAGCACCTATATGTCCGAGAACTAGGTCTAGACTAGTGCTTGTTGTATGTCAAGTCCTTAGATGTCGTTCTTTCCTTGTAGTGCAGTGGTATGGGACGTTGCACTATTTGGAAATGACGTGCATCAAGGGAAGAGAAACCCTAGACATATGGTGTTCATTGTCTAGAGTAGCTACACTAGTCTACACCATGTTCTCACCCTTTTCACTAGTTTTCATTACACTGTACTCTCTACTATGTGTGGGACACTCGTTTCTGGATTTGGTTTTTGATTCCAATCGGATCGAACCTCGATAGTTTTCTCTGATGTTTGTTTTATCGGAGAAAAACTATATAATATTTTATTATATATATGTATTACAAAAATGTGTCCCCACACATGTACGAGTAGGAGGTGGTCATGCAACCTAAGTGAAAGTGATGACATCAGCCTAGAAGAGAGAGTAGTTCTTGATTAGATGTCTAGAGCCTTTTTGATATATATGACAGATGGAATAGATGAAATAAGTTTTGATGATATGGTTTAAGTCTTACATAGATGATATAAGTTGATTGATGATGATATATGTTTGTCTTGAGGACTTAAGTTCAGTTTTGAGGATGCAAGATAAGTTTTGATGATGCAAGTAAATAGGCTTTTATGGGATGAGATATGCTAAGTTAAGACAAAGTTGTGAGTCAGCATTAGCCTCGAGCTCTTTTACAAAGGAGGACCTCTAGTGTTAGGACCAATTTTGGGGTTAGCTCAAGAGAGAGCGAGACCCACAGGGTGAAGGTCAGAGAACCTAGACTCCATGATATGAGAAATATGAGATATATGTGATATGTTATGTCCTAAACTAGACTACTCCTGTGTAATTGAGTTGAGTCGATTTATGCATGATTCCTATAGTTTTGGTGATCCCTAGATGTCCTTGGGAAGACCAAACCCTAGAGACAAAGAGAGGCTGGTTTTATGTGCATATGTGAATATGAGTGCATTCCATCTAGGTGAGGGAGAGAGCCCAAGACCCTGGAGGAGGTATCTATGTTAGTTTCTATAAAGCCTCATACTCGGGTTGGTGGTTTCCCATATAGGACTCTAGTGGTGTATGTATAAGAGAGTTTTGGGTAACCATGTTTCATGGTTAGAGACCTATGATGAGAATATAATATTGTGTTTTGGTTTGTGCTTATGTGGCTAGAGCTTGTAAGTCTCTTACGAGTGCCAATGAGGTATACCAAAGAACCCTAGACGGAGAGGGAAGATATGGTTTGTGCAAATGAGATATTCATAGAGTTGAGTTAGCTCAGAGAGTCTGAGCATGGCACTACCCTCATGGTATGGGTTAGGAGAACCTCAATTGGACTATATAAAGTTTTGATACATGTTTCACGAGCCACTTTCATAAGTTTGTTTAGCACAACCATGATATAATATATATGTAAGGATGTGATCTAATCTCGAGATTTGAGATGTGTATATAGACATGATATGATGGAAACCTAGAGATGGTTTAATAAACATCAATGCATAAACGGTTAATCATATGCATGAATAATGATGATAATGTGATAAATGTTGGTTAATCTTGTGATGAAATCACTAATAAATGTATCAATTTATTATGAGTAATGAAATAAGATCATATGAATGAAACATGCTACATGAGGTGTTAATCTTAGTGCTTAATAAAGATGAAAAATATAGTAGAATAGTTAGCACAACATAACGATTATGACATCTTGATATGATCTATATGGATAAAGTGGGTTAATTATAGTTAGCTCCCTCCTAAAAGGCATATGTTGATGATGAACATGCCCTAACAATGAGCTAAATAAAACGTTGATGACACCTTAATATAATGGTTTAACTTTAGTTAACTCCTTTAAAACATGGTAATATGATGTGGGGACCCTAATGTATGGGTAAAAATAAGGATGCAACCCTAAGATATGAAATCTGTCATGATATAACTAGCGTTTCTAAACCCTTGTTCTAACCTTATATGAAGAGGTGTTTCACCTTAGATGTTTTAGAACCTCCTAATAGTAGTTTGGATATGAGCAAGGAGCTTTTTTTTTTTGGACATGTTGCACATAGAGAGGTGTCATGTATGTAATTTTGAGATCTTTGGTTTTTCCTCAGAGTAGGAGGATGACTTAATTTCGAGGACGATATTTCTTTTAAGATGTATATGCTGTGATGGACTGGATCTCTAGATTAATTTCGAGGACGAAATTTGTTTTAAGGTGTGTAGGATGTGATGGAGTGAACTTTTGGTATTCTTGAAAACCCAATCGGATAATCTTGTTCTTGATTTTGATATTGAAATATGCATATGTGAGTTTTAATCATAGAAAGGTGCATCCATTAGTTTGGATGAAGTTATGTAGGTTGGGAAAATATGAAATAATGTGTATAGGCGTGATGTAGCAAGGTTTGATATCTGTTTGTTGTATCTTACGGGAGACACTTGATGTCACACAAACTCTTGGAAAAGGGGGAAACCATAGATTGGATATGTCTTTGACTCATTCATGGTCCTTGGATGGCATCCGACCGTAGTGGACTCCTCCTTCCTCCTTCCTTGCAGTTACATGATCATGGATGAGGACTCCATGATGCGCTCTTTTGAGGTCGTGGGTTGAGAGGCAAAACTAAGTGGCAGTTTCCCTCTACACATCGATGCTAATCAGATGGCCCCTCTCAAATCTCTCGGGGTGACAGGAGCAGCAGTGGTTGTTCACTGGGGTTTCTAGGATTCCTCACCAATAAGCCCAGCCTTGGTGGGGCCATAGAGAATAAGGTAGAGGCGGCAACAAGCCTATAGTGGCGGCATCCCAAAGGAAGTAGAGGAGATTCGTTGCTCACCAGAGAGAGATGGTGGTGGATCTCACACGTACTGAACACACACACTCGCGAGCACAGAGGAAGCCGATGAGTTTGGGTGGAGCGGCGCTGATCTCTCACCAGAGACCCAAACGCACATGCTCAATAATGAATAGGGGACCCGCACAGTCAGGCTTCTGCCGTAGCGTGGGAGACAGATCGAGCATGAGAGAAAGAAAGAAGGAGGAGAGCCCGCACACGCAGCATCAGGCAGTGACCAAGTTGATCTTGGCCACTGCGATGCAACTAGATGAAGCATAAATTGATGGTTAGGAGGAGGCTCTGAGAGCTCGCGGATCACAACAACATCAAGCGGGATGCCTTTGCCCTTTGTGCTCTACCATGACAGTGATGGAAGCGGAAGCCTGCGGTGTAGCCACTTCGGCCGGGAGACTTGGAAACACCACTAATCACACACCAGCGAGGAGGCCAGTGGTAGCGATGTATATCATGTTGAAGAAAAGAAGTTGTGCACTGAGGAAGGAGAAGAATAGGCAAGGTCCATCACTGCAATCCATTCTGGAGCTGGCCCAAGCAACGATGCTGAGATCCCTAGAGCCCTTGGTGGCGACGACAGTTCTTGGATGCAAACCAGAGGTGACGCACATCGCAAGGGCCGGCGTTAAAGTCTAAGATCATGAGGGGGAAGAGCGGGCGGTCCAGAGGCAGTGAACCACTAAGAACCAACCGGCTCAACCAGACAAGCTGGGAGTGAAGTGCACCCTCAGGGCCCATGTGGCAGATGCTGATTGGCCCAAAAAGGTAAACCATTCAGTAAATGACCATATCTTCTTTAATTCACAGTAATTAGCTCGAGCATCAGAAAAATAAGTATAATATATCAAAATTCTCAGAAAATTGCATAGAACAATATGGAACTATAATATCAGGCTTTTGATGCATTAATCTCAGTGATATCATGTAAGATGTGTAATGCTTATTTAATGGATAATAAATAGCAAATGATGACATAAAATTATGGAAAAATGTCAGTAAACCCATAATTATGTTTATAATGCATATGATGTTAGTTATGGTCATGTTGATGTAGGAAATTATGTAATATACTTAACATGGTTAATTAGGGCTAATAACCCTAAATAAAATGCAATAAATACTTACATGCTCAATAAATGATGAGATTTATAGAAAACTCTGATATCAGTAAATGGAAGATAATGTGTAGATATGAGATCATTTTATACACGAAATTCATGTTATATGAAGAGCACCCTTAATACAAGTGACGTAACCCTAATATGGTCAATGAAAGTGACATAATGTTTAATATGTTCACATAATAATGTGACATAGGAGTATATCCAGTTAATAAACTATAATCTGGAATATAACATCAGTAAGATAATTATAAGACAAGAATACAAGTAAAAGTGGGAATATCCTACTAAGTTAATTAAACCCTAAAATGGATACGATTAGGGTTAATATGAGATGTAAGATGATAAGAACATGATGATAGTATATGGTCTCATTTTGATCAGGTTTGACCAAGCTTATAGTTGACATCAGTGATATGTGTTTAGTATGATCTATCTCTTTGGAAGGTACACCATTACCTCTTACTTGGCTTATTATATAATATGCTTGTGTTATATGTGTAGTAAAATACTTGGCATATGATATTGGATGAAATGATTGTTCTTGCATGATATGTTGCTTGATTTTCTGTACTTATGGATATGAACACATGAAACTTAAGATATCTAATCCATCATATGATAGCACTAAACTCTTTGGTAGTACAGTGCATTGATGAAACATCAAAGCCCTAGGGGCAGATGTAACATCAAAGCCCTAGGGGCAGATGCACGATTTATATGACAAGGCCTAAAGACATCAAAGCCCTAGGGGAAGATGCACGAGATATATGATGGAAATAAGTTTAAAATTTGTGTTCTCTTTTGTTAATAAACATTCTTGTTCAAGTATATGCTTTTTCTTATGTTTCTTTATAACTGCCAAGTATTAGTTTTATCTTATTGCCAAGATATGATGAGAGGTAAATAAAAGACACGTAGGCGTACTCAGTACAATATTCTGGAATATTGTGCTGATGTGTACCACATGTAATCTTTTGTTTAGGTTGTGGTTATGCTCTTGAAGATCCAGGATAGAGAGAGTTGTGTAGCGAGCTGATGTACAGGTGGACCTATTGTCTTAAGATCCTGTAGTTTAGTGGTAGTACATGTATATGTATAGGTTTGCTATTCAATATGTAATATCAAATGTTGTAACAATTCATGTTGTAATTATATGTTGAATGGTTAACATGTGTGTATGGTTTTATTATTGTTCATGTACATGTGCTACTGATTGTTTCCTTCTGACTACCGTGATTTTCTTCTTCGTAGCCTAGTGTGGGGTGTTTAAATTGGGATTCTCGTTGAGGTGAGGGTTTCAATTTAGACTTCACACATCAGATTAAGTTTTAGAAAATTCAGGGACGTCACAGGTGGTATCAGAGCATGAAAAATAGCTAAGCCTGACATTTGCTCATTATGCAACTCAAAACTAAAGAACCTTGAACTTAAAAATATCTTTAGGGTTAGATTATCCGTCTTTTAGAGACTAGATCTGACCTAGCCTCTAGGTTAGCACCTATATGTCCGAGAACTAGGTCTAGACTAGTGCTTGTTGTATGTCAAGTCCTTAGATGTCGTTCTTTCCTTGTAGTGCAGTGGTATGGGACGTTGCACTATTTGGAAATGACGTGCATCAAGGGAAGAGAAACCCTAGACATATGGTGTTCATTGTCTAGAGTAGCTACACTAGTCTACACCATGTTCTCACCCTTTTCACTAGTTTTCATTACACTGTACTCTCTACTATGTGTGGGACACTCGTTTCTGGATTTGGTTTTTGATTCCAATCGGATCGAACCTCGATAGTTTTCTCTGATGTTTGTTTTATCGGAGAAAAACTATATAATATTTTATTATATATATGTATTACAAAAATGTGTCCCCACACATGTACGAGTAGGAGGTGGTCATGCAACCTAAGTGAAAGTGATGACATCAGCCTAGAAGAGAGAGTAGTTCTTGATTAGATGTCTAGAGCCTTTTTGATATATATGACAGATGGAATAGATGAAATAAGTTTTGATGATATGGTTTAAGTCTTACATAGATGATATAAGTTGATTGATGATGATATATGTTTGTCTTGAGGACTTAAGTTCAGTTTTGAGGATGCAAGATAAGTTTTGATGATGCAAGTAAATAGGCTTTTATGGGATGAGATATGCTAAGTTAAGACAAAGTTGTGAGTCAGCATTAGCCTCGAGCTCTTTTACAAAGGAGGACCTCTAGTGTTAGGACCAATTTTGGGGTTAGCTCAAGAGAGAGCGAGACCCACAGGGTGAAGGTCAGAGAACCTAGACTCCATGATATGAGAAATATGAGATATATGTGATATGTTATGTCCTAAACTAGACTACTCCTGTGTAATTGAGTTGAGTCGATTTATGCATGATTCCTATAGTTTTGGTGATCCCTAGATGTCCTTGGGAAGACCAAACCCTAGAGACAAAGAGAGGCTGGTTTTATGTGCATATGTGAATATGAGTGCATTCCATCTAGGTGAGGGAGAGAGCCCAAGACCCTGGAGGAGGTATCTATGTTAGTTTCTATAAAGCCTCATACTCGGGTTGGTGGTTTCCCATATAGGACTCTAGTGGTGTATGTATAAGAGAGTTTTGGGTAACCATGTTTCATGGTTAGAGACCTATGATGAGAATATAATATTGTGTTTTGGTTTGTGCTTATGTGGCTAGAGCTTGTAAGTCTCTTACGAGTGCCAATGAGGTATACCAAAGAACCCTAGACGGAGAGGGAAGATATGGTTTGTGCAAATGAGATATTCATAGAGTTGAGTTAGCTCAGAGAGTCTGAGCATGGCACTACCCTCGTGGTATGGGTTAGGAGAACCTCAATTGGACTATATAAAGTTTTGATACATGTTTCACGAGCCACTTTCATAAGTTTGTTTAGCACAACCATGATATAATATATATGTAAGGATGTGATCTAATCTCGAGATTTGAGATGTGTATATAGACATGATATGATGGAAACCTAGAGATGGTTTAATAAACATCAATGCATAAACGGTTAATCATATGCATGAATAATGATGATAATGTGATAAATGTTGGTTAATCTTGTGATGAAATCACTAATAAATGTATCAATTTATTATGAGTAATGAAATAAGATCATATGAATGAAACATGCTACATGAGGTGTTAATCTTAGTGCTTAATAAAGATGAAAAATATAGTAGAATAGTTAGCACAACATAACGATTATGACATCTTGATATGATCTATATGGATAAAGTGGGTTAATTATAGTTAGCTCCCTCCTAAAAGGCATATGTTGATGATGAACATGCCCTAACAATGAGCTAAATAAAACGTTGATGACACCTTAATATAATGGTTTAACTTTAGTTAACTCCTTTAAAACATGGTAATATGATGTGGGGACCCTAATGTATGGGTAAAAATAAGGATGCAACCCTAAGATATGAAATCTGTCATGATATAACTAGCGTTTCTAAACCCTTGTTCTAACCTTATATGAAGAGGTGTTTCACCTTAGATGTTTTAGAACCTCCTAATAGTAGTTTGGATATGAGCAAGGAGCTTTTTTTTTTTGGACATGTTGCACATAGAGAGGTGTCATGTATGTAATTTTGAGATCTTTGGTTTTTCCTCAGAGTAGGAGGATGACTTAATTTCGAGGACGATATTTCTTTTAAGATGTATATGCTGTGATGGACTGGATCTCTAGATTAATTTCGAGGACGAAATTTGTTTTAAGGTGTGTAGGATGTGATGGAGTGAACTTTTGGTATTCTTGAAAACCCAATCGGATAATCTTGTTCTTGATTTTGATATTGAAATATGCATATGTGAGTTTTAATCATAGAAAGGTGCATCCATTAGTTTGGATGAAGTTATGTAGGTTGGGAAAATATGAAATAATGTGTATAGGCGTGATGTAGCAAGGTTTGATATCTATTTGTTGTATCTTACGGGAGACACTTGATGTCACACAAACTCTTGGAAAAGGGGGAAACCATAGATTGGATATGTCTTTGACTCATTCATGGTCCTTGGATGGCATCCGACCGTAGTGGACTCCTCCTTCCTCCTTCCTTGCAGTTACATGATCATGGATGAGGACTCCATGATGCGCTCTTTTGAGGTCGTGGGTTGAGAGGCAAAACTAAGTGGCAGTTTCCCTCTACACATCGATGCTAATCAGATGGCCCCTCTCAAATCTCTCGGGGTGACAGGAGCAGCAGTGGTTGTTCACCGGGGTTTCTAGGATTCCTCACCAATAAGCCCAGCCTTGGTGGGGCCATAGAGAATAAGGTAGAGGCGGCAACAAGCCTATAGTGGCGGCATCCCAAAGGAAGTAGAGGAGATTCGTTGCTCACCAGAGAGAGATGGTGGTGGATCTCACACGTACTGAACACACACACTCGCGAGCACAGAGGAAGCCGATGAGTTTGGGTGGAGCGGCGCTGATCTCTCACCAGAGACCCAAACGCACATGCTCAATAATGAATAGGGGACCCGCACAGTCAGGCTTCTGCCGTAGCGTGGGAGACAGATCGAGCATGAGAGAAAGAAAGAAGGAGGAGAGCCCGCACACGCAGCATCAGGCAGCGACCAAGTTGATCTTGGCCACTGCGATGCAACTAGATGAAGCATAAATTGATGGTTAGGAGGAGGCTCTGAGAGCTCGCGGATCACAACAACATCAAGCGGGATGCCTTTGCCCTTTGTGCTCTACCATGACAGTGATGGAAGCGGAAGCCTGCGGTGTAGCCACTTCGGCCGGGAGACCTGGAAACACCACTAATCACACACCAGCGAGGAGGCCAGTGGTAGCGATGTATATCATGTTGAAGAAAAGAAGTTGTGCACTGAGGAAGGAGAAGAATAGGCAAGGTCCATCACTGCAATCCATTCTGGAGCTGGCCCAAGCAACGATGCTGAGATCCCTAGAGCCCTTGGTGGCGACGACAGTTCTTGGATGCAAACCAGAGGTGACGCACATCGCAAGGGCCGGCGTTAAAGTCTAAGGTCATGAGGGGGAAGAGCGGGCGGTCCAGAGGCAGTGAACCACTAAGAACCAACCGGCTCAACCAGACAAGCTGGGAGTGAAGTGCACCCTCAGGGCCCATGTGGCAGATGCTGATTGGCCCAAAAAGGTAAACCATTCAGTAAATGACCATATCTTCTTTAATTTACAGTAATTAGCTCGAGCATCAGAAAAATAAGTATAATATATCAAAATTCTCAGAAAATTGCATAGAACAATATGGAACTATAATATCAGGCTTTTGATGCATTAATCTCAGTGATATCATGTAAGATGTGTAATGCTTATTTAATGGATAATAAATAGCAAATGATGACATAAAATTATGGAAAAATGTCAGTAAACCCATAATTATGTTTATAATGCATATGATGTTAGTTATGGTCATGTTGATGTAGGAAATTATGTAATATACTTAACATGGTTAATTAGGGCTAATAACCCTAAATAAAATGCAATAAATACTTACATGCTCAATAAATGATGAGATTTATAGAAAACTATGATATCAGTAAATGGAAGATAATGTGTAGATATGAGATCATTTTATACACGAAATTCATGTTATATGAAGAGCACCCTTAATACAAGTGACGTAACCCTAATATGGTCAATGAAAGTGACATAATGTTTAATATGTTCACATAATAATGTGACATAGGAGTATATCCAGTTAATAAACTATAATCTGGAATATAACATCAGTAAGATAATTATAAGACAAGAATACAAGTAAAAGTGGGAATATCCTACTAAGTTAATTAAACCCTAAAATGGATACGATTAGGGTTAATATGAGATGTAAGATGATAAGAACATGATGATAGTATATGGTCTCATTTTGATCAGGTTTGACCAAGCTTATAGTTGACATCAGTGATATGTGTTTAGTATGATCTATCTCTTTGGAAGGTACACCATTACCTCTTACTTGGCTTATTATATAATATGCTTGTGTTATATGTGTAGTAAAATACTTGGCATATGATATTGGATGAAATGATTGTTCTTGCATGATATGTTTCTTGATTTTCTGTACTTATGGATATGAACACATGAAACTTAAGATATCTAATCCATCATATGATAGCAGTAAACTCTTTGGTAGTACAGTGCATTGATAAAACATCAAAGCCCTAGGGGAAGATGTAACATCAAAGCCCTGGGGGCAGATGTACGATTTATATGACAAGGCCTAAAGACATCAAAGCCCTAGGGGCAGATGCACGAGATATATGATGGAAATAAGTTTAAAATATGTGTTCTTTTTTGTTAATAAACATTCTTGTTCATGTATATGATTTTTCTTATGTTTCTTTATAACTGCCAAGTATTAGTTTTATCTTATTGCCAAGATATGATGAGAGGTAAATAAAAGAAACGTTGGCGTACTCAGTACAATATTCTTGAATATTGTGCTGACGTGTAACACATATAATCTTTTGTTTAGGTTGTGGTTATGCTCTTGAAGATCCAGGATAGAGAGAGTTGTGTAGCGAGCTGATGTACAGGTGGACCTGTTGTCTTAAGATCTTGTAGTTTAGTGGTAGTACATGTATATGTATAGGTTTGTTGTTCAATATGTAATATCAAATGTTGTAACAATTCATGTTGTAATTATATGTTGAATGGTGAACATGTGTGTATGGTTTTATTATTGTTCATGTACATGTGCTACTGATGGTTTCCTTCTGACTCCTATGATTTTCTCTTTCTTATCCTGGTGTGGGGTGTTTAAATTGGAATTCTCACTGAGGTGAGGTTTCAATTTGGACGTCACACATCAGATTAAGTTTTAGAAAATCCGGGGATGTCACAGTCAGCGCACATGGCGCATGCGCTGACTCGGGCCTTATTACAGTCCAAATGTTCATAATGTTTTTCTTGGAAGAAAGTAAATAACATCCTATTCTAGGAAAAGCAAAAGCTCGGGCTGCCTTCCGAGGAGCGCTGCAGTTTGCGTCGCCAGCTCGACCGCTCTAGGTCCTTCACTTTCCGCCTTCAACAGTATCCATATCTTACAAGTTGATCTTTGTCCTCCTAACAAAACTTCATCTTCGTAGTAACTTTTCACCCTATGCCCGTTCACTTGAAAAACCTTGGATGGATCATCTTTGTCAAATAGCTCCATCATTCTGGACGGGTATATCTTGGATACGGTGAACAGTCCAGACCATCTCATTTGTAACTTGCCTAGAAAAAGATGAATGGAAGATTTAAATAATAGAACTTTATCACCTTCACTTACGTCCTTCCTCCTCAGGTGGGCATGATGCCACACCTTCATCCTCTGTTTATAGATCTTTGCATTCTCCCTTAGGAGGGACATATCCCATATCTATCACTCACAGTATATCTCATGTGTCAAAGCCACCCAATCATCATCGTTATAACAACCCATGTTTTAGGACTGTATTTGATGATGTCAAAGTGTACCCAATCACAGTCGATGAGTGTAGTGATTTTAGGTCTAAGAATCACAATCACCACCCTCACTATGAGAGATGATTTTGACTACCATGTCATGGTTCCATGTGTCACTCTCGTGGTG
Organism: Alisma plantago-aquatica; assembly: GCA_963693085.1. NCBI lineage: Eukaryota > Viridiplantae > Streptophyta > Magnoliopsida > Alismatales > Alismataceae > Alisma > Alisma plantago-aquatica. The sequence continues at coordinate 1,002,253,601 of OY856412.1, forward strand.
GGTCTGTCTGATACACTGTTCTCCAACATGTATCTGCATGCTTGGCATGATATCATATATCATGACTAATGAGACACTGTCATCAACAAACACACACTCTAGTCTTGATGTATCATTGTTTTCTATCAACCTTCCATAATGACATCTGACTAGGGACATAATAAGAATGTACATACTCTTAGCATCTGTATGATCTCATTGTTCAGGTCCTTAACCTGAAGACATACGTCATTGAGTATTGCCATTCTTTAGACATTCATTCTGCTCCATCATATATCTCATAATGATTGAGCTAGAATAAATTGGAACCTTGCCTTTGATATTTATAAAATCAATCAGAACATTTACCAATCCAATCGTCATATGATTGGCTCTCTGGGCTAACATACCAACATGAATGTACTTGTTAATTGGGTTGGGTTGATAACATGTAAACATCATTATTTTATTTAGGTTACCAAACCAAACCACAAGCTAGAGGCTAATGAATTATACTAAACTACTAATTGGCCATGGATAGGATAGGGTGCGTATATGGGAACAAGTCTCTATCACCTCTTACCCACCCTTATGAGGCTCAATTGGGTTAGTGTTTAGGTGGAATTCAATTAGAGTATATTCAATCCTAGGTTTCTAGATAAAAACACTTAGGGTAATTAGGGGCCGAGGGTAGTAATGTAAGGCGGAAGTGAAGTTTTAGACCTCTAATCACTACATTCTATCCTAGAGAAGGCTCCAAGCTAATTACATTAAATACTTCCATTCTAGATACTTAGATCTCTCACCTACATGTAGGAGAATTCATTAACATGTAAGAAGGAGAATCACTAACTAGGGATCCACTAATTTTACTTAGGATAAATTCACAAATTAGCTACATATAAGTAATTTCCTAGAATCCTAGGTGATTTCAAGAACAAATAAAAAAACAATTTATGGAAAATGACAGAGAAATTGAGCATAATCATTACAAAATAAAATTGCAATGTTTACATATCACTTTCTATGAAGAGGTCAAATCACTTCCTTACTAAAATTTGAAGAATAAAACATCCATTGCAAACACACTCAAAAGGTATGCAGAACATGTGTAATATTTTCAAATCTTAAATAATGGTATACAAAAGAACAAGTATAGCAACGGAATAAAAGTAATGGCTATATTCCATTTTACAAAGGTATATCATCATCTCCCACATAGATTTTACATGGATACTACAACATTAGGATCTAGTAAAGGGAAATCTAAACCATATCAAGTTTGTCTTAAGCATCAACTTCATGAGTTAGTCCCATGTTGAATGGCATGTACTCTTTATCCTAAACCTGGGTTGGTCCTCCTTGATCTTATTCCACTCCTTGTCCCAGGCCTTGGTAGTTGGGATCACCCAAAAAGAGCAGAAAATATGGTATGTGTCAAAACAAAGAACAAGAACAAGGTATTATCAACAAAGGTAAATATAGGGTATATGTTCGTCAAGAACAAAGAAAGTAAAGAGTATGAGGCACATATTAAAAACAATCTTCCCATGTCAAGTATTAATAAATTTTTCATGAATGATTAAGTTATACTAAATTAGCTAAGTAGGGTTGAGGCACCTACCAAGCCCAAACCAATAAGTGAGGGGAGAGTAAACACATTCCCAATCACCTACAAAGTATTTATACATGGGGGAGAGTAAACACATTCCCCAAGGAAAAAAATCACATGCCCAAACTATGGGTGGTTGTACATAAGTACCACTACATTCGCTAACATGTCAAACATATCATCATGCTAAAGAAATATTATGGCAAGTTGTAATAATAGAAACTATGCAAGTGGGGTTCAAAACCCAAGCAAATAATGTAAATTGTGCCAAAAAGATCAATACTAGGAATAAAGGTTTTAGTCCATGCCTCATTGGGAAATTAGGGATGGATAACAAATATACCCAACTTAAAAGCATAAGATTGCACATACCTCAACTCAAAATCCTAGTTAACACTTTTCCCCAGCTTATTTGATTTCAAGATCTTCTTTGCCTAATTCAAGTTGTTCACATAAATTAGGTTTTGTATAAAGCATATTATGTAAATGAACCCTAATTTTAGACTTTTTTAGAAAACCTCAGAATTTGGTCACAAAACCTAAACCAAATGATTCCTTATGTTTTTCTGATCAACAGAACATATTTCTTTGTCAAAACTGGAGTTTATATGATTAAGTTACAATTGTTAGGGATTTTTGTATGATTTATTATATTCTAAAAAATCAACCATAAAAACATGGAAATTAGACTCCCAAATTATTATTTTTATTAGAACGATCACACTTTTCTAATTTCAAAACATATTTTTTACTTAATTTTTAGATAAGTAGATTAAAAGATACAATTTTTTACAAAATTGACCAATAACAAATCACCAAAAAGCCACATCAGCAAGATTACATGTGCGAGAGAGGAAGAGAGAGGGTGAGATGTTGGACCAGTGACTTGGCCCAATCACAAGAGGCCAAGCCATTGGTCAACTCCAACTGGGTCATGTCCAAGGAAAAGAAAAAGTAAAGCTGAAAGACTGAATCACCCTCGTGCGATAAAATAAGGAAAGAAGTAAACATAAGTGTAAATCTAAAAAATGGTCGAGGGGATTGCTCCACCTCTCATGCCAGTCATGGATGAGAGTAGCAAGATCCCAAGATATAGCCAAAATTGGGGAAACATTGTTGGGCACTATGCACAGAAAACTAATGAGGTAATTTTGAAGATCAGAGTCCAAGGATTCTTACCGCATGAAATATTTGAACAAAGATGTGATGAAGAAAGAGCTCAGCCCGTCGGTGTCCAGACTTGGTCTATGACATTGTGACCATGATGGGTAGAGTTTGAGACCAAATTGATTTGAGAGGTCGAAAGCAAAGTGGCCAATGGTGTTTAGGGAGCCAAAATATATAGTTGTGGTTGTGGGAGTTGGAGAATAGGAAACAACTAAGCTCGGAGATATGAATTTGGGCATTTCCTGATTCTTCACCTATTGGAAATGATCAAGGCATGTTTGTGTGTGGGTTGTTCACATGAATCAGTTAGCAAAGAAATCGAGCGAAAAGATCAAGTGTAGAGGGAAAAAATCACATTTGAAAAACCACCAGGCCTGTGACAAATTTCTTTTTTTTGGTGAGAGGTTGATGACGACCTCAGAGTTGTTAGATGAAAAAATAATGGTTATGATTGTCTGTGTGTCTGCATAAAGAAGAAAAATTTCCATGTGAAATTTAATTTTTTCCCAAACAAATTCGAATAAAGTTTGTATTAAATCATTTCTCTTTTTCTCTCCCTTCAATGGAGGATGCAAAAAAACTCCAAATAAGATGAAATTTTACACCTAGCCTATTTAGGACATGTAGACTCTTAATATGACATTAGTTTTTTCTTTTTAGGACTTTAAGTATTTTATTTAATTCTTGTAAAGAAATTCATATTTTCTCTTTCTTAACACATTAGAGAGATCTATAAACCACCAATTAATGTGAAACTTCACCCTTAAGCCAAGCAAAAGTTGTGGAACACGGATTGGAAATTTATTTTATCCTCTAAAGTTATTTATCACATTATTTAACACTTTGAGCTTTTACAAACTTTCTCTCTCCTAATCTATACGTGAACATTAAACATTATCCAAGTTGCATGTAAATTTACCTAAAGGCTATGATTACAAATTTAATATTAGTTGCTGCTCTTGGAGTCAACAAATGTTTTATTTTATATTTTGGAGAAAACTCACCTTTTCTTCTCTATATAAATTGGTATAGTTATTATTATCCAAAATTTGTGAAACTTGGCCTCCAAGCCAATTCAAACCCTAGGAAAACGAATCTGAAGTATCATTTACCGGTTGGTCTTCCTTTTAAGAATTTTAGTCCATTATCCATTATTACCACTATTTCTCATATAAAATAATTCAATATCAAATTAACATGTTTAAGCATTATTATTCATTCATTTCTCTCTTCCTTGCTCGAAAATGCTAAGGAATGTTCTAAAACAAAATTATTTTATCAATATGGCATTTAAGTGCTAATTTTGCATTTTAGACCCTGATTGAAACATTACCTGAGGTATTTGTATATGAACCCATATATTAGCATAAATGGCGATCAAATACACCCCAAACCACTAATAATTCCACAATTTCAACATCAATGACAAAATGTTAGAAAAGATTGGAAAAACTTGGAAAAAGGGATAGTTTAAGAATATACCCAGATTTCAGTTTGTTATAACACTCCACCCCTTATAAAAAGGATTTCATCACCAAAATCTAAACAAAAGAGGGAAGGGTGAGTATGCAACATTTCATATCTAAACTCCCAGGTTGTTTCTTCCAAACCATAAAATTTTCCACCAAAACATTCTAAAACTTAAACTCCTTTTCTTCAACTACTTAACTTGGGAGTTCAGAATCGTCATAAGCAACTTCTCATAGATCAGGTTCTCATGGGTCACTAAAGTTTTCACTTTTGAGATTTCCTTTTATTAGATATTGACATTTTAGGCTTATTAGAACAATATTTATTATGATATTACATCATCCTTATTATTCTTCTTAATTGTGTCATGTTATATTCACTTTGTTTCCAAAAGAATTATACTCATTATTATGAATGAAACCTATATATATATATATATATATATCATTAAGAATTTCAAGCATAATTAGAGGTTACTCAATCATCTCAATGTATATTAATATATTTGTCCATTATCCTTAGTAATTTGGATTTTGGATTCCATTATTCTCATATTATCACCATATTGGATTATATCAAATTATTTTGCAAAAAATAAGGAATTTTAACCAATTTTTTATTAAGGCTAAAATTAATCCAAATAATGTCACATTAATTACTTATATCTATATTACAAAATGTCAGATTACCTTTCTTACTCATTTTGGTGTCATCATTAATCATTTTATCATACTTATGCACTTCTTTATTATTGATTATGTATATTTATATGATTCCATTTACTCCTTATCCATATTTGAATCTTTATATGATTTTAGTGAACAAGGTGGAACATGTTACATATTAATGAAGGTATTCACATACCAAGTAATGATTAGGTGATTAACTAGGTGTGTATTAGAGAACAAGGCCATATGCATTTGATATTGATGACTTGACTAGTCTATAATTAGGTGATTATATATAATCTATGTGTATCAAAGTATGTTATCTGATTATGACACCTAATGTCACAAATGTATCATGAAAGACATCAAGGGTGCATATATTAATGTTAGATGGTTACAACTTACAGTTTAGGTCAACTTGATCATTACAGTTCACCTATACATTCTTAGTATGCATTAAGTCCCAGGTTAGGTTCCAATTATCTTGCTCATCATAAGATTAGAATTTATTGGTCCATGACATATTCAACATCATGTGTATCCACAATTAGGATTAATATGTGAGTTACTCATATTATGTGCATGAGATATTCATTAGGGTTCAAACTGTGAATTATTCATTAGATGTCTATTATATGTTCATCAGGATATAAGAAAACAAGCGGAGTTTCATTTATAACTTATTTTGATCAATTCTAATGATCTAAGATCACTAACCTCTTACAAGGATTTAAGGTTTCTAGAGTCAGAGCAGCTAGATTTTGGTATGATAAGGACTCCATCCCTTGAAAAGTATTTCGTCCTCAAAATCAACACATCCATATTCTATAAGGTGTTATCCCTCCACCCCTTAAAGGTTTGACCTACCAAGTCAAACTAAACTACATCAACGAATCATGGTTATTTATGCATCTTTTATTTGTGATTATTTTAGGGGTTGGATAATAGGAATCAAGGTTTTAGTCCATGCCTCATTGGGAATATGCGCTGGATAAAAAATGTGCCCAACTTAAAAGCATAAGATTGCACATACCCCAACTCAGAGTCCTAGTCAACACTTTTCACTGACTTATTTGATTCCAAGATCTTGTTTGCGTAATTCAAGTTATTCACATAAATTTGGGTTTATATTAAGCATATTATGTAAAGAAACCCTAATTTTAGAACTTTTCATAAAACCTCAGATCTCAGTCTTAAAACCTAAACCAAACGATTCCTTATGTTCTTCTATTCAAAAGAGCATATTTATTTGTCAAAAATTGGAGTTTATATGATTTAAGTTATAATTTTTAGGGATTTTTATACAATTTATTAGATTCTTAAAAATCAACCATCAAAATCATGGAAATTTGACTCTCAAACTATTTTTTTTATTAGAAAGATAACATTTTCTTGATTTCAAAACATATTTTTACTTAATTTTTGGACAAGTAGATTAAAAGATGTGATTTTAACAAAATCAACCAATCACAAATCAGGAAAAGCCACATCAACAATATTACATGCGTGAGAGAGGGAGAAGAGGAAGAGGATCCATCCATGTGACTTGGCCCAATCATGGGTGGCTAAGCCATTGGTCAACACCAACTGGGCTGCATCCAAGGAAAAGAAGAAGCAAAGCTAAAAGACTGAATCACCCTCGTGTGAGAAAACAAGGAAAGAAGAAAATATAAGGGTAAAACTGAGAAAACATTGAGGGAATTGCTCCACCTCTCACACCATCCATGGTGAGAGAAGCAAGCTTCCATGCTATGAGCAAAATTAGGGAAACACTGTTGGGCGATAAGCACAGAAAACTAATGAGGTGGTTGCAAAGATCAGAGTCCAAGGATTCGTACCACATGGAATATTTGAACAAAGATGTGATGAAGAAAGAGCATAGCCCGCCGGCATCCAGACTTGGTCAACAAGATTACAACCATGATGGGTAGAGTTTGAGACAAAATTGAGTCGAAAGGTCAAAAGTAAAGTGGCAAGTGGTGATCAGGGTACCAAAATATATAGGTGTGGGTGCAGGAGTTGGAGAATAGGAAAGAGCTTAGAGAATCTTAGAGATATGAATTTGGGAATTTCCTAATTTTTAACCTATATGACACAATCAAGGCATGTTTGGGTGCAGGTGGTTCACATGAATCGGTTAGCAAAGAAATTGAGCAAAAGGATCAAGTGTAGAGGGAGAAAATCACATTCAAAAAAATCACCAGACTGACGACAACTTTCCTTTTTGGGCGATAGGTTGATAATGACCTCATAATCATTGGATCAAAAATCAATGATTTTGATTGTGTGCGTGTTTGCATAAGGAAGAAAATTGTCTTGTGGCATTTATTTCATTTCCCAAAAAAAATCGAATAAAGTATGTATTAAATCATTTCTGTGGTTATCTCTCTTCAATTGAGGATGCAAACAAACTCCACGTTAAATGAAATCTCACATCTAGCGTATTTAGGACATTTAGAATCTAAATATGGCATTACTTTTTGCTTTTGAGGACTTCAAGTATTTTATTTAATTCTTTTAATGTAATTCATATTTTCTCTTTCTTATCACATTAGAGACATCTAGAAATCACTAATTAATGTGAAACTTCACCCTTAAGCTAACCAAAAGATGTGGAACATGAATTGGCCATTAATTTTATCGTTTGAAGATATTTCTCATATTATTGAACATTTTGGGCTTTTACACACTCTCTCCTAATCTACACATGAACGTTAAAGATTATCCAAATTGCATGTAAATTTACCCAAAGACTAAATTTAATGTTTAGATTATGAATCTAAGATTACTTGCCACTTTTGGAGTTAATAAATGTTTTATTTTATATTTGAGAGAAAACTCACCTTTTCTTCTCTAAATAAAATTGATATAGTTATTATTATCCCACATTTGTGACACTTGGCCTCCAAACCAAATAAAACCCAAAGAATGCTACTGATTTCATCCATTTATATAGTTCTTCTCCAAGTCTTGTGACATGAGAAGAGGTAGACTAAAGAATGATGCTGGAATGAACAGAGGCAAACTCCCTACCAGGTACCTGGGTATACCCATTGCGGGGGGAAGGGGCACTGCTACTGATTTCAAAATGTGCAAGGATGAGATAAGGGATAAAATTGAAAAATGGAGTGGCCTTAAGATATACATGGCGGGCAAACTTGTTTTGGTTAGATCTGTGCTTCAAAGTAAAGTCATGTTATGGGCATATATGTTCCATATACCCAAACCAAAACTGGATGCCATTAAATCCTTGTTTGCTCATTTTTTTTTGGGGGGGGGGGGCAAAGCCCATAGCATAGCTTGGGAGAAAATTGCTAAACCTTTTTGGGAGGGGGTTTACAACTCACTGACCCTGCTGATATCGTGAGGATCAATACTATAAAGCAAATTGATAGGTTCCTACTGACACCTAATACCACCTGGGCTAAATGGATGACAAGCAGATATGGGTGAAACCTTCTGATGAATGAACAGAGCAAACCATCCCCCATGTGGAGGAATATGTGCAAGACCTACTCAAAAATCTAGATCATGTACTCTATTAATGGGAATGGCGCCTGGGTGTGTGCCACCCACTCACCATGGATCATAAGTGGTTCTGTGGTTGGGTTTGAATGGACTAAAGCTGTGTGGGTCAAGAACTACTATCCCAAATGGAGTACGCTACTGTATAGAGCTGTTTTAAAAAGGCTTCCCACACGTGACATAATGAGCATCTAGGGCCTGATTGTGGATACGGTTTGTCCCTTGTTCCATAGTGAGGATGAGTCGATACAACACACTTTCCTGAACTATAGATATGCTGCTAATGTCTGATCTGTGGTCAGTTTGAGAAACGGACAAGGGCGGGTCCTGGACTGGAGCATGGGGAGCATCATCCATCAGTTGCTGAGAAAAAACGGGCACAACAAAGCTAAGTTTGAGTTTAACTGTGTTTGCCTGGCTGCTACTTGCTTTTTCGTGTGGCAGGAGAGAAACTATAGAGTACACAATGGGACTGAACGTGTTGTTGCCATCTTGGTGGATGAGATAGCTAAGCATATTAGGTGGAAGGTTAGAGCCAACCAAGGTTGGTTGTGTAATCTGAATATACAAAGTAGAACCTACTGGGATCTTGGTATATAACCCGGTGGTGTGTTTTATTATGGGGTTTGTTTACAGATGCCCTGCAATGTTTTTGTATAGTATAGCTTAGATATACCCTTTTGGCAATACATTTTACCTATTTCCAAAAAAAAAACCCAAAGAAAATGAATCTTAACCAATTGGTCTTCCGTTTATGAATTTTAGACCATTATCCATTATTGCCACTATTTCTCATATTAAATAATTCAATATCACATTAACATGTTTAAAGAATTATTATTCATTCCTTTTTCTCTTCCTTGCTCCAAAAGGCTAAGGAATGTTCTAAAACAAAATTATTTTATCAATATAGCACTTAAGTGGTAATTTTTTATTTTAGACCCTGATTGATACATTAACTGAGGTATTTGTGCCTAAACCCATATATTGGCATAAATGGTGATCAAATTCACCCCAAACCACTCATAATTCCACAATTTCAACATCCAGGACAAAAGGATAGAAAAGATTGGAAAAACATAGAAAAATGGCTAGATTATGAATATACCCAGATTTTAATTCGTTTCACTTTCCCCCATAATGGTATCAAAGTAACATTTTTGACCCCGAACAACCCACCTAAGGGGCATAGCTACTCACAGAAAATATACAAAAAGAAAGGAGAAAGAGGTATAAGTTGCCATGGAGATCAGTGTAGATGAAGGACTCCTCCACTCTAGGAGATGCAAGGGTGTGCTCCTTCTTCCTCCAAGGTGCATGGTGTGGAATGATGGTGGGAAAGGGTCAAAACACTAGAAAACAAGGGTGTCAGTGGTGGAAATGATGAAATGAAGTCGAATGTAGGTGGAAATGAGGTTGAATTGCTAAGGTTAAAAAATGAGGGCTAAGAGGGGGTAGAAGGTAGGCAACCTCATGCTCTAGTTGCCACTGAAGTATATATAGATGGTAGGGAAGTACTAGATTAAGTGGGGCATTTTGGGTGGAATAGTGCAAAAACAAGTAGGGTTTTGGTGGTAGCACAACCATGTTGGATGAAATGGTCATGGTGGGTAGGAGGTAAAATAATCAAGTTGAGAGGAAATGGTCGCTCTGTGGAAATCCAAAGTCACAGGTTGAAGCAGGGAAAATGGAGGCTGGTAGAATGACCATGCTGGGAAACACATCTGTGATGACGGCTAGGTAGCACGACTGAGTTGGGAAGAATGACAGTGTTGGGTGAGCTTGGGACATGGTCGTTCTACTTGGAATTCCCCTTCTACTCTCGACCGTCATGATCGTTCTGGCTGGCACAACCATGTTAAGGTCTTCTTGGCACAATTGTACTTGCTAGAATGGTCATGTTGTCGAGGTTGCTCTAGCCTTGATGAGTCTACATTTCTACTATGATTTTGGGTTGGACATCATGGTTGTTTTGTGTCACCATGACCGTGCTGGGGACTTTGGTTTCACTTTGAGCTTTAAACTTCATGATCCAAGGACTTCTTTTCTTGAGTTGACCCTTGTCTATTAGGGAAAGGTTAAGGGAACTTTGGGGTCTTGTTTGGTCCCCTTCATTGGTGAAGGAATCCTAGAACACCTTCCTTCACTCTTGTCCATCCAAAGTGTGGTTCAAGTACCTTAAAAACATGCAAAGAACGTCCATAAGTGCATTTGAAAGAAATATGTGTATGGAGGGAAATAACATGTAATATAACAAGTTTAGATGTGTTTGAAGTGCAATAATACATAAGATTGATCCCTAAATTAGGTATGCATTATAACCCCAAACATAAAACATACTTGTCCTCAAGTATGCTCCAACTCAATCTCTCTTCAATTTTTCAACAAAATACACTTGTACAAAATCGACCTTTAGTGTCGGTTATTTAAGGCCGTTGGCATATGTTTCAAAGAGACACCCAAGTGGGCGCTGCTAAAAGTCGAAACCTTCACCGTCGGTTTTAACAACGATGCCATAACCCTTCCTGCCACCAAAAACGCACCAGCAAGGGCACTATAGGTGTCGGTTATTTAATAAAACTGACACTTTATCTAGGTCAACATGGTTTGGAACCATCTTTCTCCCTGTTTTCCTCTCCGTAGCCTGCCAATATCATCCCCCTCCACAGTTTTGATGATGGCTTCAGCAGTGGGGTCGTCGCCGTTCACCAAGGAGACAAGTAGCGTTGCCGCTACACCTGGATGATGTGCGATCATCTCCCTCCTTGCCCTCCCTTCTCCCCTTGCTTCTGCGTCATCTGGCCATTTTGGGAGGAAGCCAGCAGCCATTTGTCATCATTTCACAAAAACTGACGTCATAACACTTCCCGCCACCAATAAAATGTGCCAGCAAGGGCACCATCGACGTCGATTTGTATGTATAACCGACACTATATCAAGATAAAGATGGTGGTTTTATACTAATAACTGAAGCCATATCCTTCCCAGCACGACCGTGGTACCTAGCCACATAGACATCAATTTTTTGCTAATAACCAACGATGTATGTCTTTGTTGTCAGTTTTATACTAATAACCGACGCCTATGTTCTGATTTTTTTTTTCTTATCAGTTTGTAGGGCTTCTGTATGGCTGGTCAGCAGGATGCAGAACCTATATTTCAGTTCTAAATTGTAGGGCTTACATCATCCATTGATATCAGCCAACAACAGGCCACAAACCTACAAAATTAACAAGATGGACAACAATTTTTGATCGCACACATGTATAAGCACATTTAATTCATATTATTTTTCATCACAGACATGTAGAAACCAATAGTTCCATTTCAAATTTCCTCCATTTTCACACACATTTAGCAACCAGCAGTTCTATTCATTTCATCTCTTTTCACATTCAGACACATGTAGAAACATTCATGTATTGATCATCTTCACATTCACACATATGACAATTCAGAAATATTCATTCACATTCACATTCACATAAAAATAATTATGAGAAAAAAGTTTAGAAATATCATTCTTTATTCATCATCATCATTATCACCATCAATATCCCAATCATATTTAAAAATTCCCACTACTTGTAGGGCTTTTACCCATTGTTCTTTTACATCATTTAAGTCTTCCATCGTATAGGGAGTATGTACATCTAATAACTTTTGACCTGTAGTGAAGTCAGTTTTAAACACCTACAAAGAGAATGACATATATATATATATATAATTAAAAATATATAATAAGATTGATATATTTCATATTATCTAATGAGACTATATATAATACCTGATGTATGGTATCGATTTCCATTGCGACATGTTTGATAATTAGGTCCATAAATCGCATCACATAGTATGCACATGCCCAATCGTTGTCTTGTGTAGCACACTATAAATTGAAACATACAAAATAATCAAAAATACAAATAAGCACAAATTCACATAAATAATATATACATTGGAGTCGGGAAATTACTTTCACATTCTCCCAAATTAGTGGTTGTTTCTTTTTCTTGGGGACCTTTCCTCCAACTTTTTTGAACTCATGTAAAGCCCTACATGTTAATGTAACACATTAAATTGCATAATTAAATAGTAATGTAATAACAGATGTTAACGGATATAAAAATATGAAATATTTCTCACGAGAATAATGGCCTTTTCATTGTGTGTCCATATAATGTATTCAATTCCTTCACCGCAGGATCTAGATAATAGACATTGAACATCTTGGGGACTATAACTAGTAACTCCCAATGCTTACCACTAGAGGTAAGAAAGTTAAAAATTAATAACTCAAAATTCACAATAACAATGTAATTTTCTTAAGTCCAAATTATAAGCAAAGTAAACTTACTCAACATTGAATGGAGCTATTATCACCGTCTTTTTTTACCAAAATATTTAAAAGCAGTAGAGCAGTATGAAGTAACTGATGAAGGGTCTTTATCTACAAGACTAATCAAAGATGGAACCAAAAATCCCACATGGGAAAATGAAAAATATGTACATATCGTGTGTAAGTGGCTGCAAAACATGTATTATGTATGCATTAATATATAAGAAACCAGATCACCATATATAAAACAAGGTATATGGATGTATAAACAAGATCACACCATATCCATAGCTCTATCATAGATGTATTCAACCAATCATAACGAAACAACTCCAAAATATCTTGTATAAATAGATTGTTATTGTATGATTGACCTGTAGCATCCTCCGAAATAGAAACATGTATAGGGAAATTTTGATCATCTTCGCCGATCCATACTTCCATACCCCAACAATTAGGACCTAACAAGGTGTGTAGGTCCCTTGGAAGCCAACTTGGTACTTCCGGAGGTGGAGGTGGAGGCCGAGATGTAGCGAGTGTCTTCCTTTTAACCTGTATATATAATTTTAGATCAATTGACTCATATATACACACTAACAAATTAACGTAATGTAAATTTACCATACAATATTAGTATAGACGACATCCTCTTTGGGCCACAATATCACTCCACCTTCTGCCGCACCAAGTGTTTTAGAATCTCGGTGGGCATATGGCAATGGAAGATCCCTCCATTTGAGGAGTACATGTATCAGGCTCACATGAATCACACCATCTGGTACTGGAGTCCCATGAAACATGTCCCCGGGAAGGGGTGGGTAAGCCTCAGTCTCTACATTGATATATTCTTGACTTTTTAGATGGAATGGCTTCAACCCCTACAAATTTACATAAAGAATGTTATATACATATATACATAAACATATCGTCTTGAAAAGACTAGCTACTATGTCATAAAAATACTTATAGTAGACGTGCTAGTTGGTGGGTCTACAGGATTACTCTCAACCACCTATATAGTAGGAGAAGAGCATCACACCACATGTACTGTTTGAGTGGTAGTCTGAGACGCCTGTCACTTGCTAATTGCTTCATGGAGTCTCTTATCAAGTGCTTCCTCGACTCTCCTATTAATTAAATCATCTACCTATACATGGACAAAAGAAATGCTCACTTTTTATTATTGAATTCCCTTTCGCAATAACATTCTCAAAAATGAATAGGTTACCTTAACATTTGATAATCCCACTTTTGGGACAGGTTTGTGATGTGATTGCCCAAAGAACGCTTTTATGCCCACACCAACGCTTGCACCCCTAACACGTCCAGGATGCTCTGGGTTACCCAGAACAACTATCAATTCATCCCTTATTCCCTAAGGGATGAACTTGCTTTCCTTACTCTTCTCGTGAAGCTCCTACTAATCACCATCAATAGAAATTGGTAAGTAAAGAGAACAATAATTAATATCGATTTCTCTAAGAGTTGAATTTTACCATTTTTGTAGCCGCCTCAGCAGTTGCGGGCTTGGTTATATATCCTTTCTTGTTTTGCCTCCCAGCTATCCACATAGCATGGCAAGGCAGAGGTGTGGGACAAATAGTAGAGGACTCTGTAGTCTCTTGAGTAGCAACAGACTGAGCAGTAGACTCAGCCTGTAGTCTTTGGCGAATGCCTGCATAGCTCTTTGAACCCATCGTGTGGTCATGCACATTTAGTGCACGCCTTGCTCTTTGAGCATCACTGATAGCCTTGTTAGTAAGTGTTGACCTAGAGGTTGTACATTACCTATATTTTGATAATGACTTAACCATTCCATTCATATGTATCTAACATGTGCGTTAAAGATTGTTTGCAGACATTAGGTACATGAAAAGGATCACATATACAAGCCCTAGAATGGGCCAAGTGCAAGCCATATTGACTACAAGTGTGCAATTTAGGATTTCCATGTAAATCACCTTAGAACATAAATGTAATCACTTGTAACGATGAATATGCTTGTAACTTAGAAGAGAAAAATGTTTGGGACAAAATTCACCAAGTGCTAATCACTTTTATTGCAAATTAGAAAATCCATTTCAGGCACTTGGTCGGTCGAGTTTCCCACCCTGAAACTCGACCGATCATCCTGAGTCGATTTTCTGAAGATTGCAATCGGTCGAGTTGTGCACTCACAGAACTCGACCGATTGGGTAGTAGGCCAATTCCAGTTGGAATGGTCGGTCGAGTTTCCTCAGGACAAACTCGACCGATCAATTCAACATCGAATTGCCTGCTACCTGATCGGTCGAGTTACACCCATTGATACTCGACCGATTGCACTGTACGGAGTTTGCAGAAAAAGTAATATGACCGTTGGTGAATTGTTTTGGGAAAAAATATAGCCGTTTTCTTGAAGGAAAAACGACCACTTATGCACCCAAGTGTCCCAAAACATAAAGGGCCACCCTCAACTATAAATAGAACCCCTTGGACTTCATTCCAAGCTGCTCTTCCATTGCAAACTTGGTTCTAGCTTAGTTGAGAGTGTTCCAAGCCCTTGAGCCCCTTTCTCTCTCTACCTTCAAGACAATTTCGTGAGTGAGATAGGTCCTTGTGTATGAGAGCTATCCTTTGTGCTATGTAAAGCTCTCCTTTCTTTCTTCCCACCTCCAAATCAAATTGAAGATTGATTGAAGCCACTTCTCCGAGTGAAAGAGGAGCTGCTGCTGTTCTTCTCTGAGTGAAGGAGAAGATGTGTTGCTGATCTTCAAGAGTGAAGATTGATCGTTGCTCCAGCTCCCTTGGTGAAGGGAAAACGTGGGCAAGCTCTCCAAGTGAAGGAGAGGTGCAAGGCAAGCTCAAGTAAGATAGGTAATTCCTGCAAGGCTGAAGACAAAGGTGAGATTGGGTAAGTCCTTTGTAGAAGGTTGAAGAATCTCACTTTGTGGGTAAGTCCTTGGATAGGTAGAAGATCTTAGCTTGTGTAATTAAGCCCTTGGTTGTGTGGTTTATGTTTCTTGTAATCTTATCGTGATATATAAGAGGACCAAGTTGCAAATCCTAGAGTCTAACCAACTCTAGGTAGTGGACTGACATCGCTCCTAAGTTTAGGACGTGGAACCACTCTAAACCACCTGTCCAAGTGCATGATATTCATTATCTCTTATCCTTGCTTTGTATGCTAGAATAGGATACCAAATTGCTTCTTGCATTAGTTTTTGCTCTCAAATTAAATTGATGGTCTAATCGATTTTGTGAAGTGTGTGTAGCTCTATTCACCCCCCCCTCTAGAGCCCATCGATCCAACAAGTGGTATCAGAGCAGGTCTTCTCCAAGCTACTTCAACAAGTAGGAGAAGATGGGAAATTCGGCTCTTGGGTCACTCAACCTTGAAGGAAGCTTCTCCATGAGACCGCCGGTCTTCGACGGCACAAACATCTTATATTGGAAGAGGAGAATGCAATTATATCTCCAAGGGGTGAGTTTTGAAATGTGGAAGGTTCTCCATCTAAAATATGAAGATCCAAAAGGGGACATCACCACATGGACGGAAGCGGAGATGAAGTATGCTCAACTCAATGCCAAAGCCGTGAGCATCATCTACTCCGCCCTTACACCATCAGAGTTCAACCACATCTCTTCGTGGGACACGGCGCATGAGATATGGCACAAGTTGTGTGTCACCTATGAAGGGACTGAGCAAGTCAAGGAGGCCAAGATCTACATGCTTGGTGGTCTTCTTTAGAACTTCAAGATGGGGAAGAATGAAAGAGTGGCGGATATGTACACAAGGCTAAACGTCATCTTGAACAGCCTTGCAGCCCTTGGGAGTATCATGGATAGAGGTACAATCAATGCAAAAATCTTGAGATCTCTGCCAAAGATATGGGAGCCAAAGGTCACTTCTATTGAAGAAGTCTACAAGCTAAGGGAGTTATCAACCGAGGAGCTGGTTGGTAACCTTCAAGCTCATGAACCTAGGCTTGACAAGCAAGAGGAAGAGGAGAAAAGAGAAGAAAAAGAATCAAAGAAGATAAAGGACACAACCTTCAAAGCTCAAATTGAAGAAATGGTCCGACAAAAACAACTTTCTATGAAGTCTCCCTGCCCTTCCTCAAGTGAAGATGAAGGTGTCAATGATCATGAAGCCAACTACTCAAAAGGGAAGCACTTCAAGAGCAAGCCCTCCTCCTCAACTCCTAGGTGCTACGAGTGTGGTCAAAAAGGCCACTGCAAGAGTGACTACCCAAAGGCCAAGAAGAGCCATCATAAGAGCATCCACAAGAAGGATGATAAGTACAAAAGAGAAGCAAAGTACAAAAGAAAAGACAAGAAGGAGAAAAGGTCCAAAGATGCAGCTCATGCGGCTTGGGAGTCTTCTTCTTCAAGCTCCTCAAGCTCCGAAGATGGAGAATGTCATCTTGCCCTCATGGCCTCTACAAGTGAAGATGTAGTTGAGGTAAATGAGGTAAGCAAAGTAAGTGATATTAGTTTACATGAGCTATCTAAGGAAACTCTTATTGACATGCTTAATGAATGCCAATCATCTTTTGCTAAATGTAAATCCAAAAGGAAAAGATTAGGCAAAATAGTTGATGACCTTTATGCAAAAATTGACATTCTTGATGAAAATGAAAAATTACATCTAGATAGCATAGACTCCTTGCAAGGGCAATTTCTTGACCTTGAACTCCAATATAATGGAGTAGAGGTTGAGAATGGTACATATCTTAAAACTATTGAAAATCTTAAGATAGAAAACAAAAATTGCCTAGATGAGCTTGATACTCTTAAAGTTGAAAATGTTGAACTCAAGCTTATTGACGACGCTAGGAGAGAAGAAGTCCATGCTTATCAAAGAGAAATAGTTGTTCTTAAATCTGAAAATGCTAAATTGCTTGCTCAAACAAATGATTTATCTTCTAGACCTATTTTTCCTAGAAATGAAGTTGCTAGCTTAACTCTAGAAAAAGACTCTCTTCTTACTAAAGCCCTCTATCTTGAGGCCGACCTTTTGCATACTAGAGAAGCTCTTGCTAGTTTATATACTACTATTGTAAATCTTAGTGATGATAATGCTAAATTAAGATCTACTTTGCAAATGTTTCTTTCGGGTAAGAAATCCCTAAATGATGTTCTAGAGCACTCTACCAAACAAGTTGGTACTAGTGGTCTAGGATATAATGGGACTACTCCAAATGGTAAGAAGAAGAAGAAGGGTAAGAAAAAGAGTGTGGAACCTCCAATTTTCAATGGAGAGTCTTCCGGCTCTAAAAACCCCATGGTTTGTATTCATTGCAAATGTGATGACCACTATTCTACCTATTGTCCTTACAAGCCTAAGGGGACCAACCCAAAGATGAAATGGGTCCCCAAGATAACCCCGGACCCCAAAGTTTGAGTTGGGTTCCGACATCCTCTTTTCTTGCAGGTAAAAAGAAATGGATTGTTGATAGTGGCTGCTCTAAGCATATGACTGGAGAAATCAGCCATTTCAACAAATTTGTGAAAAAGAAAGGAGGATCGGTAACCTTCGGGGACAACAAGATGGGTAAGGTTATAGGTGAGGGTGATGTAGGCAATGAATTATGCATTAAAAATGTATTGCTTGTTGATGGCCTACATCACAATTTAATTAGTGTTAGTCAATTATGTGATAATGGTTATCTTGTGCTATTTACTTCTTTAGAATGCTTGCTTCTAGATTCCCTGTCCTACAATGTTATATATAAGGGAACTAGAAATGGTAATCTCTATGTGATTGTTCTCGATTCTCTAAAGCCCATACTAAATAGATGCTTAGTTGTGGATAAAAACGATCTTTCGCTTTGGCATCGTCGTTTGGGTCATGTGAATTTGCATCAAATGAAGAAATTGAACAAAAAGGACTTGGTTCGAGGACTTCCTAAATTGGATTTTGAAAAGGATGAGGAATGTCAACCTTGTACACAAGGGAAACAAACCAAATCCTCCTTCAAATCCAAAGGAGTCATGAGTACCAAGAGAGTTCTTGAGCTTCTTCATATTGATCTTTTCGGACCAATGAGAACACAAACGCTTCGT
Source organism: Alisma plantago-aquatica (assembly GCA_963693085.1). NCBI lineage: Eukaryota > Viridiplantae > Streptophyta > Magnoliopsida > Alismatales > Alismataceae > Alisma > Alisma plantago-aquatica. The sequence goes on from OY856412.1 coordinate 1,002,272,409, forward strand.
GGCTCCAAGTATTGTCTTGTTATTGTTGATGATTTTTCTAGATATGCTTGGACTTTCTTTCTCGTTTCTAAAAGCGATACACTTGATGTTTTCTCGAGCTTTTGTAAACGAGTTGAAAATGAAGCTTCTTGCCATGTTGTTTCCATCCGTAGTGATCATGGGGGAGAGTTTGAAAATGATCTTTTTGAACGTTTTTGTGAAAAATCGGGTTACTCGCACAATTTCTCTTCTCCTCGCACACCTCAACAAAATGGAGTTGTTGAGAGGAAGAATAGATCACTACAAGAGATGGCTAGGACCATGCTTGTTGAGTATGACACTCCTAAGAAGTTTTGGGCTGAAGCCGTTAGCACCTCATGTTTTGTGCAAAACTGAGTTTTCACGCATCCGACTTTCAAGAAAACCCCCTACGAACTATGGCGTGGTAGGAAGCCGTCTATTGATTTCTTTCATGTTTTCGGATGTCCTTGTTTTGTTTTAAACACTATGGATTCTCTCGACAAGTTTGATCCGAAATCATACAAGGCTTTCTTCCTAGGCTATAGCACTACTAGCAGGGCATATAGAGTATTTAACATTGAACTATCTAAAATTGAAGAATCTATAAGTGTTAAATTTATTGAAACTAACCCTGTTAGTAGCAAGCATATTGGTGATGATGATGTTGCAGATGAAATAATTCCTATCTTAAAAGATCTCAACATCAAAGACAAAGGCAAGCAGGCTGCAGAAGAAGAAAAAGAAGAAGAAAAGAAGGATCCCACTCCCCGCTTTGCAAAGAATCACCCCAAGGAGTTGATCATTGGCAATCCGTTTGAGAGAGTGAGGACACGAGCTGCTCACAACAAAGAACAAGCAGATAGTGCCTTCATCTCCCAACTAGAGCCAAAGAACATCAAAGAGGCCCTTGGTGATGATGAGTGGATCCTTGCCATGCAAGAAGAGCTTGAGCAATTTGAGAAGAACCGTGTGTGGACTCTAGTGCCAAGACCAAATGATACAAATATCATTGGCACTAAATGGGTCTACCGCAACAAGCTTGATGAGCAAGGAAAAGTGGTAAGGAACAAAGCAAGGTTAGTAGCACAAGGTTACAACCAACATGAAGGTATTGATTTTGATGAAACTTATGCTCCTATTGCTAGATTAGAATCTATCCGTATGCTACTTGCTTTTGTTAGTTATAAAAATTTCTTGCTTTATCAAATGGATGTTAAAAGTGCGTTTTTGAATGGTACAATCGAGGAGGAAGTATTTGTTGCTCAACCTCCGGGCTTTGAAAATGAAAAATTACCCAATCATGTGTATTTGCTACAAAAAGCTCTCTATGGACTCAAACAAGCACCTCGAGCTTGGTATGAGAAATTAAAGAACTTTTTGTTAGATAATGGGTATGTCATGGGCAAAGTTGATTCTACTTTGTTTCTAAAACACACTTCTAACCATTTTCTTATCATACAAATATATGTTGATGATATCATTTTTGGCGGGACTGATCTTGATCTTTGCAAGGAGTTTAGTTCTCTTATGCAGAGTGAATTTGAAATGAGCATGATGGGTGAGTTGACCTTCTTCCTCAGCTTTCAAATCAAGCAAACAAAGGAAGGAAACTTCATCAACCAAGGCAAATACACAACTGAACTACTCAAGCGCTTTGGGATGGAGAACATGAAGCTGATGGATACACCCATGTCAAACACCGCCAAACTTGATAAAGATGAAGAAGGTGAAAAGGTAGATGAGAAGCTCTATAGAGGTATGATAGGAAGTTTACTTTACTTAACTGCCTCTAGACCTGACATTATGTTTAGTGTTGGATTGTGCGCTCGCTTTCAATCTTTCCCTAAGAAGTCGCATCTCACTACTGTTAAGAGAATTTTGAGGTACTTAGCCAAAACTCAAAATTTTGGTCTATGGTATCCTAAATCAAGGGATTTTACTCTTACGGCATATAGTGATGTGGATTATGCAGGGTGTTTGATTGATAGAAAGTGCACAAGTGGCACTTGCTTCCTTCTAGGACCATGCTTAGTGTCTTGGTTCTCCAAGAAACAAAGCATAGTGGCATTATCAACTACCGAAGTTGAATACATTGCAGCCGGGAGTTGTTGTGCACAGGTCCTATGGATGAAGCAAATGCTCCAAGACTTTAACATATTTTTTGATGCTTCTCCTATCTATTGTGACAACACTAGTGCAATTAACCTCTCTTATAATCCTATATTGCATATTAGAGCTAAACATATAGAGGTTCGCCATCATTTTCTTTGTGACCACATTGCCAAGAAAGATATCTATATCACACATGTGGACACGAAAAATCAGTTGGCGGACATTTTTACAAAACCCCTAGCTAGAGATCAATTTAACTTTATTCGATCTAAACTGCTCATCATTGATTTAAATGATATTTCTATGTGATCTAGCTAGTGATCTCTATCCTATATGCTTGCTCATGTCATTTCTTCACCTTATGTTCCTATACATGCTTGCTTATGCTTAATTTGCCAATCAATATGCCTAGTTTTTGCTTGTTTTTGGGTTTTTATCAAATTTTGCGTTTTATCGCTAAATAGTGCCCAATGATGAGCATAATGTGCCTAGGTATGTTATTTATGCATAATAGAATAGAAAAATAAAATTAATAGGCATGTATGTGGATAGAATCTAAGATTTAGATTGCTAGGTCAGGTTGACCTTCGGTCGAGTTTCACCCCTGAAAACTCGACCGATCAGGAGCTGAGAGTGGTTCTTCAGTGGACTGATCGGTCGAGTTGTCCTGTCTCAGAACTTGACCGATCGACGGGCTGCGCCAACTTAAAACTTAGGATCGGCCGACTATTTTCCCTTGCAACTAGAAAATAGCCGACCGATTCCTCTTCTCTTGGCCCGTGCTCTCCACCCTAGCCCTAACCCTTCCCCGTTCCCAGCCCTAGGGTGCCTTAGCAGCTTGCTCCTGACCTTCCCGGGCGACAGTTGTGTGTTCTTGTTGGGTTTCGAGGTTTGTTTTTCTTGTGTGCGCATTTTCTTCTCTTGCTTTTGCTTCCATGGCTTCCCACAGGAGAAAACGACCCGCCCCTAGCAATGCCCCAGCTTCTTCCTCGACCCAACGGTTGATTCCTTTTGATAACACTACATTTGTATCTCTAGAGGCTGTCAATAGGTATAAGGATCTCCTTCCTAGGTCTCTTTTTCCTTTTCGCCCCCTAGTTGGTCCAACTCGTTTTCAAAACCATATCAACTCCATCGCACAGCTTATTGCACATCACAACCTTTCCGCCCTTGCGATCGAGAGTGACTGCTTCAACAATCAGTTAACTAGTACAAAAGCAGTTCACGAGTTCTATGCTAATCTACGCTGGAACTATGATTCGATTGTTCCCCCGCCAAATACCGAAATAGTCCTAACATCGATGATCGCCGGTCGTCGGTTTCAACTCTCCGAGGAGACTTTCAATCTCTATCTTGCCGGAGATGAAGAAACCACTACTTGGCACCGGGGCTATGATGAGTATTTTGATCTTTAAGACCCGGAAGCCTTTTACAAACATCATGAATTGACTTTACCGGATATTCATCGATATTTGAAAAAGCCTGACGTGGCCTATAAGAAGCGGTCCACCCTTCCCTCCTCCTCCCTTGACCTCCGGAAGCGCATCCTAGCCCTTGTGCTTAACTACAACATCCATCCAAAGTGAAATCAAACGGATATTGCGGAAAACACAGCGGTTTTGATGTATTGTTTGTTGAACAACATAGGTGTCAAGTGGGCTCGTTACATTCTTCATCATATGACCTGCTTTGACAAAGGCAAGAACACCAAGGGCACCCACCCTCCCTATCCATCCTTGATCTGTGGTCTCTTCCAGTTCACCACTAACAAATCACTCTTTTTCAACTTCCATTACCCGGTTGCTTGAAAGGGAGTGTGCATTAGTGAAACCACTCTTCTAAAGTCTGTGCCTGCCCCTAGTGCTTCTTGCTCTGCCTCTTCCTCCGCCCCTACTTCTGGTGCCCCTCCCACCTCCACCCAGGCTCCACCCCCACAGCCCCACCCTCGCCCTAGCCGTGCGTCTTTTAGAGCATCAAATGAAACCCTTCTAGGTTACATGATGCATGAGAAGGCGTACAATCGCCAGGTCCAAGATCATCTCCATCAGGATTTGTGTTCGATCATGTCTACCATGAACCTATCCTGCTCTTCACCCTACCCAGCATACCAGCCTTATCCGGGTAGTGCTTATGCCTCCTATGCATATGAGCATTACTTTCCTGCTCCACCACCGTTTGCTGCCGAGCCTTCCGCTGCTGCTCCACCTCAGTATCCCTCCAGTAGCTCTACTCCTGCTTATCTACCGCTTCCTGCTGGCCCCCTGGCCACTCTGCTCGCGTCCTTGGGGGACTCTGCTCCTTCCTTTCCGCAGGCCCAGGAGCTCCTAGCTCTTGGCATGTCGTGGGCTGAGAAGAATGCTCGCTGGCCCGGTCGCTCCTTTGGTCCTGCTGACGAGCAGATGCCCGACCAGGCTGAGGATGCTGATGAGGATGCCGACGAGGATGCTGATGATGCTGATGGTGATGGTTCTTCTGCCGAGGATGGCGATGATGGTGTTGGTTCTGCTGCTGGCACACATGCCCCGCCTTCGGATGGTGATGAGGACTACAACCCCGGCGATGATGAGGACACAGTTGACATAGATAGCTTAGATGTCTAGGAGGTTGTCTTAGATTATAGTCTAGCATGTCTATTATATATCTTTCTAGACTCTTTTGTATAAGCAACATCCTGGCACATTAGTCTGAGCTGTACTATTTTCTTATTCTTTGTTTTCTCATTTTTTTTTATGGTTGTAGTCGCTTATGAGTACATATGTCTGAGTTGGAATATCATTGCTACACTTTGACTATTTCATCCGTGTTATCTTCTGCTTGGTGTTTGATGATCTCTATTTTGATTCTGACTTGGATTGTATGTTTCTCCTCTGTGGTTGTATGCTATATGCCTTTACACTGTTGTTTATCATCTTTTGCTTATATGTGTGGTTGAGTCTTGGAGAAGACCTAGATTTTGCTCTTCTACACCCCCTTCCTTTTTGATAATGTCAAAAGGGGGAGAAATATCTCATGGTCTGAAACTCAATCATATTGTTTTTATGGTGATAATACTATTGCTTTCTTGCCTAAGTGATCCTTTTCTTGTAAATTTGCTGATTGATCATATGACATGTAAGGGATTACATATTACATGGATATTGGTTTTTCTATGTATAGAAAACCTAACATACAAGTGAGAGGAAGCATAAATTGAGGGGGAGCAATTCCAATTGTTCTTATCATGAATCCCCCTAATTCACAAGGCAAAGGTTTAATTTTCTTATCCTTTTCAATATGTTTGAGGAATGGTTTGTCATTGTCAAAAAGGGGGAGAATGTTGACCTAGAGGTTGTACATTACCTATATTTTGATAATGACTTAACCATTCCATCCATATGTATCTAACATGTGCGTTAAAGATTGTTTGCAGACATTAGGTACATGAAAAGGATCACATATACAAGCCCTAGAATGGGCCAAGTGCAAGCCATATTGACTACAAGTGTGCAATTTAGGATTTCCATGTAAATCACCTTAGACCATAAATGTAATCACTTGTAACGATGAATATGCTTGTAACTTAGAAGAGAAAAATGTTTGGGACAAAATTCACCAAGTGCTAATCACTTTTATTGCAAATTAGAAAATCCATTTCAGGCACTTGGTCGGTCGAGTTTCCCACCCTGAAACTCGACCGATCATCCTGAGTCAATTTTCTGAAGATTGCAATCGGTCGAGTTGTGCACTCACAGAACTCGACCGATTGGGTAGTAGGCCAATTCCATTTGGAATGGTCGGTCGATTTTCCTCAGGACAAACTCGACCGATCAATTCAACATCGAATTGCCTGCTACCTGATCGGTCGAGTTACACCCATTGATACTCGACTGATTGCACTGTACGGAGTCTGCAGAAAAAGTAATATGACCGTTGGTGAATTGTTTTGGTCAAAAATATAGCCGTTTTCTTGAAGGAAAAACGACCACTTATGCACCCAAGTGTCCCACAACATAAAGGGCCACCCTCAACTATAAATAGAACCCCTTGGACTTCATTCCAAGCTGCTCTTCCATTGCAAACTTGGTTCTAGCTTAGTTGTGAGTGTTCCAAGCCCTTGAGCCCCTTTCTCTCTCTACCTTCAAGACAATTTCGTGAGTGAGATAGGTCCTTGTGTATGAGAGCTATCCTTTGTGCTATGTAAAGCTCTCCTTTCTTTCTTCCCACCTCCAAATCAAATTGAAGATTGATTGAAGCCACTTCTCCGAGTGAAAGAGGAGTTGCTGCTGTTCTTCTCCGAGTGAAGGAGAAGATGTGTTGCTGATCTTCAAGAGTGAAGATTGATCATTGCTCCAGCTCCCTTGGTGAAGGGAAAATGTGGGCAAGCTCTCCAAGTGAAGGAGAGGTGCAAGGCAAGCTCAAGTAAGATAGGTAATTCCTGCAAGGCTGAAGACAAAGGTGAGATTGGGTAAGTCCTTTGTAGAAGGCTGAAGAATCTCGCTTTGTGGGTAAGTCCTTGGATAGGTAGAAGATCTTAGCTTGTGTAATTAAGCCCTTGGTTGTGTGGTTTATGTTTCTTGTAATCTTATCATGATATATAAGAGGACCAAGTTGCAAATCCTAGAGTCTAACCAACTCTAGGTAGTGGACTGACATCGCTCCTAAGTTTAGGACGTGGAACCACTCTAAACCACCTGTCCAAGTGCATGATATTCATTATCTCTTATCCTTGCTTTGTATGCTAGAATAGGATATCAAATTGCTGCTTGCATTAGTTTTTGCACTCAAATTAAATTGGTGGTCTAATCGATTTTGTGAAGTGTGTGTAGCTCTTTTCACCCCCCCTCTAGAGCCCATCGATCCAACAGTAAGCACATTGATTTTGTTAGTAACAATAAAGGTTAATCTTGAATAGGTGAATCCATAAGAACGTATATTAATTAAATTGGGAGTGGTGCTTAATACCTTGAATTCATCAGTTTCTCTTTTGGTAACAAACTCCTCCCAGTTATTGGGGTCCAGGTAGTTCAATTGCTCAGTGGTTGGCTTCTTTATCTTCTCAACATCTCATATGTAATCTCGGGTGAGATTTGTCTTGTAGTTCCTTAGGACCCTCCCACAGTGTTTCATCACGCATTTATGATGTAGCTTTTCATCCAATTCAAATATACTCTGAAAAATAGAATTGCTATTAACTAGTATCCTAAAAATTAGTAATCTACAAAATAGAATTGCAAATAATAATAACTCATGCATAGTTCCTTCCATACTAAGTCTTTCTTCCCATTAGGAACTTTATGCCAAGATTCTACATTATGACTACAATGACTATGAGTAAGAACCCCAAGACATGAAATAAACGAGTTGTAGTTCACTCCAACTAGATTTCCAGCATGATCAAAATCTACAACCAGTTTGGGTCCATTGCCCCTTTGTTGTAGTAACTTGTTCATCATAGTGATGCCCCTCACTTTTTTAATTTTTTTACTGCTCATCAAGTGCCCCAAGTTCTTCAGGGGGTACATCATCAACCTAAAATTTGACAAAATAAACACACTTACAGGATATAACTATAAATGGACATATAGATAGAAATATAGGATATATTTTTAAAACTTACATTGTGAGGTGGCACATTGATATCCTAACCCTCACGGTAATCATCATCACGGTCATCATGCTCATGCTCAGCCATCTGAAAGTGTCATTAAAAAATCAAACATTTTGCATTTGACATAACTAGAAGATAATAAAACATTGTAAAGTTCACATTCAGAAAAATAAAACATATAAAAAATATAAACATGCATGCCTCTAATATTGCGATATTTTATCAATTAACAATCCTTCATTGTGATCTCCGCATACATACAAGTCATCATTAGCTTTAATATTTGGTGATATTGGCAACCCAACTGAGAATGGACTGGAGTCATCATACTTATCATAGTACTCTTCTTCATCTATAGGATCTTCAATGAACTATGTTTTACCATGAAGAACAACCGACCATTATTCATTTGCAGGATCATCGATATAAAATACTTGTTTCTCCTGTGATGCCAATATGAATGGTTCACCCTTCTCGCCAATCTTTTCAAAGTTCACTAATGTGAAACCCAATTCATCCACTATAACTGCTTTGGTGTTATCAACCCAATTACATTTAAAGAGCGGAATTCTGAAATCTATGTAGTCAAACTCCCATATGTCTTCAACGACACCCTAATATGACATTTTAGCTTCATTTGGACTCTTATCCTGTGCACTTGCAAAAATAATGAAGACGCTTGAAGGGTGACCCCAATGTTTTGGACGACACTCTTATCATCTTGATGCTTTGTGTAATATGAGAATCCATTTATGTCAAACCCTTCATAAGACATAACATTCAATTTTGGTTTAAAGGCGAGGCATTTGATATTTTCAGTAAGATTATTTGGTGTTTGAGATAGTTGATATAAGACTTTATCTTCAAACCACTTAATAAATGTCTTGTTATGCTCTCTAGCAAGCCACATTGAATTGGCTCGAGGATATTGTCTCTTGATGAAATTGGTATGTTTCTCAATATAAACACTCACTTTGTCGATGTTGTGTAAAATATACAAGTGACCTTGTTCCAACTACTCACAGCTGATTACTTTTATCCGTGATCCCAAAATTCCTTTGCCAGAATACTCCTCAATATTCTTGTCATTAACAGGAGCGTCATTACCACTCAAAAAGTCATTGCAAAACTCCATAACCTCTCTCGCCACATAAGTCTCAATAATACTCCCTTCAGGCCGATAACGGTTTCGAACATCACCTTTAAAAATGCTCATGTATCGAAACCGTTAAAAATGCTGGGACCTTTAAAAATGCTCATGTATCGTTGAAAGGGAAGTGAAAATTGGTACATGGTACATATGTACCATGTATCTTTGATATCATGGTACATATTGTTGCCACTTGACTAGGGAAGTGAAAATGTTGGGACCAATTTTCTTGACTAGGGAAGTGAAAGTGTTGGGACCTTTAAAAATGCTCATGTATCGTTGAAAGGGAGTATTATTCTCAATATTCTCAACACATCGCTAAGCTTCGTAAACTTAGTACAACCTATGTATAACGGTATCTCAGCATCATGCACAATGTTTCTAAACATGGGAGGTGGATCGGTGTGGTCTACCCCACAACTATCCAACATCGCATCAACGATGTCTATTGGAACTGGTTCGTTCACATCTACGTCATTAGAGGCAATTTCTTCTTCCACACAAGCACTGCTATCAACATCCACTAGTTTCAGGTTTGAAATCTCTCTATGCCAGTGCCATTCTGTATAGCCTTGTATAATCCCGTTGCACATGACATGACTTTTGGTTTAGGTCACCAGTGCTGACTTTCAAGTTATTACCGCAATGCCTACATGGATAGTAGAACCTATCTCCAGATTGTTTCCTATGCTCCTCAGAATATCTAATAAACTGATCAAGACCATAAATAAACTCTGGGGTGCAGCGATTTGGAATGGACATCCATGATCTATCCACTCTATGATCAAAGAGAAAACAAGTATATATTAGGGTTTAGGGTTAAAAGATTAGGGACTAGGGTTAAAAGATTAGGGTTTATGGTTAAAGTTTAGGGTTTAAGGTCTTATATATAATATATGTGTACCACCTATCCCATTCTTGAACACCTAATCTCACTAGTAAGTATATAATGTGTATTGGGTTTTCAAGAAAATTTTGACAGCATTTCCCCACTGTTCTCCAAGTACATATGTACTTAGAGAACAAACGGTAGAATGTTTCCGAAATTTTCTTGAAAAACCAATACACATTATACACATACATCCTAAGTGACATTAAGTGTTCAAGTATAGTCCCAAACCGGGGACTATCCAAGATTTACTCCTAATGAGTAAATCTTGGATGGGTTTCTAGGCCAACAAATACATGTATGTTGTCATTCTTATACCTACAATCCTAGTTTCATCATTCATATCCTAAGTTTTGTGTAACATCATTTAATCATGCTTGTCAGTAAATACTAAATAGTAAATAAACCATGATTCCATATATCAAAGATTTGAATCAAAATAAAGCCTAATGGCACATTGGGATAGTAAGAATATTATACCTCACTTGAAGGCGGAAGAAGAAATATATGCAAGTCAGCAACACAAATGGATGACACAACAACTCAATTCAGCCCCAAGAGCACAAGCACATCAACCCAATTCAACACTTGTAACAACACAAATGCACGATTCAATTCTGTAATAATGTATTAATTAGGGGTAAATATACATCAATTTTAGAGGAGTAGGAAGAATTAACAGCATTGCAGAAACATGTACCCAATATCCAATTAGGGGTTAAATAGGCGACCATCATAACGGCCCTCTCATCATATTCCTCAAATCTGAGGCAGTAACATAGCCCAGAGGAGAAAGTTTACCAATTTTCCAGACACCACAAAGTAATTAAGAGTTGCACAACTTACCACATAAACTCACGCCAAACAAATAGGCATAGAAACCACCACATATGAAATGATTCCAAAACCTCAAATAACTAACAGTAACAATCAAGCGTATGTACATAAACAACATGAATTCCCACAATAGCACAAGTTCACAACCAAGAGAGGATAAACAACAAAAAAACAAAATGAAGCACAATGGCTAACACCCAAATAAGCAAAGAGACCCACACGAATGCAGAGCGCATCATCAACAAAGCCATCCCAATCTCCTCTCATACACTACTCACCACTAACACCACCAAACAAACCCTATCTCATGGCAGAGGAAGACGAGTAGAGTGAATAGGGAGAAGGAGTAGGAAGAAGAGTGGAGGAAGAAGAGGAGCAGGCCAGATTGCAGGAAGATGAGTGGAGGAAGAAGAGGAGCAGGAAGTACCTATAGGTAGGAGTGTGAGCTTGTGGCTCCTCAACGCAGCGACAGTGGCGGTTGTGTGGTAGCGCAGTGGCAACGATGGTTGTGTGGTTTCTAATTGTGAGCGCAGCTCCTCACCGACGGTGGGGGTGGTACGGTGGCAGTGGTGGCTAGGAAGACCAAAGAACAACGACGACGGTGGCCAGAGTAGAAGGGAGAGCAACAAAAGAGGAACAAATCGCCAGAGTGTTAGTAGGTCGGGTAGAGAATGAAATAGAGAACGGGGAAGGGGAGGACGTTTCACAATTCTTAAGTGGGACATAGGCGTCGGTTATACCAAAACTGACATCTATACACATATTTTTTGTTGGTTTCTACAAAAAAAAACCGATGTCTATCCACATATGCTGACAAAAAAATGTTCTTGAGTTACAACCATAGTCGCCGGTTGCCATAAAAAACTGACGCCAATTGGGCAATTTGGGAGGTAAAAATTTTTGTGGGGACAACGCGCGAATACACATCGGCATTGGTTATTGTAAGAAAACTGACGACATATATGGGGCTGATTTCTATCTCTCAAAAAATCTTTAGTCGTCGGTTATTTGGTAAACAACCAACGTCATATGTGATATTTTGGAGGTAATTTTTTTGCACTGGAAAAATTGGATTTGGCGGGAAATTTTAGGCGTCGGTGTATTATTGAGGAACCGATGCTAAATAAAAAATGATACCCGTGTTTGGCCGGTCTTCACATATAGATGTCAGTTTGTGTTTTCAGCCTACGTTGTAGGGTTTAGGCGTCGGTTTTTTGGATACAATCGATGCATCTAAATGTGACGTTATAAGCTATTTCTGTAGTGGTGATAAGAAATGACAAATGAATTGCAACAAATTTATATCGAATAAATGGGCTCATGTATTCCACCTCTCCCCTCTCCTATTTCACAAACCAATCATGATTCAAGCACTGAGCATTCAAACTTCACATATAGAGCATAAAATATACAATCAATCCATATAACTGTCATATAACTCTGGGTAAACCGTTTCATGGTAGTAAAGATACAAATTAATTAATTTTGTAGTTTTATGTTCATGCATTTAATCTCATATGTCAATACACACTAACTAAGCTACGTGGCTGCAAAAAAGAGCAAAATGAGCTAGGTTTAATGTTTCCTATCTCAATGGACATAAAAATGGAGGAAAGGGTTGTGATTAATTTTGGAGTTCTATTACATATGAACACAAATCTTTTCTTTATTTAGATGCTACTACATAGGAGAATGTTTATTTTTTTGCATTTTTTTCTTTTCCTTAGCCCCTGATGTAGCTAGGGCACATGGTGGTGAGAATGAAGTGAGGGATATGGACATGGCCACCCCGAACTTTTGAAGGTGACCAAGGCTGAATATGTGCTCTTTGGCATCCTTTCATGAAGCGGAGAGATAAGAAATGTGATAGAAAAGTGAGTCAAAGAAGGTTTGCTAGTGTGGGTTTCAACATGAGACCTCCTGTATGAAGGTTACTCCAAAAATTTCATCAAGTAATGACATACCACGCGAATGAGAAATATGAAAACCACATTTTTATAATGAGATTAAAAAAATCCTAATTGTTTGTGACTTGCTTAAATCATAATTCAAACAAGCAATTCACAAGCATGATAGAGGTGAATCACATGTAAAAAGTCATGATTGAGACTATTATCAATAAACTATGATAATTCACATGTATTTTTCAAAGGTCAACATTTTATTTCAATAAATAGAGATTAGGTTTCCCATTTGCATCCAAAAGATGTGATGTGTCCCATTTTCTATCATGAGGTCTTCCATCCAGATCTCCTTCTTTCAAATAATCTGTTGGACTCTTCAAGTGACAATGTTCAATATCCTCATACCCGTCTCATGGGGTTGGGGTCTAGAACATGTTGATATTTATCTTAATGTCCATGAAAGGGACTGTCATTGTGCCATTACACACATGTATCTCAGCATCAGTAATAGATAAGAACGGTCTTCCCAAGATGATGGAGATCTTCCTATCCTCTAGGCCTATATCAAGAATAATGAAATCAACCGAGTGTTAGGAAATAAGGATGATAGGTAAGGAAGTGGAAAAAAAAATTTAAATCCCGATTCCCTAATGAGCAGATCATTTCAACACTAGGAAAGAGAGTAACAAGAGTTAGACTTGGTACTGGAGCAATTCTAGTGACAACTCTTAATGCAGTAGCATCCACCTTTCTTCAAGTAGAAACAAGCTTCTTCTTTAGGCATCACTCAAGTTGTCGTCACCAGTGTCCTCCTGGTGCAACACAACATATGGTGGTTGACGTTGTCTTCCTAGCGGGAAAAACTCCTTGCCTCTAGAGTAGTCCTCATGGACTACCAGGAAGTCAACATTGTACTATCGGAGCCAAATTAAGAAAAAATTGTCCCTTTAGACATAAGTGTACTAGCATCAATTTTCTCTCCCACAACTCTCTCTCCCTTGCGATCCCTTGCTTTTACAGGTAGGACTTGCTCGAGATAACTATTGGTTATCACAACCAGAGAGGACAAAAATTGTTAGAGCTTATTGTTGTATATGTAAAGCTCCAATACCCCTCTATTTATTGGAGGGTCTAAGGTCTGGGTTCCCACTCTGTGCGAGAGTCGTAAGGACATAATTCATGAATTTCTTGGAAATTTTGGACCATGAACCAGTTGGTTCACCTACCTAACCAGTCAGCTCATGCATGAGCCGGTCAATTCATGTGTTTTCCTATTTCGAATCATTCTGGTAATCAATGCACGATTAATGCAAATCATGACATCAATATCAATCCTTGATCCAATCATATTGACCATTGAATGGAGTGGTTAATCATATGAACCGGTTTGTTGGGACTAAGATATGGTCGTTTCACTAGGTCAACTAGTTGTTTCATGCCTTACTTCAGACATTGTTTAACCATTGTTGATTCCAATTGACCTATCACACCAAGCGATCAGTTTAAAACTTGAACCGATGGGTTCAGAATCCAGTCAGTCAGTCCTGCACATTACTTGTTTAATTTTAATACCTAAACACTTTTGTAATCATGTTGAACATCATTCATGATAAGCTCCTATTCCAAGTACATCCTATGTGTGTGACCCTATAGGTCCCAAATTATGCTGGCAGTGAATGTCCATAAGCAACTTATGACATCACAAGCAATGAGCGGTGTCTAGCAGCACATCAATGCTACCCAAGTAGTTTGGAAAGTTGGACAACAAATTCAACCTACAATCCATGATCAATTTTATTGTGTTAATATAATTCCTTTATCTTTGATATCCATATTAAACTTGAGTCACAGAATCATCATCCTCTTAAACATTCAATCTACGTTCCTTGAACTAGAGCAGACTATATAAGATGCATGTGAGATCACATATCACATATAGAATCACATGAGCATGGCCATACATTTCTTTGTCTCACTTATCAAGTGTCCTAGATATCAATCTCTTTTAGGAGGGACAAATCCCATCTACATCACTCACACTCAATCCCATGTGTCAATATAAGGTCATGTTGGATGATGTCTAAATACGTAGAATAACACTTGATGAGTGTAGTGACTTTAGGTCTAATAACCACAATCAATACTATCATTATGAGAGCTGATTTTGACTACCATTCCATGGTATCCATGTATCACTCTCAAGGTGGGTCTATCTGATAGACTATTCTCTAACATGTACCTATGTGCTTGACTTTATATCGTATATCATGACTAATGAGACTCTATCATCAATCAACACACACTCTAGTCTTATGTATTACTTTCATTTATTTTCCTTCCACAGTAATATCTGACTAGGGACATAACAAGAATGTATGTACTCTTATCATACATATGATCTCATTTTTCAATTCATCAACTTGAAGACATATGCCATCGAGTAGCATCATTCTTCAGACATATACTATGTATGAGTCTTCATCTCATGATTTAGACAAACATAATAGACATAATTACCTTTATTATTGTCAAATCAAGTATCTAATGCCACATTACAATCATCATATGATTGGATCTATGGGCATACATACCAATAGACTCCCACTTGTACTTAGAACCAATCACCCATGAATCTTATTCCAAGTGATCTTAACATGTCCATCATGTTTCTACTTCACAATCTCTTTTCTAGTGGGTTAGAAACATTTGATTCTAGTCGGTATATTGAAAGTTTCACAACTCTTTGTTGTACGACATCTCATATGAGATGGAAGTGTTGTAGTATGTTATCTATGATTCCTTACCTAACCAGTAGCTCCATTTTTGTCACAACATTTATATTGTGTCATCAATAGTTGGAACCTCCACAAGTTAATATATATGAACTTCTTGATCCATACAGTAGCCTTGGTTGTGTTGATAACACCAAGATACTCAACTTCTATTTCTTAATTTAAAAACTATCTCTAACTTGGTACCTTTCCATCTTTATAGTTCTTGTTTAAGGTCAACAAAAATTTAGATTGCAATCATTAATTTTATTTGTAATTTTGGAGGTTTGTGTCGGTGTAACCCATTACACCCAACTCTTCCTTATTACCATAACCAAAGAACCAATCCTTTTAGTGCTTCTCAAGTACTAAATGTTTTTCTTTATGGAAGTCCAGTGGCATTCACTAGGATCTGATACATGTCCTCTTGTCATTTCCAATACATACGAGATAATACAATGAGTACATAACATTGTATACATGATAGATCCATATGGCATCTCACTCATGTTTTCCCATTCTTCATAAGAACTGGGACACGGGGCTCTTGAGAGACTAATTTCATGGAACATGGACAAATTTTCTCTCACTGAGTCATGCATGCTAAACACCTCAGCATCTTGTCAATGTATGTGTGCTTTCTTAGGTGAAGAAACTTTCAAGATCTATCTCTATAGATCCCAATCTCTATCACATAGGATGCTTCACCTAAACCCTTCACATAGAATGTGCTTCCTTGCCAGATATTAACATTTTTAGTTTAAGTATATTATTCCCCATCATTTGTGGAATATACATATGCTCCCATTAAATCTTTTGTAATCACAAATTTCATCTTTATTCTGACTCAAGTCAAACTCTTTGACTATCTTATCAAATTGAAGATCCCAACTCTAAGATGCTTATCAACCCAAAGATTGATCTTTTTAGCTTATATACATTATGTGCATTATATGAATTTATAATACATTTAGGTTGTGACACATACACATCCTCCATGATGTTCCTATTAAGGAATGTGGTTTTAACATCCATTTTACCAAATCTCATGGTCATATTAAGTTGCAATGGCAAGAAATATCCTGATGGTTTTAACCATGGTGACTAGTGAAAAGATTTAATCATGTTCAACACTTTGAACTAGTTTGAAACCCTATACAACCAATATTCCCTTCCATGTTGGTCGTCTTCATGAAGACCCAATTGCATCCTATGGATTTTACCCCTTCAGGTGGATCCATTAAGTCATACCATGTTAGTTTACATGGATTCCATCTTGGATCTCTAGCCTCAAGCCATTTCTCAGATTCTTGTCCCTCAATAGCTTCGAGGTAGGTTGTTGACTCGTCATCTATGATCACTCACCACCTTTTTGAGTTACGAGATATCATAATTTATTAAAACTCTAGGTATGTTCTACTATTACTTCAAGTTTTTGTGTTACATAAGTAATCTTGAGATTCCACAACAATTTGTGAATCTCCTTGTTCCTACAATTTACCTCTTTAGGTTCAATGTTTTGGTGTTTGTCTCAAACTTTTTGAGTTCTACTTTTACTCCCACTGATTCCTTTGGAACTGAGTTCCCTCTAGGAATACAACTATGTTAGAAACAAATAATTTTGTTATTGGATTGGAATATAAAAGTAGTATTAAACAAAATAACATTTATATGATTTTTGAATAAGGCTTTTAATGAAACTACTTTCCTACACAAGATTTTAATGCTAATCTTTCAAAAAGACATATCAGAACACTTCCCATGCTATATCTCATTGTCTTTTGAACCATTTTAGATGATACATTCTTTTAGTGTAAAGCATGCGCCAAAAAGGAATTTGGAATATTAGCTAGATTTATTGATAATCACACCTTGACTTAACAAGGTGTGATTCTTTCTTTCTGATGCATCATTATGTTTTAGGTATAGTCCATTGTGATACACTATCACGGTCTCTATAAGGTCCAAAAAATTTTGGATTCAAAGTATTTTCACATCAATCATATTGAAGTGTTTTAATACTTTTACAAAGTTTGTTATGTACGTCATTCATGATATCCCTGAACACTTCAAGAGATTCATATTTGTATTTCATTAAATAAAAACTACTAGATTGAGATCATTAGTAGATATAATGAGGTGCAATTAACCACCTTGATAATTAATTTTAAAAGATCCATATATATTAGCATGTATAGCCCTAATAGAATACTCGCTCTCCCACTACATCTAGTGAAGATGCTTTTTCATATTCCCCAATAAATAAAACATGCATGTCTCTATTGGTTCAATAACGAAAAGGAGTCTATAAAACCATCATTATTGATTCTAGAAATGCAGTTCTCATTTATGTTCTATAGATGGCAATACTATAGGTATTCATTGTTTGATTCATCAAGTCATTTAGTATGTGTCATACACCTTTGTCTCTATAACCATCAAGTATATATTGAGAGACATTTCCATATACGATCATATCTTTTAATATGAAACATCAATATATTCATAATATTATTGTCCATACAAGATACATGATGTTTACATGAATGGAAGGTACATAATAACAATTCTTTTATTCTATTACATGCTCATTAGATGAATGACAAATTCTAACTATAGTAGCAGCAAATCTTGCTCTGCATAGTTCTTTCTTACTTCTTCTCAGGTCATGAAGTGGAGATCTCTATCTTGTTTTTCTTCCTGAGATCCTCTTTGTAAAGAGGGCAGTTACCTTTCCAATGTCCCAGCTAGTAACAATGGTGGTACTTCCCTTCCTTAATAATTTAAGTGAAAAGGACAAGTTTCTTTTGCATTACCCCTCTCCATATATTGAGTGTAGAAGACTTAGACTTCATCTTAGCCTCAGAATTCTTCTTGGCATTGACTTTGCCCTTAGACTCACTTCCGTTGATCACCATTATGTATTTGTCATTCTTCTTCTTCAACATTAATCTACATGCCAAGCATTTCAGACATCAGTTTGGCCAAGTTACTCAGGTGATAGCACTCGATAAATTAGATATATGTTTCATGCAATGATTGTAGAATCATATTTGTGGCCAACTATTGACCTAAAAGAAATACTAATATCTCCACATGCCTGATCATATTAACCATATGGGGTAGTAGTGGATTTAGCTATATCAGTTTGCACTTGAAAGTATCTTATGGAGACATTATACCTTTCATGTTTTACATTATTCTTAAGATGTGTTACCATCTCAAAAATGTCCATGTTTTTATGATGTTCATGGAACTCATAGTTCATACAACTCATCATAAGGTCTTTGATGTCTGCAACATCATTGTCATGCTTCAAGTAAGCATCCATTTCAAACTTAGGTGCATTTGGAGAAAGTTCCTTTGGATCTGGTCTTTTAAGGACGTAGATCTTTCGCTCATTGGTGAGGACATTTCTTGGAGTCCTAAACAAGACATGGAAGTTAATCTCATTTTGTTTGTCCTACTCAAGGAGATCACACTGATAACATATTTGTGTTTGCCATTTAGATTCTTAAAAATATATTGCAACTTTAGTCAAAACATTTTTTATTAATTTGATTTGCAGCATACAATCTTCTAGTGATCCAAGACCTAAAACAATTGAATTATTACCCAGCTAACACCAATGTCCATAACTAATATTAAGGTAGGCACCTGTTACCAATCGCATCTTATGAAATTCTTGGATAAATGGTATGCACAACTCCTTGTCATAGTCCATCAACATACTTCTAGGTTCTTAATCTCATTAAGGACTCCCGATTAATCCTGGTCCAAAAGCGAACATGATAGTAATGCACCCCGCTTGGTAGGCCCACATAACTACCATCACATTTCAACGAGATAGACAATGCACCACACTTGGCGTGCCTATGCGTAGTCAATCAACCTTTTCATGTGTGTTTCTAATGGAAAGCATCTTAGACTTAATTTGTTAGATTGAGAGATTTTATATATGAATACATATATATATCCAATCACCACATACTTCTAGTAGATATCATATACATGCTAAAACCACAAACAAAAACATGCAACTATAAACATAAGTGATGCTTATTGCCATACTATTGTAATTCCTTCGAGCCAAAAGGAATTACTACCACCTAAGGTGTAAACCATATGCAACAACCTATTAATGATGAAGATATGTGCTTGAAAAAATCTGGGTTGATCAGTTCAACACTTGAACCTATTAGCTAGCCTCTCGACCGCTCGATTGGGCTTTTAAAACGGTTGTCTGATCTCAGTTTCAAGCGATGTCTGGACTCCTCCAGCCAATTGGTTGGGCCTCCAGTCGATCGGTTCATCCTGTCATTTTGTCTCCACCATCCTTCAGTCGATCGGTTTGTCCTAAGCCTATCGGTTCATCTAAGGCAAAACTTCTACTCACGACAAAACATAAATTAAAAACATCCCATTTTGTTTTACATTGTAAAAGGGAAAACTTCTAGTTACATTCGAGGGGAAATAGGAAGAAGAGCATTAATTTATATTTGGAAAGGAGGAGATATCCTCGGTATGCAAATTGTGATGTAAATAAGAATAAACAACCACAACCATGTACACACAAATCTAGGGTTATTTTCCATAACCATGCTAACATCGACCATCAAAACCAACTTTTAAGGCGACGTGTATGAATTGCATATATATATATATATATGTGTGTGTGTGTGTGTGTGTCTATATATATATATATATATATATTAGCTTGTGAATCGTGTGTGATAATTAATCAGATATGCACATTAACCAGATTAATATTCACATTGTATGCAATAAAAATAAATCCAATCATATCAATTTAAATCCAAATACAACTTAAATTGACATAGCTCTGATACCGCTGTCAGGAAACCAGGGCGACAGATAAGGTAGCATAAACAAAATTTTTTAAAGCCTGATCCCCTAAATAGTAGATTACATCAACAAAAATGTATCTAGGAAAGAGAGTAACACAAGTTATACCTGGTCCTAGAGCAGGTCCAGTGACAACTCTTGATGTAGTAGCATCCACCTTTCTTGAAGTAGCAACATGCTTCTTCTTCAAGAAACACTCAAGTAGTCGTCAATAACGTCCTCCTAGTATAACACCATGGACGGTGGTTGACATTTTCCTCCAAGTGGGAAAAACTCCTAGCATCTATAGTAGGCCATGTGGACCACCGTCAATGTCCAGGAAGACCACTTGACTTTTGCAAGAAAAATGAGATGTTGACCCAAGACAAGAGTAGGCAAGATTCTATTATTTTCTATTCTAATCTATTGGGTGGGCCATTCAAGCAGCCTTCTGACATATGTTATTCTATGGAGTGCTGCCAGGAGTAGTTAGGGCCTTTATTTGAAATGGAAGATTGAACAAGGCCTCTAGTCTAGATCTAGTGGTCTTCTCTACCCCTTGATCATCCACCACTTGGGGTGTAACCCAATAACCTACACGGTGAGCTTAGTGGAAGATATAATCCCACCTGAGTGGCTATCATATGCACTAGCATCACGATCAACCTTTTAATCCTAACACCATGTTTAATGTAGTGTAAGGGAGGAGATCGAGCCTTAAAACTAACACCCATCAAGCAAATCTTTATCACAAGATGAGGTAACTCCACATTGCTCTACCAGAGCCAACTGGAAGGAGTTGTCCTTTTAAACGTCAGTGTACTAGCACCATGTTAACTCTCCCATAATTGTCTCTCCCTTTCTATCCCTCCCTTTTACGATTAGGATTTCCTCGGGCTCTCTATTAGTTACCAAAACTAGAGAGCACAACAATTGACAGAGCTTATTATTGTATCTAGAAATCCCCCAGTACCCCTCTATATATAGGAGGGGCTAGGGTTAGGGTCACTAGTCAGTGTGGGCATTGAAAGGATGGAATTCACAAATTTTTGGTTACTTTGGATGGAAAACCATTCAGTTCACCTACACAACCAGTTGACCCAAGCATTAATCGATCAGATCATGTTTTTTCCTATTTCAAATCATATTGGTAATCAATGCACGATTAATGCAAATCATGAAATCAACATCAATCCTTGATCTAATCCAATTGACCATTGAACTGGGTAGTTCATCATATGAATTGGTTGGCTGGAACTATGATCCGATCGGTTCATGTCTTGGTTTAGAATTGCAACCAATGTTGATTCCCATTGATGTGACACTCCAACTGATCAACTAGAACTATGACCCAGTCAGTTCATGCCTTGGTTCAGAATTGTTCAACCAATGTTGATTCCAATTGATGTGACATGCCAATTGATCAGTTCAACACTTGAACCGGTCAATTCTGAGTCCAGTCAGTCAATCTTGAAGCTTAGTTGTTTAATTTGAATACCTAATCCCTTTTACAATCATGTTAAACATCATTCATGAATAAACTCCTATTCCATGTGCTTCCTATGTTTGCAACCCTATAGGTCCCAACTTACCACTACAAAAAAATGGTCTTTAACTACAAACAAAAATTGCAGCAAGAACCTCAAAATTTGTAGCTAAAAGCTTTAGCTACATTAATCCTTACATTTAGAATATGAAGCTAATACTCGTGTAGCTGATTGTTTTGGCTACATTTTTCAAAATTGTAGTTAGATATTCATTTGGCTACAAATTCATATGTAATCCTAATTGTAGGTAAAAGTTATCCTTACACATAAAAATGTAGTTGCACTTGTAGTTAAATATAGGACTACAATTGTATATGTAGCTATGACATGTATGGAAAAATGACATTTGCTACAATTGTATATGTAGTTCATGTGTAGTAAAAACTGGCACTTACTACACTTGTAATTATAGTTAGTGTGTAGTGAGAGATATCATGAACTACAAATTCATATGTAGTTAGATTATGTATTCATTCATTAAATTGTCAATACAAAAGTACTTTTTAGAAAGAAGAACAAATCAAGATTGAATCAGACCAAGTTGTGGTTGTGATGTCAATAATCATACATCTTCTTTTATTGAAACAATGAGTACAGATGGATAGGACATAAACCTTGCCCCAGTTTTACAACATAGAAAAAATATATATGTTACAATGACCCCTATGAGAATATAATTTTACATCACTTTTGAAGTTTCACCCCATGTTGTACTCTAGCTCTCAATAAATTTGCAAGCTTGAAATCAAAATCATCATGCAGTTGTCACTTGGATCAGAACCCATAGGCTGAGGTTCATATTTCATATATATCATCAGACCAGATTACGACTGAAGTAAAAAGCAAATCTATCTTCAAGACAAATAGCACATATCTAAGGTCACCTAAAGGTAGATCATATTCAGTACGTGTATCCATCAACCTTCTTAACCAAAATTTAGGATACTGACAAGTTTTGATGACCCATGTCACTCAAGAAAATAGAGTAAGTCCACCTACAAGATTCAAAAAATTAATATGTTATCAACATCCTGTAAAATGAGTATACAATCTGGACACAATACAAAGAATACATATATATGAAAAATAAATGATGCATTATGCATACGAACCTCATAAATCTTATACCAACTTGTTCCCTTCTACGCAAATGTGTACCCAAATGATGCAACTATATATACAAATGAGAGGAAAAGGAACTGCTCCAATCTCCAAAATTGTAGATGTCTTGTGATGTGGCTGGAAACATAGAAAAAAATGGGTGAGAAAGATGCCAATCAAGTGGTGTGTGGATTGTGTAGTACACTACAGTAGGGTATTCAATCATTGTGTGAGTGAGACATCTGCAAAATATGGGTGTTTTTCAAGTGCAATGGGAACTTATTGATATATAAGAAATATGTTCATTACCTCTTATAGTGAACCAAAATAAGCCTTCCATTTCTCATGTGGTTGGATAGTAAAATATTTATTACCAAGTAGCCTCCACATTTTCCACTCTTGGCTCACTACCATACCCCCCCAGGAAAGTAATGATGGTCTTCTTTGGATGGTCATTCCAAGTAATAAAGATACATTAATCTTGCAGGTCATAAACACCAGGAAGGCCAACTATGAATGTAATTGAGAAAATGGAAACATTTTGAATTACCTTTTGTAACAATAGTATTTATTTCATTCAAACATTGTATCATCATCTTCATGGCTTAATAGCTTCTTCAACCAAATTCATTTACACAATTATATTCATTGTTAGGAAAGAAATTGGGTGATCAGAAATCATTGTTCTAGTGGTCAATTTTAGACATTCTCATGAAGGAAAACATATTATACAAAGTTCAAATAGAGTCATATGTATTAAAATATAACACTTCACCAACCTCTGTTTACCTTGATGCTCAGCCATACATCAGGGATGTTCGTCGTGAAGAGAAAACGTCATGAGCTATCACTTTTAGATTTTATTGCCAACGAACATTTAATTCTATTTTGCCACATGTAGCTATTTGGAAAACTATAGGATTAGATAACTAATGATATCCAAGGCATGCATACTAGAGATCTTTGTTTGCAAATTTGTGCTTGGAACTGATGATGTATATCAATGGTTTAGAAATTATCATATATACAAGTATCAACAAATATAATAAGGGTAAAGTCTAAATGATATAAACAAATTAATAACAGATGGTTCAACTTTGACAAGCTATTAAAGTTGTGCAACAATTGTTCGGGTTTCCAAGATAGCAACATCAAGGGTGTTCACCTCAATTGATGAGGATGTTGGGATGAGATGAAAGAGATCTCATTGAAAATGATAGCTTCATGTAATTTATTAAATAAATGCCCTAAATTTTAAATGATAGTAGTGCAACGTGTATAGATTGTCAAATGTAAAGATTGCCCTAACTTTACAGAAGTTGGATTTTCATTCATATTAACCATATTACTTGTAAAGAAGGAAATACAATCCATAGTAGGAATAACTTTCTCAGTAAACTATAGAATAGATAGCTAAATACAAGAAAAAATCAAGAACTTTTAGCTTCAAGCATATCAAATAATGAATATTCACTCAAGGTAGATTTAGTACTCTTTGTCTCATGCTTAGTTTAATTGAAAACTTATTGACACCATTTGAATACACATAAGGGTCTACAAATCAAGGAGATAAGATATATTAATTGAATACATCAACGAGAAACTGATCTGAAAAGGCAAGAACATTATCTTTAGAGAAAGGGAGGATATGAGGATAAAGGATATCTTAGGAGTTTCTTATCTATAATTCCACTTCCATAGGGACATATAGATGTTATATCTAAAGTGATCAATGGGTAATACAATGTTTTTTTAAACATGTGTGGCGTACATTACTATATCTAATCACATATATACTAGATAATCATTCATATCAATGTGGGACTCCCCCTATATCAGTCAAGCATAATGTTCTTTAATAAACACAAAGGCATATCCTAGATTCAAGTTGCTATCCTGTTCTAAATGTTTCATAACTAATGCATATTATTATTGCACATGATAGAAAAATTGCTCATGTGGGCATGGAATCTTTGATATCCCAACTACGATTATGAACTGAAATCATTTGATCTTGTAGAGTGAGAGTTGCAGTGTCTAAAATGATGACAATCAAAGAAAAAAGTAAAAGATAGTATCTCGTACCTCAGTTTATCATTCATGGCATTTTCTTGTCTCACTTTTCAATCCATTGTCCCATTCCATAACTGGTTTGATGGTAACACCACTTTCCAAGACATGAACATTCTATTACATTCTACTTTCCATCACAAAAATCCATCCAAGACAAGCATGTTGATTGATATAATAAAGAATTTATGGCAATCATTGTTGAAGTATCTTGAACTACTTGAGAGTACACGTATAGGTGAAAATTATGTAGTTAGTTTGGTATCAACATATTACAACACGTGAACCCATATGATGTTAACCTATTAGCTTCTACACGTGACTCTAGATAATTAGAGTCGGATCCTCACACACTAACACAACTACAAGGGGGGTACTAATAGTTAAATCATTGATAACTGAAAGTGGGAGTTATGTAATACAAAACTACACAACCAAAACAGGCATCATGGAATAAGTTTAGCAGTGCCACTCAACAATATCAATGCCATCATGTAAATAGGGTAATTTATTCCTTAAAATATACACAATGCTGTAAGACAAGTTCATAATTTAAAAATCCACATGCTTTTATGTAAGCCATCATGGTAAAGCATGACAAAAAAGAGTTTTGCATGATGAATACCAGAATAAAACATTTTTTATCATGACCATAAATATATCTCTAGATCTCAAAAAATGGGAATAAGTGTGATGCAAGAAATATGAATCTTCCTCCGTATTTAGTTTTGTGTGAAAGGTTTATAGATTGAGAACGTGAGATGTTACCACTACATTCTTCGACCAACAGTGTGATCATAAATAATATTTTTGTCATAGAGAAACAATTGATGATACATCTTTAAGATTTATGATTAGCTAGAAGCATGTACCATGAGTGGTTGCACTCTTGAAGAGTAGTGTGTATAGTAAAATCTCAAGTTTTATACAGTCATTTAATGAACAAAGGATATAATATACTATATATTGTGCATATCAATTTAACTTTTTACTATATGTAAATGACAACCAAATTGTTATTAGTGTACTAAATCACCCACGTAGATTGCTTTCACATACTTTTTGGGCACAAACATGTCATGATCTGTGCGCACATCGATGTCATAGTAAATTAGTGATCAAGAGTTTCCATTAGCATGAATGAAGCGTTAAGGACAAAAACGTTCACCTGCTGGCCTTCCGAAATCTGTATATGTGCTCCTCACTTCAAAACTACAATAAAACATCTCTGTTTCAGAAAAATCCTACAATGTGTCATGCAAGGAGAGAAGAAAACACAAAATTGATGCTCGAGACAATATGAACAACCAAATAAAAGGGAACAATGGTTAAATTAACTGTAAAAGAAATACTTCCTATTGATCAAGGCAACAATCCATCACCGTCCTTAGAAATTTTTGTGGGAAAAAGGAACTATCATTAGGCAATCTATTGTTTCAAACACAACTAAGATTAGTCATTTACGATACACCAAACTGGTAGAGCATAACTGCAAGAGTAAGTATATGATTTGGAATCAGTCATGTTAATGCCCAAAAATGATTGTGATATAGTTCGGGATTCACAATGTTTTACTTAGTAAGCATCATGTCCATTAAGTGAAAGCCAGCCATGAATATTCTAATAGTTTCACGAAGAATGAAAAACATAATTGATCATCCATGACAATAATCAATGTTTTATAAACGCATCTTTAACAAGGAAACAAGAGAAGCACGATTGTTGAATCTACAATAATATAAAAAAGTGTAGTTTTTGACAGAAATCACCTAAACATCTCATATCAACATGTGGATGATGGCTTCTGAAGAAAAGGACCAACTGTTTGCTCCACGCATGGTGGGAATACCACTATCCGAAGTGCTCTCCTATGAAATCAGGACCGGTTTTGTTATTATGCATAGAAAGGTAGGTAACACTGCTCGTTGGAGTGTTGCGATGGATTCCCCAACCTAGTCATCCATCGATTTGATTACTGAGATGATGTGACATGTCCATAACTTGGGAACCAGAATGGAGGAAGGCCTCTCTGGCATTATATCTCACCTTTTCGTGAAGAACGGCCGGAGCATAGGCGTGATGCAAACTAGGGATTTTGCAATAGGAGAATAAGAGATTTGGTTAGTGGGAGGGAAAATTAAAAATTAAACAAGTATTTGGAGGTAATCCATGTGGTGTGCAGCGGCACTACTAAATTCTTTTTTCCCGCCTCGATTTGATAGACAACTAGTCAATCAAATTTTAATAAATAAAAATAGATCATCCGTAAGGAATGATATGTCTATCTGATTTGTTTTAGTTACAGTTTATTTCATTACACTTATATGATATGTAACAACATGTAGTTTTAGCTATATATAATTTAGATGTAGCTATACTGAGTGAGTTAATGTTTATTTTTCTTGTAGTGTACATTGGCAGTGAATGTTCATAATCAGTTTATGACATCTCAAGCAATGAGCGGCTTCTAGAAACACATCATTGCTACCCTAGTAATTTGGCGAGTTAGATAACAACTTCAACCTACAATCAATGATCAGTGTCACCGTGATCATATAGTTCCTTTATCTTTGATATTCATTTCGAACCGAGGCATGAAATAGTCATCCTCTTCAACACTTAATCCATGTTCCTTGGACTAGAGAAGACTGTATGAGATGAATGTGAGATCACATATCACATTTTGAATCACATGAGTATGGCCATACAATTCTCAATCTCACTTATAAAGTGTCTTGGATATAAATCTCCTATAGGAGGGACAAATCCCATCTACATCACTCACACTCAATCCCCATGGGGTAACAATGCACCTAAGCATCACCTATATAGAAACCCTTATTCAAGGTCGCATTAGATTATGTCAAAATAGATAGAACAACATGTGATGAGGGTAGTGACTTCAAGTCTAAGAACCGCAAACACCACTACCACTATGAGTGATGATCCTGAATACCATTCCATTGTATCCATGTATAACTCTCATGGTGGGTTGTCCGATACACAGTTCTCTAACATGAATCTATGTGATTGACTTGATATCATATATCATGACCAATGAGATTCTGTCTAATGCAACACACAATCTAGTCTAATGTAATACTTTCATCTATTTTGCTTCCACAGTAATATCCAACTAGGGACATAACAAGAATGTATGTACTCTTATCATACATATGATCTCATTGTTCATGTCATCAACCTGAAGACATATGTCATCGAGTAACATCATTCTTTAGACATATACTATGTATGTGTCATCATATCATGATTGAGACAAATATTCTTTACGAAATTACCTTTATTATTATCAAATAAAATATTTAATGCCACATTCCAATAATCATATGATTGGCTTTCTAGGCATACATACCAATAGATCTCCCAGTTTATCTTCTCCTGTTATCAGTGAAACACATATGAAATGACTATTTCATGATGTAAAATGACCATTTCATCATGTGAACCGACCAATTCATCATATGCATTGTATGGTTCATTCATCCTCTAGGAGGACGCCTTCATCCCTTTATGTATCATCACAAAATCATCATCCACTTTTCCTTTAGACACTTTCATGAAGCGATCTACCAATTGGAGAGTGAATGAGCCTGTTTCAACTTGTCTAACCCCAAGATCAACATAGACACAATATTCCATCAACTTCACACTAGATCACAAATCAAGTAGGGATTGTTCTATGTGATGTCCTCCTATGTAGCTAGGTATGAGTGGGGATCCAAGGTCTTTTCCCTTCATAGGAAGTGAGAATTTAATAATAGAGCTCACTTGTTAAGTCAACTTGATTTTCTTAGGCATTATTTTCGTTGACTTCCTCTTCATAGTACACAGGTTCTTAAGAAACTTTACACAATATGGAATTTGCTTGATAGCATCCAATAATGGAATGTTCACCTTCACTTGGCAAATCACCTCCAAAATGGCAACATTGTGTTTTTCCTTCTTTTTATTGTTAGGGGCTCATCCAATTCTTTGGGGAATGGTGACTCACTTGCTTTTGCAACACTTGAATCAAAATGATTTCCTTGTGGCTTCACATGATGTGGGACATTATGGATTGTAGAACCTGCTAATGGAGTAAAATGTGGGGTACATGGTATCACATGCTCAACATGAGCTGGCATGGTATATTCTTTAACAATCTCAATCACAGTATCACCACTTGACTAACTTTGCCTTATTTCATCAGCATGTCTATGACTTGTGGGCTGCTCAAGATATCTTCCACTCCTTAGAACTATCACAACACTTCCTTACTCATGGTGGAGAAGGGGATCTTATTGTGTCTTTAGAGGAGGTGGAAGTGACACTTGATATTTGAATTGAGATGGAGGAGAAAATTGAGGTTGGCAGGTGAAGTGATGGGATGGTTGTGGTAATGAAGGGGGAGGAGGTGTATAAGGCTTGGGATGGCCTTGGGAAACGATAAACGGGTTGCACTTGCATTGGAGGTGGACTATAGAAAACTTGAGAGGAATGCATTGGTCCACTTGCTTCATTAAAGTTTATTATGGGTTAGGAGGACAACTTTGATTCCACTTGTAGAGAAAGAATTGAAGAGAGTTGGTCCACTTTTTGTTCAAGATTATTCACATTCATTTGCAGATATTCAATGATTTTCAACCTAGAAAGAACTTCTTACTTAAAACTTGATCTATATCTTAGACTTTGTTGTTCTAGGTAGCTATAAGATGAGGAGTATTCACTTCTTCACCAAATGACTCAAAAATATTAACCAAGTGAAAAGGAACAACTCTCATTTGGTTCTTCATAAAGCTCACCATTTCTCTAGGAATCTTCAACATTTATGGGTTTGGATCACTATGAGCTTGAGATGTCACACCTAAGGAGCGATCACCATCATTCGTCATGCTAGAAGCTCGGATCCTTGAACTTTCTACCAAATGCTCAAACAAAGGCCATGTCTCCTCAGGTGGCTTAGTCAAAAAAGCTCCTCCACAAGAATAATCCACTGTAGCTTGACTCACTTGAGATAGATTGGAGTAAAAGGATTGAAGAAGCTTCCATAAAGGAATTTCATGGTGTGGACACTCTCTCAGTGTCTTTTGAAAACTCTCCCAAGCATCATGGAATTACTCATTACCCACTTGATTCAAACTCACTATGGCATGATGCATTTGTGTCTACCTTGCAATGGAGTAAAACTTCCTTAATAAGGCATGATTCATCTCTTCCCAACTCATGATGTCCCTTCTCAAATAATACCAATCTTTGGATTTGACTTTTAGGGAGAGTGAGAACATGGTCAATATGATTGAGTCATCACTGGCAGTCAATGTCCTTAATGTAGAGCATAATTCAAGAAAGGTGTCCAAGTTCTTCTATGGTTTCTCACTCTCTGATCCCTAGAAGGTGGGGAAGAGACCAAGAAGACCTAGAGGGATGGAGAATTTCTCCCCTATCATTTGATCAACTCTATTAATGATTTCTGATCTGTAGTTTCTAGGAATGAAGTACTCTTGTAGTGGATTGTGAGGTGCATTTTGGCCTTACATCTTGTCTTCCCCGGGTTGCTTGTCACATTTATAGGATACAACCAAACAAAAGAGGACACTTTAGCAAACCAATATGCACAAAGAATACAAATAATAAATAATAAAGAATAGAAACTATGAGGGCAGTAGGAAAAGATCAAAGCAAAACTAACTAGCCAGGTCGAGCATCATTCTCCCCGACAAAGACACTAGAAAGCTTGATGTGTTTCTCAAACACATACAAGTTAATTGGAAAAAGATGATGCCAAAGGGGAGATTCAACACCACAACTACTAAGTAGCTATTGCTCATTCTGACCCCGACAATGACGTCATAAAGCTTGGTTCATTTCTCCGCCTAGGGTCACACACTAATCAATTGAATGATCACTAAATGCAACCCTACGAGTTTTGAAACACACTTTGGGAGTCTTTCAAAATTTATAAGGCATGAATAGGTTCACTCACATAAACTAACATCCTTCACCCACAAGCGGACTGAGGTCATGTTATAGTATAGGAGAGCAACAAGTTAGGCGTCGAACCCAAGAGAGAAAAGGGGGCACTAGATCTAGGTTAGTTTTAATAGGTTCCTACTATAGAGTATAAGGTTGAAGTGTTTGAGGTTGATTTTGTTTTATTACACTAAGATTTGAACTAGCAATTAAAGATAAACAAGAATCAAAACCTAAATTACCCTAGGAAATTAGTTCTAATGGGAAAGAAGTGACAAGATAAGTAATGAAAGTAGCAAGCTACATTAAGGCAAGCAAAACAAGACAAACACTACATTAGACTATCAAACTTGGAAAAATAGCATTTGAAGACCTAAACTATCAAGAACAAGGCAAGAGTAAGGTAAAAAGCTAAATAAGCAAGTAAAGATCTAAATAAGTAAAATCTAGCTAAGGAAGAAGGAAATTTGGGTTTTAATGTAATTAAGAGAAGTATGGGCTGTTTGGGAGAATGTACTTGTCAATTGGGTTGGGGGTGACAACATGTAAACATTAATATTTCATTTGAATTACCTATCCAAACAACAAGCTAGATGTTAATGAATTGCCCTAAACTACTAACTTGCCATTGATAGGATAGGGTGTGTATATAGGAACTAGTCCCTATCACCTCCTACCCACCCTCACGAGGCTCGATTGGGAATTCAATTAGGGTCCAGTCAGGCCTAGTTTCTAGGATAGAAACACTTAGGGTAATTAGGGGTCGAGGGTAGTAATGTAAGGTGGAAGTGATGTTCTAGACCTCACAACACCTACATTATGGACTTGAGAAGGCTCCAATATAATCACACTAAATGCTTCCATCATATCTACTTAGATCACTCACCTAGGTGTAGATAATTGATTAACATGTAAAAAGGTGAATATATAACTAGGGATCCACTAATTGGACTTAAGAGCAATTCACAAACTAGCCATATATAAGAAATTTTCATAGAATCCTAGGTGATTTCAATCACAAACCTCAAAGCTATTTTTGGGAAATGAGATAGAAATATAGCATAATTATTAACAAATGAAATTACAATATTTACATATAACTTTCCCCCAATATGGTATCAAAGTAAAAATTTTGACCCCAAACATCCCATTTAAGGGGCTTACTTACTCATAGAACAAGAAAATACAAAAAGAGAGGAGAAAGAGGTAGAAGCAACCAAGGAGCTCGATGTAGGTGAAGGACTCCTCCTCCTCAGTAGTTTCAAGGGTGCTCTTCCTTCCTCCAAGGTGCAATTCATGGAATGATGGTGGAAAGGGTCAAAACACTAGAGAACTAGGGTTTTGGTGGTGAAATGGAGATGGAGATGAGGTCGAATGGCAAAGGGGTGAAAATGGGGAGCTAAGAGGGGGTAGAAGGTAGCAAACCTTCTGCTCCAGTCACCGCCCAAGTATATGTAAGTGGTAGGGAAGCACTAGGTTAAGTGGGGGTAATTTGGGTAGAACGTTGCAAAAAAGTAGGGTTTTGGTGGCAGTATGGTCATGGTGGGTAGGAGGTAACACATTCGTTCTGAGAGGGAACGACCATTCTAAGGAATTGTAAAATCACAGGTTGAAGGTGGAGAAATGGAGGCTTGCAGCAAGGCCATAATGGGAAGCACGACTGTGGTGGGGGTTAGGTAGCATGGTCATTTTAGGTAGCACAACTTTGGTGGGTGAGTTGGGGACTTCATCGTTCTACTTGGAATGCACATTTTGCTCTGGGCCAGCATGACCATTCTGGCTAGCACGGTTGTGTTGGCTAGCATGGTTGTGTTGTCGAGGTTGCTCTAGCCTTGTTGAGTCTGCAATTCCAGTGTGATTTTCTTGGCCATCATGACC
Source organism: Alisma plantago-aquatica (assembly GCA_963693085.1). Lineage (NCBI taxonomy): Eukaryota > Viridiplantae > Streptophyta > Magnoliopsida > Alismatales > Alismataceae > Alisma > Alisma plantago-aquatica. The sequence goes on from OY856412.1 coordinate 1,002,305,070, forward strand.
ATTCCATGTCACCATGATTGTTCTAGGGACTTTGCTTGCACATTGAGCTTTGAACTTCATGATCCATGGACTTCTTTGCTTGAGTTTACTCTTGGCCACTAGGGGTAGGTTGAGGGAAATTTAGGATCTTCTTTGGACCCCTCGATGGGTGGAGGGATCCTAGAACACCTTCCATCTCTATCTTCCATCCAAAGTGTGGTCCAAGTACTTGAAAAACATGCAAAGAACGTCCATAAGTGTGTTTGATAGAAAGATGCATATTGAGGGAAATAACATGTAATCTAACAAGTTTAGATGTGATAGAAGTGCAATAAGACACAAGATGGAGCCCTAAATTAGGAGTGCATTAGTAAAAATCTGAATAAGCTTGGCAACATTATAAGAGGAATTTTTTGATATATTAGTATTGTACATATATTTATTTAGTATTCAAGTAACAATTTCAATGTCGTTCTTTAAATGGTTGGTATTCTTTTTTTGTAGAACATGACTAGTTCAATATGACAATTGAGGAACAAATAAATATAGAATATTTTGCAAGTAGATGTGAAATTAGTAAATTTAAGATTTTTGTTGGGATTTCTAAAAAAGAACACATATATATGTTGAAGGAATCTGTATTCAATGTGTTCCATGATATGAAGTGTCCACCTTCTCTAGATATCAATTTGATAGAAGATCTGGTCTATGATTATGATGGTAACAAAATGACTTTTAAAATTGGAACCGCATTGGTAGAATTTAACCCTGAACAGGTTTGTGCAATGCTTGGGCTACCTACAACAAGTAAGTTTATTTTTTTGAATCTAGTTTTTTTTTATAATTTTGAAGTATGGAAATTTATAAAGACAATTTGTTTTTATGTAGGCTTTAGCTGTTTCTTACACTCTATAAAATCAGCGGGTAATTAGTTTAATATTGGGTGTGAGCATTTTAAGGGAGACCCAAAGGTGAATGATGCTATAGAAATTTTTAAAGCACGGGTAGATAAAGAAGACACTAAAAGAAAATAAGACTTTGTGAAGATTTGGATTCCAGTGCTTCTAAGTAGTTTGTTGTTTCTCTAATGTAACTTTGGAATTCAAAAGGTATTGTTCGATCTGGTTGATGATCTAAAAAGAATCGATGGGTTTAATTGGGCTCAAGCCTTGTACAACTACCTACATTTAGGTATGATGGACATGTGTATAAAGGGAAAGGGATATATGAAGGGTTGCAACACACTGTTAATGGTATGTGTTGGTATTAACATTATTTATTTTTGGTTTGTTATCTTTTATTGTATTTTTTTGCTTAACTTAAAATTTTGTACTGGAACTTTTTAGGTTTTGTTTAGGGAATGTCAGAAGATCTTTCCAGAAGATGTAACTAAATGCATTGCCACACATAAAAAATGGAAATATGACCACAAGTTCAACAACTATTTGATAAAATTAATAAAAAATTGGTGAGCTGAATGGGGTATATATCCATGATGATTATAAGGTTGGGGAGTTGAGAAACAAAGTGGTTGTAGTTGAGGAAAGTGATGTGATAGATTCAACTAGAGTGAAGTTAGAATACCTAGAGGCTGATAAAATGCAATTGGGATTAGAATTGAAAAAATTAAAATTAAAATTAAAATATGACAAAGATATGGGAAAGTTAAAGGAGAGAATGGAGAGTTGGAACTAAAACTAGATGGATTATAGAGGGCTTTACTTAAGTCTAAAAATGATTGTGTATTCCTGAGTGAGGAACTAGCTACACAATTTATAGGTGATCCAACTATGGAAGAAACATGTACTAAGCGCTCTCAAATGTTGATCACAGTGAAAACATTGTCCAAATATAAGGAATGGAAAAAATGAATTTTAGAGAAATAACAAATAGAAGGCTGAATAATCTTATAAGGAACATGATAGTGATGATACAAATATTAGTGGTCATAAACTGAATTTGTTGATATCTTTTTAAAATAACATCTAAAATGGTGGTATTTATCATTTTATGGAGGATATTATGATGTATAGAAGACATATTGTGAAGAATATAAAACCATACATCAATATAGGGGCTTGTTCTTCAAAACTACCATTGAAGTTATTTATAAATGTTAGTACATCAATATCGATTTTTGGATGATACTTCTATTTTTTAATATATTGAATGTTCATAGATTATTTTTTATAAAAAGGAAAAAGGCAAGATTAAAGAAAAAATGAAAATGATCAAATACAAAACAAACGATGTCATGGAACCGCTTATTACCCTAAGTCCACACTCCTAATGGGTACACAGCCAAAGGCGAGTGGACTAGGGCATCTGTCCCTAGAATGGATCCCATAACATATGCATTAATAAAACCAAAAACAAGAAAAAGATAATAAATAACAAGATACTAAACATTGAGGTAAGATATTTGTACCCATTTCTAGATTCAAGTATACCCATTGATGTTTCATCTGAGTCCAGAGTGCAGCGGATCTTTGGCAACTATAAAATCATTAAACAAAACATATTAATGCTAGAGCGTTAAGTACGCTATGAAATGGCATGTAAAAAATTTGTGAGTAGTATAAAAGTTGCTTGTCTAGAAACATCATATAAGCAAGAAGTAGAAATAAGGCATGAACATTTAACAACAATCTTGTATGCAAAGCGTGTTTTAAGTGTATTTTCCATTATACTCAACAACATATCATGGCCATTGACCAGCTTCCCATTGGAAGGGTCCGTAAGGGTGCTCACGATTAGCCAACCCTTTTATTGAAATGGTTTGCCTTATCTTGACATCTCAAGTAAGGGACCCAACCTGGTGCCCTTACCCTGAGAAAATAGGAAAGTACACAAGGTGTGTATAATGGACACGTTCAATTATGTTCAAGGTTTGTTCAATATATTTCAAGAAAAATGGATGTACTAATCATAGGGAACCAGTAGCTCAAACAAGTAACTAACTAGCCAAGCATTCGTATGAGCATACATACAAACAAGCCAATACCATAGTAGGGTCAAGAGAGTAAGTGTACCTTACGAGTGGAGTACAAGATTCAGAATTGATTTTAGAGAACTATAACTAGCACTTGATTAGATCTTAGCAATAGAGTCAACATAGAGATCTTGACATTTTAAAGGAATGCATTTGGATTAACATAAGAAAGAGAAGGTATCATTAATAATCATAATAGTTGTTGGATGTGTCACCTAGATATAGGTATCATTTCCTTCAACATTGTTTTCAATGTCTCAAACTAGTCATGCATAGGTATTATCAAGCAACATAGTAAATCATGGGTTCATTAGTACTTAGGGTGACACATCAAAACCAGATCAGGGATAGATATGTGATTAGAGCTTCAAGATCCTAAATAGATCAATCATAAGATTTAAGCAAGCTTAGTCAATACTAGCATAAAAATTGGCATAACAAGACATATTGAGTCATCATCATGCATGCTAAACATCATTAGAGTATAAATGACTTCCACTCGGATTAGGTGTTCGAAACATCAATAAGTTACTAATTTCAAATCATAAGATAGAATGGATGATCATTAGGGCAAGATTCATGCAATATTAGAGATCTAGGTATCAATATGTCCATTAGATCAGATTCAAGTCAAGTTTAAGAAATTTGATCACATTAGGGCACAAGAATGTTCCACAACACATATAGGGATACAAAGCATTTAATGTTACAGATTTGGGAGTTCAAATTGATCATATTAGACATAAAGGACCCATATGTGGGTTATTTTTTAGATCTAACATCATTTCATGCATTATAAGCTTGTTTTAAGGTTCAAAGTACATCATTCAGACAAACTAAGTTGCTAGAATGAACAAGTTAGAATATTAGTATAACAAGCATCAAATTTTACTAATTTCAATTGAATGTATAGATTTGGGACACCCTCAATCAAGGGTAAGCATTAAAGTGATCAAATTTAATATAAGAGTCCACATTGAGCCATTTAAGCAAGATTTGATCACTTTAGGTTTCAAAATGAGACATGTTTCAAACTTGATGTATCAAGATGATTCATATGTTGATATTAAGCTTAACACAATGATTTAGGGCATAAAGGAGTAAGCTTATGCATAAAAATGGCATTAAACACCTAAAAAGGCATAAAAGGCATGCATTTTTGGATGTTAGTAGAGGAAAAAGCAAAATTAGAGTCTAAAAGTATTTTTAGTGGAAAGATTAAATTTTTCTGATAAAAAACCATATATTATATGTGAAGAAGGGACCAAGAAGTTGTGAGATTTGAATTTTCAAAATTTCACCTCAAAACAGTAGATCTGGGGTGTAGATTGTCGATCTGAGGGCCAAGAAGAGGCCATAAAGTCGAGATGCGCCTCCTCTTCTGGGCTTGTTGCTAGCTGATTTAGGCTCAGAGGCCCAAAGCCACGTGCGGTCGGTGACCTGGCCCAGTGTGCTGGCTCATGACCGCGGTTGTCCACCGCCATTAACCACCACCAAGTGCATGCCAAACACTATGAATTACCGCTGTGTGTCCCCCATCACCGAGTGATGTTACCCCCTTGTTACGTCTGATGTGCGCAACATAGCCCACCCGAAGATTGACGCTGCTTGTCGGAGGTGTTGGGTACAGAGCCAGGGTGGTTGATTCGAGGCTGCAAGGGCGCCAACCTACCTTGATGAGTTCAGACGGTGCTCCAGGTCCAGAAAAGTAGTGGTTTTCAACATAGGATGGGGATTCCACAAGGGGGCAGCCATAGGTGGTGGCTAGGGTTCTAAGGTAGAAGATGAAGTTGGAACTAGAGGTATGGTGCATGAAAAAGCACAAACAAGGGTGGAAAAGAAAGGGGAAGAAGAAAGAGGAAGAATGGAGGTGAAATAGGGCAATTTATAAGTGAAAAAAGGGATATACAAGTGGTGGGGCATTTTCTCCAGTCACCTACTCCCATCCATGGGAGCAGGTAGGGAAGATGAGCCCGTGGCCGTCGAATCTTGGCCGAATCCACACCCACCAAATCTAAGGGTTTTGGTTGGTCATAGCAAGAAAATGGGATAGATGACATGGGCAATCCGTGACTAGAAAAGAAAATGTTTTGATTGGTTGGGAGTAATTTTCTCGGACTGATGACGTAGCACATTAATATATCAAAACCAAAGTCTTAAATTGTGTTTCTTGAGCAAACTTGTAAAATGCATATCTCCCAAGCTTTAACTCCGATTGACATGAAATTTCTGCCATTGGTTCACAAAGTTCCTCTACTTTTTATGTGCAATGTTTATATCCATAATTATAATGTTTAGGGAAATAAATTTGTGAAAAACACTATAAAGTGTAAATATGCACTCAAGTTATAATAAGCATATTGTGACATTTATCCAATTTTGTTTCAACAAATGAGTATAAAATTATTCCAAACTATATAATTTGTTGTGAAAGAGGTTTTGAAACATATTAGAGTGTCAAATGTTTCAATATGTGCATTAATAAAGTGAGAGTGGAAATCCAGGTTATCACATCCTCCCCACCTTAAAAGGAATTTTGTCCCCAAAATTAAAACAAGTCAGCAATTGATATTGAGTCTTTCTATTCAACATCAAAATCATCATAGTACCCTCATAAGGTGATATCACTACTGACATTATCCATCTCATTCTAGCATCGAATATTTGAGCATCATGGTCTTCGTATAGATCATCAAATATTTATTATCATAACATGAGTCACAAATTTGGAGAGTTTATCTCATATAACCCAAATTTGGAGAGATCACATTTTAGGTCAAACGAAGAGAGCTCAAGAGTAAGGTATGACCTAGGTGGGGTTATACATTCATGATTGAGAATTCATGTTTCCAAATTCGAGACATACATCATATTTCAACATCATAATTTTGTGCAAAAAATCGAATGGAAGGTCCCACCCTAGTCCACATGGAGCTCACCCTTATGTCATACATCTAGTGAATCATCATAGTCATAATTTTAGAATTTTGAGATTTGGGAACACGAAAGTCATTAGTCATATATCGAGGGTGATCTCAAGATCTAAATAGGGTGGTCGTAGTAGTCAAGTCAGAACCAAGATCAATGATCATGAGTCCATATTTCATACATCAATATCGAGAGTCAGTTTGGACATCAAAGTCATAGGTCCAAACACTTGAAATTAGGGTTCAGATCCCTATTTAGACCTTAGGGGTGATCATTCATCCATATCAAACAATTGAGCAACAATCAATCAACATTTTGAGCAGCATTCGAGTTACAATAAATATTTTAATATATCAATATCGAGTCCATTATCATGGTATTCAAGGTTGATGAATGATCTAGACCTAGGTCCTTCTATGAATTTAACCACTACCTATAATCATCATCATCATATTTTGAGAGCATCATTAAATTGGGATCCAAGATCGAGTTTCAATATCATCGTAGACTTGACCTATTAGGGACTTAGGTCAAGAAATAAAAATAGTTTGAAAGGTGTAACCTTTCCAATCTCTAAATAATCAACAAGATGAAAATTTAGAGGCAATCATAATAGAGATGTGACCTAAGTTTGGGTAGTCATGAGTCAACCACTACACTAATCTAGAACATTAGTCTATATTAATCTCGAGTCATCAACCATGTCCCAATAGGGTGAGTATCGACTATCAAATCGTATTTTGTAAGATCACGAGTCAAACATCAATGTCATAATAGGAAAATCATATTTCAAGATTTTTTCAAGGTCAAGATCGTAATAGAAGAATCATGTTTCAAGATTTTATAATATTTAGGTCATAACTGTGTTCCCTTCCTTTCATTGTCAAGGTAAGGGTATACATTAGAAATCGAGAAGTCAAATTGAGCAGTCCAAGAGTTAGAGTATAATAGGGAAAGAGTGAGATTCATGTCCATCATAACATTCAAAATAGAGATTATGTCACGGATCCATTCTTACCATAATCCCAATCCCACTGTCCAAAAGGGCAGTGTTAAAGGGATTAGAGTGCCCATCTCTGAGTGGCCCGCAAATCATACACAGATAATATGCAAAAATGAAATAACATTCTTCTTTATTAAAATGAACCATAAGGTTTAGTACATAAGGCTTGTAGGCAACATGGAAAGAGAAAAAGATAAGAAACTAGCCAACAACTACATCCCTTTTACAATTAGCTCCCATGCAGAGTCCATAATTGATGTAGGAGTCTTTATTGCAGTGGATGATTGAGTGGATGAATGTAAATCTCTAGTTCCTTGCATTACCTAAAATTGAGAAAATCAAGACACAATGTCAATGCAATTGCACGGTACACTATATAAAAACAAGTAAAGCAATATATAAGAAAACTAGTATGCTTGGCAGGACTTATGTTTCAAAATCATATCGGACGATCTTCCAAAAACCAAAATGTTATTCAACAATAATTTTATTATGAATTTCCCATTATGCTGTAATCAAGAAGCATGCTTATATTCTTTTATGTGACTCTATTACCCAACGTGATGGGGAGGTCACCAAGCTCCTTATCACCAAGGAGATAGGAGGTCAATGTACAAAAACCCCACCCTTCAATCAAGGGGGGTTTTTCTTATATTCAATATCAACATCATCATCTTTTCCAACATCATTATCAACATCAATATACGGGCAGTCATAATGGGTATTGCAATTTAGGGTTTCATGTTTCTCAAAATATAGTATAAAAGAAAAATGGAAGACTACTCATAGGGAACAATAGTTCATCCAAATAAATAGCCAAGCATAAGTCAAGAGATACCTAAAAGTATCATCATTACAATCAAGGAGGAGTTGTATAATAGTGTACCTTTCTAAAAGAGTATTTGGAGTATAGATCCCACGAAAGAGTAGATCAACCCCTTGAGTCAGATCCTAGATCAAAATATTGGATCAAGGGTCAAGATCATAGTTTTAAAAAGATCATGCTTCACAATTCAAGATTAGGGTTACATTTTCCTATTTCTACCTTAGGGTTCGGTCATCAACAAAATTTCCCAAAATCCAACAATTATTCAAGTATCAAACATGTTTCATGAATGGATGACCTACCTAGGTATATTTAGGAACACATGCTATCCCTAATTATTATTATCATCATTCAACTCTCTAGATTATCTCTAGTATGAAGATAGTATCATTAGACTCAAGGAGATTCAAGGCCAAACATATGAGTAAGAGGGCTTTCCAGATTAAAGTTAATCATCATCATATCAAGAGTAAATCTTATTTCCAGGTATATGATTCATGTTTTAGGGAAATGAGTTAAGAAGTTTAGATCTAACCCTTATTCTATCAAAATCGATTTGGTGTCTCAAAAAATCATTAGAATCAGGAAAAAGGGGTCTCTCAAAGATTAGTCATCATGGTTGAATCATTAGATAAGTTAAATAAGTAATGGAACAAGATTTAGAGATATTAGTGATAAACATCAAGAATTAAGCTTAAATAGTATTTTTAAAAGGTTTATTGGATTTTTCTAATCAAGATTGACTATTTGTTTGTCACTTGTGGAGTTCGGATGCATTTTCTATGATTAAAAGGAGATCTGGACATATACATGAATATTTGAGCAGAGGGGAGGCAATTACCCACAAAGAAAAGGTCGAGAAAAAAGGACAGTCGTTGGATTCTTTGATCTATCTTGATTAGATCTGATCATGTGGTAGGGAGGCTGCCCGCTGCTGATCACTTGTGCAAGACTGAAAGAGCAGGGGGAGAGCGTGAGGACCGTTGATCCTGGTTTGGATCAGCGTGGACCTAGATCCTAGGGTTGTTGTTGATCGTCCCAACAAAAGAACCTACTCGCGAGCAGGTTGCTCCATGACGATGTAGCGGCCGGAGGGATTAGGGGAATGTGAGCCAGGGAGAGATGGGGGGAGGTGAGGTGTCAGATGGAGTCGTCAGGGCTCGCTGAAGGTGATGGCCCAGCTTTTATAGCCCAAACGAGCTAGGGTTAGGGTTATCGAGGAGGTCTGTTCCAATGGCGGCAGCCTAGAGAGGCGGCTCACACTCACCCTAGCTATGCAGTGATTTTAGGGGGAAAAACAATGCGATCGCATTTGGATTGGCAGGGGAATTATCATGGTTCATTCAATTTTCAAAATGGTCACGATATGAGTGAAATCGTGTCTCGACCCCGCCCGTGGTCTCCTCCGCTGATTGCGGGAGGTAGGGGATGACCCTGAGACCATCCGATCTGGGCCCTAATCTGCGGGTGCCTGATCCAAGGATTAAGGATCGCCCCCGCCTGCCTCATAGGATCACAGGCCCATAAAAGGGCGAGAATAAAAGGAAAACAAGAGGAATTTCATGATTAAACTTCAGAAAATCATAGAAATTAGTAGGAGTGTCCAATTTGAGTGAAATTTGGACCATAGCTTCACAAAATTGTGTAGAACATATAGAAAAGTTTGAGGACAAGATAATGAAGTTTGAGGAACGAATTTATTTCTTTGAGTAAAGTGATCATTAAACCTAATTAAAATGTTATAAAGTGTAGACAAGCCATATTGGTCACCAAATTTTGTAATTGAGTCTCAAAATTAATTATGTAGCTAAGAAAAATAGATTGGGACTAAAAGTGAACATAAGGAGGTCAAAATTGAAAATTGGACAAAAGTATGTGTAAAAACTCACTTTATTACAAATTACTAAGAGGCATAGGAATAAATAGGTAAGATGCCTCTTGTATCAAAGTCTTTCATCATGATTTCGAGATTCCCAAGGCATTGTGATTCTGAGGCATAATCATGGTGCATATCAAAATAGGAGAAACACTTTAATTAATAATGTTTGAGGTCTATTCGATAATATGGAATAATGGACTTTATCAAATAGGGACCTCATAAAAATGAGGTATAATGTACAAATCCTCCTTATCTCATCATATCAAGATCATTATCATTTTTCCTCAAACATAGAAAGCATGTAGTCCAGATTTGGTAAAGTTGAGTGAACATGATCTTAGAGGACATACATGAGTACTTAACTACAAGAGTACTTTCGTTAGTTGTAATTGAGTTTCTTAAATTAAGGTTAGATCACGACATCATCATCATTTTACTCAATTATACCAATTCATTGACATTTTAGTTTTCCCCATTCAAAAGCTACCCAAAATTGAGAAACCATGTTATTAATAGTCATGAGTAGAAGAATCACATGATGGGATGAGTAGCTAACTAGTCATCATCTAATGGGTGGCTTAGGGTAGAACTTAGAGAAGAGGTGAGATGCTAGAATACTCTCTAAGGAGGGTTAAATTAGGTTATTAAACATGCATAGAGGATATGTGATGGCTCTAATACCATTTGTCATAGAACCGTTTGTTACCCTAAGTCCACACTACTAATGGCTACACAGCCAAAGGTGAGTGGATCAAGGTGTTCGACCCTAGAATGGGTCACATTACATATGCATGAATAAAACCACAAACAAGAACACGATTAGAAATAACAAGATACTAAACATGGAGGTAAGATATTTGTACCCATTTCTAGATTCAATTATACCCACTGATGTTTCATCGGAGTCTAGAGTGCAATGAATCTTTGGCAACTATAAAATTGTTAAACAAAACATGTTAATGCTAGAGCATTAAGTACACCATGAAAAGGCATGTAAACAATTTATGAGTAGCAGAAAACTTGCTTGGCTAGAAACATCATATAAGCAAGAAGTAAAAACAAGGCATGAACATTTAACAACAATCTTTTATACAAAGCATGTTTTTAGTGTATTTTCCATTATACTCAACAACATATCATGGCCATTGACCAGCTTCCCATTGGAAGGGTCCGTAACAATGCTCAAGATTAGACAAACCTTTTATCTACATGGTCCACCTTATCTTGACATCTCAAGTAAGGTGCCCAACCTGGTGCCCTTACCCCAAGAATATAGGCAGATACATGAGGTATGTATAATGGACAATTTCAATTATGTTCAAGGTTTGTTCAATATATTTCAAGCAAAATGAAAGTACTAAGCATAGGGAACAAGTATCTCAAACAAGTAACTAACTAGCCAAGCATTGATACGAGCATACATACAAACAAGCCAATACCATAGTAGGGTCAAGACAATAAGCATACCTTACGAGTAAAGTACAACATTAAGCATTGATTTTAGAGAACCATAACTAGCACTTGATTATATCTTAGCAATAGAGTCAACTTAGAGATCTTGGAATTTTAAAGGAGTGCACTTGGATTAACATCAAAAAATAAGGTATCATTAATAATCATAATAATGGTTGGATGTGTCACTTAGATCTATCAACATTGTTTTCAATATCTCAAACTAGTCATTCATAGGCATTATCAAGAAACTTAGTACAGCATGGGTTCATTAGTACTTACGGTGACACATCAAAACTAGATCAGGGATAGATATGTGATTAGTGCTTCAAGCTCCTAAATAGATCAATCATAAGATTTGAGCAAGCTTAGTCAACACTAGCATAAACATTGATATAACCAGACATATTGAGCCATAATCATGCATGCTAAACTTCATTAGAGTATAGATGACATCCACTTGGATTAGATGTTCAAAACATCAATGAGTTGTTGATTTCAAATCATAAGATAGCACAGATGATCATTAGGGAAAGATTCATGCAATATTAGAGATCTAGGTATCAATATGTCCATTAGATCACAATTCAAGTCAAGTTTAGGAAATTTGATCACATTAGGAACAAGAATGTTCAACAACACATATAGGGATACAATGCAATTAATGTTACTGATTTAGGAGTTCACATGATCATCTTAGACATACAGGACCCAGATGTGGGTTATGTTTCTGATCTAACCTCATTGCATCCATTATAAGCTTATAAGGTTCAAAGTATATCATTTAGTCATACTAAGATGCTAGAATGAACAAGTTAGAATATTAGTGTAACAAGCATCAAAGTTTACTGATTTCAATCGAATGTATAGATTTGGGTCACCCTCAATCAAGGGTAAGCATTAAAGTGATCAAATTTAACATAAGAGTCCACATTAAGCCATTTAAGTAAGATTTGATCACTTTTGGTTTCAAAATGAGACATGTTTCAAACTTGATGTATCAAGATGATTCATATGTTGATATTAAGCTTAACACAAAGATTTAGGGAAAAAAGGAGTAAGCTTATGCACAAAAATGGCATTAAACACCTCAAAAGGCATAGAAGTCATGTATTTTCCGATGTCAATAGAGGAAGAAGCAAAATTAGAGCCTAAAAGTCTTTTTAATTGAAAGATCACGTTTTTCTAATAAAAAACCATATATTATATGTAAAGAAAGGACTAAGAAGTTGTGAGATATAAATTTTAAAAATTTCACCTCACAACAATAGATCTGGGGCGTTGATTGTCGATTTGAGGTCCAACAAGAGGCCATGAAGTCGAGATGTGCCTCCTCTTCTGGGCTCGTTGCTAGATGATTTGGGCTCGGAGGCCAAAGCCATGTGTGGTCCACAACCTGGCCCAGCGAGCTAGATCATGACCTCCATTGTCCACCACCACTAACCACCACTGAGTGGCTGCCAGACACTCCGAATGGACGTAGCATGTCCCCCCGTCATCGAGTGACGCTACCCCCTTGATGTGTCTGTTGCGCGCAACACAACCTACCTGAAGGCTGAAGCAGCTTGCCAGAACTACTGGGTGCAGAGCGAGGGTGGCTGATTCGAGGCTGCAAGGGCGTCGACCTACCTTGACGAGGTTGGGCAGAGCTCCAGGGCCAGAAAAGTGGGGGTTTTCAATTTAGGATGGGGGTTCCACAAGGGGGAAGCCATAGGTGGTAGCTAGGGTTCCCAGGTAGAAGATGAAGTTGGAACTAGGGGTATGGTGCATGAAAAAGCACCAACAAGGGTAGAAAAGAAAGGGGAAGAAGAAAGAGGAAGAATGGAGGTGATGGGCCAATTTATTGGTGAAAAAAGTGATATACAAGTGGTGGGGATTTTACTCCAGACATCTACTCCCATCCATGGTAACAGGTAGGGAAGATGAGCACGTGTCCATCGGATCTTGGCCAGATCCACACCCATCAGATCCAAGGGTTGTGGTTGGTCATAGCAAGCAAAGGGGATAGCTGACATGGACAATCCTTGACTAGAAAAGAAAATGTTTTGATTGGTTGGGAGCAACTTGTTTGGACTGATGATGTGGCACATTAATATTTCAAAACCAATGTCTTAAATAGTGTTTCTTTAGCAAACTTGTAAAATGAATATCTCCCAAATCGTAACTCCGATTGACATGAAATTTTTTCCATTGGTTCATAATTTTCTCTACCTTTCATGTACATAGTTTGAATATAGAACTATAATGTTTAGGGAATTCGATTTGGGAAAAACACTTTCAAGTGTAAATATGCACACAACTTATAATAAGTATATTGTGACATTTATCCAATTATGTTTCAAAAAAAGAGTATAAAATTATTCCAAACAATATAATTAGTTGTGAGGGAGGTTGTGAAACATAGTTGAGAGTGAAATGTTTCAGGATATGCACTAATAAAGTGAGAGGGGAAATCCAAGTTATCATAAAGGAGATCCAAGGGTAAAAGTAAGTATGTCCTAATTGTTTTTTTTTTCTTTAGGAATATTCGAGGAATAAGAGATGTTAGTTGGAATAAATAGGATATGGAGAGACATGTAGAAGCACATACTACTAGTCAAGGTGAAGCAGAGAATGAAGTTTAGATAAATGGTGGGAGTGAAAATAAGCTTGATAGTGTAAATTTTCTTCTTTTGTTCATTCAAATCAGTAAGAACTATTTGATAGTCGGTATATTTGGTATTGTTATGTTTAATTATGAGTACTGAAATTATGTGTAAGAAGTAATTATATGGTTCAAATATTTGTTTCGTAGTAGAGGAATGAGAAGACTATATCTGAGAAATTTGATCTGGTAGAAGAAAAGTAATTAACATAAACTCAATTAAAAAAGCAATCACATTTGGTATTGTTAGGTGATACAACCCAATTTTTGGGTTCATATGGTTGGAAATGCAATTTTCCCCCTAAATGTATGATTATGGGAATTGTATAAGTTATATGTATTGAAGGGATTCGCTTTGCAATTTTTCCTATGTGCATGTGATTTTGTGGATCATAATATGTTAATGAGTCCAAGATGATAAATAGAGAAAGAAAATTTAGGGAAATCAAATAATGCATAAATAAGAAAAGGAATTAAGATGATAATGAAAGTATGAGAAATGTGTGGAAAGATGTGTGATTGACTTATCATGGATGATATTTTGAATCCATAAGGTTTCTAATGGTAAAAGGAATCCAAATAAGTAATATAAAAGAATAAGAGAGAGAAAATATGCATAACATATGCCTTAATAAGTGATAATTCTCTTATGAAGAAAAGTTTCTCATACTTTCGAATTTGATTCCAAACTTGGCACACAAATATTTTAAGTCATTATGGACTTTTTTTTAAATTTTGGGATTAATTGGATAAATGGTTTGAGATTTATGATTTTTATAAAATTCCCTAAAGTGGAGGGATTTCCATTAAATGTCACGATTTTCCAATTTGATTAGAAATGTTTTCTTTGGGCGTGAAATCTGGACACTTAGAACTGGGAACCAACAGTGACCCATTGTCTCCTACCTCCATCTTGTATTAGGAAAGCTTAAATAGTAATGTGGGGAACTAATACATCTATACTTCTCTCCCTGATCATCAAGGAATCTTAAAAAGCATATATTTGAGTTTGGGAGAAGAAATAAGATCTAATGTTCCTTTGATATATCGATTTCATGTGCTATTGGGAGTTTCCCCAATGTCCCTGTAGAGTCAGACTCCATGGCTGCAAGACTACGAGTGACACCTATAAAAGGGGCTCTGCCCCCTCTTCGCGATGAGTATAGAGGTGTGAGACAAACTATATGACTTCAAGGATCCCTCCATTACCCCCATTTTGCCTGATGAAGAACCCTTGGTCAGATAGTTATTCGACATGGCACCTTCCTCAGTGATGCTATGGTCTATGTCAATGTAGCGACCTCCGCCAGCAGGAGAAGGGTCGGTCGACTTCGGGGGATCTAGACGAAGGTAGCAGCAAAGATAGATGCTCCAAACTGGCTTCAGATCGAGGAGTCAATGACCTATTTGACCACCTGGAGCCTGCTCGTGACGTGTGAGAAGGCCTTGTGAGGAAGAAGAAGAGAAAGGAGGAAAAGACCTCTGTACCCCCAGCCTTATTGCTGAGAGGGAAGGGAAAAAAGGGGTTTTGGCATGTTCGTAAGGGAGCAAGCCATGCCCAGTGTGGCGCTAGGTGGCGTAGAGCCACTGGTCCAATCGGGTTCTACGTGGACCCAATGAATTGGAGGTAAGCCTACACATGGCGTCACTTAATTGGTCTATAATTGTTTTACTTCGTGAAAATCATAATAAATTATTGGTAACTCTGATGGAACAAATTTATATATGAAAATTGATCAGAAAAATGCAACGAATCCACTAAAAGTATAATTGAAGACTAAATATTGTTGAAATTCGAAAAGTACTTAAAGGTGTCACCTTTAATGGTGTTATTAATGGAAAACCCTAAGTTTGGATGGTTAGTTAATTTAATAATGTTCTTTGGATAATCTAATCCAATATTAACCTATTGTTAATAAAAGGAAGATTTAGATCTAAAAAGATGATCGTTATGCATAATTGGCTTAAGTTCTATGTACATGAATATGCATTAATGGGCTTAGAAACCCTAATATTGGTAATTATGACTTTTAATGGTTTTAATTGTGAAAATCCATGAATAAGACAGAGATATGATGATCCTAAGACAATTTGAGTATAAAAGATCCTTAATGTGGATCATTTGGGAAATTAGGGTTTTTATGAGTAGAAAAGCTATTTTAGGGTTTGTTGACCTAAAAAAAGATAAAGTTTGAAAAATTGATCTAAGAAGCCCTAATGAATCCTAATGAGACTTAGAAACCTTGGAAAGGTTTCCCAAGTTAATAAAGAGTTTTTTGGGATGTGATGGTAACAACTAGGTGTTACACATGTTTTTAGGATCAAAGTTTGCTTGCTTGATTGATTGGCTTGCATGATTGAACATCTAGTTGGATTTTGGATATATTGCTTCTTTGAGATCTCCAAATAAGGTATGTGATTACACTTATGGTTAAATTGCTCTAGTTTTATGATGATTTCTAAGGTTTTTATCGGTTGCTTGGAAATAATTGCTTGATTGACTTTTATTTCATGCAACTATAAAGTGACTATGACTATTACCATAAGTATATGTACATGACTAGCTCAGATCCTAGTCCTCCTCTATAACTTTGATGATGATGATATGGATGACCTAGTACATGGTCTACCAGTGGGGTGGGATCAATAGGTTATCATGAGTTGATGTGTTGGTCTACCATTGGGTAGGACTGTACAACTCCACAACCCCATGTAGTGATCTACCTGTAAGGTAGGATCATGGGGGTTAGTTGAGATATACCATATGAGAGAGGCATTATTCATTTCCACTATAGGGATAGCACAGAGGCAAGGATATGTAAGGATTGAGTAGTTATGTTTAAAATGTAAAGGTTAATCTGTTAAGAAATAATTTGATTTCATTATGTTGTTACAAATAGATGCAAGATTTTGGTTCCCCCACGTACCAATATAATTAATTATACTGACCGCTATTTTGTTTGTCGGCATTTTAGGTAATATCTAAAATTGGACAAACAGTAAAGTGGCACATGTGAAGATTAAAGTTAAAATAATAAAAGAGGATTTAGGTAGATAGAATTCTACTCTGGGTAGAAGTCCCAGTTACCTAATTTTGAAAGGTATGTGAAAAGTAAATTTTTATCCTATTTTAAGCTTAGTCATTGGTAGAATTTATTAATTATTTTTTATTATTTGCAAAACCATTGATCATATTTTGGGATAGTGGCTCTGACTTCTTGATGTTCCTTAATTGGGGGTTATCAAGAAGCGGGGTCATTACATTTGGTATCAGAGCAATGGTTTTCCATTTAATCTCTAATAATTATTAAATTTTATAAACTCTTTAGAACCCAAGGGAGTCATTAGAGGATTTTCCAATGATGGAGGTGTCTAGAAAAGGATCATGATCTGGGGGCTGGCAATATTTTCCTCAACCCTGCTGGTCAATCTACAAGGACTCCCGAATTATGTGTGATTGGATGGCCAAAATTAGAGGATTTGACTCGAAATAAGACACCTCTAGCTCTTCTCTCATCTATCTTCATCCCTTCTCTACCCCGTTCATTGAATACCTTTAAGAGATTATGGTTTCTCTCTCTCCACCACCATCCTGAGTTCAGGGTAAGTACAACAAGGATTAAGGAATCCTCCACCAAATAATAAAAAGCATGTAAGAAAGATGTCATGGACATAAGTTTTGATAATTAGAAACTCAGACTGAGC
Source organism: Alisma plantago-aquatica (assembly GCA_963693085.1). NCBI lineage: Eukaryota > Viridiplantae > Streptophyta > Magnoliopsida > Alismatales > Alismataceae > Alisma > Alisma plantago-aquatica. Next base: position 1,002,322,478 of record OY856412.1, read on the forward strand.
TTAGTTACATGCTTAGGTCGCATGGCTTGTGTTTTCATGCCCTAAAAAGAGCTTTGAGGTTAGACTTTCTTGTAGGGTGAGGAGGAGAGAGTTATCCTTAGATGAAGAAGCCTCCAAGAAGAGGAAGAGACCTGACACATCCTCTAAGGGTGATGCTAACCCAAACCCTAAGTGGTGGATAGAGAAATAGAAGATACAATGAGTTGGATATCATAGTTGATCATGCATGCACGTACGTGGGTCAAACATGCATCTTGTACATAGAGGCTTTGAGTATCCATGAGAAATGTTAACCATGTGTGGTTGTTTGACCCTAGTGCCTTTTGGTGACCCGACATTGGGTGGTCATGCCTTTTGAGGGTGAGGGATCGCTCCCTCATTGAGAAGGTTAGTGGTGACCATATAGGAACCCTAACTTAGATATATGTAAAGAAAAGAGGTGTTCACCTACATAGAAAAGAGTGGTAGCAAGGCTGGTAGTAGGTTTTAGACCTAGGCCAGAAGGGCTACACCTAATAGTTTATGAGATAGGCATGCAAAACTTCAGATGATCTTGGTCGGGCATAAGCTTTGATAGTATGTTCCACCCAAGTAGGAATGGGTGTGCATCGTTAAAGAGCTTGACCCATCTTCTGAGAGAGAACCTCCAGTGATAGGACCAGTTGAAGGGTTAGCTCTAGAGAGAAAGAGAGAGACTCGGTGAAAAAGGTAGGAAAACTTGACTCTGAGACATGAGGAATCATGAGAAGTTAGGTGTGATATGACCTAGTTTAGACAACCATGAGTAGATGTATGTGGGTTCCCCATGCATGATCCTTGGAGGCTTGTTGTACCTTGGTTGCCTATAGAGGAACCAAACCCTAGAAAGAGAAAGACGCTTCTTGAACTGATGTATAAAGGTTATAAGTGCCTACCTTTTAGGTTATAGACCCTAATGAGGTATGGTAACAAGTTGTGAGGCCTCACACCCAATTTGTTGTCCTTGTGTAATGCTTGAAGGGTTGTTCATGTGGAATAATGTTAAGATGTATATGCCCTATTTGGTATAAAGTTCAGTTATGTTGGAACAACTGAGCATGCAGTTAGTCAACTGATACATTAGAGGTGAACTTGGGGTAACTTGTAACACCCCTGACCTGGGTTATAAGCTAACCCTAGGTGTTTTGCCTAAATATGAAATTAAAAGTTTGTAATTATCCTTTGGTATGTAATTAAAGCTTTTATGGAACATAAGTTTCCCTTTCTGTCCCTTATAAACCAATGTTGAAGTGTTGGTTGCAATACAGGGACCTATGTGCAATTTGCCCAACCAGAGGGGTTAAACTGCAAATTTCACATGTTTATATGTTCCTTTAATGTTGAGACAACATAAGAATCAATATGATGAGGTTTAAGGGATTTCCCAAGCTTGAGCACCAAGGTGCAGCTGTGGAAGCAACCCTTGTACTTGAAAACCCTAAATTGGTGTAAAATGCAATTTACCCAATTTGAGGGGTGCAACTTCTAAAATACATAATCTAAAACATATTTTATGGCTCTTGGCATCATTTAGAAGAGGAATGATGAAAAGATTACTTTATGTGAATAATCATATAGTAAAGAACACCCTTGTAATTGAATAATCAAGGTGTATGTATAATAGCCCTTTTATGTATATGCTTTAGTGATGGGTTGATCCTCTTTGCCTTCAATTCTTGACCTTAGAAGGAGATTGTCCTTAGAAATAAGAGGTGGGGACGTCCAAGGGAGAAAGGAAGGACTTAGATGAGAAATGAGGAAAGTATATGTCCTTATGTTGAAAATTCACCTAAGTATATATACAACTTTTCTCACTTAGCAAGGGAACGACCCTCTCCCTTTCATTTCTTTTCCCCTTGCTCAAACCGACTAAGGAGAGCTCTGGAGCTCAGGAGGACGACCAAGGGAGTGCAAGGTAGGTTTGGATCCTTCCTTTTTGCTTAATTCTTGGATGAAACTCGGATTCAAGGTCAAATTCATGGCTAGCTCACTTAGCTCCATCTTTCTAGTCATCTCTTCTCAACCTTCCTTGGAGGATTCACCTTGGCCGACCTGTGGAGCTTCTAGGACGCCATTAAAGGCTTGGAGCTCGAAAGTTTGGAGCTCAAGGAGCAAGCTTTAGGCGGGTTTTATAACTCTAAACTTTATGCTTCATTATACATCCTTTTCTATGCATATAGTTGCTAGTTCTTCTTCTTCCCTATCTTTCCTTGCATCCTTGCAAGCAAAATCACGAAGAACTGCTACTGTTCTCAAGGTAGAAGATAAGGGCGTTAATTCCTATGCTTATCCACGGTTTTTCACTTTATCAAACGACCTCCACCTATTGCTCAAAACGGTTTCAAACCGTTTGGTGGGCAAACGGTTTCAGGGTCGTTTGAGGGAAAACGGTCTTCAAGACCGTTTGGTCCCGTTGACCAAGCGAAGACCATTTGGGAATCTTGTTCATAATTATGTAGGTTAATCACCTACAAAATTTTAGAGGTTAACTCCAAAGGAATCGTGAGTTATGATCACATCAATTAGCAAAACCAATTGAATTAAGTTCTGATTTTCAATCTGTTTAATTTGCCCTTTTTGGGCAAACGGTCTCAAGACCGTTTAAGATGGTTGACTAAACGTTGACCGTTTGGGATTACTGTTCATAATGATGTTAATTAACGACTCACCAAATTTGATGGATTAATTCCAAACGAGTCATGAGTTGAAGGATGATTAATAGGGCAAACCCTAACTGAAATTAGTGCTGAATCTCCAATGAGTTAAGTTGAGATTTTGGGTTGATTAGCCCAAACGGTTTCAAGACCGTTTGGGAATCACCCAAACGGTCTCAAGACCGTTTGGGGGTCACCCCAAGACCGTTTGGAGGTCTGGGGTCAAGTATAGTTGATCAATTGAAGGTCCAAAGGCACCAAACCATATTGCAATTAAGTATTGATGTGATGATCAACTCAATAGATCAAACCTTGATGAATTTTCACTAGAGTCCAAAGGATGGATGGGCAAACGGTCTCAAGACCGTTTGGTGTCAACCCAAGACCGTTTGGAGGTCTAGGGTTAAGGTAATTGACCAATTGAGGGCCCAATTACAGTGGGTTAGTGAAACAATCAAATTGCTGTTTTCTAAGTATAGATCTTGTTGAGTTTTGGGTTGAAGGACCCAAACGGTCTCAAGACCGTTTGGGGGTTCCTCCAAACGGTCTCAAGACCGTTTGGAGGTCTAGGTTTGAGATAATCTAATGGTTTGAAGGACCAATTGCAATAAGCTGATGATTTGATACAAATGCTGATTTTAGACCTAATTGGAGTTCAACCCTAGTCCAAACGACTTGGTTCTTGGTCAAACTTTGGGCAAACGGTCTCAAGACCATTTGGAGGATATCCAAACGACCTCAAGACCGTTTGGTCCAAGTTTGAGCCCAATTGGAGGTCAATTGATAGGTTCAACCTTGAATTGATTCACATTGTTGAATATTGATGACCATCCGATTTGAAACCCTAATTGAGGAGGATTCAACCCTAATTGGCTTTCAATTGAGGGTCAACTTGGTGTCCAAGTGATTGAGGTTCATCCTAATTAACTCAATTTATAAGTGGTTATCATGGATTTGGTTAATTGAGGGGTTCAACATACATATCCATGACCAATTGTAACTTTTGAACCACTTTGGAGGTCCAAACGGTTTGAGCCCATTTGGACCAAACGGTCTCAAGACCGTTTGGATCCAAACGGTCTCAAGACCGTTTGAGGCCAAATGGTCTCAAGACCGTTTGGGACCAAACGGTCTCAAGACCGTTTGGGCTCAAACGATCTCAGGGTCGTTTGGTCCAATCTATCTCAAGTTGATTTGATCAAACGGTTTCAAACCGATTGAGCTCCAAACGGTTTGGAAGGTCAACCCTTCCAAACGGTCAACACATCCAAACGGTCTCAAGACCATTTGGATCAAACGTTCTCAAGACCGTTTGAGACCAAACGGTCTCAAGACCGTTTGAGACCAAACGGTCTCAAGACTGTTTGGTGGTTGAAACCGTTTGAAGGTTGAAACCGTTTGAAGGTGTACATGGTGGTTTGTACTTAATCAATTGATGGTGTAATTAGTTCAATGGTGATCTAATCTAAACCCTAATGGTAACCTAGGTCATTAAGGGACTAAGTGATTAGTGAGTTGACCCATGATGGTGATCATGAGGCAAATTACCAAAATACCCTTGAGGGGTCTAAAGAGGTAAAACCTTGTTCTAATCAAACCCTAATCACATGATGATGATGTTTTGGCTTATGTAAGTCAATGAGGACTTAACCCAACCTGATCTAGAGTGGTGTCATCACCATCTACTAGTGAGAGGAGAGAGAAAGTATTCCAAGAGAGAAAGTATCCTAGAGAGAGAAAGTACCCCTTTTTAAGGTGGAAACTCAAGTGAGATACTTCAAATACACATGAGTGTGCATGATTAGGGTATGATTCACTTATGTGAGATCATGGAAACCCTAATTATGATATCCAATGAATCTTAATCTTAATTAAGAGCCTTAATTATGATGTTTCTCTTACATGATGATGTAATGAGCACAATTCACTATAGAGTGAATAGTAAACCCTAATTTTAGGGTAATGACATGAAAGATGAATAGTAAACCCTAATTGTTGAATTGTTTACTATTATCAGTTGATTTAACCATGCAGGTTGTCATGAGATGATGGTCATATCCAGGTATGGAATACCATGTTATATTCATTGAAAGCATGCCTTAAGCTTTATGAATAAGTGAATTATATTGATGCACTATTAGTGACATCTTTTGTGATTTATGGGCTGTGAAAGCCATAAACACCATCAAGGTCATGCTTGACAGATGACTTGTGATGAGATGACTAAGAACTGATGATTGAAAAGAGTTAGGCCTGCTACATTTATGTATTCTCATTATAGCTGTTGTGCTAATGTTATTGTTTGAAGAACAATGTTTAAAGAATACTGAATGTACCTAACTAATCAAGTGAAATGTAGAGCCCTGATCATAGATCCATCATTGTCAGAGTCTAAATGATGGTGAAACAGGTTTTCCCCAGGGAACTCCTGGATCACATACTTTTGAGTATGTGGGGTACATGGATGTGTAGAACCTTACATCCTAGTGTAGGTATTTGATGTAGATTCTAGTAGTCCGTCATACCTTCACTAAAAGAGAAAAGGTGAGAGGATTTGATGTAGATTCATGTAGTCCATCACTCCCCCACCACAAAGTCCAAAAGGTGAGATGTATTACTACACTCCCTTAAAGACACAAACACTGCATCGATGAAAGATAAACAAGAAATCTTCCGATGACAAAGAGAGTACAGAACGCCACTGTAACTCTAAAAATAGCGAAGGACCAGTTTACCCTGGTAAGCTATTACAAAGACATCCCGCCAGATGTCTAACAATCAATCCTCTAACTGACTGAGGAAGATGAGGTCTTAAGAATCCGGCTCTTTTAATGACCTATGTATGATACTGATGTGACTTCTTAGCGATCAGTTGGAGTATGAGTGGTATGCCTCATCTCGACAGGGAATAATAATGTTTGTAAAACATAATCAATCGCGTAGTATATCTGCTTAGGTTTAACTACGAGGAACAATGTTTGGTGTTACATTGTTTACATTATTGATCTGTTCAGATATTTTGTATACATGTCCTTTATATGCTTTAAAGACATGACTGCTTAAGTAGAAGTTGCTTCACTTGTTATTAAACCTGCTGTTGTATGATTTATGTTATAATAAAGCTTCTAGTGGAGAGTTATAACTCTCGCTGGGACAATTTGTATATTGTCTCACTCCGTAGATTTTAACTCTTTTTAGGTGGTCGTCGAAGACGAAGGAGACCGCTTAAGGATGAGCAACAACGACAGCAACAGTACCAGGGGCAGCAGTGAATCTCAGGTGGAGATATTGGCTGCTGAGTTTGTAGTTAGATAGTCCTATGCGTCTCTGTACTCTCAGGTTCTAGGAATCAGTGGTTTGAGTTTTTGGTGTGGCTCCTGAGGATTTTGAATCATGTTGTACATAACTACTCAAGAAGTGGTTTAACAGAGATGTAAACTGTTTACTTGGTTTCTTATAAAAAGGAATTTTATAACTTCCAGATCTTGTCTCAAAAATTTTAATTTTCAGTATTTTTCATGTTCCGCAACTAATCGAAAGCTTCCGCTAAGTTTATATCGTGGTTTTGGAGATCGGAGCCCACAATTAAGTGGTATCAGAGCTCTAGGTTCGTCGAGTCTACAGAGACATAGGACTTAGGATGTCGAGTCTGTCTTTAGTGTTTCTTCCTCATCTAATAGAATCTTCTGCTCCTCAGGAGAAGAAGATATATAAGGACGAGGAGTTTGTTGCAGAAAGCAACAATGCTACACCTAGAAGAAGTGGAGAGGAGCAAGCAGTAGAGGAACACTTACCTGAGGTTCCCCTATTTAATCCAACCATGATAAGGAATCCTTCCTTAGGAATCACTGTTGGAGAATTTAGGGCAACCATGATGTACCTAGTGGATCAAACACTAGCAGTACAACCCAGATTACCAGCTCCTAATGATGATGTTTTGGATATCCATAGGATATGTAACCCTCAGCAGCAGGTTGAAGCAGAAGTAAATGATAAAGCTTTGAACTCAGAGCAAGCCTATGCTCAGCCTCAGCCTGATGAATCAGTCCACAGTAATGTAGGGATTAGAATACAGTCAGAGACCAGGACCTGTTATAACTGTGGGAAGCCTGGACATATCAGATCTAATTGTCTAGAAAGGATATATAGGGGAAGGATTGAGAAAAGGCCTATTCAAATCCAGAAACAAAGGCCTGAAATTCCCAAAAGGAAGAAGTTTCTGATGTCCCCAACACAACCAGGACCTAGTACATCAAGGCAGTGGTTATTCAGAAAGGATAAGGAACCCTTTAAACCACTACAACTGGAGAGACGCTGCTACAACTGTGGGAAGGTGGGGCATTTGATGAAGGATTGTCGATCTAAGCCTGTCAATGTGACACAGCCTCTGAGAGAAGGGCAACAAGGATCACAGAGAAGGCAATTTCAAGGAGCAGCTCAAGGACGTGGACAAGCGTCCCAAGCTGGATCATCTGTACCAAATCAACCCCAGGCAATAGTGAGGTTCTATACTATGAACTCACCTGATGCAGTGGTCGATCCACGGGTTGTGACAGGTCAGATGAACTTTTATATTCTGATATGTCTAATTCCTGTGTAGTATCTGTTCTGTTTGACCCGGGTGCTACGCACTCTTTTATCACTCGAAGAGTGATCCGTAACTGCAATATGACAATCAGTCATAGGGCAGGAAGTTGTTTTTGGAGACTCCGTTGAGTGAGTCTGATGTTCTGCAGGAGGTATGATCTCCCTGCATCCTTTTCTTTTCTAATCATCGCATTTGAGTGGATCCAATACCTTGATATGCAAGGATTTGATAGAATCCTCGAGCCATGATTGATTAGACAAGATAAATGGTATTTCTTATAAATCTATTTATGATCTTTTGGAACAAGTTGAAATAGTAGTTGATTGAACTATTCTTTGATTGGTCTCATAAAAGCTTTCTATGATGCATTATATATAATCGTTTTATAATACATGTTTACTTCTATAAGAAGAAAATGTATTAAAGAAATGATCTGAATGCAGGATTCAATAAAAGTTAATAAGTATGTATGAAAGGATGGAAAAAGAGAAGGAACATAGTAATATACAAGTACATATTTTCTTACCTCAGTAATCATATACCCTGGCCAGGTATACAATTACTGATGATGAAGTAAATATGAAAACCTTGAAGTTGTTATCTTTTGATTACTCTGATCAAGTAGTCAATCTAAAACAACTTAAAGGGCATCATAAGATAAGAAAAATGAGAATAAAGAAGGTCAACCATGATTAGTAATGGTTGAAAGAATTTATGTAATGAGCAATGTTCCATGATAAAAGGAAGAAAGAGATATAAAGTTTTGATAACACAAGTAATTAATACCAAATTAAGAATGTTAAGAACATCCCTTGTTAGGGGTATATGTTCTTAAATAAGGGTAGAATTTTAAGAACATCCCTTGTTAGGGGTTTATGTCCTTAAAATAAACATATCTTCTAAAGAATGTCTAATAAGATAGTTAATGCATAAAATAAAGAAAGTTAATATGCTGATTATCAGATGAGATGATAAGACTCAGGGTGAGAGGGCCCTTATATGGTCTTAAATAAATATCAGGGCTTGAATTTGATCCTAAAGAATGTTGATCAAAATTCTATAACATCTCCCTGAAAATGGTTTGTTACCTAAGAATGTAACAATGTGTATGCTGAAACAATATCTGCTTTCCCCTTTTCTTCCTGAGATTTCGGGGACGAAATCCTTGTTAGGGGTTTATGATTTGTAACACCCCTGACCTGGGTTATAAGCTAACCCTAGGTGTTTTGCCTAAATATGAAATTAAAAGTTTGTAATTATCCTTTGGTATGTAATTAAAGCTTTTATGGAACATAAGTTTCCCTTTCTGTCCCTTATAAACCAATGTTGAAGTGTTGGTTGCAATACGGGGACCTATGTGCAATTTGCCCAACCAGAGGGGTTAAACTGCAAATTTCACATGTTTATATGTTCCTTTAATGTTGAGACAACATAAGAATCAATATGATGAGGTTTAAGGGATTTCCCAAGCTTGAGCACCAAGGTGCAGCTGTGGAAGCAACCCTTGTACTTGAAAACCCTAAATTGGTGTAAAATGCAATTTACCCAATTTGAGGGGTGCAACTTGTAAAATACATAATCTAAAACATCTTTTATGGCTCTTGGCATCATTTATAAGAGGAATGATGAAAATATTACTTTATGTGAATAATCATATAGTAAAGAACACCCTTGTAATTGAATAATCAAGGTGTATGTATAATAGCCCTTTTATGTATATGCTTTAGTGATGGGTTGATCCTCTTTGCCTTCAATTCTTGACCTTAGAAGGAGATTGTCCTTAGAAATAAGAGGTGGGGACGTCCAAGGAAGAAAGGAAGGACTTAGATGAGAAATGAGGAAAGTATATGTCCTTATGTTGAAAATTCACCTAAGTATATATACAACTTTTCTCACTTCGCAAGGGAACGACCCTCTCCCTTTCATTTCTTTTCCCCTTGCTCAAACCGACTAAGGAGAGCTCTGGAGCTCAGGAGGACGACCAAGGGAGTGCAAGGTAGGTTTGGATCCTTCCTTTTTTCTTAATTCTTGGATGAAACTCGGATTCAAGGTCAAATTCATGGCTAGCTCACTTAGCTCCATCTTTCTAGCCATCTCTTCTCAACCTTCCTTGGAGGATTCACCTTGGCCGACCTCTGGAGCTTCTAGGACGCCATTAAAGGCTTGGAGCTCGAAAGTTTGGAGCTCAAGGAGCAAGCTTTAGGTGGGTTTTATAACTCTAAACTTTATGCTTGATTATACATCCTTTTCTATGCATATAGTTGCTAGTTCTTCTTCTTCCCTATCTTTCCTTGCATCCTTGCAAGCAAAATCGCGAAGAACTGATACTGTTCTCAAGGTAGAAGATAAGGGCGTTAATTCCTATGCTTATCCACGGTTTTTCACTTTATCAAACGACCTCCACCTATTTCTCAAAACGGTTTCAAACCATTTGGTGGGCAAACGGTTTCAGGGTCGTTTGAGGGAAAACGGTCTTCAAGACCGTTTGGTCCCTTTGACTAAGCGAAGACCGTTTGGGAATCTTGTTCATAATTATGTAGGTTAATCACCCACAAAATTTGAGAGGTTAACTCCAAAGGAATCGTGAGTTATGAGCAAATCAATTAGCAAAACCAATTGAATTAAGTTCTGATTTTCAATCTGTTTAATTTGCCCTTTTTGGGCAAACGGTCTCAAGACCGTTTAAGATGGTTGACTAAACGTTGACCGTTTGGGATTACTGTTCATAATGATGTTAGTTAACGACTCACCAAATTTGATGGATTAATTCCAAACGAGTCATGAGTTGAAGGATGATTAATAGGGCAAACCCTAACTGAAATTAGTGCTGAATCTCCAATGAGTTAAGTTGAGATTTTGGGTTGATTAGCCCAAACGGTTTCAAGACCATTTGGGAATCACCCAAACGGTCTCAAGACCGTTTGGGGGTCACCCCAAGACCGTTTGGAGGTCTGGGGTCAAGTATAGTTGATCAATTGAAGGTCCAAAGGCACCAAACCATATTGCAATTAAGTATTGATGTGATGATCAACTCAATAGATCAAACCTTGATGAATTTTCACTAGAGTCCAAAGGATGGATGGGAAAATGGTCTCAAGACCGTTTGGAACTCATCCAAATGGTCTCAAGACCGTTTGGTGTCAACCCAACACCGTTTGGAGGTCTAGGGTTAAGGTAATTGAACAATTGAGGGCCCAATTACAGTGGGTTAGTGAAACAATCAAATTGCTGTTTTCTAAGTATAGATCTTGTTGAGTTTTGGGTTGAAGGACCCAAACGGTCTCAAGACCGTTTGGGGGTTCCTCCAAACGGTCTCAAGACCATTTGGGAACAACCCAAGACCGTTTGGAGGTCTAGGTTTGAGATAATCTAATGGTTTGAAGGACCAATTGCAATAAGCTGATGATTTGATACAAATGCTGATTTTAGACCTAATTGGAGTTCAACCCTAGTCCAAACGACTTGGTTCTTGGTCAAACTTTGGGCAAACGGTCTCAAGACCGTTTGGAGGATATCCAAACGACCTCAAGACCGTTTGTTCCAAGTTTGAGCCCAATTGTAGGTCAATTGATAGGTTCAACCTTGAATTGATTCACATTGTTGAATATTGATGACCATCCGATTTGAAACCCTAATTGAGGAGGATTCAACCCTAATTGGCTTTCAATTGAGGGTCAACTTGGTGTCCAAGTGATTGAGGTTCATCCTAATTAACTCAATTTATAAGTGGTTATCATGGATTTGGTTAATTGAGGGGTTCAACATACATATCCATGACCAATTGTAACTTTTGAACCACTTTGGAGGTCCAAACGGTTTGAGCCCATTTGGACCAAACGGTCTCAAGACCGTTTGGGACCAAACGGTCTCAAGACCGTTTGGGCTCAAACGATCTCAGGGTCGTTTGGTCCAATCGATCTCAAGTTGATTTGATCAAACGGTTTCAAACCGATTGAGCTCCAAACGGTTTGGAAGGTCAACCCTTCCAAACGGTCAACACATCCAAACGGTCTCAAGACCATTTGGATCAAACGGTCTCAAGACCGTTTGAGACCAAACGGTCTCAAGACTGTTTGGTGGTTGAAACCGTTTGAAGGTTGAAACCGTTTGAAGGTGTACATGGTGGTTTGTACTTAATCAATTGATGGTGTAATTAGTTCAATGGTGATCTAATCTAAACCCTAATGGTAACCTAGGTCATTAAGGGACTAAGTGATTAGTGAGTTGACCCATGATGGTGATCATGAGGCAAATTACCAAAATACCCTTGAGGGGTCTAAAGAGGTAAAACCTTGTTCTAATCAAACCCTAATCACATGATGATGATGTTTTGGCTTATGTAAGTCAATGAGGACTTAACCCAACCTGATCTAGAGTGGTGTCATCACCATCTACTAGTGAGAGGAGAGAGAAAGTATTCCAAGAGAGAGAAAGTATCCTAGAGAGAGAAAGTACCCCTTTTTAAGGTGGAAACTCAAGTGAGATACTTCAAATACACATGAGTGTGCATGATTAGGGTATGATTCACTTATGTGAGATCATGGAAACCCTAATTATGATATCCAATGAATCTTAATCTTAATTAAGAGCCTTAATGATGATGTTTCTCTTACATGATGATGTAATGAGCACAATTCACTATAGAGTGAATAGTAAACCCTAATTTTAGGGTAATGACATGAAAGATGGATAGTAAACCCTAATTGTTGAATTGTTTACTATTATCAGTTGATTTAACCATGCAGGTTGTCATGAGATGATGGTCATATCCAGGTATGGAATACCATGTTATATTCATTGAAAGCATGCCTTAAGCTTTATGAATAAGTGAATTATATTGATGCACTGTTAGTGACATCTTTTGTGATTTATGGGCTGTGAAAGCCAAAACACCATCAAGGTCATGCTTGACAGATGACTTGTGATGAGATGACTGAGAACTGATGATTGAAAAGAGTTAGGCCTGCTACATTTATGTATTCTCATTATAGCTGTTGTGCTAATGTTATTGTTTGAAGAACAATGTTTAAAGAATACTGAATGTACCTAACTAATCAAGTGAAATGTAGAGCCCTGATCATAGATCCATCATTGTCAGAGTCTAAATGATGGTGAAACGGGTTTTCCCCAGGGAACTCCTGGATCACATACTTTTGAGTATGTGGGGTACATGGATGTGTAGAACCTTACATCCTAGTGTAGGTATTTGATGTAGATTCTAGTAGTCTGTCATACCTTCACTAAAAGAGAAAAGGTGAGAGGATTTGATGTAGATTCATGTAGTCCATCACTCCCCCACCACAAAGTCCAAAAGGTGAGATGTATTACTACACTCCCTTAAAGACACAAACACCGCATCGATGAAAGATAAACAAGAAATCTTCCGATGACAAAGAGAGTACAGAACGCCACTGTAACTCTAAAAATAGCGAAGGACCAGTTTACCCTGGTAAGCTATTACAAAGACATCCCGCCAGATGTCTAACAATCAATCCTCTAACTGACTGAGGAAGATGAGGTCTTAAGAATCCGGCTCTTTTAATGACCTATGTATGATACTGATGTGACTTCTTAGCGATCAGTTGGAGTATGAGTGGTATGCCTCATCTCCACAGGGAATAATAATGTTTGTAAAACATAATCAACCGCGTAGTATATCTGCTTAGGTTTAACTACGAGGAACAATGTTTGGTGTTACATTGTTTACATTAATGATCTGTTCAGATATTTTGTATACATGTCCTTTATATGCTTTAAAGACATGACTGCTTAAGTAGAAGTTGCTTCACTTGTTATTAAACCTGCTGTTGTATGATTTATGTTATAATAAAGCTTCTAGTGGAGAGTTATAACTCTCGCTGGGACAATTTGTATATTGTCTCACTCCGTAGATTTTAACTCTTTTTAGGTGGTCGTCGAAGACGAAGGAGACCGCTTAAGGATGAGCAACAACGACAGCAACAGTACCAGGGGCAGCAGTGAATCTCAGGTGGAGATACTGGCTGCTGAGTTTGTAGTTAGATAGTCCTATGCGTCTCTGTACTCTCAGGTTCTAGGAATCAGTGGTTTGAGTTTTTGGTGTGGCTCCTGAGGATTTTGAATCATGTTGTACATAACTACTCAAGAAGTGGTTTAACAGAGATGTAAACTATTTACTTGGTTTCTTATAAAAAGGAATTTTATAACTTCCAGATCTTGTCTCAAAAATTTTAATTTTCAGTATTTTTCATGTTCCGCAACTAATCGAAAGCTTCCGCTAAGTTTATATCGTAGTTTTGGAGATCGGAGCCCACAATTAAGTGGTATCAGAGCTCTAGGTTCGCCGAGTCTACAGAGACATAGGACTTAGGATGTCGAGTCTGTCTTTAGTGTTTCTTCCTCATCTAATAGAATCTTCTGCTCCTCAGGAGAAGAAGATATATAAGGACGAGGAGTTTGTTGCAGAAAGCAACAATGCTACACCTAGAAGAAGTGGAGAGGAGCAAGCAGTAGAGGAACACTTACCTGAGGTTCCCCTAGTTAATCCAACCATGATAAGGAATCCTTCCTTAGGAATCACTGTTGGAGAATTTAGGGCAACCATGATGTACCTAGTGGATTAAACACTAGCAGTACAACCCAGATTACCAGCTCCTAATGATGATGTTTTGGATATCCATAGGATATGTAACCCTCAGCAGCAGGTTGAAGCAGAAGTAAATGATAAAGCTTTGAACTCAGAGCAAGCCTATGCTCAGCCTCAGCCTGATGAATCAGTCCACAGTAATGTAGGGATTAGAATACAGTCAGAGACCAGGACCTGTTATAACTGTGGGAAGCCTGGACATATCAGATCTAATTGTCTAGAAAGGATATATAGGGGAAGGATTGAGAAAAGGCCTATTCAAATCCAGAAACAAAGGCCTGAAATTCCCAAAAGGAAGAAGTTTCTGATGTCCCCAACACAACCAGGACCTAGTACATCAAGGCAGTGGTTATTCAGAAAGGATAAGGAACCCTTTAAACCACTACAACTGGAGAGACGCTGCTACAACTGTGGGAAGGTGGGGCATTTGATGAAGGATTGTCGATCTAAGCCTGTCAATGTGACACAGCCTCTGAGACAAGGGCAACAAGGATCACAGAGAAGGCAATTTCAAGGAGCAGCTCGAGGACGTGGACAAGCGTCCCAAGCTGGATCATCTGTACCAAATCAACCCCAGGCAATAGTGAGGTTCTATACTATGAACCCACCTGATGCAGTGGTCGATCCACGGGTTGTGACAGGTCAGATGAACTTTTATATTCTGATATGTCTAATTCTTGTGTAGTATCTGTTCTGTTTGACCCGGGTGCTACACACTCTTTTATCACTCGAAGAGTGATCCGTAACTACAATATGACAATCAGTCATAGGGCAGGAAGTTGTTTTTGGAGACTCCGTTGAGTGAGTCTGATGTTCTGCAGGAGGTATGATCTCCCTGCATCCTTTTCTTTTCTAATCATCGCATTCGAGTGGATCCAATACCTTGATATGCAAGGATTTGATAGAATCCTCGAGCCATGATTGATTAGACAAGATAAATGGTATTTCTTATAAATCTCTTTATGATCTTTTGGAACAAGTTGAAATAGTAGTTGATTGAACTATTCTTTGATTGGTCTCATAAAAGCTTTCTATGATGCATTATATATAATCATTTTATAATACATGTTTACTTCTATAAGAAGAAAATGTATTAAAGAAATGATCTGAATGCAGGATTCAATAAAAGTTAATAAGTATGTATGAAAGGATGGAAAAAGAGAAGGAACATAGTAATATACAAGTACATATTTTCTTACCTCAGTAATCATATACCCTGGCCAGGTATACAATTACTGATGATGAAGTAAATATGAAAACCTTGAAGTTGTTATCTTTTGATTACTCTGATCAAGTAGTCAATCTAAAACAACTTAAAGGGCATCATAAGATAAGAAAAATGAGAATAAAGAAGGTCAACCATGATTAGTAATGGTTGAAAGAATTTATGTAATGAGCAATGTTCCATGATAAAAGGAAGAAAGAGATATAAAGTTTTGATAACACAAGTAATTAATACCAAATTAAGAATGTTAAGAACATCCCTTGTTAGGGGTATATGTTCTTAAATAAGGGTAGAATTTTAAGAACATCCCTTGTTAGGGGTTTATGTCCTTAAAATAAACATATCTTCTAAAGAATGTCTAATAAGATAGTTAATGCATAAAATAAAGAAAGTTAATATGCTGATTATCAGATGAGATGATAAGACTCAGGGTGAGAGGGCCCTTATATGGTCTTAAATAAATATCAGGGCTTGAATTTGATCCTAAAGAATGTTGATCAAAATTCTATAACATCTCCCTGAAAATGGTTTGTTACCTAAGAATGTAACAATGTGTATGCTGAAACAATATCTGCTTTCCCCTTTTCTTCCTGAGATTTCGGGGACAAAATCCTTGTTAGGGGTTTATGATTTGTAACACCCCTGACCTGGGTTATAAGCTAACCCTAAGTGTTTTGCCTAAATATGAAATTAAAAGTTTGTAATTATCCTTTGGTATGTAATTAAAGCTTTTATGGAACATAAGTTTCCCTTTCTGTCCCTTATAAACCAATGTTGAAGTGTTGGTTGCAATACGTGGACCTATGTGCAATTTGCCCAACCAGAGGGGTTAAACTGCAAATTTCACATGTTTATATGTTCCTTTAATGTTGAGACAACATAAGAATCAATATGATGAGGTTTAAGGGATTTCCCAAGCTTGAGCACCAAGGTGCAGCTGTGGAAGCAACCCTTGTACTTGAAAACCCTAAATTGGTGTAAAATGCAATTTACCCAATTTGAGGGGTGCAACTTGTAAAATACATAATCTAAAACATCTTTTATGGCTCTTGGCATCATTTATAAGAGGAATGATGAAAATATTACTTTATGTGAATAATCATATAGTAAAGAACACCCTTGTAATTGAATAATCAAGGTGTATGTATAATAGCCCTTTTATGTATATGCTTTAGTGATGGGTTGATCCTCTTTGCCTTCAATTCTTGACCTTAGAAGGAGATTGTCCTTAGAAATAAGAGGTGGGGACGTCCAAGGAAGAAAGGAAGGACTTAGATGAGAAATGAGGAAAGTATATGTCCTTATGTTGAAAATTCACCTAAGTATATATACAACTTTTCTCACTTCGCAAGGGAACGACCCTCTCCCTTTCATTTCTTTTCCCCTTGCTCAAACCGACTAAGGAGAGCTCTGGAGCTCAGGAGGACGACCAAGGGAGTGCAAGGTAGGTTTGGATCCTTCCTTTTTTCTTAATTCTTGGATGAAACTCGGATTCAAGGTCAAATTCATGGCTAGCTCACTTAGCTCCATCTTTCTAGCCATCTCTTCTCAACCTTCCTTGGAGGATTCACCTTGGCCGACCTGTGGCGCTTCTAGGACGCCATTAAAGGCTTGGAGCTCGAAAGTTTGGAGCTCAAGGAGCAAGCTTTAGGTGGGTTTTATAACTCTAAACTTTATGCTTGATTATACATCCTTTTCTATGCATATAGTTGCTAGTTCTTCTTCTTCCCTATCTTTCCTTGCATCCTTGCAAGCAAAATCGCGAAGAACTGCTACTGTTCTCAAGGTAGAAGATAAGGGCGTTAATTCCTATGCTTATCCACGGTTTTTCACTTTATCAAACGACCTCCACCTATTTCTCAAAACGGTTTCAAACCATTTGGTGGGCAAACGGTTTCAGGGTCGTTTGAGGTTAAACGGTCTTCAAGACCGTTTGGTCCCATTGACTAAGCGAAGACCGTTTGGGAATCTTGTTCATAATTATGTAGGTTAATCACCCACAAAATTTGAGAGGTTAACTCCAAAGGAATCGTGAGTTATGAGCAAATCAATTAGCAAAACCAATTGAATTAAGTTCTGATTTTCAATCTGTTTAATTTGCCCTTTTTGGGCAAACGGTCTCAAGACCGTTTAATATGGTTGACTAAACGTTGACCGTTTGGTATTACTGTTCATAATGATGTTAATTAATGACTCACCAAATTTGATGGATTAATTCCAAACGAGTCATGAGTTGAAGGATGATTAATAGGGCAAACCCTAACTGAAATTAGTGCTGAATCTCCAATGAGTTAAGTTGAGATTTTGGGTTGATTAGCCCAAACGGTTTCAAGACCGTTTGGGAATCACCCAAACGGTCTCAATACCGTTTGGGGGTCACCCCAAGACCGTTTGGAGGTCTGGGGTCAAGTATAGTTGATCAATTGAAGGTCCAAAGGCACCAAACCATATTGCAATTAAGTATTGATGTGATGATCAACTCAATAGATCAAACCTTGATGAATTTTCACTAGAGTCCAAAGGATGGATGGGCAAACGGTCTCAAGACCGTTTGGAACTCATCCAAATGGTCTCAAGACCGTTTGGTGTCAACCCAAGACCATTTGGAGGTCTAGGGTTAAGGTAATTGAACAATTGAGGGCCCAATTACAGTGGGTTAGTGAAACAATCAAATTGCTGTTTTCTAAGTATAGATCTTGTTGAGTTTTGGGTTGAAGGACCCAAACGGTCTCAAGACCGTTTGGGAACAACCCAAGACCGTTTGGAGGTCTAGGTTTGAGATAATCTAATGGTTTGAAGGACCAATTGCAATAAGCTGATGATTTGATACAAATGCTGATTTTAGACCTAATTGGAGTTCAACCCTAGTCCAAACGACTTGGTTCTTGGTCAAACTTTGGGCAAACGGTCTCAAGACCATTTGGAGGATATCCAAACGACCTCAAGACCGTTTGGTCCAAGTTTGAGCCCAATTGGAGGTCAATTGATAGGTTCAACCTTGAATTGATTCACATTGTTGAATATTGATGACCATCCGATTTGAAACCCTAATTGAGGAGGATTCAACCCTAATTGGCTTTCAATTGAGGGTCAACTTGGTGTCCAAGTGATTGAGGTTCATCCTAATTAACTCAATTTATAAGTGGTTATCATGGATTTGGTTAATTGAGGGGTTCAACATACATATCCATGACCAATTGTAACTTTTGAACCACTTTGGAGGTCCAAACGGTTTGAGCCCATTTGGACCAAACGGTCTCAAGACCGTTTGAGGCCAAACGGTCTCAAGACCGTTTGGGACCAAACGGTCTCAAGACCGTTTGGGCTCAAACGATCTCAGGGTCGTTTGGTCCAATCGATCTCAAGTTGATTTGATCAAACGGTTTCAAACCGATTGAGCTCCAAACGGTTTGGAAGGTCAACCCTTCCAAACGGTCAACACATCCAAACGGTCTCAAGACCATTTGGATCAAACGGTCTCAAGACCGTTTGAGACCAAACGGTCTCAAGACCGTTTGAGACCAAACGGTCTCAAGACTGTTTGGTGGTTGAAACCGTTTGAAGGTTGAAACCGTTTGAAGGTGTACATGGTGGTTTGTACTTAATCAATTGATGGTGTAATTAGTTCAATGGTGATCTAATCTAAACCCTAATGGTAACCTAGGTCATTAAGGGACTAAGTGATTAGTGAGTTGACCCATGATGGTGATCATGAGGCAAATTACCAAAATACCCTTGAGGGGTCTAAAGAGGTAAAACTTTGTTCTAATCAAACCCTAATCACATGATGATGATGTTTTGGCTTATGTAAGTCAATGAGGACTTAACCCAACCTGATCTAGAGTGGTGTCATCACCATCTACTAGTGAGAGGAGAGAGAAAGTATTCCAAGAGAGAGAAAGTATCCTAGAGAGAGAAAGTACCCCTTTTTAAGGTGGAAACTCAAGTGAGATACTTCAAATACACATGAGTGTGCATGATTAGGGTATGATTCACTTATGTGAGATCATGGAAACCCTAATTATGATATCCAATGAATCTTAATCTTAATTAAGAGCCTTAATGATGATGTTTCTCTTACATGATGATGTAATGAGCACAATTCACTATAGAGTGAATAATAAACCCTAATTTTAGGGTAATGACATGAAAGATGAATAGTAAACCCTAATTGTTGAATTGTTTACTATTATCAGTTGATTTAACCATGCAGGTTGTCATGAGATGATGGTCATATCCAGGTATGGAATACCATGTTATATTCATTGAAAGCATGCCTTAAGCTTTATGAATAAGTGAATTATATTGATGCACTGTTAGTGACATCTTTTGTGATTTATGGGCTGTGAAAGCCAAAACACCATCAAGGTCATGCTTGACAGATGACTTGTGATGAGATGACTGAGAACTGATGATTGAAAAGAGTTAGGCCTGCTACATTTATGTATTCTCATTATAGCTGTTGTGCTAATGTTATTGTTTGAAGAACAATGTTTAAAGAATACTGAATGTACCTAACTAATCAAGTGAAATGTAGAGCCCTGATCATAGATCCATCATTGTCAAAGTCTAAATGATGGTGAAACAGGTTTTCCCCAGGGAACTCCTGGATCACATACTTTTGAGTATGTGGGGTACATGGATGTGTAGAACCTTACATCCTAGTGTAGGTATTTGATGTAGATTCTAGTAGTCCGTCATACCTTCACTAAAAGAGAAAAGGTGAGAGGATTTGATGTAGATTCATGTAGTCCATCACTCCCCCACCACAAAGTCCAAAAGGTGAGATGTATTACTACACTCCCTTAAAGACACAAACACCGCATCGATGAAAGATAAACAAGAAATCTTCCGATGACAAAGAGAGTACAGAACGCCACTGTAACTCTAAAAATAGCAAAGGACCAGTTTACCCTGGTAAGCTATTACAAAGACATCCCGCCAGATGTCTAACAATCAATCCTCTAACTAACTGAGGAAGATGAGGTCTTAAGAATCCGGCTCTTTTAATGACCTACGTATGATACTGATGTGACTTCTTAGCGATCAGTTGGAGTATGAGTGGTATGCCTCATCTCCACAGGGAATAATAATGTTTGTAAAACATAATCAACCGCGTAGTATATCTGCTTAGGTTTAACTACGAGGAACAATGTTTGGTGTTACATTGTTTACATTAATGATCTGTTCAGATATTTTGTATACATGTCCTTTATATGCTTTAAAGACATGACTGCTTAAGTAGAAGTTGCTTCACTTGTTATTAAACCTGCTGTTGTATGATTTATGTTATAATAAAGCTTCTAGTGGAGAGTTATAACTCTCGCTGGGACAATTTGTATATTGTCTCACTCCGTAGATTTTAACTCTTTTTAGGTGGTCGTCGAAGACGAAGGAGACCGCTTAAGGATGAGCAACAACGACAGCAACAGTACCAGGGGCAGCAGTGAATCTCAGGTGGAGATACTGGCTGCTGAGTTTGTAGTTAGATAGTCCTATGCGTCTCTGTACTCTCAGGTTCTAGGAATCAGTGGTTTGAGTTTTTGGTGTGGCTCCTGAGGATTTTGAATCATGTTGTACATAACTACTCAAGAAGTGGTTTAACAGAGATGTAAACTATTTACTTGGTTTCTTATAAAAAGGAATTTTATAACTTCCAGATCTTGTCTCAAATATTTTAATTTTCAGTATTTTTCATGTTCCGCAACTAATCGAAAGCTTCCGCTAAGTTTATATCGTGGTTTTGGAGATCGGAGCCCACAATTAAGTGGTATCAGAGCTCTAGGTTCGCCGAGTCTACAGAGACATAGGACTTAGGATGTCGAGTCTGTCTTTAGTGTTTCTTCCTCATCTAATAGAATCTTCTGCTCCTCAGGAGAAGAAGATATATAAGGACGAGGAGTTTGTTGCAGAAAGCAACAATGCTACACCTAGAAGAAGTGGAGAGGAGCAAGCAGTAGAGGAACACTTACCTGAGGTTCCCCTAGTTAATCCAACCATGATAAGGAATCCTTCCTTAGGAATCACTGTTGGAGAATTTAGGGCAACCATGATGTACCTAGTGGATCAAACACTAGCAGTACAACCCAGATTACCAGCTCCTAATGATGATGTTTTGGATATCCATAGGATATGTAACCCTCAGCAGCAGGTTGAAGCAGAAGTAAATGATAAAGCTTTGAACTCAGAGCAAGCTTATGCTCAGCCTCAGCCTGATGAATCAGTCCACAGTAATGTAGGGATTAGAATACAGTCAGAGACCAGGACCTGTTATAACTGTGGGAAGCCTGGACATATCAGATCTAATTGTCTAGAAAGGATATATAGGGGAAGGATTGAGAAAAGGCCTATTCAAATCCAGAAACAAAGGCCTGAAATTCCCAAAAGGAAGAAGTTTCTGATGTCCCCAACACAACCAGGACCTAGTACATCAAGGCAGTGGTTATTCAGAAAGGATAAGGAACCCTTTAAACCACTACAACTGGAGAGACGCTGCTACAACTGTGGGAAGGTGGGGCATTTGATGAAGGATTGTCGATCTAAGCCTGTCAATGTGACACAGCCTCTGAGACAAGGGCAATAAGGATCACAGAGAAGGCAATTTCAAGGAGCAGCTCGAGGACGTGGACAAGCGTCCCAAGCTGGATCATCTGTACCAAATCAACCCCAGGAAATAGTGAGGTTCTATACTATGAACCCACCTGATGCAATGGTCGATCCACGGGTTGTGACAGGTTAGATGAACTTTTATATTCTGATATGTCTAATTCCTGTGTAGTATCTGTTCTGTTTGACCCGGGTGCTACGCACTCTTTTATCACTTGAAGTGTGATCCGTAACTGCAATATGACAATCAGTCATAGGGCAGGAAGTTGTTTTTGGAGACTCCGTTGAGTGAGTCTGATGTTCTGCAGGAGGTATGATCTCCCTGCATCCTTTTCTTTTCTAATCATCGCATTCGAGTGGATCCAATACCTTGATATGCAAGGATTTGATAGAAT
The DNA here is from genome assembly GCA_963693085.1 of Alisma plantago-aquatica. Taxonomy (NCBI): domain Eukaryota; kingdom Viridiplantae; phylum Streptophyta; class Magnoliopsida; order Alismatales; family Alismataceae; genus Alisma; species Alisma plantago-aquatica. The sequence continues at coordinate 1,002,344,589 of OY856412.1, forward strand.
CCTCGAGCCATGATTGATTAGACAAGATAAATGGTATTTCTTATAAATCTCTTTATGATCTTTTGGAACAAGTTGAAATAGTAGTTGATTGAACTATTCTTTGATTGGTCTCATAAAAGCTTTCTATGATGCATTATATATAATCGTTTTATAATACATGTTTACTTCTATAAGAAGAAAATGTATTAAAGAAATGATCTGAATGCAGGATTCAATAAAAGTTAATAAGTATGTATGAAAGGATGGAAAAAGAGAAGGAACATAGTAATATACAAGTACATATTTTCTTACCTCAGTAATCATATACCCTGGCCAGGTATACAATTACTGATGATGAAGTAAATATGAAAACCTTGAAGTTGTTATCTTTTGATTACTCTGATCAAGTAGTCAATCTAAAACAACTTAAAGGGCATCATAAGATAAGAAAAATGAGAATAAAGAAGGTCAACCATGATTAGTAATGGTTGAAAGAATTTATGTAATGAGCAATGTTCCATGATAAAAGGAAGAAAGAGATATAAAGTTTTGATAACACAAGTAATTAATACCAAATTAAGAATGTTAAGAACATCCCTTGTTAGGGGTATATGTTCTTAAATAAGGGTAGAATTTTAAGAACATCCCTTGTTAGGGGTTTATGTCCTTAAAATAAACATATCTTCTAAAGAATGTCTAATAAGATAGTTAATGCATAAAATAAAGAAAGTTAATATGCTGATTATCAGATGAGATGATAAGACTCAGGGTGAGAGGGCCCTTATATGGTCTTAAATAAATATCAGGGCTTGAATTTGATCCTAAAGAATGTTGATCAAAATTCTATAACATCTCCCTGAAAATGGTTTGTTACCTAAGAATGTAACAATGTGTATGCTGAAACAATATCTGCTTTCCCCTTTTCTTCCTGAGATTTCGGGGACGAAATCCTTGTTAGGGGTTTATGATTTGTAACACCCCTGACCTGGGTTATAAGCTAACCCTAGGTGTTTTGCCTAAATATGAAATTAAAAGTTTGTAATTATCCTTTGGTATGTAATTAAAGCTTTTATGGAACATAAGTTTCCCTTTCTATCCCTTATAAACCAATGTTGAAGTGTTGGTTGCAATACGGGGACCTATGTGCAATTTGCCCAACCAGAGGGGTTAAACTGCAAATTTCACATGTTTATATGTTCCTTTAATGTTGAGACAACATAAGAATCAATATGATGAGGTTTAAGGGATTTCCCAAGCTTGAGCACCAAGGTGCAGCTGTGGAAGCAACCCTTGTACTTGAAAACCCTAAATTGGTGTAAAATGCAATTTACCCAATTTGAGGGGTGCAACTTGTAAAATACATAATCTAAAACATCTTTTATGGCTCTTGGCATCATTTAGAAGAGGAATGATGAAAATATTACTTTATGTGAATAATCATATAGTAAAGAACACCCTTGTAATTGAATAATCAAGGTGTATGTATAATAGCCCTTTTATGTATATGCTTTAGTGATGGGTTGATCCTCTTTGCCTTCAATTCTTGACCTTAGAAGGAGATTGTCCTTAGAAATAAGAGGTGGGGACGTCCAAGGAAGAAAGGAAGGACTTAGATGAGAAATGAGGAAAGTATATGTCCTTATGTTGAAAATTCACCTAAGTATATATACAACTTTTCTCACTTCGCAAGGGAATGACCCTCTCCCTTTCATTTCTTTTCCCCTTGCTCAAACCGACTAAGGAGAGCTCTGGAGCTCAGGAGGACGACCAAGGGAGTGCAAGGTAGGTTTGGATCCTTCCTTTTTTCTTAATTCTTGTATGAAACTCGGATTCAAGGTCAAATTCATGGCTAGCTCACTTAGCTCCATCTTTCTAGCCATCTCTTCTCAACCTTCCTTGGAGGATTCACCTTGGCCGACCTGTGGATCTTCTAGGACGCCATTAAAGGCTTGGAGCTCGAAAGTTTGGAGCTCAAGGAGCAAGCTTTAGGCGGGTTTTATAACTCTAAACTTTATGCTTGATTATACATCCTTTTCTATGCATATAGTTGCTAGTTCTTCTTCTTCCCTATCTTTCCTTGCATCCTTGCAAGCAAAATCGCGAAGAACTGCTACTGTTCTCAAGGTAGAAGATAAGGGCGTTAATTCCTATGCTTATCCACGGTTTTTCACTTTATCAAATGACCTCCACCTATTGCTCAAAACGGTTTCAAACCGTTTGGTGGGCAAACGGTTTCAGGGTCGTTTGAGGGAAAACGGTCTTCAAAACCATTTGGTCCCGTTGACTAAGCGAAGAACGTTTGGGAATCTTGTTCATAATTATGTAGGTTAATCACCCACAAAATTTGAGAGGTTAACTCCAAAGGATTCGTGAGTTATGAGCAAATCAATTAGCAAAACCAATTGAATTAAGTTCTGATTTTCAATCTGTTTAATTTGCCCTTTTTGGGAAAACGGTCTCAAGACCGTTTAAGATGGTTGACTAAACGTTGACCGTTTGGGATTACTGTTCATAATGATGTTAATTAACGACTCACCAAATTTGATGGATTAATTCCAAACGAGTCATGAGTTGAAGGATGATTAATAGGGCAAACCCTAACTGAAATTAGTGCTGAATCTCCAATGAGTTAAGTTGAGATTTTGGGTTGATTAGCCCAAACGGTTTCAAGACCATTTGGGAATCACCCAAACGGTCTCAAGACCGTTTGGGGGTCACCCCAAGACCGTTTGGAGGTCTGGGGTCAAGTATAGTTGATCAATTGAAGGTCCAAAGGCACCAAACCATATTGCAATTAAGTATTGATGTGATGATCAACTCAATAGATCAAACCTTGATGAATTTTCACTAGAGTCCAAAGGATGGATGGGCAAACGGTCTCAAGACCGTTTGGAAATCATCCAAACGGTCTCAAGACCGTTTGGTGTCAACCCAAGACCGTTTGGAGGTCTAGGGTTAAGGTAATTGACCAATTGAGGGCCCAATTACAGTGGGTTAGTGAAACAATCAAATTGCTGTTTTCTAAGTATAGATCTTGTTGAGTTTTGGGTTGAAGGACCCAAACGGTCTCAAGAACGTTTGGGGGTTCCTCCAAACGGTCTCAAGACCGTTTGGGAACAACCCAAGACCGTTTGGAGGTCTAGGTTTGAGATAATCTAATGGTTTGAAGGACCAATTGCAATAAGCTGATGATTTGATACAAATGCTGATTTTAGACCTAATTGGAGTTCAACCCTAGTCCAAACGACTTGGTTCTTGGTCAAACTTTGAGCAAACGGTCTCAAGACCGTTTGGAGGATATCCAAACGACCTCAAGACCGTTTGGTCCAAGTTTGAGCCCAATTGGAGGTCAATTGATAGGTTCAACCTTGAATTGATTCACATTGTTGAATATTGATGACCATCCGATTTGAAACCCTAATTGAGGAGGATTCAACCCTAATTGGCTTTCAATTGAGGGTCAACTTGGTGTCCAAGTGATTGAGGTTCATCCTAATTAACTCAATTTATAAGTGGTTATCATGGATTTGGTTAATTGAGGGGTTCAACATACATATCCATGACCAATTGTAACTTTTGAACCACTTTGGAGGTCCAAACGGTTTGAGCCCATTTGGACCAAACGGTCTCAAGACCGTTTGGGACCAAACGGTCTCAAGACCGTTTGGGCTCAAACGATCTCAGGGTCGTTTGGTCCAATCGATCTCAAGTTGATTTGATCAAACGGTTTCAAACCGATTGAGCTCCAAACGGTTTGGAAGGTCAACCCTTCCAAACGGTCAACACATCCAAACGGTCTCAAGACCGTTTGGTGGTTGAAACCGTTTGAAGGTTGAAACCGTTTGAAGGTGTACATGGTGGTTTGTACTTAATCAATTGATGGTGTAATTAGTTCAATGGTGATCTAATCTAAACCCTAATGGTAACCTAGGTCATTAAGGGACTAAGTGATTAGTGAGTTAACCCATGATGGTGATCATGAGGCAAATTACCAAAATACCCTTGAGGGGTCTAAAGAGGTAAAACCTTGTTCTAATCAAACCCTAATCACATGATGATGATGTTTTGGCTTATGTAAGTCAATGAGGACTTAACCCAACCTGATCTAGAGTGGTGTCATCACCATCTACTAGTGAGAGGAGAGAGAAAGTATTCCAAGAGAGAGAAAGTATCCTAGAGAGAGAAAGTACCCCTTTTTAAGGTGGAAACTCAAGTGAGATACTTCAAATACACATGAGTGTGCATGATTAGGGTATGATTCACTTATGTGAGATCATGGAAACCCTAATTATGATATCCAATGAATCTTAATCTTAATTAAGAGCCTTAATGATGATGTTTCTCTTACATGATGATGTAATGAGCACAATTCACTATAGAGTGAATAGTAAACCCTAATTTTAGGGTAATGACATGAAAGATGAATAGTAAACCCTAATTGTTGAATTGTTTACTATTATTAGTTGATTTAACCATGCAGGTTGTCATGAGATGATGGTCATATTCAGGTATGGAATACCATGTTATATTCATTGAAAGCATGGCTTAAGCTTTATGAATAAGTGAATTATATTGATGCACTAATAGTGACATCTTTTGTGATTTATGGGCTGTGAAAGCCATAAACACCATCAAGGTCATGCTTGACAGATGACTTGTGATGAGATGACTAAGAACTGATGATTGAAAAGAGTTAGGCCTGCTACATTTATGTATTCTCATTATAGCTGTTGTGCTAATGTTATTGTTTGAAGAACAATGTTTAAAGAATACTGAATGTACCTAACTAATCAAGTTAAATGTAGAGCCCTGATCATAGATCCATCATTGTCAGAGTCTAAATGATGGTGAAACAGGTTTTCCCCAGGGAACTCCTAGATCACATACTTTTGAGTATGTGGGGTACATGGATGTGTAGAACCTTACATCCTAGTGTAGGTATTTGATGTAGATTCTAGTAGTCCGTCATACCTTCACTAAAAGAGAAAAGGTGAGAGGATTTGATGTAGATTCATGTAGTCCATCACTCCCCCACCACAAAGTCCAAAAGGTGAGATGTATTACTACACTCCCTTAAAGACACAAACACCGCATCGATGAAAGATAAACAAGAAATCTTCCGATGACGAAGAGAGTACAGAACGCCACTGTAACTCTAAAAATAGCAAAGGACCAGTTTACCCTGGTAAGCTATTACAAAGACATCCCGCCAGATGTCTAACAATCAATCCTCTAACTGACTGAGGAAGATGAGGTCTTAAGAATCCGGCTCTTTTAATGACCTATGTATGATACTGATGTGACTTCTTAGCGATCAGTTGGAGTATGAGTGGTATGCCTCATCTCCACAGGGCATAATAATGTTTGTAAAAAATAATCAACCGCGTAGTATATCTGCTTAGGTTTAACTACGAGGAACAATGTTTGGTGTTACATTGTTTACATTAATGATCTGTTCAGATATTTTGTATACATGTCCTTTATATGCTTTAAAGACATGACTGCTTAAGTAGAAGTTGCTTCACTTGTTATTAAACCTGCTGTTGTATGATTTATGTTATAATAAAGCTTCTAGTGGAGAGTTATAACTCTCGCTGGGACAATTTGTATATTGTCTCACTCCGTAGATTTTAACTCTTTTTAGGTGGTCGTCGAAGACGAAGGAGACCGCTTAAGGATGAGCAACAACAAAAACAACAGTACGAGGGGCAGCAGTGAATCTCAGGTGGAGATACTGGCTGCTGAGTTTGTAGTTAGATAGTCCTATGCGTCTCTGTACTCTCAGGTTCTAGGAATCAGTGGTTTGAGTTTTTGGTGTGGCTCCTGAGGATTTTGAATCATGTTGTACATAACTACTCAAGAAGTGGTTTAACAGAGATGTAAACTGTTTACTTGGTTTCTTATAAAAAGGAATTTTATAACTTCCAGATCTTGTCTCAAAAATTTTAATTTTCAGTATTTTTCATGTTCCGCAACTAATCGAAAGCTTCCGCTAAGTTTATATCGTGGTTTTGGAGATCGGAGCCCACATTCCTGGTCCTACGAGGGGAAGTAGTAGTATTCGGTGCACATAATGCTCACAAGGCTATATGAGTTCATAGAAATTGAGCATGGATCACCCATGTTTTATAGAAAAAGGAAACCCCACTTGAATGGAGTTGTCTATTTGTTGAACCCCTCACACAAGTTGGTGACATATGATATTGGTCCAACCTTGAGGAATGATAAATATGTTTGACATACCAAGGAACTTAGATGGTTTAGTATGTTTTCTTCTTGCTAGATATATGCATAAGTATCATGCTAGGAGCTAAGCATATATATGATGATGTAAACCATGGAGATAAGAACATTTTGTGACCTTTGTTACTATCAAGAGATAGTTTTCTCCCGTCTTGGGAAGGGACCCTTCATGTTAGGGTGAACACCAACTTTTGACTAAGTTTGCAGTAACCTGAAGAGGTCACTGATAAGAGCTTGATGAGCTAAGTGTAAGAGCACATAGTATGAGCATGAATCTATAGACCCATGTGTGACCATCTCTAAGGGGCATGAGGATATGTTGCCATAGAGGTAACTTTTATGGAGCCAGACCAAGTTAGGTAGGTCGCCATGATTCCTATGAGGGATAACCATGAATGCCCAAAACGAGGATGGAGATTCGGGTGAGTATTCAAGAATGAGATGTGATATGGTGGAATCCTAAGTCATTACTAAGGCCAGGAAGGGATAAGACCGATGGAAGTGGGAGTTGTCTGTTCCCTAGATGCACGTGACCATAGGGTCGGGAGGTAATAGCTACCTTTGCCCAAGGCCTATGGGTTATGAGGTTGGCCACCTTCATGAGTTCATGGGTCCTAAGGGGTAAATGTGAGAGGCACTCCCTAGATGCATAAGGGTCACATCACCCCAAAAATATTGGCACCCAGGGACCTTGAGGTAATGACTAAGGATTGTACATAAGAGAGATGTTAAGATCCAGAGGTGATGGGAAAAGTCTTCCCATGGGTGTAGATCCATAATGGGGAAGTTCATGGTGTGGATTCATGTGAAGTATGTTTCAACTTAGATTGGAAAGAGTGATGGTGATGTGTGATGCAACATATCTACTCTTGGAACAAGTTGAACTCTATATTTGGACTACAACCAAATGCTTATCATCTTGTTATGGGTGTGAGAGATAGGACACAATGCATGCCATGTACTAAAGATAGAGGCAATATGAGTTGAAACCCTTCTATAATGTTTGAGGAAGTATCACACCTTTTTGCGAGTATTTTAGATGGATTATATGAAAGCATAGATGAACTAAGGTGACCATCATATGAGAACGTACTTATCCAGAGTAGTTTGGAATATAAAAGTTATAAGTTTGGGTTTGATAACCGAGATGATGAGCTTGAAGTCTTCTTGACTCAGTTAGACCTAAACATGAGATGAGATGATGAGTGAAGTGTTTGAGGGTTTATGTCTTCACCATCAACTAGCATGTAAGGATTCTTATGTGGTAACACAATGTTCTTAGCAGAATACAACTCAGCTATACATCTATCTTATAGAACCAGTAGAGAGACTTGAAGAGGTTGGTAGGTGAACCCTATGACTGTTAGAAGATGAGACTTATGTGGCTAACACCCAGATATAACCTGACCCGTTGGTCAAGTTAGTGGTTACCCAACCCAGAGGTTGATGAGATAAAAGCATTGGTATAAGAACCTCAGACACACCTCTTGGGAAAAGAAGGTGGTAAGGTCTACTATGAGAGTGATTTAGGGTTTCTGATGATTCACCCTTTAAGGAATCATGACATATAAGGAGCTCATGATTTTAAGTACATTGTACACCGTGGTACTACTAGGATGGGTAAGGTTTGCAGTGGTATCTTGAAGACCAGTAATAAAGAAGTACACAGTGTTGCGTGTGGCCAGTTACCATACATGCCAGAGGGAGGCTGAAGGCCAAACAACAGTAACCTAGTGAGTTGTTACAGATGATGAGGAGTCCCTGAGAGGGAATGGGAGTAGATCACCATGGATGTTGTGGTGAGTCTCATATGGACCGAGAGAGGTCATGATGCACTATGGGTTATGGTAGATCGCCTTACCAAGTTGACCTAATCCCTTGCCTAAGAGAGAGCACCACTAGTGTGACATATCTGGTTGAACTATATATATGAGAGAGAGATAGTTCAACTACACTGTGATCTGAGTTTAATATCTTGATCATGACCTCAAGTTCACTTCCATGTTGTGGAAGTAGGTGTAAGAAGAACTCGATGCTAGATTCAAGTTGAGTACAGCATATCACCCTTGACTGATGGACGGTCAAGAGAGTATGATCCAGACTTTAGAGGGTCTGATGAGAGAATGTATGCTCATTCAGGTTGATTCATGGGAGCAGTTCCTACCTCTAGAAGAGTTTGCTTGTTATGATCGCCACCATAGCCCGTATCGGGATGCATGAAGTTCTAGAAGGGAGGATGTATCGGTCACCACTTCACTTGGATGATTTCGGTGAGAGGACCTTGTGAAGGTCAGAGAGAGACCACAGTGAATGCATATGAAGACGCTTTGATCAAGTAATGGCTGAGAAAGCCCAGGATCGATAGGAGTCGCATGCTGATGCAAAGCAGACTGACATGCAGTTCACTGTGAGTGTAACCTTACCCCTCTGAGAAATAATTAAGGAAGTTGAGTCCCCGATACATGCATCCATTTGAGATGGATTAGTGGAGTTGCTTATGTTTAGCCTTAACCTCAAGATAATATGATGTATGATGTGTTCCATGGGTCTGATCTAGAGCACTATGTGATGTACCCGAGACATGTGTTTAGCATTGAACCTATTGAGCTTCAACGGAGGTTGACATATCCTGGGTCACCTACAAGGGTACAAGATACCAAGGTGAGAGAGAACTCATATGTAAGAATATAAGATGATAAAGGTTCTTTGGAAGAGCCATGGAGAGGATGGAGCTACATGGGAGCTTATGATGGACATGGAAAAGTATTATCCTGATTGTTTGTATGTTTGGTAGAATTTTGAGGGCAAAATTCCTATAAGAGGGGAAGGATGTTACAACCCCAATTTTTGGGTTCATATGGTTGGAAATGCAATTTCCCCACTAAATGTATGATTATGGGATATGTATGAATTATATGTATTGAATGGATTCCCATTGCAATATTTCTTGTGTGCATGTGTTTTCATGGATCATAATATGTTATTGAGTCCAAGATGATAAAAAGAGAAAGAAAATTTAGGGAAATCAAATAATGCATAAATAAGAAAAGGAATTAAGATAATAGTGAAAGTATAAGAAATATGTGGAAAGATGTGTGATTGACTTATCATGGATGAGATTTCAAATCCACGAGGTTTATAATGGTAAAAGGAATCGAAATAAGGAATATAAAAGAATAAGAGAGAGAAAATATACATAAAATATGCCTTAATAAGTGATAACTAGCTTATGAAGAAAAGTTTCTCATACTTTTGAATTTGAGTGCCAAACCTGGTACACAAGTAGCTTAAGTCATTATGGACTTTCCTTTAAACTTTGGAATTAATTGGATAAAATTTTTGAGAGTTATGATTTTTACAAAATTCCCTAAAGTGGAGGGATTTCCATTAAATGTCACTATTTTCCAATTTGATTAGAAATGTTTTCTTTGGGCATTAAATCTGGACCCTCAAATCTGGGATCCAATGTTATCCCATTGTCTCCTACCTCTAGCATGTTTTAGGAAAGCTTAAACAGTAATGTGGGGAACCTATACATCTATATTTCTCTCCATGATCAACAAGGAATCTTAAAAAGCATATATTTGAGTTTGGGAGAAGAAATAAGATCTAATGATCCTTTGATATGTTGATTTCATGCGCTATTGGGAGTCTACCCAATGTCCCTATGGAGCCGAACTCCATGAGTGTGGGACTACGAGCCAAACCTATAAAATGGGCTCTGCCCCCTCTTTGTGATGAGTATAGAGTCGCGAGATAAACTATATGACTTCAAGGAGCCCTCCATTACCCCCATTTTTCCCAAAGAAGAACCCCTGGTCGGATCGATGTTTGTCCCGATACCTTTCTCGATGGCGTTGTGATCTACTTCGAAGAAGCCACCTCTGCCAGCAGGATAAGGGCCAGTCAACTTCGGGGGATCTGGCTGAAGGTAGCCAAAAATATAGATGCTTCAAACCGGCTACAGATCGAGGAGTCAACACCCTAGTTGACCACCTAGAGCCTGCTCGTGATGCGTTAGAAGGCCTCGCGGGGAAGAAGAAGAGAACAGAGGAAAAGACCTCCATACCCCCGACCTTGTTGATGAGGGGGAAGGGTAGAAAGGGGTTTTGGCATGTCTGCAAGGGAGAAAGTTGTTCCCCAGCACGGCGCTAGGTGGCGCGCAGCCACTAGTCCAACTGGGTTCAACATGGACCTAATGAATACAAGGTAAGTGTACACGTGGCATCACTTAGTTGGTCTATAATTGTTTTACTTTATGAAAATAGAAATAAATTATTGATAACTCTTATGGAATAAAGTTATATTTGAAAATTGATAAGAAAAATGCAAGGAATCCACTAAATATAATTGAAGCCTAATTATGCTTGAAATTTGAAAAGTACTTAAAGACGTCACCTTTAATGGTGTTATTAATGGAAAACCCTAAGTTTGGATGGTTAGTGAATTTAATAATGTTCTTTGGATAATCTAAGCCAATATTAACCTATTGTTGATAAAATGAAGATTTAGATCTAAAAAGGTGATCATTATACATAATTGGATGAAGTTAGGATTCCATGTACATGAATATGCATTAATGGGCTTAGAAACCCTAAAATTGGTGATTTTGACTTTTAATGGTTTTAATTATGCCAATCCATGAATAAGATAGAGATATGATGATCCTAAGCCAATTTGAGTATAAAAGATCCTTATTGTGGATAATTTGAGCAATTCGGGTTTTTATGAGTAGAAAAACTATTTTGGGGTTTGTTGACCTAAAAAAACATAAAGTTTGAAAAAATTGATCGAAAAAGCCCTAATGAATCCTAATGACACTTAGAAAGCTTGGAAAGGTGTCCCAAGTTACAAGGGTGGTCTGAGAAGCTTCTGTCCAAGGCAGGAAAAGTGGTTTTGATTAAAGCGATGGCCCAAGCAATACCTTCTTATGTGATGAGCATTTTCCAGCTTCCAAGTGGGTGCATAGACGAACTCCAAAGCATGGTAGCTCGGTTTTGGTGGGGAGCCAAGAACAATGAGAGAAAGTTAGCCTAGACTTCATGGAACAATATGTGTTTGCCTAAGAGAATGGGAGGCTTGGGGTTTAGGGACCTGCACGTGTTCAATCAGGCCCTTCTCGCAAAACAGCTATGGCATTTGGTGGTGAACCTGACTTCCCTAGCAGCAAGAGTAATCAAGGCAAGATACTTCCCGAGGACATCTATATGGGATGCTAGCAGAGGATACAATCCAAGCTATACATGGCATAGCATGTGGGTAGCGAAGGCGCTGCTGAAGGAGGGGACGGAGTGGAGAATAGGTAAAGGTGAGGGAGTCCGGGTATGGGAGGATGCCTGGCTACCCGGCGAGGGGAGGGAGCTGCGGGGGTTATGGGAGATCGCGGAAGGAGAGCCTGCGTTGGTGAGAGACCTCTTGACACACGACGGGACCGAATGGAACAGAACGTTGTTACAACAGTACTTCCCCGAAGAGTACGAGCGCCGTATATGTGCCATACCATTATGCCATACAAACAGCACGGATATCTTTACTTGGTGGCCTGCACCACGTGGTATGTACATTGTCAAGTCGGCATATTGGCTTGGCCTGTTGGGTAGGGAGGAGGCATCGAGGCACATGGAAGGAGGGGGGCAACAGTTGTGGAAGAAAATTTGGCGCGATGGCTGGGTACCAAAGATTGTTCACTTTCTATGGAGAGCGGCGACGGGGGGACTAGCAACGCTAGGCAGACTTTATGATAGGCATTGCGTTGAAAATGGCAGCTGTAGTTTGTGTGCGTCGGAGACGGAGAGCATATTGCATATGTTGTTCCGGTGTCCGAATGCTACTGAGCTTTGGGATGCAAGGAGCGTGAGGGTTCAGAGGTTGATGGAGAACGTACAGAGCGGAGATGTCCCCACCACGATGGAAAGAATTCTGGATGTAGACATGGAGGCGGATCGGGAGGAGCTTGTGGCGGTGTTATGGGCTATATGGAGGAGTAGGAACGAGTGCATGTTTGGAGAGCAGCGAACCGAAGTTCAGTATCTGTTTGTTCAGGCCTTGACCCTGATTAAGGAGCATGGCACGCATGCTGATAAGAGAGAGGGGATGGAGGGGGTGGCACGGGCAAGTCGAGCTCAGAAGTGGACGCCGCCGGAGAGGGGTGTTTTGAAGGTGAATGTTGACTTCTCCAGAAACGAGGATGGGCATGCAGCGATGGGGTGGGTGGCGAGGGACTGGAGAGGAATGGTGCAAGCTATGGGGGGTTCGAAGCTAGGGCCGACGCAGAAGGTGGCGGAAGCTGAAGCCTTAGGCGTGAGGAAGGCGGTGGAGTGGAGTAAGGACCTTCTTTTCAGCAAGATTGCTGTCGAGTGTGATGCGCTGATGGTGGTACAAGCTTTCGACTCTTCTGTGGAACGTCGTGACTACATCGGGGCCATTGTGGCTGACATTAGGAGTCTTGTGTCTTCTTTTGAGTATTTCTCTATTTCCTTTAGTAGACGTAGCACTAATAGAGCTGCGCATATGGCTGCGAACATCATGTGTAGTAGTAGTAATTGTATGTTTTTTACAAATGCTTTCCCTTCCTGTTTTGTAGATGTGACTATGGCTGATTTAGTCGATTAATGCATGATGGGGGGTCGCCAGCGACTCCTCGTCCCCGATTCAAAAAAAAAGAGGTGTTATACATGTTTTCAAGATCAATGTTTGCTTGATTGATTGATTGGCTTGCTTGATTGGACATCTAGTTGGATTTAGATATATTGCTTCTTTGAGATCTCAAAATCAGGTATGTGGTTATGCTTATGGTCAAATAGCTCTAGTTTTACTGTGATTTCTGAGGTTTTTATTGCTTGCATGGAAATAATTGCTTGGTTGACTTTTATTTCATGCAACTATAAAGTGACTATGACTATCACCATAAGTATATATACAAGACTAGCTCAGATCCTAGTCCTCCTCTATAGCTTTGATGATTATGAGATGGATGACCTAGTACATTGTCTACCTGTGGGGTAGGATCAATAGGTTATCATGATTCAATGTGTTGGAGTATCATTGGGTAGGACCATACGACTCTACAACCCTATGTAGTGATCTACCTATAAGGTAGGATCATGGGGGTTAGTTGAGATATACCATATGAGAGAGGTAGTATCCATATCCATTATAGGAATAGAACAGAGGAAAGGATATGTAAGAATTGAGTAGTTATGTTTAAAACGTAAAGTTTGATTTGTTAAGCAATAATTTGATTGCATTATGTTGTTACAAATAGATGCAAGATTTTGGTTCCCCACATACCAATATAATTCATTATACTGACTGCCATTTTGTTTTCCAACTTTTTAGGTAATATCTGAAATTGGACAAACAATAAAGTGGCACCTGTGGAGATTAAAGTTAAAATAATAAAGGAGGATTTAGGTAGATAGAATTCTACTCTGGGTAGAAGTCCCAGTTACCTAATTTTGAAAGGTATGTGAAAAGCAAATTTTTATCCTATTTTAAGATTAGTCTTTGGTAGAATTTATTAATTATTTTTTATTATTTGCAAAACCATTGATCCTGTTTAGGGATAGCGACTCTGAATTCTTGGTATTCCTTAATTGTTTTTTATTGGGAATTGGGGTCGTTACATTAGGTGTATTTAATATTTCTGGAAATTTAGTATTAAATATTTATGAAAGAAAGAGTGATAAAGTAACATATGAAAATATTAGAGATGGTAAAGGCAATGCAAGTAAAAAAATATTGATTTAATTTGAAATGGATTGGTATTAATTGGTGATATATATGGAGAGATAATTTATGTGAATAATTGTTATAGGTTGAGAAAGTATTTGTGCTAGATTGTAATGAAAATGATAATGTGACTATGGTAGTTGAATGTATCCTTTCACAACTCCTACTATTGGAGTTGGAAAAGTTAACTGTGAGCTCCAAAAAGATAAGGAACTGGAGAAAAGCATGGTACTAAATTGTATTGATTAGATTGCATTTACTTGATTTGATATTGTTATGAGTAATATGAAATACATTGTGTCATTTAGACAAGTATTTTTTTTTTGACATGCCATTTAGTTTGCAAGCATATTGAGGAGGTTAATGTTGGAGCTATGAAAAGTGGAGAAAACAATGTAAGAAAAAAGAATGTTAATTTAAGGGACATGATTTGATAATATATATTGAAAATATGAAACAATATTAATTATAGGGTGATGAAGAATCAACAATCAAATGTCTAGAAAAAAAAGGAAATGATGGATGGTAAGAGTAGTTCGTACACAACTCCTACTAGAAGAGATGAAAAAATAAATTGTGAGGATGAATAGAAATAAGAGCTGTAAAAACAATTGGTACACGATAATTGGATTTGGTACAATAATAGTGGAATTTAGGTAATTTTTCAAACTTAACATGTGATTGTTGATTTTTTGCAGGTTCATGAGTATTCCAAAAAAAATATAGATTAAAAAAATGACAATATTTTTAGTAAGATGGTACCATATGGTTTGGAAAACCTCCTATCAGGAGTGTGAATGGAAATCTTTATATTGATGAACTTTCAACAACTATACATGTTTGTAGATAAATTGCTTAATTAATTATTGTTGACAATGACTTAACAAATGTAAATTTAAGTAGGAGGACTAGATTTTTGTTGTTTGTGAGCATGTTGACAAATTGGAAGCTGGAGTTAAAGCTTCGAAAATGGGACGAAATGGAAAAAGTAAAATTCCGTTGGTTAGAAGAATCAAATTCAGAAGGAAAGCAAAGGGAAATGATGATGATATATTAGTTATTCGGGTTATGAGAGATTTTGACAATAGTGCAGTGCAAACACTAGTACAAGACGACATTAAAAATCTTGAAAAGGTATTAACATTTTGTTGTACTATAAAATTTATCATTGTGAATATGTATTATGTTTCTCTTTTAATGCAATTAATAAGGGAAGGAAGAAATGATGGGGATGTTGCATTCTCATCACCACATGTAACACCTTTGAGGAGTCATTTTAAGCAAATGGTGAAAAAGGAAGGAATGTTGAGCAATTAGGTTAGCACATTATTCAAAACTAATTAGTAATGAAATTGTTAACAACTGATTGATTAAGTCTTAAGAGTAGTGTACCAATATTTTGTGGTAATGTTAATCATATAAATTGGTAGCATCTAAAATTTTCAATGGTATTGTTAATAATTAATCATCCTAGTGTTATGAAATAGGTTATGGAGGCAATAATAGAAATAAAGAGGAAAGAAAATAAAATCCAGCATACAAAGTGCTTCATTTTCAATTCATCATTACCATACACTATTAGGACACATAATGAAGCAAGATTGAGGAATTATTTTTTGAAACATATGTGGGAAATCTTGAAAAATAAAACTATGATTCTCCCTATATTAACAACATCACACTGGCACCTTCTTGTAGGAACTTTGGGGGAAAATGTTTGTTCACTAAAATAGTCTTGAGGAAGAAATGTTGATACTGGAATTATGTACAATGCATATGATCAAGATGCACATATGATGATATAAATTTTATATGTAAGATGATCTTGAACTATAACATTTCAAAAACTTTCTAATAAGTATATTATTCATGTGATAGAGTTGAACTTCATCTCTCTTTAATGTATGTCCCCTCTATCATTAACTTATTCATCATTCTTTCTCATATCCTCAAGTTCATGTTTGAACATAATTTGATGAATAATTGATTGGTCTTTTATAGTTGTGACACCATGGATATACCCAGTTTGGTAAGAATTATGTTCTAGGCTTATATTACAACTTATCACTCATTCATCTTTTAATTCCATCCTCATGCATACCAGTACCCCACTCTTATGCCCATGAAGTAGAGCTTTCTCTCACAAATCCAATGCATGTCATTTCATCAAAATCATAGCTTAGAGGAGGGAGTTGTGTCCAATTGAAACCTAGACCTTAGAAACCCCAAAACTACTTTCTTTGTCACTATTTTGAGTCTTGGGCCGACACTTTGAGCCCAAGATGAGACACGACCCTCTCATAAAAGCTTTGGTCGCCCTCTCCTTTCCCCTTCCACTGATCCACGCCCCTCTTTTTGAACCAATCACATGCCCTGGAGCATTCATCTAAAACATAGACGCAACATCTATTAAGTCATCTTTATCTCAGAGACAAATGACCTCAAAAAGTACTTGGGAGTTTTGGTTCTCCATAAAAGAGTCAAAAAACTACGTGTAGATGTGCAACATAGAGTTAACATGCACATCAATCACTATTCATCTAGAACCTTATCTCTTGCGGGCAAAATCTTCCTCCCCAAATCCATCCATACAATTATCACAACCTATACGATGCAAACTGCTATGGTCACTATTGGTGTCTACAACCATATTGGTAGAGTTATCTGCCATTTCATCTGGGAAGGAAATTACAATGAACACCCATTTACTCTTGTATTGTTGGACATTGTTACCACTAACATGAGTAATGGTGGTATTCATGTGACAGCTATGAGAGAATAGAAAAAAAGCCTTCATTATGAGTAAGCTTGGGACCTCCACTCAGTTAGAAACTCCTTTGGAAAGCATGCATACTGAGTGATTATAATACCTTTAGTATCCAAAAGGGTGGTAGATTCACCACTTTGATCCACCATTCCATGCATGAACTTATTTCTTCCCATTGCAGGAAAGTTGTTGCAAATAGAAAAAAGACCCTTGTCTGGTAAGACAATTAGACCTGCAATAACAAGCCTCTTAAAGATATTATCATTCATCTTGTTCCTAAAGAAATGCACAATCTAATAGTTGATTATCTAATCAACTCCCAAGGCAACTGAAGTGATGAGTTTAGGAACTTTACTTCAACAAGACTGGCATAACTTCCAACTAGTGAGTTCCCTACACATTCCTTTGCTGCTAGAAATGATAGTTTGGCTTGGAATCTTTGATTGCAAAGGTAACTTCATCTTGAATTCAGCCTACAACAAGTTACACACCATCAAAGATATAAAAGGAATGGTCCTTTCTAATGGATCGGGAAAGACAAGATACCTTACAAAGTCAAAATGTTCACCTGGCTTGTTTCTCAAGACCAACATTAGAAGAACTAGAGTAAATTCACCGTCAATAAGATTTATCTACTCTTCTCCAAAGAAGAAGAGACTACTCTCCATGCCTTAACAGACTGCAATAAATCTAAGGAAGTTTGGAACACCATGAACAATATTGATGTTGGTACTTTGTTCTATGGTAAGAACCTTACAAGATAGCTAAGCCACAATGTGAAGAAAGACCAACAACACTACTTCTTGTTCTCATTTCTTTGCTGGAAGATTTGGAAAGCACACAACAAATAGGTATTCAATAATGTTGATATCGAAATTCCCCAATAAATCATTATCACCATAAAGACTAAAATTTACTAAAACCATACAAACATCGACATCACATCTAAGAGAATGTGTCAGAATGTCTAATGTATTTCAGGCAATACTATTTTGATAAGTGAATGGATCAGGACTAGTGTTGATGCCTCAAAGAAGAAAAATCATGTTTTTGTCGTACTTGCCGCCAGAAATGTTGATGGTAACTAGATTGCACGTAGAGGTCTAAAAGTATAGGTTGAATCAATTACCAAAGTGGAACTCAGAGCTATTCATCTTAGCATTGTTGCTAATGAAGACAGAGGTTGTAGCATCTTGATCAAATTAGACAACAATAGATCCCTTGATATCCTTCGAAATAGTAATGACAATTCCCCCAAGATCCATCCTTGGAAGTGAAAAATCTGACAGTCCATGCCTAGTCACTGGAATGTGGAATTTGTAAAGATAGATCGTAACAATAGCTGGTTGGCTAAGTCTTATCTAAATTTCACCTCAAAACACTAAGATTTCCATGTCCTACATATCCGCAAGTTTTGACCCCCATGGTCTTCCTATATCCTTTTCCATCTGTAATGGATGTATTATTTTCAGGGCTAACTTTGTTTATGCACATAACTCTTTCTTACTTTGGCCTATAAGAGGAAGGTAGGATGAATAGATAGGCACCCAACTTTCCAAATAAAAAGCATTAAATTTATGATATTCTACTTGTATAGTTCTTCACTGATTCTTAACAATAGCTTTTTCATAATAATAATCTCTTGTTTGATGTTTAAAAAATTAACATAGATGCTTTCACTAACAAACTTCTTAATCAAGATGGTCAATGTTATGTGAAGAAGGAAAAATAGTGTATGAAATTCTTGTGGTCAATGACTCGAATGACATACGACAATTTTTGGAGAATACATAAACAATTGTATACAATGTTTGGAAATAAATGTTAAATATTCTACAAGTATAATAATCTTTCCAAAGGACATTTGTGGTTGATACAAGGATCATAGTACAAATAAAACTATGTCAATCATCTTAAAAGTTAAATGTGAATTTGTATAAAGTAATTTATACTTACATAGACCCTCTCCCAAACTTGTCATGTTTATATTGAACTCAAAAAATACTTTGGTGAATGTTAGTTAATCATATTGTAATTCATATCAGTTCATGTTGTAACCGCTGTATTTGTATGACTTCTAGATATGTATATCTATACTAGTAAAAGTGTGATGCAGTGGACTTTTAGAATCCTTAAATCTCTAATGATATAAGTGAATTCATGCATGTTGAGTTATTTTGAGGAGTTCTAAGTGCTTTGGCAAATTATGGACATTAATTGGTGTTGATATCATGATTAAGATCCCTAAGTTCATGTATTTTTGGAGTATTTAATTGGCAAGTCAAATAGTTGAGTTTTGTCACCAAATTTGAATATAATGTAGTTTGAGTTGATATATGACTATGGTTAAATTTTGGTGGCTATGGAAGGTTCCTAGATGAAGTTATTTAGGTTTGCATATAATGAAATCATTTGTTTTTTTAGCATAATGGACCAAGGTACATGTTTTATTTTAGCTCAGATTTGAATATACAGTGTCAAATGCCCCATACTAGAGTGAACCATGGATTGGTTGCGTGGGTCATTTTCTTCCATTGGATCTACTGGATCGAATGGTTCACAATTTGTCTTCTTCATGGAAGTTACATCTTGACCGAGGTGGTGACTGTCTAGGTGTTGTAGCATCGATATCATGGGACGAGAGGAGGGAATGATCGAGGAGTTAATTTTCAATACTTATTACAATCAGTTTGACCCCTCACAAGGGTAAAGGGGCACCATATTTAGAGAGAACAAAGTCCCAATTCTTGTTGCTTCTCCAGTGCATTTTGCCTCTGCACTATGAAGGGGATCGAAGGGAGATTAGTAAGGTAGGAAGGAAGAAGAAGAGTAGAGTAGTTCATCCCAGGCATTTTCATGGACATTGGTGGAGATTTTATTATAGGTAGGCTGACCCTCACCAGAGAAGAATGTAGAGGTCATACGAGGATTGAGGAGCTACCACACTGTGAACAAAGATCGTGGACAAGTTCCCTATTGCTAGATGACAACCTTGGAGGCCCTCAAAGGGAGATTCACGGAACAGAGACAAGATGCCTCTTTTACTTCTCCACACTAAAAATAGATGGTGGCAGACTCCTCAATCCATGAAGGGTGGTGACATATTGAGATGGATTTGAGTTTGTTGGGGAAGGAGGTGATCCGTTAAAGATAGATGAAGCCTCAGGAGAGTAGAAGGAGGATAAAGGTGCTTCCAATTCCTTGCTGATGTTGGTCTACCTTGGAGGCACAGTGACAACATATGAGATTTAGCAATCCAGGGATCCAATGGCCACTGAGGCTCACGAAGGAGCTAGAGATCTGAGGAAGCACACCCCAAAGGTGGAGGAAGGAGAGATTTGTGGCTAGGAGGATTCGTACTCTATTGATTTCTCATCGGAGGAGCTCGGTTTCAGCAACACTCGTGCACACCAGATTAGTGTTCCATTGGGGACTCTCGAACGAGGAAAGACAGAGAGTCCAGTACAACATGAGAAAAGGAGAAGAGACCGGGTTTAGTTGCCCAAACTTCCGACCCAAGCAATGAATCATCAATCCCTTGCCTGAACTGCTGGGTCACCATGGCCAAAGAAGAGCAGCGCCCCTAGTGGTCACGTGGCGGCATCTAAATGGACAAAAAAGCTAAATGCCCCAAATATATTTGGGATCTTA
The DNA here is from genome assembly GCA_963693085.1 of Alisma plantago-aquatica. Classification (NCBI taxonomy): domain Eukaryota; kingdom Viridiplantae; phylum Streptophyta; class Magnoliopsida; order Alismatales; family Alismataceae; genus Alisma; species Alisma plantago-aquatica. The sequence continues at coordinate 1,002,364,960 of OY856412.1, forward strand.
AATAATTTATAGAAATTAGGTCGTTTGTCCAAAAATACAAATCATATTTGAAATTCTTAGAAGAAAAAAAAGTAGAAAAACATAAAAGCATAATATGAGTACTTTGATGTATAGAATTAGAGGATAACATGTAAGATGGTATACACTTATTTTATGGATAATACATATCAAATGATGGCCTAAAATTATGAAAACATGTCATTGAATCCATAATCATGTTTATACTGCACCTAATGTCAGATATTATAATATTGAGGTACGAAATCATGTAATATGCTTCATGTGGCTAATTAGGGCTAGTAATCCAACATGAAATACAATAAATATATTTATAGTCAAGAAACCTTGGAAATTACAAAGCATGTTCATATTAGTAATTTGAAGTTGATATGTCATTCAGAGAACATAAAGATACACATAATTCATGATTATATCATAATGGCACATATGATGAGAAAACCCTAAAATTATTAATATATGTAACCTAGGGTTAATTTGTGTAAATAACCATATGCCCCCAAATAATCAAATTAAGTATCTTAATGTGGAATCCAACCTAATAACAAGATGACAAGGAAAGTAATAATGAGACGAGAAATATGATGGGAATATCCTAATGAATAAGCTAAATCCTAAAATAAGTCATGACAAAGGTTGATGATGAGAATCTAATGCAGGTCATATATGATCTTGTCTTTATCAACGGTTAACATAGAGTGGTAGTTGACTCCAAGATTATGTGATCGTTAGTATATTTGTGATCAAGGTATGCCCTTACCTCTTACTTAGCCTACTATTTGGTATGGTTACATTATATGTGTAGTAAAATACTAGGCATGCGATATATGATGAAATTATTGTTATTGTATGATATGGTGCTTGATTTTCCGTACTTATTCTGTGAACACATAAAAATTAATATATTTTTCCCATTATATCCAAGCACTTCAACTGTTTGGTAGTAAAGTCCAGAAAAGTAAAGTACTTCAACTCTTTGGTAGTAAAGTACTTGGAAGTGATCCAACTCTTTGGTAGTAGATCACATTGTGAAGTGTTCCAACTCTTTGGTAGTAGATCATAAAGGCCTAGATGCATTCATCTCTCAAATAGTAAATTCATGGATGATATAATGGTAAATATGCCCAAAAGATATGTGTTCTTTTTGTTAATAAACATTCTTGTCCAGGTATGCTTTTCTTACATTTCTTTATTATTGCCAAGTACTAGTTTTATCTTATTGACAAGTCTTAGTAATTAGAGGTATATAAAAGACTTTTAGGTGTACCCAGTGCAATATTCTTGAATATTTTTCTGACGTGTACCACATGTAATCTTTGTTTTAGGTATGTGCTTATATGCTCTTGAAGAACATGATAGTTGAGAGTTGTGTGGTGATTTGATGTACATGTGAACCTGTTGTCTTAAGATATTCTTGTTTTGTGGTAGTACATGCATATGAAGTAAACTGCTCAATGTGTAATATCAATTTGTAATAAGTCATCTTGTAATTATATGTTGAATGGTGAACATGTATTGTGGTTTTTTTATTGTTCATGTGCATGTGCTATTGTTATTTCCTTCTGACTTCCTCTAATTTTCTTCTTCTTAGCCTAGTGTGTGAGTTTAAATTGGGACTCTTGCTTAGATGAGGGTTTAAATTTATATGTCATACATCATATTAAGTTTTAGAAAATCCAGGGATGTCACATGTGGTATCAGATCATGAACAATTGCAAATCTTGACATTTGCTCATTATGCAACTCAAATTAAAAAAAACCTTGAACTTGAACATCATTAGGGTTAGATTAGTTGTCTTTTAGTGATTAGATCTGACCTAGACTCTAGGTTGGCACCTAGATGTCTAAGCACTAGGTTTATACTGGTGCTTGTTGTATAATAGGTCCTTAGATGTTTTTCTTTCTTTATGGTGCAGTGGGTATGGGACGTTGCATTATTTGGAAATAGCGTACATCATGGGAAGAGAAACCTTTGCCATATGATGCATCTATGTTTTGGGAAGCTACACCAGTCTACTCCTTGTTCTCTCCCTTTTCATTACGTGACATGAAACTAGACTCTCTACTATGTGTGGGGCACTTATTTTGTGGTTTTGGTTTTTGATTCCAACCAGATCGAACCTTGATAGTTTTCTATGACATTTTTTTTCAGATAAAAACTATATAATATTTTATTATATATGTAAGAATGACAAAAATGTGTCCCCACACATGTATGAGATAGAGGTAGTTATGCAACCTAAGTGAAAGAGAATGACATCAGTCTAGAAAAGAGAATAGTTCTAGATTAGATGTCTTGATACTTGTTAGAATATGTGATACATGGAATAGAGAAAGGGTGTCATATTCACATAGATCAAAGTCCCCATTCTTGCTACTTCTCCAGTGCATTAGTAAGGTAGGAAGGAAGAAGAAGAGTAGGGTCATTCATTCCAGGCATTTTCATGGACATTGGTGGAGCTTTTCATGGTAGGCAGGATGACCTTCACTATAGAAGAAGGTAGAGGTCAGACGAAGCTTGAGCTGCTGCCACACTATGAAATAAGATCATGGATGAGTTCTCTATTGCCTGGTGACAAACATGGAGGCCCTGAAACAGAGATTCATGGAATAGAGGCAAGAAGACTCTTTTACTTCTCTATAATGAAAGCAGATTGTGGCAGGCTCCTCAATCCATGAAGGGAGGTAACAAATTGAGACGGATTTGAGAATGTTGGGGTAGGAGGTGATCTACTGAAGATAGATGAAGCCTCCAGAGAGTAGAAGGAGGAGTAAGGTGCTTCCAATTCCTTGTCAGTGTTAGTCTACCTCGACGACACTATGACAATAAAGGGGTTCAGGGATCCAGAGTTCCAATGGCCACTGTGGCTCGTGAAGGGGCTAGATATCTGATGTAGAACACCCCAAAGGTGGAGGAAGGACAGATTTGTAGTTAGCAGGATATGTTCGTTGTTGATTGCTCACTGGAGGAGCTTAGTTTCGACTTGTAGAGGACTTATAGATAATACCTCTTTCACTAATTGCAATGAAAATACTAAAATGAGACTCCATACCCTAAGAAACTACACCTATTCCTCCAAATTATGACGAAAATAAGCATTACACACAAAGTGAACGTTGGTAGAGAGCCCTATGTAATGTAATGGTTTTCTAGTAACCTTAAAAGGAAACCTCACATAACCCATCAGACACGATTTTCCTTGACGATAGAATTCCTTTGGAAAGCAAGCAATGATCTTGTATTTAAGGACAAAACATGTTTAGTTCAAGAATCTGAACACAATCTATCTAGATATGTCATCCTTACAACCCATGATTTTGTTACAAAACCTCAACAAAACCAGCATGTTATTGTCCCCTTTATGTGGTCTTGACCTCCTCAACATTGTCTAAAACTCAATGTTGAAGCTACTTTCTTCAAGAAAACAAGTTCATTTTCCACGAGCTTTGCTAAATGAAATGAAAGAGGAACATAGATCATGGGAGGAGTAAATAAAACTATGCACTTATGTGGTTCAAGTATAACTCTAGGAAATAACGAAAGATATAAAAAAAATTCATCAATGAACCCAGAGACATCGTTGTCAAATTACACAGTCTTATAATGTGTAACATCCTCTCAGGTAAGAACCAAATCCCTATGAGATTCAAGCCTCTCCTCAAGGTTCAGAAGAACAACATCATCATTGCACACAAGAAAAGATCCTCAAATAGGATAAATGGGAGATGGGGCCTCTGTGCGTAATCGTCTAGGAGTTTATGAGGACTGTTTGATTAAAATCTAAAAGAACATCCATAGAGGGGATCATCCATTTTGTGAGAGACAAGAGATAGAGGATACATAGACAAGGAGACATGGAAAATCTACCTTTCATTAGACATCACGGAAATCTGGCCTGGTTCCTCGGTCCTCCGCTAGCATTTGACAGCTCTGTCGCCTGCAATGTGGGACTTGATCATCTGCCAGCAGGTCTACCACGCGCCACACTCCACATGCCTCCAGCATTGGACCAGTCGAAGCTCCGTCGTGCGCCACACTCCACGCGATCCTCCAGTAGTGAAACCGGTTAGGGCAATGATCCACTCGGGCATTGGTCTCACAAAAGCGAGGAATCAGGGGAGACACGAGGAATCAGGAAGGGAGAGGCACCGCGAGTGCGAACGGAAAGAGGGATTCAATTAATTCCCACCTTCTTATTGGCTTTGGCAATTTTAGATTGCCACTAATATAATATAAAAATGCCTTTAATGTTAAGTCCTTTTTAGAAACTCTATAATAGGTGGTTTAGAGGCTTTTTTTTTTAAACAACTAACAACAATTAACTAGCAAAGCAAACAGAGGTCCCAAAAGACTCTAAATCCTTGAGATATGTAGATGAGAGGAAGTCTGGGCATGTGTTCCAGCTGCATTCCGGGTCAAGTTACTTGAGGTGTCTTTTGGCCAGCTGATCTGCAATTAAAAATGCATGTGCATTAGATAGATAGTGGGTTTTTTTAGAAAAGACACTAGAATAAATGCCACTAATGGGAATTTTTGATGTAGTGGGAGAGGGATACACTTAGGAGAAAATTTCAATTACTCAAACATCCCAATGTGATGGTCAAAATAGAAAAAAGAACAGCTTGTGGCATGATGGTGGTGATGATGTCAAACATATGATAGAAGAATTGAGACAGGAACTTGACCATGAGAAGAATATGAATGTAACCTTCATTTGCAGCTTCAAAAGACTCGAGATCTAATGCCGAGCTGATTCTTTCTGTGAAAGATCTAGAAGAAATGCTAGAAGCAAGAAATAGAGAAACAACATGTGAAGATTGTAGGCATGCATCAGTAGAACTGGAGTTTGTTGAGGTATGTCTCAGATGCCTGACCAGTAGATTTGCTCTCAGATGAACATAAATTGGAACATAAAGAATGTTTTGGAACTATATCCGAGAATGAAGATGATGAAGAACTTGATTTATTGGAAAACGAGAGAAGTGATGTGGGTGTAACTTGTTCTTTCGAACAAAGAATTGTAACCTTGAGTGTGGAGGTGTTGCATTCATTTTAAGGGCAAGGTAAAATGTCCTCCCCATGTAATTGTCATTTGATTATAAATAAAAAATATTCATACTTTTGGAAAACCAAGTTCGGCTGCAATTGGCATTCAATTAGAAAACTTGATAATGAACTAAAAATTGAATGATGAAAATCCATAAAAATGTAGTAATATAGAACTAGTATGTCATTAGTGGCTTTTTTATATTCCATTAAACTAAAAAAGAATCATTTCATACAACAACATAATAAAAATTAGTGGCATTTGTATAAAATCCAATTGATGGATAGTGGCTTTTTTATAAATGCCAAATGATGTTTTAGTGGCCTTTATTTGGCATTTTTTGGAAGCCACTAAAGCCAAACGTTTAATGGAGTTTACAACTTATGCCACTATCTTTCTAGTGCCATTGGTACTAGAGGCATTTTTTTAAGTGTCAACAAATGCCACTAAACATGTTTAGTAGCATTTAATTTTTTCAGTGGCATTTCTAAAAGGCCACTAATGTGAGTGTTTGGTGTAGTGATAGTTGTTTTTGGGGTGTAAGATGATGAATGGAGGTGGAATGGAGTGAAAATGGATGGGGGGAAAATGGGGGATCTGAGAGTGGTTTACTAGTGGCTAACCTCATCCTACATCCACCAACTAGGCATATATAGGTGGTGGGGAAGCAATAGGTTAAGTGGGGGTAGAATAGGAAATGCAATGCATAAAATTGTAGGGTTTTGGTGATAGCACGTCCGTGTTAGGAAGCATGACCGTTCTAGGGTTGATTGGGAATGGTCGTGGTGAATGGGAATAGGTGTGGTGGAAGAACAAAATGAACAAGGGAATTTTGGGCTTCTAGGTCTTCCAGCCTAGCTGTTCTGGCTAGCACGGTCGTGCTGGGCTTCGGCCAGCATGGGATTGCTAGCTAGCACGGGCCTACTGGGATTCTGGGTGATTTTTTTTAAGGATATTTTGATATAGGGAATGTCCTAGAACGGACATTCCTTGGTAGCACGGCCATCTTGAGGTCCTTTCCATGCATTTTTGTCTTGAACTTTGTCATCCATGGAGGTTATTGCTTTGATGCATTCTTTAATCACTTGAGGTAGGTCTGGAGTCATTTTGGCCTCATTTTGGGCTCCTCCAAGCATGGGAAAGCCCTAGATTCAACCATTTTCTGTCATTTCCATCAAATAGTGGTCAAAGTACCTATAAAAAATTCAAAATTCTCCATAAGTTCATTTGATAGTAACACACATATTGAGGGAAATAACATGTAATATAAAAGTTGTAGATGTGATTGAAGTGTAATATGACACAAGATGAATCCCTAAAATAGGCATGGATCATCGTTCAATGGATCCAAAGCATAAAAGACAATAGCCAAGATTTAAAGATTACCTTGGGGGAGCTGAGTTAATTATGGAGTAACTCAAATACATATAGTAGAAGGAAACTAAATTCATGTCCTTCAACAAATGACGTTGAATGGAAAATATGTTACTTTTATTCAGTTTCCACATATGACAAAGGAAAATGTAAATATTTCTAGAATGAGATCATTCACTTCAATATAAGAAACACATATGATTACATGGGCACTAATTTCACTAATTCCACTTGCCCACATTCATTGGTGCCATCAACATTCTTAAAGAAAATCCCAACAATGAGGGCCTCAGACTAGCAGGCCATCAAAGTCCTACAACCAACATTGAAATAATGTTTCTTTATAAAATGATTAATTAAAACTTAAATTTAAGGTATTAAAATGCAAGTGCCACCCTATACTACTAAGAATGTATCAGTGGGGCTAGCAGGAAATAGGATTTGCAAAGAGCCTTGTCTATCCATGTATGGACTATATGATACACACTTTTCTTATAACGAAGAGGAAATGTCTCCTCCTTAATAAACATTTCTAGGGTATACATTTTTTATTAACATAGCATCATCATTGAATGTTCCCTCATTTGACTTGATTTTTGGGGAAATATTTAGTTGATACAATAGCGTAATTTGAGTTTTCTACTTAGTTTTTTGAAATTTTTTGGGTGAAAATCCAAATAACAATCAACCCTAACTTATCTTGTTTATTTGGTTAAGGTTATTTTTCTAGGAAAAGCATGACTGACAAACCTTGTAATTGTGTTGAACATTAATCTTTCAAAATGTTTGGATGTAAAATAAAGTCAATTGATACTACACTAGGTTGCTCTAAAACTAACAGAATAGATAATCACTAAATTGGGTAACTATAGACAGTATGGATATAATAGGACGTTTCATGTGTATAGACCTGTCAAATGGGTGGATGGGTTGAGTTTAGGTTGGGTCAATGCGGGTTCAGGTATGCGGGTGTGGGTCAAAAAGATACAATTTTAAATTGGTGGAAGAAAAGCACACCTAAACCCGACCCAATGGGTTGCGGGTTGACCCAAAGGTGCCCATTTAAAATGTTTCAAATTAATAATGAGTTGCTAGTTGATTGACTTAGAACTAAAAGCAACAATTAAAACACCTGTAAGTATGTTTTTGATGTCAAATATAGTCCAAAAATCCAACCAACTATTGTATTTGACGTCAAATACTTGTCATCTTATGTGTATATGAAATTAAAAGAAAAAAGTAGCTAATTGTTGTATTTCGATGTAAAATAGAAATAACCCATGTAGTTTTCATACATAAAATATTAAAAAAAACAACACATCTTTTTCATTTAAAATTATACATTCTTAATAGGGAAAGTACTTTTTGTCAATTTCAAACACAAAATAAGGAGAATATAATTGTTGTAGTTAAAGATTAAGATTTAACTTCTACAAAATGGACAAACAAAATTTATGTATGTGTATAATATGTATATAAATATATTGACTTCATATAACTAGGTCACCCATGAAACCTGCTATATCAATTGGTGGGTATGGGTTTGGGTGACTTTTAGTAGGTGGAAAATTTCATCACCCAAACCCAACTTAAATGGGTTGACCATGGGTGCCCATAGATTTTGACCCAAATTGATAGGTCTATGTGGGTACGACAACTAATTTTGTGCATATACTATTGCTATCTTTACAATTGGGATATGGTGGATAATATCTTAGTGAATGAGCTTATTTGACATGTTTACTTAATTTCTAATTCATCCCTCAAGCATATAGTACTTCCACACACCATATGTTCAACTCTACCTATTGATCGACACACACTTAATTTATAGGAAATAGTTGTATAAGGAGCCAAATGTAATTATTCCTCTTCATTTGAATCATAATTTGGAATCACAACTGATTTTCACAAGTAATTATTCCTCTTCATTCAAATCTTAATTTATAGGGAATAGTTGTATAAGGACCCAAATGTAATTATTCCTCTTCATTCAAATCTTAATTTGGATTCACAAGTGATAGGTCTACGTAGGTACTACAACTAATTTTGTGCATATATAATTACTATCTTTACAATTGGGATATGGTGTATGATATCTTTGTGAATGAGCTTATTTGACATGTTTACTTGATTTATAATTCATCCCTCAATCATATAGTGCTTCCACACACCATATGGTCAATTCTACCTACTGATCAACACACACTTAATTTATAGGAAATAGTTGTATAAGGAGCCAAATGTAATTATTCATCTTCATTCAAATCTTAATTTGGATTCACAAGTGATTTTCATTAAGTTCTATATCTACATGAAAAGTGCATATTACACTATATTTTTACACTATTAGTTATTCATTAATCTTGTTATTTCATCATAATTATATGTGTTTAATCTAACCATTCACAATCATATCATTTTGAATCAGATTATTGTTACTTCAAGTAGAGAACAAGATTTAACATGTCATACATGTATGAAAGACCACACACATGCAATGACATATCAGAAAGGACAAAATAATACACAAACTTATGTAGATATAGTGTGACATGTCATGTACATCATGAGACACGGTATGTCAATCCGCATACCCTTCATTGACAAGCAACAAACTGAACACCACTTTCTTCCATTTGGGTGCATCATGTCCTATGCCAGATTTGACCCAGTTTGTCTTCAGCAACATTCGGGCATGGGACATGTTGTGTGTCTCCTCAAACATGAAGTTTTCCTATATTTGAGTGGTTCCTAGAAGTTAACATTGTTTCTTCTAGTCATGATGTTTCTTTCAATTACATTATGAATCTTTGATATTGGAGCATGACTTACAAGTGGTGTCTACCTCTAGATACACCTTGTCACATACTTGATGGATATAAATATAAAAAAACATGTTAGAATTCTATGGGTCACTCTCTTTTGGTTATAATCATTCCAAATACTTAAGGGTTCTAGACAACTGGCTTCCCATCCCCTAGACTGAGAAAAAAGGGAGAAAAGATGAAAAGGATGGCAATGAGTAGTAGGAGGAAGAAGAGGAAAATTTTAAGTGCAATTGGGTGTGACAAATTAGTGTTGAAACCCCCTACTAAATCCATTTTTCTTCTTACCAACTTCTATTTGGTTCACTTCATATTTATGGTGTATATGTTGGAGATATGTAATCTCTTTTGCAAATTATATATAAATCTTTATATAATATGGATAGACGATGGTCTAGTTTCTACATGGTTGCCCATAATATTATTTTCTAGCTTAATCTATCTAAATTCTTGATTAAACTAGTAGTATATTTCTATTTCATGGTTACCATTGTATATACTTGAAATTGGTAACCCTTATGTATGTAGATTATATTTTTAGGTTGAGAATAAGGGATTTATTACTCAATGGGCTAGAACTAGTTGGTTTATGACATGAAAATGCATGGACTTAATTGATATCAGATTCATAATTTTAAAATTTAATTTTAAATTAGGATAATAACGGATGAAAATTAAGTCTTTATCCTCCCATATTCTATTTTTATGTGTAGATGCACATTTGTTACAATGTGAAAAATTAGTAGGACAATGTTGGAGCCTTTATTGAATATCTATTGTTAATTGTGTCTTCCCGCTTAATTTGTCACACTTGTTGTACGTAGGGTCATGCCATATCAGGTAAGAAGAATGTTGTTGTTGTAGACCGAGATGTATCTGTTGGTGGTTGTCAAAATGAGTCGGCTGTTAGTGATGCAAAGAAACGGTTGTGCCTGCGTAACATTCTGACAACCACACCTACCGATGCTGGCAAACAAGAAATTGCAGAAAACACAAAGATTGTATGTTCTATACAAATAGTACTTAAATTTGATAAAATACTCATTTTCTATCTTATATGTTGCACTGTTTGAGTACATTTGATGGGGTGGGATATAAAAATGGTAGTTCCTTTATAATAAGCATAGAAAATAAAAAATAGTACAATTGGTTTGTAGGTAGACGACTCCGTTGGAAGTCAATCTATGACAGGGTCGACACAGAAAAAGGTGTGGTAATCATTAATGAAACAGTCTTTGTATGTCATGAAGATGATGTTACTTAATGTGTTCTGTGTCTTTCCCATGGTTCTCAATGGTATTTTTTCAATGGAAAGCCCACTGCTTATTGCCAGCACAGGTATTGTTAACGATACACCGGATTTAAAACAGAAGTGGAGTATAGCGAAGACAGTGAGTTTAACACATCTATGTTGATATTATAGTTCTGAGGCAAAAATGTTTAATAGACGGCTTGATATTGGGGTATTGTATTGTCTTATTTTTATGTAACGAAGATACAATATGACACACTGGAGAGAGCAAACAATGGAGATGATGTTGGAAAGGGAATGCCAGCTGATGATGGCCCTAGGAAATTAATGGTTTGTAATATGTTGGTTGGTGAAGGGGGTGTATAGTTGTTATGGTAATATTGTTGTTGCTGATGTGGTTTGTATGGATAAACTTTGAAAGGATTTTTCTTTATTCAAATTTTTTGTATATACCTAAAAAGTGAATAACTGGATTATGTGTTACATAATGAATATATTGCATGCAGGTTAGCAAAGTTGTTGGTAGGAGGTCGGTAACAAGATCTGCCAGTAAAAAGTCCATTGAGGTGCATATCATAAGAATGCCTACATTTCAGTGGTGTTTGTATTCTATTTGATTAGGTGATTAATAATTAGGCTATTGCAGGTTGGTTATGAAACCCCTGGCTCGATGCATCCTACTAGCGGGCGGGTAGACACCCTGTCAGAAATAAGTAAGGGGAGTGTTGATAAGACGGTAAATTCCTAATCACCATTTCATTTGTACAATTGTAAACTTTTACTCAATTTGGGTGTTAACTGAAAAATAAACTTTTTCAATAAACGGTTGTCCTGGTTTGTAGATTTGTTATGATACGCCTGCCATGCATGAGTCCAGGAAGTGTGATACGGTTGGTTTGAATGTTGTAGCATGAGTTAAGTGTTATTTTGTTGAATGTGTTTGTTTGTATTGAAGAATACAATCATTTAATAAATATATTGCATGCAGGGTAGAAAAATTGTTGTTAAGCGGTCAGTCACAAGATCTGCCAGCAAAAAGGCAAATGAGGTGTGTATCGTATGCTTTACATCGTTGGAGTGGTATTTGTATTGTATTGGAATATGTAATGTGTAATTAACATGACATCGGTTTGGTTACGAAACCCTTGGCCCGATGAAAAATACGAAATAACCATTTCATATATGAAATGAGTAGAGGGAGCATAGCTAAGACGGTTAATACGAAATAACCATTTCATATATACACATTGATATGTTATTAAATTCTGGACTTTTTTTTCCAATAGAACATTTTTATGCATACATATTTTTTTCGATTTCTAGATTTGTTATGATACGCCTACTGGGTTCAAAAATTGTGCAATTGTTTGTTTGGATGTTGGTGTAGGAGTTCATCACTCAACAGATTAACCACTTTCAACTGACCCATGGATATGCCATGGGCGTACATGTGACAATGTTGAACATGATGTAATGAGTAATTGAATGCAATCTGTTTGATTTTGTACAGGATGAACTTGTTCTTTCTGGTTGCAGGAAAGTAGCAATGCCAAGACTTGTTAAAACAACACTTGCAAAGAAACCAACAGCAAGGCTTGACGGTGTCTTTGTTGCAGCAAACCATGACGTCCATGGCTGAGTAGGTCATCTGTATGTACTGGTGGAGTGTAATGATATACAAATTAATGATGTTTTGTGCTATTTTGAATGTTGCACTAAACTAAATATGAGTTGGACATTCCTATTTTTAATTAAATCCATTGCAAGCCCCATGTGTTAAATCAACTACCCTATGAGAGCGCAACCATTGTGGGCCATGTTGTTACATGATCGAATATGTGATACAAATTTAATAGATTATTGTTATGTAAAATTGGTGTATCCTTAATATTCACTATTAAGATTAGTGTACATGTAACTGTAATTAATACTTATTTATGGTGTGCAGGTCAAAGATTAGTGGAAGGAGATGGGCATTGAAGACCACATTGAAAAGATCATGCGTGAAGCAAGCACGCATACTTTAATCTCTATGTCTATAACAAACAAAGGTAAGGAAAAGGTGGTGGGAAAGCCGGAATGGATTTTCTTCGATGGACATAGGGCTGATGAAAAGGTGGGAGCACTGATGAATCCAAATTCATGAATGATTTTCATTCACCATTCTGGGCCCAATTCGACTAAATACATTCGATTTCATCTCCTTAAATCTTACAATGTGCAATTCTTCTTGGTTGATCAGATTATCAAGTTATTAACTAGTTTTATATCTATTTCATGTAGATTATATGGGTCACGATGAGGGTGAATATTCAATTGGGGCCCACTTTCACTCAACCCTAGATTTACCTCTACTCAAGATCCTCTCATCCTTAGTCTTGATCAATCAGTTTTGATCCAAATGGTTTGCTCATTCGGTCTACTCACTCGATCTTGACCATTTGGTCTCGATCCAAATAGGTTCATTCATTCGGTTTTGACCTCTCGATCTTATCCATTCATCCACATGATCTTGATCTAGTGATCCACCCTCCTTGCGGTTTTCCTCCAACTGATTTTTCCCTTCCACACGGTCTCAAGACCGTGTGAGGCCATACGGTCTCAAGACCGTGTGAAGCCTCACGGTCCCAAGACTGTATGGGCAACCATCTACTTGAGACCGCAAGGAGCTTCGGCAACTGTATCCCTGCCACTGCCAACACCTCCTGCCCTAGCGACGCCATCCTCTTCCTTCCTCTCCATCAACTTGCAACCCTCAACATCCCATCGACCTACTTCCCGACGCACCTGCATCTTTCTTCTCTCCTTCTTCATTACCGCCACAGACCACCACCTGTAAAACCTAATCCTCGACACCCTGCACTGCCCCACCTCTCTCACAATCCTGGTCTTTGCCCTCCATACTTTTTCAAAGACCGTGTGGCGGTATATGATCTTTGAGACCGTATAGCCTTTATTCACCAGCAAGATTGTTTGGAAGCCGTGAGAGCACGCAAGCCCTAATGGTCTGCAAGACCGTGTGGGGACAGTCGGTCCTCAAAACTGTTAGTCCAGCAGACCGTTTGGAGGCAAAGACCATTGGGTGTAGGACCATTAGGTCATCAAGACCGATCAAAGGTTGAAGACCATTTGGACGATCGTCGCTCTCCACCAAGACTGATCGGAAGCCAGGAACCAAGATCATTTGGAGGTCTGAGACCGTTTGAAACCCATCGGTCTTCAAGACCATTTGGAGGCCATCAGTCTTAAAGACCGTTTGGAGCCAAGACCTTTTGTCTCCTCACGGTTTCAAAACCGTTAGGAGGCAAATGATTTTCAAGACCGTTAGGAGTCTATCGGTCTCCAAACTGTTCAAGCGGACCGTTTGCTCCGAAGCAGACTCATGCCAAAAATGTGAGGACCTAACCAGTGGCTATAAATAGAACCCCAAGGGTCCTCATTTGGCATCGGATCTGGGATGCCGCCAAGATGCCCAAACGCAAGGTTCAATCCAGATACATCCACATCCACGCCATTGCTACTCCACCTGTTGGTCCTTTTGCTGTAAGCAAGAAGGTCAATATGAGAAAAGAAGGAGGAGAAGAAGGCCTACCCAGTCTGCCTTAGCGGTTCTTCCTTCTCATCCAAAGTTGCTCCGACACAACATAGAAGACCGCATCATCTTCACTAAGCTGCGACTACCACCTGCATCATGATCATGGCAGAATCTTTCCTCTCTCTTGTTTTTCTTGTTTCTCACATCATGAACGGTTAGTTCCTTTTTTTTGGGGTGCAGGGACTAGCCCCACTGCCCATGCAAGCATGTTCTCTTGTTAAACATTCCATGGAAATGTATATAACTTTTCATTTCATTATTAATCATTAATGTGTGTGGATTGATTACCTACTTGCTTTTATCTTGTTCTTCCCTATGTTGCCAAAATTTCTATATGTAGGGTAGAATGTCGATTATCGAGGTTGACTCCCAAACTAGAAATAGAATGGGATTCCTTGAGGTAGTAAGTGTATGATCTGTGAGAGGATGAGCCATCTAGTCCACGGTGACACTTCTATGGCCTAAACATCCCGTAGGGAGGGCTACATCTTCAGTTGGATATATGTATCTTCATTAATAATTGTTGATGTTTGGTTGTAGATTAATCGCCTGCTTGCTTGTCGATTAGCATGGTTAAATCCCTGACTAGAAATAGAAAGGTCTTCCTTGAGGTCATAAATGTATGATCCGTGAGAGAACGAGCCATCTAGCCTATGCTGATGGTTCTGAATGCCTAAACATCCCTCAGGGAGGGCCACATCGTCAGTTGGATTTCTATATCGTTGGAGCCGTAAGTGAGTGATCCAGATGGTGACGAGACATTTGATACCTAAGGTAATGCTTACGCAAGCCTAACGCCCGTATCAGGGGTTTTGCAGCAGCTTCATTTGGATAGTTATATCTTGCCTGGATGTTTGATGTGTTTGCATGTGTAGTGGTGGTAAAACCGGAGACCATCCCAACGATTCCATATCATTAATATAGATCAACTTTAATCCTGCTCTTACTCTCCTACATTTAGTTTAATTAACAACAAATCAACCTATCATTTTAAATATTAGCCTTAATTGAACTAGACTAGACTAGTAACGATTCTTAAAAATATTGTCCTTTGGGATTTGATCCTTAACTATACTGTGATAAGACCCGTCCACTTGTGGGTGGTATTATTGCACAAGGTTTTGGTAAAAAAACTTTGTAATTTCAACCTAGAGTGAATTTGTTAGTGCGATAATAAACCACGTCAAATTATGGTGCTATTGCCGGGGACAACGAAATCAGTTAGTCAAATCTAGTTCTTTCGAGGCTAATCTAGGATTTTTCTTTTTCCCTTGAAACAATTGATCATCTACTTGAATTATGTTCTACTCCATCAATCTCACTTATGAAAAATCTTTCCATCCCAGGTACAACAAAGACTGGTGCATGCACTGCTCAAACAGTCCCTGTCTCACTACTAGCTTTGATCCTGAGATAGACAGAACTTTTCATCATCAGAACAGAGAGAACCAAGCAAAGATGGCTCAAGAGGAGGAAATTGCCTGAAGGGTAGCTCAAGCCCTTGCTGCACAAAGAGATAGGCTTATGCAAGAAGCCAGAGCTTTAGTTGAAACTGAAATTCAAGCAGCTCAAGAAGCAGCACAAGCAGTAGAACTGCAGAAGGACCTTAGAGAATTCTCCATTCCTAAAGTTTCTGATGTTCATCACCCAGTACAACCTCATCCTATCAACACTCCCAATTTTGAGATTTGGGCACACGGTATCACCTTGCTTCAAAACAGCCCATTCTATGGTAAATAAGGAGAAGATAGTCAGGAACATCTTCTGAGGTTTATCGATCTATGTTATATGACAAAGAAAAATGGAGTCTCAGATGATGCCATTCGACTTTGTCTCTTTTAGTATTCTCTAGCTGATAGAGATATAATCTGGTACAACTCTTTGCAATGCGAACCCATCACTACTTCGAAACAACTCCAAAATGTTTTCCTGGAAAAATTTTACCATCCTTCTCTAACCTATGAAATAAGGGGACAAATAACAATGTTCACTCAAGACCCTGGAGAATCCCTTGCTGAAGAATGGGAAAGATACAAAGAACTTCTACACAACTGTCCACACCATGACATTCCTAAGAATCAACTCATTGAGATCTTCTATAGAGGTGTGGATGATGATATCAAGAGATTCTTAGACTCCTCATCTGGAGGTAACTTCATGCGCCAAAGTTATGATAGCGCATGGAAGGTTGTAACCCCTAGAGCCGAAAATCAAGATAATTGGGGTAGGTCAGTAGGAAATAGAGTATTGAAGGTGGCTATGGCTGAAGCCATTCCTGAATACAAGTCTATTGCTGAGACCCTCAAACTCTTAGTTGTCAAGCAAGGCCATATTGAATCATCTCTTACTGCATTTGGTAGAGGACATTCACCCCCTCAACAACAAGAACAGATCAAGTCAGCTTCATTGTTCTATGAAGCATGCAAAGGTACTCATCATTCTACGCTAGCCTGCAACATTCTCTATGATGTTGTTCTAAACAACATTTATCGACAAGGAGATAATAGTCAATTGGAAAATCTTAATGCTATCAACACCATTCCTGGTCAAGGATACTACAATCCGAATCAAAATAGGAACCATCCTGGTTTTCAATATGGAAATCCTTCAGGAGTAGAAAACTCATGACAACTTGGTTAAAATAATCAACAACGAGGGCCACCAGGATTCTAGTATAACCAACAACAAAATTTTAGAAATCAAGGAAATTTTAGAAGTAACTTTCAGAGTAGGAACTACAACAATTATCAGAACAACTCTCAATTCTAGAATCCCAACCAAGTTCCTTATCAACAACAAGGGCAACAAGTTGGTCCCATCTCTTCTGATGACAAGCTGATGGACATTGAAAAGATGTTGCAATCACAGCAAACTATGATAGCTAACTATTAAGCCCATCAGAAGGCTATTGAATCTCAACTAGCTCAACTTATAGCCAGTATGAAACCACCTGTCGGAGCCTTTGCTGGCCAGCCAGAGAATAACCCTAAACACCCTGAGCAGCTAAAAGCTGGTACTACTAGGTCTGGAAAAGATTATTTTGATCCTCCTGTCAAGACTCCTGTGGTTATTACAGACGAGGATGAACCGATGATTGTTCAAGACTCTAATACACCTGAGTCTCAACAAAAAGGACCAGCAACAACTGATAAGACAGACGAGAAAAGTTCTGAAAAATGTACTGGTACTGAGAAAGAAATACAAGAGTTGGATGTGCCAGTATGCAAGCCTCATATACCTTTCCCATCTCATTGAGGCAAACCAAGCTTGATACTCATTTCAATAAGTTCAAGGAAGCCATGAAAAAGCTTCATGTTGATATACCCTTTTTGGATGCACTGGCTGAGATACCAGCCTGGATGAAATACTTGAAGTCACTTCTCACAAGGAAATATATAACTAAAGAGTAAGAGGCAGTCAAGTTGGCTACTACCACTTCACACATCATCCAGAGTAAGATGCCAAAGAAATAGAAAGATTCAGGATCTTTTGGAATCTCTTGCCATATCGGTGATTCTTCATGTAAGAAAGGATTGGTCGATCTTGGTGCTAGCATTTCCATCATGCCACTTAGCCTTTGCAAGAGGGTAGGGTTTGCTGAACTTCTCCTGACTGGCATGACCATACAACTTGCAGATAACACTATGACTTTACCTTTAGGAATCATTGAGGATGTCCCTATTGATAACACCCAAATCTACACATATTCTCTATGCATTTTATCTATGGTTTTATATCACTTTAGTCTTAATATGCCCAATAATGCTCATTTTTTAGGCTTTCTTTCTCTCATTAGATAATGTAGTCAGAATAGCCAATAATGTAGCCAATTTAGCCAATTTTGGGACTTGCATGCACCGAACCAGGCAAGACATCTATTCTCCAAAGATTTCTCCCTGACACATGGTTTTTGCGGTAGCTATGAACCCACCATGACCATGGAAACCATCCAAGACCGTGGAAATCCACCTTGACCATGACCGTGGCAATCAGGCACGACCGTGGTGCCCATCGCGACAGCGGCCTTCAAAACCGCAACCGCGACCTTCAAAACCACGACCGCGTTCCAAGCCACAATCGTGGCCACATGCCATGACCGAGGTTGTCCACCTTCTCCACGACCGTGGATGTCTGCCATGACTGTGGCCAATAATCATGACTGCGGCCTTCAACACCACGACTGCGGTCTTCATCTTCAACAACCGCGACTGCGATTATTCACCACGACTGTGGCCAATAACTGTGACCGCTATCCCTCACCACGACTGTGGCCTTCTGCCACGACCGTGGCCATTAACCATGACTACAGTCTTCATCTTCAACAACCGCGACCACAATTATTCACCACAATTGTGGCCATCCGCCACGACCGTGGCCAATAACCGTGACCACGGTTCCCAATAACCGCGACTATGGTTTTTCCTTCCACAATCGCGGCCACAATTCCTCACCACGGTCGTGTCCTTTCGCCATGACCGTGGCCGACCCCGCGACCTGCTGGCCGCGGTCTGTAGTTTGCCTCTATAAATAGGTGTCCCCTCACTCATTTAAAAGGGGGACCTCGACCAAGGATGTTGAGAGGCTGCTGCTCTGAGATCTGAAGGTTCCCAGAGTTCTGTGGGAGAGTCTGGAGGTCTAAGAAGGCCAAAGAGATCACCCTATGCCCTCCTCTTCAACAAGCTTCCATTCTCCACCACTCTCCATCATCCCCCGGTCTTCGAGCTCTAAGGGCATAAGCTGAGGAGTGAGAAGACCCACGACCTCCATCATCCTCCACCTTCGTTCACCTACCAAGCTACTATTCGGGGTGGATCTAGAGAGAAAGAGGACCAATGAGTCCATATCTGTTGAACGAGGAGGACCAAAAGACGAGATCCAGCCTATACGGAGGCAAAGGAGAGAGAGAGCCACCTCTCCTCCACGGGCTAAATCTCTTCTTCTTCCCCTTTCTCCTACTGTGTTTCTTGGTTTCTTATACAATGATGTTCTTCCATCTTTGTTTGGTGCCAACTATGCTTGTCCATGGCTAGTTGAGCTCCTTCTTGGCTATGTAGCCCGTTTTGGGCATGTTTATGTACTTTTTCCTTAAGCAAGTAGATTTATTCCAAATCTAGTATGTTTCTTGTTCTATCTTTCTTTTTTGGTTATGATAGCTAGTTTGATTGATCTCTTTCTTGCTTGAACTATTATTTCTGCCTGTATCGAGAGACCTGTGTAGGAATGGCTAAGAGACGATAGCTTGGATCTGAACTTGAGAGGAGGAAGATCCAAGGTACTCTGTTCCTAATATCTCCGGATGTCCTAAGACCTGAGAGGGAACTTAGCATATTCTGAGGTATTGATATGTCATCCTCGAGAGAGGTTAGATGGCATATCACGATGGGTTTTAGTCACCCTGTGTGAGAGCGAGTGGGATGACCCCACAGGAATAGACACGACAATACGAACTATGTTTGGATACAGATTGCTTTCTCAGGTGTTCGAGGGTTGTCTATGCCCGAGAACGGGTGTATAAACTTCCCAACTTGTAGTTACATAGCCAAGAACTCCTTCTCTCTTATTAGTAGAATCATGCAGACTCTATTTTGTTTTGTTTTGTTTTGTTTTTTTTGTTTTATTTCGTGACAACCCGCTAGACTAGTTCTAGCACTTATTTTCATCAACTAAAGTTTTGTCTTATCTGAGTCAAGAACGAAATCTTAAGCGTCCTAAACATCACCACATCCCCGTGTTCAAGCCAGTATATCTACTTCGACCCCATAATAAAATTTGTGGGGGTCCTAGAAGGATTCAGGTTATAAATTTAAAAGTTGTGACTCAATTCTGGGTTGATCAACTTTTTGGCGCCGTTGTCGAGGATGTGGTTTTCTACGTTTACACGCCTAAAAGATTTTTTCTGTCACTATAAGTCTGTATATATATGGATAGTTTTCCTCTTACTTTACACATACTTTTCCATATATACTGAATAGTTTTCCTTTTTTCTTATACCTTTTTCAGCCATAGATCTTGCTTTGGCAAGACAAGTTATCTTGTCCACCTGTCCTCCCGAGTTTTTCCGTAGTTCTGACTACTGGAAAATAATTGAAGGTCATTCTCTATAGCTAGTCGAGTTATACTTACCTCCACCGTCATCATATGTCGAGATTCCAACAACAAAGACTGCCAGTCAGCCCTTGACTCTCGTGCTATCATGGGATCAAGAACTGATTAAGGAAGTGGAGTTGGCTATGGAAAGTATTCACACACTCACCTCCTTAGCCCCTCATCTCCAAGAAGATTTTGATCCAATGCAACAACTCCTAGAAGAGCAGGATCGTCATCTCAAAGTAGCCACCGAGGCTGTAGACCGTAGTAGAAGTCTACTTCAAACTTCTGAGCAAGGGTTCATCCAAGCACATCAGTTTGATACAGCGAGTCTAAAATAGGAGTACAAGGTGGAATTAACTGATCTCGAGAGCTTAGCTATCCAAGTTCAACAGATTCATGATAAAAATGCCGAACAAGGCAGGAAGCTTCAAGAGCTCATCAATTGGGTTACCATGCAGTCATAAGCTCTACTTCCTAGCAATGAAGAAGCTAGTCATCAAGACCATTCCATTGGGTCTAAAGAGGAGTATGCTTCACCATCCGATTCAGATCATCAATTGGATGCATCGGGGTTTTTCTGTGAAGACCAACCTATGCGGGGAAGTTCTCATTCTATCTCGATGAGCCATATGATGAACCAATGGAGGAACAAGAATGGGTCTATGAAGATGATGACTCCTATCCTCACCGGGAAAGTCAAACAAACTCACTATCAGAAAATGAAGCTTGTTCTGACAAATCTGATTCAGATAGTGATCCAGAATAGAGTGATGACCCTCACATTTAGACTTGTCACTTAGCTTCGAGCAGTATGTCGATCATGGTTTGGAACAATCTATATAGTGAGGATGACGACGACTATTCAACTCAGTGGAGCAAATACACCGACGACGATGAGATGGTACAACATGAGCTTACAATCACCACCATCCCTCCTCAACGCTTGGTGGAACTCAAGGGAGGTAGATGGACAATTCACTACAACATGGCTGCTGAGCAAGAATAAACCCCAGACCCCACAGAAGGTGACAAGCTTGGGGTGGAAGAACATCAATCATACTCTTCTAGGGACACTTCATGTTCAGAAAATGATTGGATGACTCAGACTATATATAGTAGCTAATCTGAGAATCCAACCTCAAGTTCAAAGATGGAGGAAGGAGAAATGGATCCTACCCAAGTCATTCAACCTATACCCTCCATCTCGGCCTGTGTCGACATCCCAGGACCTTTATATTCAGATTCATATAATGAAAGGTACACTGAGGATAATATTCTAAAGAATTCATCCCAGTGTAGTTCAAGCCACTTCCAGCACAAAGATGACTTCACCGAGTCACCGAATTTCACTTCTCTTCTTCAGACTCGGCAGGGCCAACACATCCGCCTATTCTACTCCTATTATGTGGCAGAACCCATCGGCAAGACATTGGTGACACTTGTCCCAAAACATAGGATTTGGGATTCCAGTGTCGGTATTGTGGGGAAGCCACCCACTTTTCTCTTACCCACCCTCCCACTTCTTTCCTCTAACTATTTTTATATCCTTGCATCCATGCATCATCTTTAGAACTTCAATAACTGCCGTTAAAATCATACAGTCCTACCTCACTATTTCAAGTTTAAGTCTTGCTCGAGGATGAGCATACTTTTAAGGTCGGGGTGGTAGGCTTCACCCTTCTTTCTCTTCACCCTTCTTGCATGAACATTTATTTCTTGTATTTAGCATAAGCTTGTAGCTTTGCAATTATGGCTATATGGTGCAAATCTAACAGATAAATGCTTGATTTTATGCCAAGATGCATAGTTTTCATCTTAAAAATTACTTGACTTGCTCTGTGACTCTTTCCTTGAGTTTGGTAATAAATCTAAGGTTATGTCCATTTTTCATAGCTTAAAGCTAAATTCCCTTGATCTATGTCGTGAATGGAAAATCCATGGTAAAGGACCGTTGGAATGAGCTAAAACATGATCAAAGATTCCTAGCTGTGAATTCACGAGCTTGCCTCTACTCTAAGGATTCGTGAATCATAATTGCAACTTTCACACAGGTGTCAAGCGAATCATGATGAGCTTTGATCTATGATCATCATGAAGTGTTTTCCTTGATGGACTATGTGCCTTCTCACCTTAGATAAAGTCAAAAAGATGAAAAATATATAAAAATTTGCAAAAAGAGGCTTGGTCGCCCACAAAATCCCAAAATATCTATACATTTCTCACCCAAGCCTACAAAATAGAATGCAGAAAATAAAAGCCTGAGTGTGAACAATAAATGAGCACTTGTTTTCTCTTTTAGGAGAGTTGAGGATGATCCCTAGCCGGTGTATGACTGCGCTCACAAATGCAGGTATGTCGTGCCTGGTAGTATCACTCCAAAAGCTTATTAGAGAGTCACTTAGAACCCCTAGGAGACCTATGAGATCATCTAGTAGCAGGGTTGGTTCAGGAACAATACGAGGAGTTCATCTCACTACTTTGGACCAACTGGTTCGGACTACAGGGATTGTTGCTCGCTACATGGACCAACCTGACGCAGATCAGGATCCTCAGAAGCCATTAGAATCTTTTTGCTTTGTTTCTTAGGACATGAATAAGTGGGAGGCGCATTGTTCCGGATTGGAACGCATGGGTTCATGGTGATGGCTCATTGCTCATCACCCGCGTGATCACCAATGTGACAATTCTTTCATGTTCAATAATTATGATTCAAACCCTCATGAGTATCGACAGGTTGTAGTGAGTTTGCTTAATCTTTCCTGGAAACTCTTTGATCTTGCTTTAGTAGGACTGTAGTTGACTGGTGGAGGTTTGTTCTGAAATAACATGGATTACGATAATTGATGCTTAAAACTATTTTTCTTAACTTTAGCATTTATTGCCAAGCTTAATTTGGATGTTCTCTTTTTGTTCTTTGAGCAAAATCTTGCCTGAGGACAAGCAAGTTTTAAGCTTGGGGTATTTGATAACACCCAAATCTACACATATTCTCTATGCATTTTATCTATGGTTTTATATCACTTTAGTCTTAATATTCCCAATAATGCTCATGTTTTATGCTTTCTTTCTCTCATTAGATAATGTAGTTAGAATAGACAATAATGTAGCCAATTTATCCAATTTTGGGACTTGCAGGCACCAAACTAGACAAGACATCTATTCTCCAAAGATTTCTCCCCGAAACATAGTTTTTGCGGCATCTATGAACCCGCCACGACCGTGGCAACCAGCCATGACTGTGGCAATCCACCTTGACCACAACCATGGCAATCAAACACGACCGTGGTGCCCATCGCGACCGTAGCCTTCAAAACTATGACTACGGTCCACGCCACGACCATGGCCACATGGCACGACCGTGGTTGTCCACCTTTGCCATGACCGTGGCTGTCCTCCATGACTATGGCCAATAATCGTGACCACAGTCTTCAACACCGCAATCGTGGTCTTCATCTTCAACAACTGCGATCGTGATTATTCGCCACGACCGTGGCCAATAACTACAACTGCGGTCTTCACAACCACGACCGTGATCCCTCGCCACGACTGTGGCCATTAACCGTGACTGTGGTCTTCAACAACTGTGACCATGATTATTCACCAAGACCGTGGCCATCCGCCACGACCGTGGCCATCCGCCACGACCGTGGCCAATAACCGTGATCATGATTCCCAATAACTGCAACCACAGTTTTTACTTCCACAATCGCGGTCGTGATTCCTCGCCATGACCGTGTCCTTTCACCACGACCGTGGCCGACTCCGTCCACCATGACCGTGGCCGACCCCACGACCTACTGGCTGTGGTCTACAGTCCGTCTCTATAAATAGGTGTCCCCTCAATCATTTGAAAGGGGGACCTCGACCAAGGACGCTGAGAGGCTGCTGCTCTGAGATCTGAATGTTCCCAGAGTTTCGTGGGAGAGTCCGGAGGTCTGAGAAGGCCAAAGAGCTCACCCTATGCCCTCCTCTTCAACGAGCTTCCATTCTCCACCACTCTCCAACATCCCCCGGTCTTTGAGCTCTAAGGGCGAAAGTTGAGGAGTGAGAAGACCCACAACCTCCATCGTCCTCCACCTCCGTTCACCCACCAAGCTATTGTTCGGGGCGGATCTAGAGAGAAAGAGGACCAAGGAGTCCAGATCTGATCAAGGAGGAGGACCAAAAGACAAGATCCAATCTATACGTAGGCAAAGGAGCCAGATCCACCTCTCCTCCACGGGCTAAATCTCTTCTTCTTCTTCCCCTTTCTCCTGTTGTGTTTCTTGGTTTCTTGTACAATAATGTTCTTCCATCTTTGTTCGGTGCCAACTATGCTTGTCCATGGCTAGTTGAGCTCCTTCTTGGCTATGTAGCTTGTTTTTGGCATGTTTATTTACTTTTGCCTTAAACAAGTAGATTTATTTCAGATCTAGCGTGTTTCTTGTTCTCTCAAACCTTTTTGGTTATGATAGCTAGTTTGGTTAATCTCTTTCTTGCTTGAACTACTATTTCTTCCTATATCGAGAGACCCGTGTAGGAATGGCTAAGAGACGATAGTTTGGATCTAAACCTGAGAGGAGGAAGATCCAAGGTACTATGTTCCTAATATCTCCGGATGTCCTAAGACCCGAGAGAGAACTTAGCATATTCTATTGATATGTCATCCTCGAGAGAGGTTAGATGGCATATCACGATGGGTTTTAGTAGATATGTCATCCTCGAGAGAGGTTAGATGGCATATCACGATGGGTTTTAGTCACGTTGTGTGAGAGCGAGTGGGATGACCCCACAGGAACAGACACGACAATATGTACTATGTTTGGATACATATTGCTTGCTCAGGTGTTCGAGGGTTGTCTATGCCTGATAACGGGTGCAGAGACTGCCCAACTTGTGGTTACATAGCCAAGAACTCCTTCTCTCTAATTAGTAGAATCATGCAGACTCTGTTTTGTTTTGTTTTATTTTGTTTTCTTTGTTTTGTTTTATTTCGTGACAACCCGCTAGACTAGTTCTAGCACTTATTTTCATCAACTATAGTTTTGGCTTATCTGACTCAAGAACAAAATCTTAAGCATCCTAAATGTCACCACGTCCCTATTTTTGACCCCGTAATAAAAGTTGTGGGGGTCCTAGAAGGATTCGGGTTATAAATTTAAAAGTTCTGACTCAATTCTGAGTTGATCACCTGTCAAGGTAGGAAAAGATTCCTATGGTCATGTGACTTTGTCATCATGGACATAAAGGAAGACACTAGATACCCTCTCATATTTGGACGTCTGTTCCTCACCACTGCAAGAGCTCTGATCGATGTTGAAGTAGGAACTTTGTTGCTTAGACTAGGTAAAGAAACTCTCGAGTTCAAAATTTTTGAAAGTATGCAAAGACTAAGCATGCAAGAAGAAGTCTATTTGATTGAGTGTATAGAGCAAATGTCACTCCTCACACAGGAGGATTATGAACAAGAAGATCTTTTTGAGATGACCCTTACTAATCCGAATGCAGGAAGTTCAATTGATAAACAAGTGAAAAGTTGTGTTTTCCACCTCGATACTGTTGAAGAAGACCCTGAAGCCAAGATTGAGGAACTAAAAGTTGTGGATGTTACTGAAGAAGCATGTGAGAAGCCACAAGCTCCAAAAATGAACCCACTACCTGAAGGATTGAAGTATGCATTTCTAGATGACCTCAAACTTTGTCCAGTCATCATTAATTCAGATCTAACAGTAGAACAAGAAGATAAACTCTTGACAGAATTAAAAGAAAGAAGAAGAGCCATAGGCTATAAGATGAGTGATCTCACCAGGGTGAGTCAAGCACTGTGCATGCACAGAATCCCCATGATAGAAGATCACAAGCCAACTGTTGAACACCAAAGGAAGCTTAATCTGAATATGAAAGAAGTTGTCCGCCTTGAGGTCATAAAGTTGCTCAAGATAGGAATTATCTATCCAATCTCCGATTCACCATGGGTAAGTCTTGTGCACGTTGTCCTAAAGAAAGGTGGGGCTACAATGATACAGAATGAAGACAATGAACTCATCCCAGCTTGAACAGTCATAGGGTGGAGGATGTGTATTGATTATATGAAGTTGAACAAGGTGACTCGCAAGGATCATTTCCCAATGCCTTTTCTTGACCAAGTCCTAGAAAGGTTGGCCCACCAAGAGTATTTATGTTACCTCGACGGTTACTCTAGATTCTATCAAATATCTATACATCCAAATGACCAAGAGAAAACACCTTTTACTTGCCCGTTTGGAACATATTCCTTTAGAAGGATGGCGTTCAGACTCTGCAATGCACCTACAACCTTCCAACGTTGCATGGCAGCTATATTCACTGGTCTCACTGAAACTATCATGGAAATTTTTATGGATGATTTTTCTGTATATGGAGATTCTTATGATTCGTGCCTAAAGCATCTCTCCCTTGTCCTCAAATGGTGTGAAGAAGCACATATTGTGTTGAACTGGGAGAAGTGTCACTTTATGGTAAAGGAAGGCATTGTCCTTGGTCATAGAGTCAGCAATCGAGGAATCAAAGTTGACAGAGCGAAAATCAAAGTGATTTCCAAACTCACTGTTCCAATGAATGTAAGATAAGTTCATGCATTCCTAGGTCATGCAGGCTTTTATAGATGGTTCATAAAAGATTTCTCAAAGATAACCAAGCCGATGATGAATTTGTTACTAAAGGATGCTGAGTTCAATTTTGACGAAGAATGTGTTAAAAGTTTCAACAATCTAAAGCATGCTCTTACAACAACACCCATCATCAGAGCTCCTGATTGGGATCACCCATTTGAAATTATGTGTGATGCCACTGGTTATGTTGTGGGTGTTGGTTTAGGACAATGTATAGAAAAGAAACATTATGTGATCTACTATGCATCGAGAACCCTCAACGAAGATCAGAGGAATTATGCAACTACCGAGAAAGAACTCCTGGCAGTCGTGTATGCCTTTGACAAGTTCAGATCTTATCTCATTGGTTCAAAAGTCATTGTCTACACAGATCATGCCTCTATCTGTTACCTCCTAATGAAGAAAGATGTTAAACCCAGGTTAATAAGATGGATTCTCCTCCTATAAGAATTTGATCTGGAGGTAAGAGATAAGAAAGGTACAGAGAATGTTATGGCAGACCACTTGAGTCGTATCCACACCTTAAAAACCAATAAGATCCCAATTAACGATTCCCTACCGGATGACCAGCTTATGAAAATTTTAGAAACTACCCCTTGGTACTCGGATTATGTAAACTACCTTGTCACTGGCATTATCCACCCTGAATGCACCGAAAATGCACTGAAGAAATTCATGCATGATGTGAAGCAGTATCACTGGGATGAGCCGTACCTCTTCAAGCTCTGTGCTGATGGTCTATACAGACGATGTATCGCTGAGGAAGAAGCTCAACTTATTTTAGAGCCATGTCACTCAGGCCCAGTTGGAGGCCATATGTTCTAAGAAAACTACCTTGAAAGTGTTACAATGTGGATTCTTTTCGCCAACCATATCCAAAGATTCCTACAACTTTGTTCTATCATGTGACAAGTGCCAAAGAACGGGTAACATATCAAAGAGAGATGATATGTTGTTGGAATTGTGGCAAGAAGTCGAGATATTTGATGTTTGGGGTGTGGACTACATGGGTCCATTACCATCTTCGAATGGATTTTCCTACATCGTGGTGGCGGTGGATATATTGTGTCTCAAAATGGGTTGAAGCCATGCCAACCATCACTAGAGATTCCAAACCCATCATCAAGATGTTCAAAGATATTATTTCCCCCCATTTTGGAGTCCCACGCACTATGATATCTGACAGTGGTTCTCATTTTCTGGAAAGAATCTTTGAAGCATTGCTGAGGAAATATGGTGTAACACACAAGGTAGTCTCACCCAACCATCCCCAGATAAGTGGGCAGGTAGAGGTTTCCAACTGTCAACTCAAGGCTATCTTGGAAAAGTCAGTTGGCCGCAACCGTAAGGATTGGTCAGCGAAAATCAATGACGCCTTGTGGGCCTACCAAACCACTTTTAAAACTCCCCTTGGAACTACACCTTTTCGATTAATTAATGGAAAGTCTTTCCACCTACCGGTTGAACTCGAACACAAAGCATGGTGGGAAATGAAACAACTTAATTTTGATACGAAGAAAGCAGGCCAAGCCAGGATTCTGCAACTCCACGAGCTGGAAGAACTCCGGATGACAACTTATGAGAATGCATGAATCTATAAAGAACGCATGAAACTTTGGCATGATGCCCATCTAAAAAGAAAGGATATACAAGTAGGAGACCAAGTTCTTCTATTCAACTCAAGACTGAGGTTATTTCTAAGGAAACTCCGTTCTCATTGGATTGGACCTTACATTATCAAGAGTATTTCCCCACATGGTGCTTTCTCCTTATGGAGTGAAAAGTCAGGCTATTTTTTGGCAAATGGACAACGCGTGAACAGATACTTCATCTCAGTGGATACTAGCACTAAAAAATCGATAAACCTTTCCAAACCAACATATCCACTGTAAAATTGAAGGATTCAGTGGAGCCATTGACGTAAAACAAAGGCGCTTGTCGGGAGGCAACCTGATCAATAAATTCATTTTACTTTTAATTTTTGAATTAAAAATTTTCCTTAATTTTGTTTTACTTTTTAGATAATTTTGCAATAAATAAAAATCACACTGAAAGATGCTATCTTGAGTTCTGATTAGTCTTCATTTTTTAGGTTTTCAGATGGAGGATGCACGTTGATTGGAACGCAACAACATCTTGTGGTCCAACCGGCATGAATTTTCCCCTCCATCTCAGATTTAGAGTTGCTCGAGACAAGCAAATTTCAAATTTTGGGGTGGAGGGTGGGTGGTACATACTTTACTTCCCACCTTCACCCATCTATTTCAGACTTAAGATTTCATCGTTGCATTTTTGACCAAAAGTTTCAAAATTTTTCAAAAATTTTAAAATGTTTATCAAAGAAATTGAACAGATACTTGATGAAGTTTTGACACTTTTTGTTTCATTAAAAACCATTACCGAGTCGTTTATGCATTTTGAATCATTATACCCTCCTTATTCGAAGCAGATCCTCAAAAGGACCACTTTTTTAAACTAGCCTATTGAATGAAAACATCTTGTGAAGCTTATGAATCCTAACATCATGATCTTTATGAAAAAATGGCAAGTGTCTATCGAACTGATAGGGATCAAACACGTCATGCTTCCTAACTGACTAGTAGAACAATAACATGGAATCCCCACCGGATCCTCATCAAGTCATTATTTGAGTAGAGTATGATAAAGAGAACGACTTGGTGCACAGAAATGTAAATCAAGTTGCATTCTGATCTGAACTCTCTTCTACACTTCTTCTATCATCTTCGTACCCCTCTGTACATCAAAAAGAAACAAAAATAACCAAAATAGTGCTAAACCCTAAGTTCGGGGTAGCATTCCACTTCCCTCTATATCCGCTTCTTCCATACCCCTCACAAATTAATAGGGGCATACCACCAAGAAACGATGTCAATGTGCACACAAAAAGAAAATGCAATCTCAAGTCAAATAGAGGAGAGATTCGCACACAAAAAAATGCAATCAATGAAATTGCAATCATAAAATAAAAATCTCAAGTCGAATAGAGGAGAGATTTAATTCTTCCTTCCACACTTCCCTTCACTCCCTTTTCTACCTAAAGGAACAATGAATGCCTCCACTATCCTGAAAAACACCAGTGTCAAATCAGGTGCACACTTTCTGTTCTGCGGGTATCTCTGGACTCTTACAAAACTCTTTGACATGCTTGTTGTTGGAAAACGTGAGGAGGAAGTGATGTTGGAAAACAAACTCAGGAACGAACATATGGTGAGATGTGTTCAGTGGTCTCAGGAAGTTCAGATGCTTAGTCATACTATGCAGAAAGGAAACAAATCGTGATGTGAAGATGAGGCAGTCACACGAATTGAATTCATTAATATGGCAACTGTTTCAGATTTTATGTTACTCGAGGACGAGCAATGTTTACGTTTGGGGTATTCTGATGAATCCAAATTCATCATGATTTTCAGTCACCATTCTTGGCCCAATTCGACTATATACATTCTATTTCATCTCTGTAAATCTTACAATGTGCAATTCTACTTGGTTGATCAGATTATCAAGTTATTTACTAGTTTTATATGTATTTCATGTAGATTATGTTGATCACGATGAGGATGAACCTTCAGCTGGGGCCCACTTTCACTAAACCCTAGATTTACCTCTACTCAAGATCCTCTCATCCTTGGTCTTGATCAATCGGTTTTGATCCAAATAGTTTGCCCATTCGGTCTGCTCACTCGATCTTGACCATTTGGTCTTGATCCAAATGGGTTCATTCATTCGGTTTTGACCTCTTAGTCTTAGCCATTCATCCACACGATCTTGATCCAGTGATCCACCCTCCTTGCGGTTTGCCTCCAACTAGTTTTTCCCTTCCATTTGGTCTCAAGACCGTGTGAGGCCATACGATCTCAAGACTGTGTGAAGCCTCATAGTCTCAAGACCATATGGGCAACCATCTACTCGAGATCGCAAGGAGCTTTGGCGACTGTATCCCTTCCACTACCAATGCCTCTTGCCCTAGTGACATCGTCCTCTTCCTTCCTCTCCATCGACTTGCAACCCTCATCATCCCGTCGACCTACTTCCCGATGCACCTGCTTCTTTCTTCCTCTCCTTCTTCATTCTCGCCATAGACCACGACCTACAAAACCTAACCATCGACGCCATGCACCACCTCACCTCTCTCACAGTCCTGGTCTCTGCCCTCCACACGGTTTCAAAGACCGGGTGGTGGCAGACGATCTTCGAGACTGTATAGCCTTTATTCACCAGCAAAACTGTTTGGAGGCCATGAGACCGTGCAAGCCCTAACGGTCTGCAAGACCATGTGGCGGCACTCGGTCCTCAAGACCGTTAGGGCAAAAGATCGTTTGGAGGCAAAGACCATTGGACGTAGGACCGTTAGGTCCTCAAGACCGATCAGAGGCTGAAGACCATTTGGATGAATGTCACTCTCTAGCAAGATCGATCGGAAGCCAGCAACTGAGATCGTTCGGAGGTACGAGACCGTTTGAAACCCATCGGTCTTCAAGACCATTTGAAGGCCATCAGTCTTCAAGACCGTTTGGAGCCAAGACCGTTTATCTCCTCACGGTTTTAAAACCGTTAGGAGGCAAACAATTTTCAAGACCGTTAGGAGTCTCTCAATCTCCAAACTGTTCAAGCAGACCGTATGCTCCAAACCGTGTGAAGCAGACTCATGCAAAAAACATGAGGACCTGACCAGTGCCTATAAATAGAACCACAAGGGTCCTCATTTGGCATCAGATCTGGGACGCCTCTAGGCCACCCAAAAACAAGGTTCGATCCAGATACATCCACTTCCACGCCATTGCTACTCCACCTACTGCTCCTTTTACTGCAAGCAAGAAGGTCAAGATGAGAAAAGAAGGAGGAGAAGAAGGGCTGCCTGGTCTACCTTGGCAGATCTTCCTTCTCGTCCAAAGCTGCTCTGACACAACGTAGAAGACCGCATCATCTTCCACGAGCTGCGACTACCTTCTACATCATGCTCATGGCAAAATCATCCCTCTCTCTTCTTTTTCTTATTTCTTCCATCATGAGGGGGTAGTTCCTTTTCGCTGGGGTGCGGGGACTAGCCTCACTGCCCATGCAAGCATGTTCTCTTGTTAAACATTCCATGGGGATGTATATAAATTTTCATTTCATTGTTAATCATTAATGTGTGTGGATTGATTACCTGCTTGCTTTTATCTTATTCTTCCCTATGTTGCGAAAATTTCTATATGTAGGGTAGAATGTCGATTATCGAGGTTGACTTCCAAACTAGAAATAGAATGGGATTCCTTGAGGTAGTAAGTGTATGATCCGTGAGGGGACCAGCCATCTAGCCCACGGTGACGCTTCTGTGGCCTAAACATCCCATAGGGAGGGCTACAACTTCAGTTGGATATTTGTATCTTTGTTGATAATCGTCGATGTTTGCTTGTAGATTAAACACCTGCTTTCTTGTCGATTAGCACGGTTGACTCCCTGACTAGAAATAGAAAGGGATTCCTTGAGGTCGTAAGTATATGATCTGTGAGGGGATGAGCCATCTAGCCCATGATGACGCTTCTGTGTGCTTAAACATCCCTCAGGGAGGGCCATAGCTTCAGTTGGATTTATGTATCTTTGGAGCCATAAGTGAGTGATCTGGATGGTGATGAGACATCTGATACCTAAGATGATGCTTACGCTAGCCTAACGCCCGTATGGGGGGTTTTGCAGCAACTCCAATTGGATAGTTATATCTTGCCTAGATGTTTGATGTTTGGATGTGTAATGGTGGTAAAACCTAAGACCATCCCAGTGATTCCATATCATTAATCTAGATCAACTTTAATCCTGCTCTTACTCTCCTGCATTTAGTTTAATTAACCTCAAATCATCCTATCGTTTTAAATATTAGGCTTACTTGAAATAGACTAGACTAGCAACGATTCTTAAAAATTTTGTCCTTTGGGATTCGATCCTTAACTATACTGCGATAAGACCCGTCTGCTTGCGGGTGGTATTATTGCACAAGGTTTTGGTAAAAAACTTTGGGATTTCAACCCCGAGTAAATTTGTTACTGCGATAATAAACCATGTCAAGCACGCAGACTTGTGTATTCTTATGTTGTGGTCGCATATTCATTGTGCATATTCTTATATTGTATTGTTTGATGGCAGAATCATGTGATAAACATGGTCGATAGGGTTACATGTGCGGGTAGCAATGAGAAACCGTCGAAGCAAGCAAAGAAGTTGACAATGGTTGGTAATAGACCGAGTTCATTAGTTAAGAGGGTCAAAGATGAGCACCATGAACGTAAGCTAAAGCTAATGTCTCC
Source organism: Alisma plantago-aquatica (assembly GCA_963693085.1). Taxonomy (NCBI): domain Eukaryota; kingdom Viridiplantae; phylum Streptophyta; class Magnoliopsida; order Alismatales; family Alismataceae; genus Alisma; species Alisma plantago-aquatica. The sequence goes on from OY856412.1 coordinate 1,002,398,096, forward strand.
TATGAAAATCATCAATATCGGTGAGATGGAAAACTGGGATGATGAAGCAACCAGTTTTAACAACAAAGAAGATATTTTGTTACTGAAGAAGGTATGTAAAATATTGGATATTTATGACGAGACGGCACCTTACAATTTTTATGAAGCATAATTGAGGATTGTTTGTGGCTTTTCAGATTACTACCAAGGAGAAGAATGCTGGTGATGTTATTTTCAGGTCTGAGAATGCATGTATCATGCATCAGGATTTTAGGGAATTGCTGAAAAAGGGTGGTAACATCACAAACCAGGTATGTCATCAGTTAATGTTGTCGTGTGACATACATTGTCAGCATAGTGTTGCCCCTCAAAACGTATAGTATATAGATTAAGAACTTGAATGTGTGGTTGATGCGTTAAATAAAATTAAGGCATCTTTTGCTAAAAATAAACCTTAAAATCATTGCTTGCAATTATAGTAGTGTCAACTATGTGAGTGTAGTGTTGCTCCTGCAATGAGTGTTTGCTGCTATTAATAAGTCGATTTTTGATGGTTTCCTGCAACGACTGCTTGAGGGGCGAGAGTGTGTTGTTATGTGTGACGATCTTAATGGTAGTATTGTTAGTTCAATGGGTAAAGATGTTTCCGCTAATTGTTAGTTCCAGTTGTATAAATCAGGAAATGATTTCAACTTTGCCATATGTGGCACGTCTAGACTTCGACTAACAGTATGCACTTATTTGCTGAAGTTAATTTTGATGTCTTTACTTTACTAATCAAATTGTAGTTAACTGTAAGTAGTTCTCTACAGATTGTGAATTGTGTTAACGCCAAAATATTGTTGTAGACAAAATGCTACACATGGTTGCATGTGAATTTTGTTATAGATAAAATGTTACATATTGTTGGCACATTGATTGGTATACCTGTTGCTTTGTTGACCACCGTAAATGACTTGCCTCCGCATTTTAACTGATAATTGATGGTTGGAGTGAAGTCATGCGGAAGGAATATGGAAACAAGTGGGGACGGAGGGTATTCATTTTCAACACCACAATGACACACGCAATTATGACAAAGAATGCACCCCTGATGCGGAAATATTGTTATGAGAAAAGGGAAGACATCAAGTCTGCAAATGTAATACTTCTTCCGATTATTAGTTCGCATCACTGCAATTGCTAGTGGCTTCACATGAAAACAAGAACATATTTCACTACAATAGCCTGCGCCCAGTCACGAGATATAACAGGCCAATGATGAGCCATCCATATGACAGCGATGCAGTTACCTTGGTAAGTATAAGTTGTGCATATCTTATTGTGCAACATTTTTTTGTTAAAATTGGCAGTTATAAACTATTTGTTACATGCTTTTGTGCAAGTACACTCAGCATCGATCAAAAGCTTTGTGAGCAAGATAAGCGGTGTATCTGAAGAAGGATGGAAGATATTGTTTGATAACAAGGCAGTGCAGCAACCTACGGAATCAAACAAATGCGGCGTGTATGTTATGTGGTGGATGGAATGCATATGTGACGGGCAGAGGATAGAAGAGTCCTACCTTGAACCAGTGCATCACCTGCGCGGCGTGAATGCTATGATGATACTACAAATGAAGGAGTATACAAATGAAGGGGCGTTCTGAAACGCAACAGCCGAACTGATTTACTGAAACATAATTTTGTTGCTTCCATGGTGTTGTTGTATGTATATCAGGGGATATGTGTTTGTTGCAATGTTTAATGAACTTACTATAGCATATAATTGGTCAGTGGTAGTGGCTCAAAACATAATATGGTTTGATTTTGGCAAAAACATGTTAGGGTCCTAAAATGTGGCAGTGTTCCAAAATATAATTATGAATATTGTGTAAATTTAGTATGTAGTTAACAAAATGTTGATATTTTGTCAGTTATATATGGTGGAATGGGCAAATGAAGTATTGCATGTAGATGGTTGTGTTTATATTTTTGATATATCCACCTGTTATCGTTGGTTATCCACCTAGCATAATTTTATTTGCTATGTAATAATTGGGGAATGTTATTTTAAGACAGCAGTTATGTGTTACGTATAACGGTAACGGTGTGTGATAGGTTGTGCTTGTTATGAGATAACATGTAGAGTCAGTTGGTAGCGGAGGCCAGTCGTTGTATTTTACACGGGCATGTGTTTTGTTGTTAACCAATGTCAGCCGTTATATAGGGAGCAGATGGAAATAAATATTAGATGAAGATTGAACTTAAATGGAAACATGTGTATAAAAAGGATTTTATTGATACATTTTGACTATCACTGGTTATCCACCTATTATCACTGGTTATCCACCTAGTAGGATTTTAGTTGGTACAAAATAACTGGTGAATGTTGTTTTAAGACAGCAGTTATGCGTTACATATAACGGTAACAGTGTGGGATTGGTTGTGCTTGTTATGATATAACATGTGGAGGCGGTTGGCAGCACTACCTAGCTGTTACCTTTTGCATAGGCATGTGTTTGGTTGTTATCCAATGTCAATCGTTATATAGGGAGCAGCTGGAAATGAACTTTAGATGAGGATTGAACTTAAATGGAAACATGGGTATAAAAAATATTAACTGATGAAAGTGAAATGGGAGGAGTATATGAAAATATATTATGATATAAATACAAAAACAGACATTATGGGACATATATAAAGATTATTTTTTACTTGTGTAATTGTGATGTGTTGCACATTCAGGTGGGATACAGTTTACTCTAACATAACATGTTGTCCTGCGTGATGCTGGTTGAATGCAATAACATGGATGATGCATCAATACAGACGTGGCTTTATGCAGTCAGCCATTAAATATGAAATGTATTGGGAGCGGGAGTTGTTGATTTTATTTGATAGGAAATAACTGGTAAATGTTGTTTGTGGACAATAGGTATGAGTTGAGTATTTGGGTCGAGTGAATGTTGGTGAGTGGCTACAGTAGCATTGTTGGTTTTGTTTTGTTTCTTATGAGGCAACATGTGAGGTAGGTTGGTATCGCATACCATTTGTTACATGTGTGGATGCATATTCTAGGAGTTGCGAAGCGAGGCGTTTGGAGGGGATGAGCTTGGCTTTAACTGGTATGAAAATTCTATGTGATGGCGGTTGTGTCGAAGCGAGTATATGTTGTGTAATCAAGTGGTTAAGTCGGTCGGTAACCAATATCAGTTGTTGTTTAATGGATGAGCTATATTTATTGGGTATAACCAAGTGGTGAATTCGGATGATCTATATTTAATGGAACTTTGGGCGAAGATGAAAAATAACATTACATTAATTGATTAATATGGTTGTTAAAATGGAGCTATATTTAACAATAAATTACGACATAAAATACAACAGAACATTGTCTCAATTGTTGTAGTGTGTTGTGAGCATCTGAAGAAGGGTCATTATTTGTTTAGTTGCATAATCGGCTGGGATTTTGTTTAGTCTGTGACAGATCAGTTAGGCTAGGTGTTGCAATGGAAATGCACTTATTCAGATCTACTATTCTACTCTACTAAACGCCACCACTCGTCTCCGTCTTGTCCTTATTCCGTAAAACAACCAGACTCTTGTCTCCGTTTAGTTAAAAGCCGGATTTTTACGGGTTGTGATTCTCCCTTCTGTCAACCCTAATCGTCCGCTATCAATGTCTCCCTAACTACTCTGACTTCACCGATGGACGAAATAAAGTGGGGGTCAAAGAACGTGGCAAAGGATGGCGTCACAGGTACCAGGCCACATGCTGATGGCGCAGTCTTGGAAACTTAGGTCAATGATTTGCAATCATAGATCAGTGCAATAGGCGTGGATACAACCACCGTCGAGACTCACCTTGTATAAGATAACGCGGCCAGAGTACATGTTCTTCAATTCTCCGCTGGAGGCCATCCATATCCGTCCATCCGCATCATCAAATCATGTACTACGTTGCCAATACAGTAGGGCTTCTGAGTTCCGATTACAGTAGATCTATTAACATCACAGTGCAGGACATTCAATCAGATAGCAAGTACTAATCGTAATATGTCTCTCTTTAATCAAACAATGTCCGTGACAACATTCTTAATTGGCAATCGCGACCATACCCTCAAATTCGGCACCACGGACCCCTTGATTATAACTGAACTTGTTGGTTAACGTCATCTTGTTTCTCTACATGTTCCTTTAATTTGCAGGTCTCTTCCGAAGAATGACGTGCAGTTGAGACTTCAAAAATAAAACCATATGTTATCATCTCCCATGCCCGTCCCCATGTCCGTTCGTATCCGCTGAATAGCACTTAAGCCTATGGCTTTCACCTGCAACTAAGGAATTGTGGCTACGCCATCCAATGATATGTTTCTATGTTACATGTTATACGTAAATATAAAAGAGTATACCAGAGTATCGTTGAGGCGAGATTAAAGGTAAAGAGTATACCAGAGTATAAAAGGTAAATAATCGTTCTTCATTGGACAGATTAAAAAGTTTTCAGACTGGGCCGGCCCAAACCCAATTGGCAAGGCCCACCATGCGTGTGTGTAGGGCATATTCTCTTTCATTCCTCAATTGTACTATGGACAAGAGTCCATATATAAGGAGGAGGGAAGTCTCCAACACAAGCAATATGGGACTAAATATTTTACCTTTTGGTTTGAAATACAGCAAAGAAGTACAACATTACATTGATTCATTGGCCGCATATCTCTTTGTATTGGTTCCACTCTGTAGAATTTGAAGACTTTCCTAGCAAAGAGTATCATAATATTCTTAATGTCTGGGATAATGGGATCGCGAGCTACTGGATACGAGAAGTTGTGTGCTTGGAAAGGCTGTCTATTGGTGTGGCTGTCATTGGCATGAAACAGGGATCTTCTGCCTGAATAATGCGCAGTACGGGTGCTATGAGTACCGCAATGTTCTGAGATACATCGTACATTCAGTTTCTGGCACACACCTTACGGCTAAATCTAGAGCGAGATCATCCACATGTTGCAGTAGTTGCGACGATGTTGTCCAAGAATCCACCATGGTTGTTGGTTTGTGGCCCTCTTGTGTTGTTCTAGTGGCTATCCGAATATCTCACACCCATCCGAGGTATGACAGCAGCCACATGAGGCAGCTACGGCCCCAGGTAATGGTGGTGGAGATCTGCACCTATTCCTCTCCTTTTTTTAATTTTGTAATTGTTTTGTTATGTTATTTTTACTGGCGTTTTGTTTTCCTTCACCACCTAACAATGAGATCACAATTGCTGCTACTTATTTTAGTAGGTGCAAGCTACTTCTTTTCTTAATTATCGATTTACGTATGACTTTGCCCATGGAATTATAGGGTGATGATCTATTCCCGTAACAGGTGGTATCTATCTAACAAAAGATGTAGTTTGTTTCTTGTTTTATTTGGAACAACAAATCCTAGGAGCCTAACAATGTCTTGTTGGTTTTTAGTGAAGGTCATTGGCGGTCAATGTTAGAGCATGGACTACAACAAATCTTATTTTTCACGGCATTGCATTTCGGCATATTTAATACTGGGTGCCGTGAATTAAGTTACCCACTCAATAAGTGCACGGTGCACCCGCGGCGCCTGCTGTATCTCTTCCACGCGCGCCCAAACGTCTTATTTTTAGATAAAAATATTAAATAAAACGGGTGAATGCCCCCGGCCAGCTGTGGTCCCTCTAATCACCTCCCATAAACATCGGCCTGCTCTGCCTTCTCTCCTCTCCACAACTTCATCATCGAAGACGGAAAGAAGTCGCTCCCGTAGCTCACCCTTAGAGTGCCTTCTTCCGATTTTGGTTGTTGATTTGTTGTTTCTGGGTTGGCGGCAGTCGTAATCCTATTACTGACGGCCAGGGCCAGGGCGCTAAATTTCACTCCTTGCCTTCTAAGTCTTTTCCCCCAATTTCTTTTCTGATGACAAACCCTATCATCCATTTCCAGATTTCTTGACATTTTGTGTTCTGGATAGACTAATTTGCAGTGACAACTACCTATTTTGGCCTGCACAGATGCACAGAGCTAGAACCCACTAGTCAATGCTGGTCGCCTGACAGGGAGCAGAATTTTTGGGTGAGTAAATGCTTCTCGTTTACTAATCCTCGACTCCATTTCACACGCGCAACACAACAAAAAGGCAGTTATAAACCTTTTCTCTCCCGTTTCGTTCTATTTTGTTCCATGGCGTTGGGGAACATTGTTTTATACTGTCCGTAGATGGAAATATGGAAAATGGATACATGGAGTGACTGTCAGCACCCAGTTTCTGTAACATGATTCCGAGTAGCACTCCACGTCCTCCGTCTGTGTGGGTTCGCCTCCACACATGCCAACGGCTGCGGCTGGATGAATAGAATGAGGTTCGTGAAACGTTATCTGCTCTTTGATAATTCTCATCGAAGACTATGTCTCCGGTAAGTATATACTTTTCTCTTTCTACTGGTTCTTTTTGTTATGATTCTGATGTGATCTTTGTACTATTCACCTAACAATTTAACATCAAACATCTATCTTCCAAACTGTGTTTCCTATAGCTACTTATTTTTTAGAAACAACAATCCATCTACCATCCCAACACAGTGTAAACAAAATCCTGATTTTTAGCAAAGGGCAACTTGAACATAAATTAATTGAAAATTTATTTCATCTTAAGTTCTTACGTATATACTCTGTTATCATTTAGTCTTGGTTACTTTTACAGTTTCAAGCTATGGTACAACTGGAAGCAAGTCAATTTCTTAATGGAATCACCAGCTGCTCCCACGGATCCAATTGACTCCTTTGACTTATAAAAAACTCATGATCTTTGTATCGTATTGTTTCAGCTCCTAAAATATGGTCAAGTTCCAGCTTCTTTACATCATTCATACGTCATGGTAAGAAGAGCGTTGTTTTTATAAACTTACCAAACATTTCAACTATACTTGTTCTAATTTTCAGAATTGGCCTCTATCCTGATACATGAAGAAGAAGATAGTCATATATGCTTACTAGACCATAAAGAAATCACAATTTTTTCTCATCCATATAAAAATACACTTCATTAGTATCATTTGATTTAAAGTTAATTATCTGAGTCAATAATATTAATAGTGTGTATGCTATTGGCTGCCTATATTGGGTCCAAGCAAATTAAATCATACCCTTCTGATTAATCTCATGTCGGTGGTGATGAGGGTGGTGATGTCGGCGGTGCATAGTGTGGACTGTTGAACCACTTTCTTTCCGTTATTTAATTATGCAGTTGTATTTTATAAGAGAAGCAAATGCATATCTCTCTTTTACATTATTCATATGAACTTGTGTTCTTTTTGGCTCATATATTCTTAATAACTGAGATATATAATTATCTAAGGAAATGATACTAATATTCTACTTCCGTAATAGGATAACTTGGAGCATCAACGAATGATGGAGTTGTTTGCTTGTTGATGTCAAGCCGTAAAACTACACGTGAAGCTTCATTTGGTAAAGATTTTCTTAATGCTTTTCCATCCACGACAAGGAGACATATATACATTATATTCATAATCATAGGTAATGTTTGAGGAAAATAAACATGTAGACTTCTCTGCATTTTTCTAGCATGTTATGTCGTAACTAACTAACTCATTTTATGGGTTGATCTAGATCCTATGGTTTATGGGAGAGTGCTTAAATGTGGGTTGATTTGGATGGGAAGTTCCATCAACATCCTTGGGTATATTTGGATGAGTAAGTTCATCAACGTCTTCTATATTGTTATACTCCAGTTCAAATAAACTTTTATGAAAAGTGCAAAACTTCAAAACATAATAGGTACCTTTAGCATTCAAAATTTCTTATTTCATTTTTGTGTATATTCTACATGACCTAATGATAACTTATAATGTGACTCTTATTTTTGTTGATACCTCTTCTTTTCTTACTTATGTTATAAAATTTCACTGACATCATTCTTTATTATATACTTTTCCTGGTTGCTTTCATTTTGAAATGAAATCTTTTTAAAATAGTTGATCCAAAATGTAATGTACTTTCTCTTTCCTAAGTTTCCACATTTAATATTCTATCACAAGGATGGTATGATAACCAAGCCTCTCTTAGGTTCAGAATTGAAGGAAGTATCATCACAACATCCTCTAGAGACATGCATAACGATGGTTAATTGGTTCTAGACAAATGATAAACTGTCAAATTTTGGATTGAATGTCATCAAACACTTACTCATAAAAACTTCTATGATAATTACCTTTGGTGATCAAACGACACAATCTACCTTTAGCTAAAACCAACACCTTTCATATTTAATTTTTGTGCCACATTTGACATTCCAATGGAAATAATATGATTATATGTCCTTGTCCACGAATAAGCAATTAAATGATTTACTTTAATATGATGCATGATTGTTTACACTTCATATATAATGTTTTTCAGGAAAATAGTAGATAATATACACATTTTAAAATAATGTGACTTAGCTAGAAGGACTAGGTCCAATCCATTAAAAAACGAACTGACCTAACTAGTAGGTATGGCTAGACCAGAAGCCTGCCTGACTCCTTGCTTGGCCTCATGCGCCAACATGGTTGTCACTCTCACCTTCTATAAGCAAAGGTGTACATGATCTCTTTGTATGTTGGGTAGTCATCATAGAAAGCCTGAGCTGGCTCGCCCACCCAAGCAATGACCGGTGCTTGGCTTTCTGGTGAACTGAAACCATCATGGTTGCTTCCACTAGAAACAGGAGGAAGAGTGATGTGGGATGGGAGGCAGAAGCAATGATGCTATTTCCTACACCCATCTTGCAAGCTACTACTACAGACGAGAAAGGAAGAGACTAATTGTGTCGTGGCTCCTCCTCCTCATGCTTACAACACAGGTGAAGGTGGTTGTGTTATATATTAGCTTTTCTTCCCTATGCCAAGCCTGCCCTTAGATATACATGATTGGGAGCTTGTAAGAGGAGGCATGGAATGGGATGAGCAGGAGGAGCGGTTTAATACTCTAGCCTCGTGTCACATTGGTAAGAAAAGGGGCGCTACTGCGAATATGCTACTTTAATTGCATGCATAGAGAACATCTCAAGATGGAGGTGGGTGATGAGGGGAAGGAGAGGATGCACGTGTTGGTATCTCCCTTATCTTCATCTTTTTCTTTGCAACTACTGATTTTCAAACAAGAAACTAGGATGGAGGAAAAAGATGAGAAGAAAATGAGGGGGAAAGAATGGTAGATGGTGGTGAAGTGGTGCGGGTAGCAGCTACCAATCCTATCACCCTTTTCCCTTATCCATACTTAGTTCTACTCTCCTTTAAACATTCTTCCCAAGCCAAAACCCAGTTATTTGCTCATCAAAATAAACCCTACCTACTTCCTCCACTCCATTTCCTTCTCTCATTTCTCTTCTTTCCTTTTCCACCCCTCTTTCCTTACTTGCTCTCCACTAAGATAAGAGAAAGGAAGGTGATATTAACATGAGTAATCATTTGGGTGTTGCTTTCCAATCAAGCAAGGGCCCGACATGACCTCCACCCTCACATCATGTGAATACATGCGTGTATAACGTTATATCATAAATAGGGAGGGGTATAACAATGTAGGTTAGTTTGGGTATTTCTACTATAGACAATTAAAGTCAGAATATTACATGACTCAATGGTTGTGTAAGCTTTCTAATTAACTAGCCCTCCTACATCTAAAAATAAACTAGGCTCTTGTCTATAATTTTTGGTTTCACCATTCCCTTGGGTCTAGGGCCTAGCACTAGACAAGTACACTCTCTACCTTGGAAGACTCCACCTACTGCATAGACACACTTGCAACCCTGTAAAGTCAATGATTACAATGTCAAAATATGAATGATATTGCTCAAGCCTATAAATCATGGCCAACAATTTCAATTTGATGCAATAAGGACATTGATCATGTCAGTGCTACATTATATGATTAAATTATTTATCAAATAGATAGACATACATGCACAAACCTGCATGTTAGCCATGCTATGTTCTTAAATGAAGAATGCTTGGATGGGTTCAGTGGTTTTACAAAAAAAATTCATATATCATGAGATAACAAGTAAAAATGATTCATGAGTGGACAAGCTACTTTTACCCATTTATCTTTTACCATTCACATGAATGGTTGATGCAGAGTAGATGGGATGTCCCTGTGCATGATTACACTAGTCACGTGTCTAGACCAATAGATAGGGATTTTTGTTTCATCCGTTTCCTTGCAACTCCTACACATGGAGAAAAGCAAGGCTTCATGGCCAAAAGTCCCACAAGGGTTGAATCTTTGTCAGATGCATTTATATTACACCATTATGGTGTATATGTTATCTATATCAGTGTACATCTTTATCTCCTTTGAGAATCTAGACAAAGCTTCCATCACTATGCAAATATGAGAATTTATAACTTATTCTTATCCTTTTTGAGCCTATCTACTCCTTGTGGATTTCCCAAGTAGGTAGCTACCATAGACAACATTCTTGGACAACATAAATTAAGCTAGTAGGTTTTGGAGTTTAATCCGAACATGATTGTTAGTTAGTCGCTCCTCCAGGGGCTCACCCCTTTTCATAGAAGTTTGTGGTCCTTGTTTTTTTGGACCTACCGAGGATCTTGTTCAAGGGCTTTAGCCATTTCTATAGCATCACTGAATGTGATGATGAATCATATATTAGTAATATTACTACTTTCCTAAGTTTTCCAAATCTGCCTAATGGATTCCACAAGAACTTCAAATTGTCTTCAAGTATTGGTATGTGAGGTCGTAGGCCTATGGTATATCCTGAGAAGGAATTTAACCATTGCATAATGTTCTCTTCTCATGCTGACTAGGTATAGGAATTGACAACTGCTTCCTGAATCTTTTATCTGTGTCAAAGGGGCTACATAAAACCAGTTGGGTTGGACCATATTCGGTCAAAATCAATCGACATACCTCTATTTGGGGTGGCAGGTTGAGGCTAGCGCCATAGTTGCGCCTCATCGACACTGCCTTTTTATGCCATGCAGAAAATGAGGAGCTCACTTCTTGAAACATAGTTAGGGCATATGCCTCAGGGTGCATTGAGTGCGCCTTGATTCGAGGCATATGCCTTTGGCGCCTTAGGGAACACTTCTTTTTCATGGTCTCATTTTATATACCAATTTGAAGTATTTTTGTATAAGGACTAGATATTTCCCAGTTGGAATGGAAGACATATTGCAAACCAACTTTGAGGTAGGAAGGAGGTTTTGTATGATAAAATTAGTGACTACAAGAATAACATCAGGATATGCCTGTGGAGGTATTAGTCTACTCTAATTTCTTATTTTGATTGTAGTTTAGATCTAGATCGACCTTTTGTGGGTTATGTAGAAACAGGTGTGATGACGTTTATAATAACTTTCATACATATTTATTACTCTTTCACTCATGTGTCTTATGAATATTACATCTATTTTTTTTGAACATATGCAGTAATTCATATTGCTATTATTCCATATTATCCATGATTTTTTTGGAACATTTTTTAGTTGGTCAATATTTTCTTCAAGTCTAAAATATGCAAGAACAGATAGAAGGAACACTCTTACTTCTTCTAGGATGGACACCTTTTTCTTATATGGATGAATTGACCATGACACCCTTTTTAGGGCCAAACTAGATTATGATTAATAATAGCATGATAGAAGAAGGCCCGTGTACGTCCACTCTCAACAGAATTAATTTGAACTATAGGCATAAAAGAATGAGTAGCTCCCCTAGCTATGCTATTCATATTTTTTAAGACGAATACAATGTCTTGTCAAATGACATGATGTACATAAGCCATGCTTCCTCAAGTGACCAAGTGAGTGTCTCTGGAGCTGTAGAAAAGCTCTGGATTTATTTTCTATGGAGATAAATGCTAAGATTAAGGAAAGTCTTCACCTTGTTGATTGCATACTGGATTTTAATTGTGATAACAAGGACGGAAGTTGGCATGAGTTAGTCCATTCTAATAGAATTCACTTAAACTCCAGGCATAGACAATGGATATCTCTTCTTTTCATATTCTTCAAGATGAAATAAATGCCTTGTCAAGGGTCATAACTTACACAAGTCTACTTCCCTGGGTGATCAAGCGAGTATATGTGGAGCTGCAGAAAGGCTCAAAATTCCTTCGGAGGAGAGCAATGCTAACTTAAGGAAACTCATCACTTTGTTGATCACATAGTATAAGATTTTTGTGCACCAAGATCTGATAGTCACTTGTTGGGCATCCAATGCCTGATAGATCTCTAGGAAGTGATTGATACATACCTAACAGGAAGGGAAATATTTCTAGAGTTTAACCTAGTAACATTCATCCACAATATCTGGGCATTGGTTAGGCATCGCTTATGTACGTAATTCTATAGAATATGATGGTAAAACTTAGTCAGGAAACCATGTGGGGATTCCAAGATGGGTAAAGGTCATGGAAGCACTTGGAATGGCGCTCCTAATGGACACGACCTATTCCTAAAATGGCTTTATGCCTTCCCCACCATAGAAATAAATGTCTGATTTCTATGTCGTGTCTGATGGCTCAGAAACTTTTTTTTTATATTTCGGCCGAAATTTTGATATTTGTGGTTGTAATGATTTTGACGACCCAATAATCAAACTAAATTATGAAAATTTACTAGAACAAGCGAAACACCAAGTTCTACTCAATTATGCAATAATATTTCCTATTGGATATGGGGGGCTCTCCCACATATGTAAGTGAACGAAGCTGAACAATTTTGACAGAATTTTAATGGAAAAATGAAGGAATTAACTTATAAAATTTTACAAACACAATGTTTAGAAATAAACACACTACACTATATAATACATTTATATGTTTAAAGGTCAAGGTGGGATACATGTCTTAACAAATGAGTGCACAAATCAACAGAAAAGTCAAGTCTGCTCGACTGTTAGACTATTAAAAGATTCCAGTTACAACTTAGAATTTAAAACTTACGATTACAAGTTCCAAGCTTACCAACTACAACTTGTATAAGTCTAGTGTTAGCATATAGCTAGTGTAAATGGGACATTTATACATAGATCCAAGAAAGAACTTTGTTATTTTAGAGTATTTCTCCGTGTCTCTAGAGAATATTGAAATTGATGAAGATAATGTATAAATGGTCTAGGGATAGGAGAAACATACATTAGAAATTAAGAAAGATAGTCTTTAGAAGCAAGAGATTAAAAAAATTGGGAAAATACCCAAGATGTAGTATTATCAGCCTTTGGAACAAATTTGTCAAAATTCAACGTGGTTTTGTACCATTTCGTGAAATTACTGTCCAAACTGGCCTTTTCGTTGTGAAATTTCACAACTTTTATCGAAATTTCACACGTAGGGTCAAAATTTTGGCACAATTGCGTCCCATTGCCTGTATTTGTGTGTTTCACATGTTCGATTGTAGGTTTAGATGTCCGATTGCAAAAAAAAATGAATTTCGAGTGAAATTTCGCAATCTCGATCGAAATTTTGTTCCATGTTCCCCACATGTGCCTCTAGTCACCAGGTTGGACAACAATGTCCTGGTCCATCATTTTCTATTGTTAAGGCATTTGATGGATTTCAACCATGTTGCACACCTCCTGGAAGGTTTCCTAATAACCCCTTTGGATGGAACTATGCATCTCTTGATTCCAGTCCTCAACTCAAAGGCAGAGAAGCTAATGGTGGCATCATTCACAATGGTTTTTGTGTGTTTCATAGAGAGTAGGATCATGGAAGACACTTAAATCATCAAGGGTTGGGAAACAAGTCCTGCTATTAAGGGGCGAGATGAAAAAATCTCCTATAGACTTGGACTTTGATAAATGCCTGACTTCTCTGTACAAGTTCAAACAAATAAGAACCTCACTGGAGAATTTGAAAACCAATAAAAACAACATCTTATGGAAAATGATATGAGAAAAAATGCTAATCCCTTGTCATAAGGGGACAGTAAGACTGACTCTTAAGCTAAAATCTGGTCTAGTTCTTAAACCTTCAAAATAATGACGGAAACCTAGTTTTCTTCGGCTGCTACTTCCAAAGCTTGACATCTCCCTTAATTTTTTCCAGAATTGTATAGGCATATGTACTTAAATAAAAATGGCGACAATAAACCTAGTGAGCAAAATATTCTTAAGCATGGATGAATGGTGTGGCTTCTGTGTAGAGATTGAACTCAAAAGCTACTAGGAGAGCTATCAATGAAACCAAACCATTTCTTCCTACTATAGATGATGACATATATAAGGAAGTTGTTTCACCTATGAAATATCAATGAAGAAGAAGCTTAGCGGGTTCATAGTTTTCCAAGACAGTCCAATTGGGGCTAACATTACTCTGGAATCTTTTTCAAGGGAGAATGAAACTTCCTCAGAAGTTCCTTCAATAATTGAATATAATAGTAGAGTTGTAATCTGATTCTCTAAGAAAACCTTGGCTTTTTTGGATGTAGGTGATGCTTGTATTGAAACAGGAACATGCAACCACTGCTTTATTCATTGGAGATTACAATAATAACTTAAAAGTGTTTGTTGTAGTTGTTATCAATTATTCCATGATCAAAATAGCTAGTCATTTTATAGAGCATTGTTCTAAAGAATGTGTGGGTCTAATTCTAGAGTTTGTAAGTTGGATGCATGCCCTTGAAAGTAGTCACAGAAACTTTTTTTTAGAAGAGGTATAACCTGACATAGGCCATAGTCAACGAAGTACACGCAGAAGACTGGTTTACAGAGAAGGGGGAAAGCCCTAGGTGGCAACATATACATGTTAAGACTGGTTTACAGAGAAGGGGGAAATCCCTAGGTGGCAACATATACACATTGCTCTTCTCAAACTTGGACTTGATCAACCATTAATATGAGTTGATGGATTTGGTGGAACTTGGAAGATAAAGTCTTACACTTGATATATTGTTTTAGCGTTGTTTTGTAATGTTGTCACACTTGCAGCAAAGTAGGACTTCCATGGATTCATGAGAATGTATCCCTACAACTAGTTTTAGGAGTAAATAGAGAAAATGAATGATGTGTTTTAGAAATAGTTGATCCAAAAGGCTATGTATATTTCAATTTCTTAAGTTTCCACATTTAATGTTCTATCACAAGAACGATATGACAACCAAGCCCCTCTTACGTAATTTTAGGTTATTAATCTTTCCTTACGCTACATCGGTAATGTTAAGTTCTTTTGATAGAGATGTTTATTAAGTTTATCAATATCAATTAAATCATTCACGTCTAAAATGAAAGATTTAGCACGCTAGTAGGCTTTGCATTGTATATATATCCTTTTCTCCAATGTATTAGGTGTGGAAACTGTGAAGGCATGTCTTATCTTTGATGTATCCATTACATCTACACAACTCACTCTTCTACATTTTACTCAAAACATGTTATAAGAACACAACTTTGAATTAATTTCTATATACAGTGACATCCTCGGAATGTTTGCTTTTATCTTGCAGTGAAAAGGATATACAAGAGATCAAATCCCTTTATATCTTAATAATACATCTAAAGATGACGTCAGAGCCACTTTGGGAAAATGGAGCAACGTGATAACAAAGATACCGCACCAGAATTTTGAGTTTCATGCAGGGCTGAATCCTTTGGTTCTTAATTTGATTTCAAATCATTGAAGCACGAGTGCTAGCAGACAAATACAAATTATGTTATTGTTCAGAACGACTGCCTATTAAGTCTGTTAAGTGCTGGATGACCAGTCAAAATAGTTTGGTATGTACATATGGATTGCTCCGACTGTGAAGCTTGTATCGTTTATGTGATATAGACAGTGGAAAGATGTATCTGATGTTGTTAGCAAGAAAGGATGTAATCGTACTCTTGTAATTGACTTTTTTTTTCATATAATACATCATTTGATACATGAATAAATGTTCCCATTTAGAAATTGTTGTTTAAAAATGATGGTCTTTTGTTCCATTGTGAGTTTGTGCGTGATGCTTCAGTGAAGTATATCATTATAATAATTTTTAATATATCCATTTGGAATAATGACATAAAAAGTTATATTAAACACAAGAAGGTTTTCCGGCATGCCAATCATGCTGGGAAAGGTATGTAAAATAAATCTGACAACTCAGTTTCCGGCACCCTTGTGATGCCGGGTTGTTAATTTTACCGGCATGTTGAAAATGCTGCAATATTTTTCCCGGCATGGCCTTAGACGGCATACTCCCAGCACATTTAGAAATGTCGGAAGTGAACCATACCGGCAAAGTATTTATCATTTACCGGCATTTTTTCATGCCGGAGAAAGTAATATTTCTTGTAGTTAATGATTGCGGAGAAATTTTGTTAAGGTGGTCCTGAGCATCAAAATTCTGAGTACAAACATTTTACCTATAAAAAATCAAAACTATTTTAAATTATTGTATTCTTGGTCCTGATCCAGTGTTTTGATCCAATTTACTATATAGATTTGGTGTGGCTTTTATTTTATCAACATCATTGGTTCTTCATAAGAAAATGTATTGAGGCACAAAACTACAAAAAAGATAATTGTCTCTAATGTAATTTTCCTTCACTCGTGTCACAATCTTACACGTGATGGTTTTTTTTTTTAAACATAATGGCTTTTTATTCACTTCCTAAAACTGAAATCATGTGTTTTCCTGGATTTGTAATGGAGTAGAAGAAGGTAAAAGGAATATCAACAGTTTAGTACCCCACGACATGTGGCTCACTGTCTGTCAGGATTACCAATTACAGTAACTGACACATAGACTGTTTTTTGTTGTTTATCATCACATTCTAGCAGTCTAAATACGGAACTACAAAATCAAAACCTCTCATCCCGGTAGCACAAAATTTTGTTACTACTCCAAAATTAGCCCAAACCTCCATCTTTACACAATATTCTGATGTGAAAAATGAAACTTATCATTAGATGTCATGTCTCAACCATGTTCATATCAACAAAAACGGAACGAAAAAAGACCTAAAGTCGGATTAAAACACCACAAATTGTTTTGTGCTACCGACATGCATATCTTAACTCATGTAAAATGCTCACTACTTTTCTAACTAGCATGTCTATTTTGTTTACACAAGAAAATGTGAATCCTTTTGGTTATTCAATCTTTATCGTATCCAACATTTGATTGAGCTCTCAAATCATGAAGCACAATGATAAAAGCTTAGTGATAAGTAGGATTTAAAATTAATTTATCCACACCCCTTTATTCATGAACATTATTAAAAATGACTTTTTAATTTTCTTTGGAATGAAGTGCTAGACCCAATCCACCACAACCTCCTATTTCTTTATGTCACGTCTATTACATATATTCCATGTATTATATTTTCATGTTACCATCTAGGTTCAATATGAAAAGCCGACTTGGCTTGCTGGGCAGAATCATTAATACACAACAAGATGGATGCAGTTGACTAAACAAGGTTTTTGAGAAAGAGCCATCATTGCCCTAACAACTTGGTATGTTCAGTCATTGACTCATTGACCCAATCCTTCCCTCATTCACTTTTTATTATAGTCACAATGAACTTGGTAAGTTCAATTGTTCACCCATCAATTAGATCGCACATATACTACTATGTCAATCAATGACATTATACAAAATCTCATGTACACATATTCTGATAGACACATATAAGAGTGTATGAATGCATATTATAATATCTTGTAAAATTGTGTGCATATATTTTACTTAAATACAATTTCTTGTTACACATCATTAACATCAATTGAGTTTTTTGTAACATTTTTCTAGACACCAAAAACATGAGACATGAAACTTGAGACTTGAGAACTCTACTAGGTGAACATTAAATCAAACTAGAGAACTAAGACACTAGAGATTTGTAAGTTTAAGTCGTGTTTGAAAATCTGAAATGTGACCTGATAGGTAATTAACATATAATTGACACATGAAGATTTTATATCATATATATATAATGCTACAAAATACATCGAAACAACTTTGATTATGATTTCACCTCCACAATCACCCAACATAATCCTTACCAATGTAACACTAATGTATTACATTTGTATTGTTATGTTTAGTCCTCTTTATTTTTAAAAGGAAAATTTTCAAGCAGATTAGTAGTATTCTCTATGTTTTGCATTTGTGAATTGCGTTCCAAAAATTTAATGTTCATTTATTCACAAAATTTATATTGCGTTTAATAAACAATTCACTATTCCACATATGATTGGGCTACTTTAGTATTCAAAGGAAAAAAGTCCAATACAAAATAAAGAATGGTCCTTCCCCATAGTAAATTTTCTCAAGACATCTCTAATAGGTTGATTTCATCCCACATGCTTCCCTTCTTATTTTCTAGATATCTAATCAAGCAATCCATTATTTGATATCATCTCATGAAGCCTACCAAATGGATAAAAAATATTAACCATTTCACTTCCTATCTTGATAAGAACTATTTCAACAGGATACCTAATTATTATAACTTGCAAGTAGCTGACGTCGCTTAATCCTTTTAGTTGATGCTCCTTAATTATCATTAATTTTATCTTTTACATATTATGACAGGGATAAAAATGTGCCATGCACCTTTTATAAAATTGTCGATCAACATTTTCAATTCACTAAAGAATACAATCATTATTGAATATAGAGATTGTGCAAATATAGTCTCCATGGATATATCTCAAACTTGAGTATTAGAGTTGTGTGTTGTAAATTACCTATTCTCAACACATTGTCACTATTTTTTAAATAAATGTTAGAACATATTTGTGGTCTTTTCTTTGGGTCCAGTTTAGATGTCTTCTTTCGATATTGTTCTAATTCCCTCTTCTTTTCCATAAAATTTAGATAACATGGAGAGATTAACTCTAATGTAAAGAAATTTATTTGACCATTTAATAAAATAAGGTAGGTTAAAAGAATATGTTTGTGCATCGGTCTCTCAAGATCCAAGTCCTAATTAAATGCATCAGAATAAAATCAATACTCTGTGTTTTCTTTATTCCAAGAAAAGTAAGATAATTTGACTTGGACCTTGTTAGTTACCATCAACTTATTTAATTTGTGAATTTGTGTTGTTGTGTCTCTCTACTTTACTATGAAATTTTTAAAAATGGTTTAGTGTTTTTTGAGATATTCAACTTATATATTCATTTTAAACTAGCAACAATTCATATCAATCATTGGCTTACTTGATAGAACTTATGCTTCATTTTGTTATACACATTTTGTCAGGAACAAAAGAAAACCAAATAATAGGTATTAAATGGGATTTTGGAGATACTTGTAGCAAGTAATTTCAATGAGTGTAAGACGAACTCATTTAGATAGTATCTCGAAACATGAGAATATCGCGACTCATGTAGACATATATGAACTAAAGTAAAATGAAGATAAAATTTAAAAAATCATATAAGAATGCTTAGTGACTCATTTGAGTGAAATTTGTGCATTATATACTTTTTGCATTATTTTTATAAAGAAGAAATGTCAACCTTACTATTACAAACAAAATTAATTCTCTTACATACTTAGATTATTTATTCAATTTGAATATCTATAATTGTCAACCTCTACTCATTCTATTTATTTAGATCATGTTGTAAATAGGTGTATGATCATAACTTTTTCTTCATATATTATTCAATAGGAAACTTTCACTTATGATAGAAGTATTAGAGGGGACAAATAACATAAAAGACTCAATGGAGGATATAATTGATCAAGTGCACATGCTTAAGCAAAAGTTAGAATAAAGTCATGTATAGAATAATAGTTTTGTAAAATATAGGTTCATTCTTGATCTATTATGTATATTTTAGATCTCTTTTTGTCACTATAAGGATTCCCCCACCACAAAGAAAGATAGAAACCCTTCTGACTTATGAGATAAACACACATCATGTAACTTTTATAAGTTCATCCAGATTGAGATAAACATTATTTCTAGATGAGCAAAATTATTCTTTAAATTTACTTTATTTATCTAATTTCTATTGATTTATGTGTATCAATTTACTCCAAATGGTTGAGATCCATCAATTGTACATGGAGCAAAAACACTTTAATAACCATTGGATATGGTGTCAAGTTCGATACCAAGTAACTCCTACTAACTTGAACTTAAATTATAATTATTTTTATAAAGTTTTAGCTTTTTAATTTTTTATATAAATTATTCATTGAGGTAACATATTTAAAAAAGTTAGGATCATAGTGAAAGACACTTCAACTATAAGATGATATAAACAAAAGAAGAAAAATATATGATATACAATAAATTAAAATAATTTTATGAGTTCATTTGTCAAATGATACTATCATTTCCTTGAAATTGAATGAAAACAATGGGAATGATATAAATTATTATTTATTTTGAAAATTTCCACATCATCAAATAAATATTTTCATTTGTCTTCATCTTTTGTGTTAGACTTATAATCCATATATCAAATTTGAGGAATACAAACATGAGAACACAAAGATAAAGTGAACAACAAAACTCCTTGTAAAATGTAACATTGGTGACAGTGTAGTCTATTTTTATACTTTTAATGGTCAACAATACATGAGAATAGTATGCAGTGTTGATTTATAAATATATATTTTGATTTTGTCAATGAGATTATAATTGAAAGTATGGCTTTATAAAGTATATACATCTTTATTAAGTTAATGAGTTATTCATGCATAAATTCTACGTGCAGAGCACGTGCAGTTACTAGTTGCTATAAAGTATATGATGCAGCAATAACTGTGGTGGTATTATGTACTCAATAATTAGTAAAACAGCTGGATAACTTGTTCTAAATTCTGGTTGTAGAAAGAAACATATATTTCACCACTGTGGTCTTAAATAGTGGGCCAATATTTATGGGTTCACATGCGTATACATATGTATTCTTTGTGTAGACAGTTACACTACAAAAATGTACATGTGTTTTGTCAAAATAGAAGTCAAAAAGGTGTATTTTAGTATGAAGATGGATCTAGTCTCCATGGGCAGTGAATCATAACTATGTTGCAGCAAGATGAGAGGGGGTGATGTAACTTTGTCCGATGCTCGATCTAGCTGTCACAGATTCATAGTGGTTGTTGAGTAGATTTGTTGCGGTTGCATTTGTATAAAAACTCCTTTGGTTACTGCCCAATCCAGACTGCATATATTCACATGATGATGTGCGAGATGATGTGCCATATCTTTAGCCAATAATGTGTTCAATAGGGATACTATTGTACGTACTGGAACTTGTATTTTTAGGGTTGCAGATATCATTCATGTTGGTGTGGGGTGTCCACCCTTGCTGTTAAACGTTTCGGATTTGGGATACTAGTATTTGTTGATTCATTGTGGCTGCTTAAGTTGGATTTTTCTTACTGCACTTTCTGGCTGTTGTGTTTTTTTTAGTTCATTTCCTACCATCACTTTTTCCGTAAGGATGGTGGACTTCCATCCTTTCTGGATGTGACAGGATCCTTGATAGCATCATCAACTACTAGTTTGATCGTTTGGTCCTGCATTGAGGATAAATGAATCGACTATATTCCAATAATTTGAAACAAATGTGGAAAACTATAAAATCGTATAACCAGTTATGTGCAAGACCAAATATAATGTATTTCTTAAATAAGCTCATTGTGATTCATGCAGTTATGCCTTTTTGTATCAATAAGTCACGTTATAATTTGTCAATTAATTTGTAGTACTCATCATGATATACATATACTGGTCATCATTATGTTGTGCAAATAAGGGGTGATTACTCATCACAATATACTAAAAAGGCAACTGATTGTTTATTAGCATGTACCGCAACAACAGAAAATAATGAATATCATTGTGCAATTAAAAAAAGGTTCAAACCAATGCATAGATGAAAATGAAGTTAAAAGGAAATTCAAATAAAATACCGAGTATGTAATAGAACGATTCATAATGTACAGACATAAAAGAATAATCATTAATATGAATTTTATAGGGGAAATATAGAGCTCACATTGGATTCGATCAGTTGTGCCTTTTTACATGTCTGAAATGTTGTCATTAAAATATTCTTAACAACCTCGTACTGCTTATCCGAAACACGTGACATTTCTATGAAACGTTGACAAATATTTGAGACAACATTAGCTCTTTCAACAAATTTTGTGAAGAATCGAACTTTATTTGTGTTGTTTCCATAATCCCATACAATGTCCTTCCTCCATCTGTCTAGCACATACTGCATTGGCAGTTTATCTATCCTGCAGTTGTGAGTAAGGACACACAATAAGTGCCTGCACATAATTCCCTTACACTCAAATGACCGACAACCGCATAACAAATTATTCTGAATAGAGTTGTGAGTGACAATGAACTTGTTTTCAAGTGAAATAGATTGAGCATCTAGTAAGCAAGCCATGCATTCACTACAAAAAAAATGATAATTTAGCAATGATTGTTTAAGTTACATTTAATTTATGTGTAGCTAGAGCTATTTTTACTTATAAAAAATATTTGTGTAACTTAAATAATTGTAGTCACCTCAATAAATAAGATATAACTACAATTTTTTACTCCTTTTAATTGTATCCAGAACAAATGTTACCAGTCAGAGTAAAAACACCTACATGCTCTCCCCATTATCCCCCGTGCCTTCTGTGCAAATAGTTTCATCTCCCTGCCCAAGCTCCTGATTGATCGTGAACCGCAGTGAGCACTCCGGATAGCCTGCCTTACCATCGCTGAGCCGAGCGGATCTTCTCCCACGACGACCGACCGGTGCCTTCTCCTGATCATGACGCCACGCTGAGGGGTGTTGTCCCGGTAGCCTGCCTCCCCTGTGCCGGCTCGACTCCTGAAATGAGCATTGCAGTGATCCCCTTCCCAGTGGCTGACTCCCTATTTCCAGACAGCTACCGCTTGTGGGTTCCAATTCCCTTGGCTCCCCAATGCTGAGCACTCCAACGACCTCTAATCGCCTCCCCGCTCTGGACCCCAACCTCGAACGCACGACGCATCACCCAAGGCTCCAGCATCTTCTGGGCTTCCACCCTTCTATCTGAGTGTACCAATGACTCCCCTTCCCCGTGGCTGATTGCGGTTGACGAACATCGCCGCACGCAGGCTGCTACTCTACCGATTTTCAGGTATTTCCTGTCGATAGTGTGATTGCGGTTACAAGAAACTCCGCCAAGCCTCTTATGTAATCCTCCTTTTAAACAATTATTTTCTGACCTTCAACAACCATATTCAAACCAACAATAGGTATAAACTAGTTGATGTTTCGTAATCCTCCTTTTGCTGGTATAGTTAGCCTTAGTATTTGAGAAATTAAACAAGAACTTATTACATAGAATATACTAAACGAGATGGAACTACTAATCAATTATAAAATAAGATAGAAGACTAACATTGGATGATATGTACGTTGGCAATAATACTTAAGAAGAGTATATTCATGAGTGGGTGATGTGTAGTATATAAGTTAACATGATAAATAAAAGAAGACCATGTCTATAGCCATCAATCTAAAACTGTAATATTGTGCTTTAGTTGTGGAAATAAACAACTATGGTTGTGGTATGTGATCATATGTGACACTCTGCTCCTACATATCTCTCAATTAGATATATATTGCATGGTGCATCAAATGGGAATAGTGATTGTCTGTAAATACTGGGTGAATTTAGGATACATTGGGAAGTCCTTATTTCTCCATGTTTGGAAGGTATGACATATATACATGCAAACTGTGGTAGGTGGTTTACATATGGGTCAAAAACTCGTCTGAGTTGATAAATGAGGAATAAAGACTAACTTTATCTAGAGTGCATATTGAATACCATATAGATCAAAATCGTTGTGATATAGAAACAATAACATATGCTATAATAATGACTTTATCATGTTTAGGATGAAGAAGACAACAAATGATTGACTGCTTTCAGAATAGAACTTATCAGTCAATGTCAATTTTTCCATAAGCATGGTTATTTAAATTCCTAGTAAATTCAAGTTCTTATATTTTGCTAAAATTTACAACATATTCTTTTAACAAAGTGGAAAAGCAAGCCAAATTGCTATAGGTGTTAGAATATTCATTTCACAGAAAGTATAATATAGTCCATGATCCTTTGGTTACCATTGAAGCGTTATTTTTTTGTTGCCATTCTAATCAATAGTCCTAAAATAGTATACAACATACTCATTATTATGTACTGAATGAGTCATTATATGATTTGGAATAGAATAGTAGAAAATATACTAATTTATTTTGGCTTGTATATCAGCAATGTAATGGTATCAATAGGTAAATAAGATCTCCCTACAATGGTAAACAGGTGGAATAGCTTTGGAAAATGAGTAGGTAATGATTTCTTCATTGGTAGAGGCTGGACTGGCCTCTGTGCCACTGTCTCTAATCAAGCTTTGAAAAGTCCAACTTCTTACTAGTCTGGGCAAACTGTGCCCAAGATCTGGAAAAGAGCTCTTAAATCTTATTGAAACTAAGTTATGTAACGACTTTGAATACTTTATAATCTTATTTTTTTCTTAATTGTTATAGGTAGTCATGATAGATAAAAGTTGGATCCATGAGGAACGCTGAACAAGCACGACATATTTATTTGGGGTGGTTAAATTTATAGAGCATGCATTTTCAAAATCCAACAAGGATGGGACTATCTTATGTCCTTGTAAGCAGTGCTTAAACGTACATAGGCAAAATCGGCAAGTCACAACTGAAGACTTGTTATGGAATCGATTCTTGACCACCTACACAAATTGGATTTTTCACGGTGAGGGTTCATTTGATAGCTCTTAGGATTCAAAAACATAAAAGGACATGTCCAAAGATGACATGAGAGACATGTTACATGATGCGTATGGTGTATCATAGGATGGAGAGAATATGGAAGATGACGACCATCGATTTGTATTTATTGATGATGCAGAAGCTGAGCAATTTTACAAACTGTTAGAGATTACTGCACGGGAATTGTACCCTGGAAGTAAGAAGTACTCTAAATTGTACACTGTTGTGAGGTTGTTTCACATAAAATGTGTCAATAATTGGAGTAATAAGTCATTTTTTGAGATGCTTGAGCTTTTAAAGGAATTGCTTCCAGAGGGTGAGACGTTGCCCGGCTGTTATTATGAATTCAGGAAAATAATCAAGGACCTTGGACTTCACTATGATAAAATTGATGCTTGCAAAAATAACTGCATTTTGTATCAAAAGGATTTTGCAGATAAGACTTCATGTCCGAAATTTGGTACTTCTAGATATAAAGAAATCGAAATTGATGAAGCTGGTGTAGAAAACATTCGTACGAACAAGAAAGGAGTTCCTTGTAAAGTCATGTGCTACATTCCCTAGACTCCTAGGTTGAAGAGATTGTTCATGTGTTCAAAAATGTCACCCCTAATGCGGTGGCACAATGAAAGTCGTATCAAGGACGCGATTCTCTGACATCCAACAGATTCTCCAGAATGGAAGACGTATGATAATATGCATGCTGAGTTTGCTTCTGATTCTTGCAGTGTTCGACTTGGATTAACTTCTGATGGATTTAATCCCTTTGGAGTCATGAGTCTATTGACGTGGGATTTTATCGCACTAACAAACTCACTTGGGGTTGAAATCCCCGAGCTTTTACCAAAACTAAAGTGCAATAATACCACCCGCAAGCAGACGAGTCTTATCCCAGTATAGTTAAGGATCGAACCCAAAGGAAAACATTTTTAAGAATCCTTGTCACTCTAGTCTAGTTCGAGTTAAGGCTAATATTTAAAATGATTGGTTGATTTGAGGTTAATTAAACTAATTGCAAGAAAGTAAAAGTTGAATTAAAATTGGATTTAGATCAAATGATATGGAATCACCGGGATGGTATCAGGTTTCACCACCGCTACGCACGCAAGCACATCCAATTCCAAACAAGCTAGGCAAGATATAACAATCCAAATAGAGCTGTTGCGGAACCCCCCATACGGGCGTTAGGTTCATGTAAGCATCACCATAGGCATCAGATGTCTCGTCACCAACCAGATCACTCACTTACGGCTCCGAAGATACAGAAATTCGATGAAGGTTGTGGGCCCCCTATACAGGCATTAGGCACACAGAAGCGTCACCGAAGGCTAGATGGATCGTCCCCTCGCGGATCATACACTTACGACCTCGAAGAAATCCCATTCTATTTCTAGTTTGGGAGTCAATCGCAGTTGGTGATAGATCTACAAACTAACATCGACGATAAACAAAGACGATACAAAATCCAACTAAGGTTGTGGTCCTCCCTGAGGGATGTTTAGACCATAGAAACATCACCGTAGGCTAGATGTCTCGTCCCCTAACAGATCATACACTTACGACCTCAAGGAATCTTATCGGAAGTTCTCGTCAAAGAGTCAAACTTTGTAAACCGCCATTCCGTCCCATATATAGAAGATTTCGCAATATAGGAAAGAACAAAATGAAAGCAAGTAGATAATCAACTACAAATATACAAATTAACAATGAAATGGAAAGCTATATACATTGCCATGGAGAGTTTAAAAAAAGAACATGATTTGCATGGGCAGTGGGGCTAATCCCCGCACCACAGCGAAAGGGTACTACTCGCTCATGATGCGAGAAATAATAAGAACAAGAAAGAGAGCAAAATCCACCATGAACTCAGTGTAGAAGGTGGTCGCAGCTCGGTGAAGAAGACGCGGCCTTCTATGTCGTGCCGGAGCAGATCTGGATGCGAACGGGAGATGCCAAGACAGACTGAACAGTCTCCCTCGCTCTGTCTTTCTTCTCTCCTCAGCCTCCTTGGTTGTAGCACGGGTAGTAGGTGGAATGAGACTGCCATGGATGACATAGGATTTGGATCAGACCTTTCTACAGGCAGCCTATCGGCGTCCCGGAACCGATGCCTCAAAAGGGGACCCTACTGGCCCTATTTATAGGCATGGGGCTGGTCATCACATTTTTGGTGTGTTTTCAGTCCAAACGGTTTGGCAGATATTTTTGCTCAAACGGTCTTGTAAACTGTTAATGGCCAAACGGTTTTGGCTTCCTTCAATTTGGAAACCAAATGGGACCAAACGGTTTCACATACCGTTTGCCTATCAAACGGTTTTGAGCAAAGTTGGGCAAACGGTCTTGGACAGAGGCAAACGGTTTGTAAACCATTTGATATCAAACGGTTTGGAAACCGTTAATAAGCAAACGGTCGTTGCTTCGGTCAACGCTCCAGCCAAACTCCAACGGTCTTGGCAATTGCTGATCAAACGATCTGAAACCCGAAAGGGGCCAAACGGTCTTGTGACACAAGGGCAACGTCTGGGACATACCTTTTTCTTTTCTTCAATTGGTACGAACAGCAAACGAGTTTGTTAGGTCTTGAGTTGAGTACCAGCAGACAGTCTGCTGGGTCAAACGATCTAGTAGCCCTCCGATCTATTTGTAATACCAAATGATCTTCAACCTTCATCTGCAGGTGCAACGGCCTCAGGGCGACCTCATTTGGCATGCGAACCACCTTCATTCGGTCTTGTGTTGGGGGCTACAAATGAGTGTTGGTCGGAGGTTGAAGACGACGCACCACGGTCATTGTGATGCTACTGCTCCATGGTCGTGCCGCTTTACACAGGCGTGGTGGGTGTGTAATTTGCCTCTGATGGCGTTGTACCACGGCCGTGGCGTGACACCACGGTCGTGGTGAGGAAACTGCCCCACGGCCGTGTTGTCTCACATGGGCGTGGCGGGTGAGAGCTCAGGCGTTGGGGATGATCCACCACGGTCGTGGCCTCATCACACGGTCGTGGTGATGATAGTAGACCACGGCCATTTCTAACCACCCTGGCCGTGGTCTAGGCTCTGCTTTGAGATCTTGAATTCATGCACTGCTCAATCCCTCGCGGCTGAGTTATTCCTCCAATCGGTCTCTGTTGGTCTATCGGTCATGAGACCAAATGGGCTCAAACGGTCTTGAGACCGAATGGGCTCAAACGGTCTTGAGACCAAATGGGCTCAAACGGTCTTGAGACTGAATGGGCTCAAACAGTCTTGAGACCAAATGGATGGGTTTGCTTGGTTAGATCGATTCGTCTCAACCAAGGGTGAGTGAGGATGGGCCCCAGCTTATTGTTCAGCTTTATCAAGACATGCATTAAATCAACATAAATTCAGTTAAAACCTTGATAATCGAATCAATTAAGTAATTTTGCATATTATGATGCATTTTGATATTTAATGGGTGAAATTAAATGTGTTGAGTTGAACTTGTCCAAAAAATGATAATTGAATTCCCAGGTGAATATGCATTCATCAAAACACCCCGAACTTAAACGTTGCTCGTCCTCGAGTAACACAAAATCTAAAATGGTTGCCTAATGAATACTTTCAAATCAAGTGATTCCTTCATCTTTACATCATGATTGTTTTCTTTCTGCTCAGGATGACTCAACATCTCAACTTCTTGAGATCACTGAACACATCTTACCATATCTTCGTTCCTGAGTTTATTTTCCAATATCACTTCCTCCTCACTTTTTCCAACAATGAGCATGTCAAAGAGTTTTGTAGGAATCTAGAGATACCCGCAGAACAACAAGTGTGCATTTGATCTGACACTGGTGTTTTTCAGGATAGGGTAGGCAATCATTGTGCCTTTAGGTGGAAAAGGGAGAGAAAGGTGGTATGAAAGGAAGAAATAAATCTCTCCTCTATTCGACTTGATATTTTTATTTTATGAAGTGCAAATTCATTTATTGCATTTTTTGTGCGAATCTCTCCTCTATTCAACTCGAGATTGCATTTATTTTTGTGTGCACGTTGGCATCTTTTTGTTTGCAAATCTCTCCTCTATTCGACCCGAGATTGCATTTTTGGTGGTATGCCCCTATTTAGCAATTAGGGGTATGGACGAAGCGGATATAGAGGGAAGTGGCGTGCCACCCCGAACTTAAGGTTTGGCACAAATTTGGCTATTTTTGTTTCTTTTTTATGAATGGAGGGATACGAAGATGATAGAAGAGGTGTAGAAGAGAGTTCAGATCAGAATGCAACTTGATTTACGATTCAGTGCACCGAGTCGGTCCCTTTATCGTACTTTGCTCAAATAATGACTCGATGAGGGTCCGGTGGTGATTCTTTGTTATTGTTCCACTAGTCAGTTAGGAAGCACGACGTGTTTGATCCCTATCAGTTCGACAGACGCTTGTCATTTTTGCATAAGTGTCATGATGTTAGGAATCATAAGCTTCACAAGATGATTTCAATCAAAAGGCTTTGTTTCAAAAAGTGGTCCTTTTGAGGATTTACTTCGAATAAGGAGGATATAATGATTTAAAATGCATAGTAGGTTAGAGAGTGAATTTTAATGAAATAGGAAGTGTCAAAAATTCATCAAGTATCTATTCAATTTCTTTGAAAAACATTAAAGAATTTTCAAAATTTTCAAAATTTTTATCAAGAATGTGATAGTGAAAACTTAAGGATGAAAAGGGTGGGTGTAGGTGGAAAGTGAGGTACATACCACCCACCCTCCACCCCAAACTTATAAATTTGCTCGTCCTGAGCAAACCCTAAATCCAATATGGAGGGGAAAATTCATGCCAGAATGACCACCAGATGCGGTTGCGTTCCAATCAGCGCGCATCCTCTTATCTGAAAATCTCAAAGGTAAAGAGCAATGAGATCTTAAAATAGCATCTTGCGATGCGAATTTTATTGAATGAAAAATTAACTAGAAGGTAAAAACAAAATTTAAGAAACATTCTAATTTGAAAAGAAAAGTAATACAAATTTATTGATCGGGTTGCCTCCCGACAAGCGCCTTTGTTTTATGTTGATTGCTCGACTGAATCCTTCAGCTTCATGGTGGATCCTTTGGATTGGTGAGTTCCAGCGTTGCTTCAGTGCCTATGTTAGTAGAGGTGAAATATCTCTTTAAACGGTGACCATTAGCCATAAATTCGCCTGACTTTTCGCTCCATAAACAGAAGGCACCATGCGGGGATATGATCTTGACGATGTATGGTCCAGACCAGCATGAGCGGAGTTTTCCTGGGAATAACTTCAACCTTGAGTTGAATATAATAACTTGGTCTCTCACTTGTATGTCTTTTCTTTTCATATGTCCATCATGCCAAAGTTTTGTGCGTTCTTTGTAGATTCATGCATTCTCATAAGCTGTCATCCTAAGTTCATCTAGCTCTTAGAGTTGCAGAATCTTGGCTTGGCCTACTTCTTTCATATTAAAGTTCAGTTGTTTAATTGCCCACCATGCCTTGTGTTCCAGTTCGACTCGCAGGTGGCAAGCCTTTCCATATATTAATCGAAAAGGTGTAGTCCCGAGGGGAGTTTTATAAGCAGTTTGATAGGCCCATAATGCGTCATTGATTTTCACAGACCAATCTTTCTGATTGCGGCCTACTATCTTTTCTAAGATACTCTTGAGTTGACGATTAGAAACCTCCACCTGTCCACTTGTTTGAGGATGGTAAGGTGAGGCTACTTTGTGAGTAACACCATACTTTCTTAGCAATGCTTCAAAGCCTCTTTCAAGAAAATGGGAACCTCCGTCAGATATCACTGTGTGTGGGACACTAAATGGGGAAAAACAATATCCTTGAATAATTTGATGACTGGTTTGGAATCATTAGTGACGGGTGGTATGGCTTCAACCCATTTTGAGACGTAGTCCACCGCCACTAGGATGTATCAAAATCCATGAGAAGATAGGAATGGACCCATGTAGTCCACCCCACAAACATCGAATATCTCTACTTCTTGACATAGATTCAGTGACATCTCATCTCTCTTTGTTATATTGCCTAATCTTTGACATTTGTCACACTATAGGACAAAGTCATAGGACTCTTTGGATATGGTTGGCTAGAAGAATCCACATCGCAAAACCTTCAAGGCAGTCTTTTTAGAGCACATATGTCCTCCCACTGGTCCTGAGTGACATTGTTCTAAAATACGTTGAGCTTCTTCTTCGACGATACATCGTCTATACAGACCATCAGCACATAGTTTGAAAAGGTACAGCTCATCCCAGTGGTACCAGTTGACATCATGCATAAATTTCTTCAGTGTATTTCCGGTGCATTGAGGATGAATAACCCCAGCAGCGAGGTAGTTCACAAAATCTGAGTACCACGGTATAACTTCTGAGACCTTCATTAGTTGATCATCTGGAAGGGAATCATTAATCAGAATCTTCTTGGTATCCAGTGTGTGGATGCGACTGAGGTGATCTGCTACCATGTTTTTTTTACCCTTTTTATCTCTTATTTCTAAATCAAATTCTTGCAATAGGAGAATCCATCTAATCAACCTGGGTTTTGCATCTTTCTTTGTCAGAAGGTAATGAATGGCAGCGTGGTCTGTGTAGATAATGACCTTCGAACTGATTAGGTAGGATCTGAACTTGTCAAAGGCATACACGACTGCTAGAAGTTCTTTCTCGATAGTTGCATAATTCCTCTGGGCTTCATTGAGAGTTTTCGATGCATAATAGATCACATAGTGTTTTTTCTCTATATATTTCCCTAAAATAGCGCCCATAGCATAGTCACTGGCATCACACATAATTTCAAAAGGGTGGTCCCAGTCGGGAGTTCTAATGATGGGTGTTGTTGTGAGAGCCTGCTTTAGTGTGTTGAAGTTTTTGACACATTCTTCATCAAAATTGAATTCAGCATCTTTTAGTAACAAATTTGTCATTGTCTTGGTTATCTTTGAGAAGTCCTTTATGAATCTTCTGTAAAATCCTACATGACCTAGGAAAGCACGGACTTCTTTTACATTTTTTGGAACAGACAATTTGGAAATCACTTCTATCTTAGTTTTATCTACTTCAATTCCTCTATTGCTGACCCTATGGTCGAGGATAATGCCTTCCTTTACCATAAAATAGAACTTTTCCCAATTCAGCACAAGATGTGCTTCTTCACAACGTTTGAGGACCAGGGAGAGGTGCTTTAGACATGAATCGAATGAGTCTCTGTATACAGAAAAATCATCCATGAAAACCTCCATAATTGTTTCAGTAAGACCAGCGAATATGGCAGCCATGCAACATTGAAAAGTTGTGGGTGCATTACAGAGACCAAACGACATTCTTTTAAATGTGTATGTTCTGAATGGGCAGGTAAAAGTAGTTTTCTCTTGGTCATCTGGATGTATTGGTATTTGATAGAATCCAGAGTAACCATCAAGACAACATAAATATTCATGGTGAGCTAACCTTTCTAGGACTTGATCAAGGAAAGGCATTGGAAAATGATCTTTTCGAGTTGCCTTGTTTAATTTTCTATAATATATGCACATCCTCCACCCTGTGACTGTTCGAGTGGGGATGAGTTCATTGTTTTCATTCC
Source organism: Alisma plantago-aquatica (assembly GCA_963693085.1). Lineage (NCBI taxonomy): Eukaryota > Viridiplantae > Streptophyta > Magnoliopsida > Alismatales > Alismataceae > Alisma > Alisma plantago-aquatica. The sequence continues at coordinate 1,002,430,425 of OY856412.1, forward strand.
GTATAACAGTTGTTCCACCTTTCTTCAGGACTACATGCACTGGGCTCACCCATGGCGAATCTGATATCAGATAGATTATTCCAGCTGTGAGCAGTTTAATGACCTCGCGACGGACCACTTCCTTCATATTTGGATTCAATTTACATTGATGCTCAATAGTAGGCTTGTGATCTTCCATCATAGGGATCTTGTGAATACACAGCGCTTGACTGACCCCAGTGAGGTTACTCATTTTATAATCGATGACTTTCTTTCTTTCCCTTAATTCCTTCAGGAGTTTATCTTCTTGTTCAGCTATTAGATCAGAATTTATAATAACTGGGCATACTTTGAGGTTGTCTAAAAACACATACTTTAGTCCCTCGAGCAGGGGCTTCAGTTTGAGATCCTCTGATTTTTTGCATGTTTCTTCTGTAGTTTCCATAGCCTTGAGTTCTTCACTAGTGGCTTCAACATCTTCTTTAGCAGAGTCGAGGGATTCAATGCAATCCTTTACTTGTTCGTCAATTGGATCATCAATTGATGGGTTCATCAGAGCAACTTCTAAAGGATCGTCTGATTCATGATTATCTTGAGTCAGAAGTGACATTTTCTCAATGCAATTAATCATATAGACTTCTTCTTGCATACTTGGTCTTCTCATACTTTTGAAAACTTTAAATTCGAGAGTTTCTTTGCCTAACCTGAGTAGTAAGGTGCCAGCTTCAACATCAATTAGGGCTCTTACAGTGGCGAGGAACGGATGACCAAAGATGAGAGGATATCTGGCATCTTCTTTTATGTCCATAATGACAAAGTCACATGGAACATATGTGTCCTTGCCTACCTTGACCGAGACATCTTCGAGGATTCCTAACGGACATTTTATCAAATTGTCTGCAAGCTGTATAGTCATGCCAGTAGGAAGCAATTCTACAAACCCTAGTCTTTTACACAGGCTAAGTGGCATAATAGAGATGCTTGCAGTGAGATCTGCCAATCCTTTCTTGCATGACGAGTCGCCAATGTGACATGAAATTCTAAAGGATCCTGGGTCTTTTTGTTTCTTGGGCATCTTGCTCAATATGATATCAGATGCAGTTGTCACCCATTTTACTGTCTCATACTCTTCAGTTATATACTTCCTGGTGAGGAGTGACTTTAAGTACTTCGTCCAGGCTGGTATCTCAGCCACAGCATCGAGAAAGGGGATATCAATATGAAGCTTCTTCATAGCTTCTTTAAATTTATTGAATCTAGTATCAAGCTTTGTTTGCCTTAGATGAGCTGGAAAAGGTATACGAGGTTTGTACACAGGGATATCAGGTTTTGGAGTCTCAGTTTCTTCGTATTCTTGAGCAGGCTTCTCAAAATTTCCTTTTTCTGACTTATCATCTTTTGATTGAGTCTCTTCTGTTGTTGAGTCTTGGGAAATCACAAGTTCATCCTCATCTGTAATAACCACATGTGTCTTTTCAGGGGGGGGTCTGAATAGTCTTTCCCTGACCTAGTGGTGACTGCCTTCAACTGTTCAGGATGCTTAGGATTGTTCTCGGGTTGGCCAGTAAAGACTCCAGCAGGTAGCTTTATGCTAGCTGCGAGTTGAGCTAATTGAGATTCAATAGCCTTCTGCTGAGCTTGCTGGTTCTCTATCATAGTTTGCTGAGTTTGTAATATCTTTTCAATGGCTGTTAACTTGTCCTCAGAAGAGACAGGTCCTGCTTGCTGTACTTGTTGTTGATTAAGATTTTGGTACTGAGAGGTGTTTTGATAATTATTATAGTTTCTATTCTGAAATTTCCCCTTGAAATTTCCTTGATTCCCAAAATTATGTTGTTGATTATACTGTAATCCTGGTGGGCCTTGTGGCTGGTTGTTCGAACCAAATTGATGTGAGTTTACTACTCCAGAGGGGTTTCCCTATTGAAATCTTGGATGATTCCTATTTTGATTCGGAATGTAGTAACTTTGATCGGGGATGGTATTAATAGTGTTAAGATTTTCCATTTGACCATTGTCCCCTTGGCCACATACATTGCTCAGAACAACATCGTAAAGAACATTGCATGATAAAGTGGAATGATCGGTGCTCTTACATGCTTCACATAACAGGGAAGCAGACTTGACCTGTTCCGGTTGTCGAGTGGGTGAACGTCCTCTTCCAATAGTAGCAAGAGATGAGTCAATATGGTCTTGCTTGGCAACTAAGAGTTTCAAGGTTTTAGCGATGGATTTGTACTCAGGAGTAGCTTCGGCCATAGCTACTTTCAAAACTCATTTACCTATAGATCTACCTCAATTTGTGTGATTTTCTGCCCCCAAGGTGATGACTGTCCATGCGCTGTCATAACTTTGATGCATGAAGTTTCCTCTAGACGAGGAATTTAAGAATCTCTTAATATCATCATACACACCCTATAGAAAATCTCAATGAGTTGGTTCTTGGGAATTCCATGGTGTGGACACTTGCATAGAATCTCTTTATATCTATCCCAAGCTTTAGCGAGGGTTTCTCCAGGTACTCGAGTGAAATTTTTTATCTGCCCTATAATTTCATAGGTAAGAGATGGAGGGTAGAATTTTTCTAGAAACACATTTTGGAGTTGTTCCTAGGTGGTGATGGGTATTTCACTTTGCAATGATTTGTACCAACTTATGGCTCTATCAGCAAGGGAATACTTGAAGAGACGGAGTCTAATGGCATCATCTATGACTCCATTTTGTTTTGTCATGGCACATAGATCAATAAATCTTAGAAGATGTTCTTGGCTATCTTCTCCTTGCTTTCCATTGAAAGGGTTATTTTGAAGCAGTGTGATCCAATGCGCTCTTAACTCGAAATTAGTAGTGTTGATAGGAGGAGGTTACACTAGATGATGAACATTCACAGCTTTTGGGATTGAAAACTCTCTAAGATCCTTTTGTAGTTCAGCTGCTTGCGCTGTTAGGATTTCTTGTTGAACTGCAGCCCTAGCTTCTTCATTAGCCTCTCTCTCTGTGCATTGATGGCTTGAGCCACCCTTCGGTCTACATCTTCTTCTTGAGCCATCCTTGCTTGATTTTCTCTGATCTGACGATGAAAGGTTCTGTCTATCTCGGGATCAAAGCTCGCTGCTAGTCCAGGGCTATCCAAACGGTGCATGCACTATGCCTCGGTTGTACCTAAAATAGAAAAGATTTTGAAAATGAGATCCACAAAGTAGAGTCAAATTCAAGTAGCTGATCGATTGTTTTAAAAAAGAGAAAGCAAAATCCTAGATTAGCCTTAAAAGAACTAGATCTAACTAACTGATTCTGTTGTCCCCAGCAACGGTGCCAGAATTTGATGTGGGATTTTATCGCACTAACAAACTCACTCGGAGTTGAAATCCCCGAGATTTTACCAAAACCAAAGTGCAATAATACCACCTGCAAGAGGATGAGTCTTATCGCAGTATAGTTAAGGATCGAACCCAAAGGACAACATTTTTAATAATCCTTGTCAGTCGAGTCTAGTTCGAGTTAAGGCTAATATTTAAAACTATTGGTTGATCTGAGGTTAATTAAACTAATTGCAAGAAAGTAAAAGCTGAATTAAAGTTGGATTTAGATCAAATGATATGGAATCGCCGGGATGGTATCGGCTTTTACCACCGCAACGCACGCAAGCACGTCCAATTGCAAACAATCCAGGAAAGATATAACAATCCAAATAGAGATGTTGTGGAACCCCCCATACAAGCATTAGGTTCACATAAGCATCACCTTAGGTGTCAGATGTCTCGTCACAAACCAGATCACTCACTTACGGCTGCGAAGATACAGAAATTCGATGAAGGTTGTCGGCCCCCTATACAGGCGTTAGGCACACGGAAGTGTTACCGAAAGCTAGATGGCTCGTCCCCTCGCGGATCGTACACTTACGACCTTGAAGAAATCCCATTCTATTTCTAGATTCGGAGTCAACCGCATTAATTGATAAGCAAGAAGGTGATAGATCTGCAAACTAACATCGACTATAAACAAAGACGATGCAAAATCCGACTAAGGTTGTGGTCCTCCCTTAGGGAAGTTTAGACCACAGAAGCATCAATGTAGGCTAGATGTCTCGTCCCCTAACGGATCATACACCTACGACCTCAAGGTATATTATCGGAAGTTCTCGTCAAATAGTCAAACTTTGTAAACTGCCATTCCGTCCCACATATAGAAGATTTTGTAATATAGGAAAGAACAAGATGAAAGCAAGTAGATAATCAACTACAAACATACCAATTAACAACAAAATGGAAAGTTATATACATTGCCATGGAGAGTTTAACAAAAGAACATGATTTGCATGGGCAGTGGGGCTAATCCCCGCACCCCAGCGAAAGGGTACTACTCGCTCAAGATGCGAGAAACAAGAAGAATAAGAAAGAGAGAGAAATCTTCCATGAACTCGGTGTAGAAGGTGGTCACAGCTCGGTGAAGAAGATACGACCTTCTACATCATGTCAAAGCAGATCTGTATGCGAACGAGAGATGCCAAGACAGACCGGACAGTCTCCCTCGCTCCATCTTCCTTCTCTCCTCATCCTCCTTGGTTGCAGCCCGGGAAGTAGGTGGAATGAGACTGGTGTGGATGGCACTAGATTTGGATCGGACATGTGTACAGGCAGCCTGTCAGCTTCCCCAAATCGATGCCTCAAAAGGGGACCCTAGTGGCCCTATTTGTAGGCACGGGGCTGGTCATCACGTTTTTGGTGTGTTTTCAGTCCAAACGGTTTGCTAGATACTTTTGCTCAAACAGTCTTGTAAACCGTTAATGGCCAAACGGTTTTGGCTTCCTTCGTTTTGGAAACCGAATGGGACCAAACAGTTTCACAGACCATTTGCCTATCAAACGGTTTTGAGCAAAGTTGGGTAAACGGTCGTGGAAAGAGGTAAACGATTTGTAAACTGTTTGATGTCAAACAGTTTGGAAATCGTTAATAAGAAAACGGTCGTTGCTTCGGTCAACACTCCAGCCAAACTCAAACAGTGTTGGCAATTGCTGATCAAACGATCTAAAACCCTAAAGGGGCCAAACGGTGTCGTGACACAAGGCCAATGTCTGGGACAGACCGTTTGCTTTTCTTCAATTGGTTTGAACATCAAACGAGTTTGTTAGGTCTTGAGTTGAGCAGCAACAGACGGTCTACTGGGTCAAATGATCTAGTAGCCCTCCGATCTATTTGTAATACCAAACGATCTCCGGCCTTCATCTGCAGGTGCAACGGCCTCGGGGCAACCTCATTTGGCATGTGAACCACCTCCATTCGGTCTTATGTTGGGGGATGCAAATGAGTTCTGGTCGGAGGTTGAAGACGACGCACCACGGCTGTGGCAAGGCACCACGGTCGTGGTGATGCTGCTGCTCCATGGTCGTGCCACTTTACACGGGCGTGGTAGGTGTGTAATTTGCCTATGATGGAATTGTGCCACGACCGTGGTGTGACACCATCGTCATGGTGAGGCAACTGCCCCATGGCTGTGTTGTCTCGCACGGGCGTGGCGGGGGAGAGCTCAGGCATTGGGGATGATCCACCACGACCATGGCCTCATCACCCAGTCGTGGTGATGACAATAGACCACGACCATTCCTAACCACCATGGCCGTGGTTTGGGCTCTACTTCGAGATCTTGAATTCATGCACTGCTCGATCCCTCACGGCTGAGTTATGCCTCCAATCGGTCTCTACTGGTCTATCGGTCTTGAGACCGAATGGGCTGAAACAGTCTTGAGACTGAATGGGCTCAAATGGTATTGAGACTGAATGGGTTCAAACGGTCTTGAGACCGAATGGATGGGTTCGCTTGGTTAGATCGATTGGTCTCAACCAAGGGTGAGTGAGGATGGGCCCCAGATGTTTGTTTAGCTTTATCAAGACCTGCATTAAATCAACATAAATTTGGTTAAAACCCTGATAATCGAATCAATTAAGTAATTTTGCATATTATGATGCATTTTGATATTTAATGGGTGAAATTAAATGTGTTGAGTTGAACTTGTCCAAAAAATGATCATTGAATTCCCTGGTGAATATGCTTCATCATCTATCATATAGCATTTGGCCCATCGTATTGATTTCATACAATTTTCCACCATGGTTGTGCATGAAGTCTCCCAATCATATCATGTCGATGATTATTCCTGGTCAAAATCAACCTGGAATGGACATAGATGTCTACCTACAACCGTTGATTGAGGAATTAAAGGAACTGTGGGAAGCTGGTGCTGATAGTTATGATGTTGATCGTAAAGAGGTTTTCAAGTTGCATGCTGCCTTATTGTGGATGATAAGTGACTTTCCTGCTTATGGTTATCTATCTGGTTGGCAAACTAGTGGGTATCTTACATGTCCTTTCTGCAACAAAGACGCATGCTCATGGAGACTACCATATAGTAAGAAAGCATGTTTTATGGGTCACAGGAGGTTCCTCCCAATGGATCATAAATTTCGAAAAGATGCTTCATCATTTGACGGAAAAGAAGAATTTAGAAGTGCTCCTAAGATGTTGTCTGGAAGTCAAGTTCTAGATCAAACTAGAGACGTAGATAATTTACCGTACAACTGGAGAAAGCAAAGTATATTTTTTGAGCTGCCATACTAGAAGCATAACCTTATACGTCATAATCTTGACGTGATGCACATAGAAAAGAATGTCTGTGAGAGTTTGATTCACACACTACTTGAAATGGAGAAGCAAAGGACACTGGAAATTCTCGATATGACCTCGAAGAGATGGGCATAAGGCATATACTTCACACTATCAAGGACGGAAATAAAAATATCATCCCGCCTTCATGTTTTACTTTGAAGAAGAAGGAAAAAGAATTATTCTATAAGTTGTTGAAGTCTGCTCAAGTTCCTGATGGGTATTCTTCTAATATAGCTAGCAATGCACGCGTCAAAGAAAGAAAGCTAATGGCATTAAAGAGTCATGATTATCACGTATTGATGCAACAATTTCTCCCATTAGCTTTACAAGTAGTGTTTCCCAACAATGTTAGAGCTGTTGTAATTGAGTTGTCCAAGTTTTTTAAAGACTTATGCTCTAAAGTCATAAATCCAAATACTTTTGAGAAGTTGGAATCCAAAATAGCAGTTACTTTTTGTAACCTAGAGAAGATTCTCCCACCATCATTCTTTGATGTGATGGAGCATGTGGTCATTCATCTTCCACGAGAAGCGAAGATAGCCAGACCGATATTCTATCGTTGGATAAACCCCGTGGAGAGGTAATATTTCTAACAATTAAATTTGTTCAGACTTTGCATCTGATCATATGTGATGTTCTTACAAAATTTTTATTCTTCTTATTATAGACACTTACAAACTTTAAAAAGATATGTGCAAAATAAAGCAGCTCCAAAAGCTTCTATAGCAGACGAATGCTTAACATTCTGTTCGAGATATCTCTCAAGTTGAGACAAGGCTCACTAAATTGTCTAGAAATGATGTGGAAGATGAAGATATGGATAATGATGAAGAGTAGTCTATATTCTTTCATAAAGGACGTCGTTTAGGAAAGAAGACTCCTATTATGCTTGATAGTGCAATGCTCAAAGATGCACATCAATATATTTTAGCCAACTGTGATGCAGTTGATCCATACGTGAAGTAAGATTGTTGTTTACTTATCATTATGTAATTTCATATTTACGTCTAGGTGTGTTACACATGTTTGTTGGTAGGGAGCACATCCGATACTTGAAGAAAATCAATCCACGTGCATGACAATGGGAAATAAGTAATCTTCATATGAACGGTTTCAATGAATGGTTTAAGAAAAATGTAAGTTTAAATAAGTTATTTCCATTAGCATAATAACAAAAAGTATATAAATAATAATATTCTTTATATTTTCAGATTGAGGAGAAAGCAAAGTTGACAATTGTGTCACCAAACCGTTTAGTGTTGGCTCGAGGACCGCAACAAATGATGATGCAATATGTGGGATATGTAACAAATGGTTATAGATTTCACACCAAGGATCGAGAATGCGGTAGAAAAACACAAAATAGTGGAATTATGGTGAACGCTCAGATCGAAAGTTTTGCCAGCTCCAAGGACAAAAATCCTATAACGGGTCAGGTTACGTACTATGGGGTGTTAAGGGATGTTTTCGAGATCAGTTATTGCGATCAACTTAAAGTTGTATTTTTCAAATGTGACTGGGTCAATGCAAATAGAGGCATCAAAAATCTTTAAAATGACTTCACAATGGTCAACTTAAAACATATTGATGTCACTGATCATCCATTTGCATTGGCCTCCCAAGCACAACTAGTGTTTTATGTGAAAGACATAAGTCAAAAAAATTGGTTGTGCACACTACACCTCGTGATACTTATGACATGGAGGAGAAGCTTCATGACAATTTCATGGATGGAACCTGCTTATCTGAAGATAAATCTCCAAGTGATTTGGAAGATATCTTAAGTGACATTTGTGATGACTTTCGTTTAGTCAGAGAAGACATGGAGGGTGTGACCTTTAATGAAGGGGGTCATGATCCCCATCATTGATCTTATGTAACTCTTTTTATTTTATTAGTTGGGTCAAATAGTGGAAACACTCATGTTATCCTTTTATTTCTAAAATGGTCATTTATTCTTTTACATGATTATACATTTGTTGTACAATTTTTTTCTTCTTTTGGGTTAATATGCTTAATGAGTTTTCTTGTTGGATGTTGGCTTCATTGGTAACATATAAATATTATTGAAATTTTTAATTCTATTTGAGGAACACAATTCGAGAATGAATGCCATGATTTCAGTTTGTAATTGAATATTTTTATATCAATTATCTTGTTAGGAGAATGAAAAGACACAGTCAGCTATTGTCTCCACTTACTGATGATGCCTGCAATGAAGGATTAACTCATGGGAGTATGATAGGTAAAATAAAAAATTACATCATTTAATATCTTTCGTAGAACTGCTCATATCATCATTTTAGTTGTAGGTATTTTCAAAAGACCAAAAGGAGGGTATCTTGGTTTGATAAATGTTGATTGGGGGTGTTCAAATGCAAAAGAAGGACTTAGAAATAGTAAAACTGTGGCGGGATTAGCTGCAAACAACAACATATTTTCTTCTTTGAACCTTGCTAAAGAAAAAATCAGTTTGTGTCAAATGATGGGGTTGGTACCGTTGGTAAAAGTCATGTGGTGGCAAAATCAAATAATGCTAGAGAAGGAAGTCATTCTAAAAGACACATAGAAAAAAAGTGATCAAGGAGTTCCTGTAAAAGAAAGTATGCAACGTTTGGTAAATGATGTCAGTAACAATTAAGAGGTTGAAATTGATAAATTAGATAATGATCAACATTTTGTTGATGATTCTCCTACTGTTGATCATGGGCAGAGTGAAGGTAAGAAAATTTAGATACAAATATGCATTACATTTTTCACAAACTATTACTTATATATATATATATGTGTGTATAATATGTATATCCTTGTAAATGCTTGCATCATATTCATGATTTTGTAGTGGGAGCTACAAATAAAACAATAAGGGGCTATTCTAAGTGTATCCATTATGGGGTAAGACAAGGGATAAAAAGTGGCCAATTACTTTGGATGAGAATGGAGATCCAATAGGACCACATCAGAATGACCTATCTTCCTTTTTGGGAACTGTTGCTAGAAATTCTGATCTTGCACCATTAAATTATCTTGATTGGCGACAAGTTCCTGTGGAAAACAAAATCGCTATATGGAATTATGTGGAGGTAATTCTAGTGTTAGAGATATAATACAATGCTGTGAATTTTTATTTAAAAATTATTCTTTTATTGCAGACCAAGTTTGTTATCGACATAAAGGGGAAGAATTCAGTTTTGCGAACAGTGAGGGATTGTTGGAGAAACTTCAAAGTGGATATAAAAAAACCACTATATGCGGCACAAAGAAAAATCTGACCGACTTATTGATTGCCCCTCCCGTGTTGATCCTGATCAATGGAAATTTCTTATGAATTTTTGGGATTCTAACGATGGAAAGGTAAAATAATTTAATCCTTAATTTTGTAGAATTTAATAGTGTATATTGTACATAAGTATATTATAATTCATTGTATGTAGTTAAGGAATGCTAAAAATGTTATGAGCAGAAAGTTTGTAATGGCGAAACATACATCAGGATCAACGTCATATGCTTGTGTGAAGGCTAATGTGAGTTATATTCTGGTTGAAATGTGCATTACATTTTCATACTACTATGCTCATATATGTTGCTACTATTACAAACAGTTACAAGAAAAGAAAAATGGTGGCAATGTTAGCAGATTAGACTTGTTTAAGGCCACCCATTTGAAGAAGGATGGTACTGTTGTGGATGCAAAATCTATAGAATTCATTGTAAGCAATTATTTAACAAATTTATTTTTTATTTAATGAAAATAATCTCATTAATATTGTATGTAGGACAAGTTGAATGTGGCACTTGCAAGTAATGATGAAAATCTAGATGAAGATGAGATATTTGATCATATTTTGGGCCTAAAGAAGATTCCTGTGAAACATGCGATTCATGTGTCTCATAATGTATATGAAAATAAAATCACAGACTTAGAAATGGTTGTTGATGCTCATACCCAGATATACGAGGCTCAATAAAAGGAGTTCTTAGAAATGAAGAAAAAAATTGAAAATCTTGAAGCTATGATGCTGAGAAATTCTAACATGAGTTCTTCGTTTCAGCCGAATGAGGTAAATCTTCAAATTCATATAATGTGATTACATAAGAAAATTGACTTTCTTATAGTAAACTATTTATTTTGTAGAATATCACAAAGACCACCAATAAAAGACTACCCAGACCAAATCAATCGAGTAGTGAAACACCCATTACCAAAGGACAGGTTATTATATACTAGCATTTATTGATTAATTTTTTCAATCTGATTTTTAGGTATAAATAATGTTTGACACAGTCTTTATAAATTTAAAGGTCGTTTCCTTGTTAAGTTTTGAGGATGGGAATTCAATTGTAGCAGAAGGACACGTTACTTCTACAAGTCCAACTTATGTCGTAGGAGGAGCACTGTTGGGGTCCTCATTTGTTGCCATGTCCATTATTGTGCCAATCCATCCTCACGAGCAGTTCATTAGGCCTTTTGGTCAACACCAAGTCATTGAGGATGTAATTGGGACAGTGATAGCTTGGCCAAAGAAATTACTCATTGTCAGGTAACATTTTATAAATTAATCTCAATACTAGAGTGCACTTCTTAATTATTTCTGCATCATTGTAGGTGAACCATTTGGAGATGTGGAAACCAAGAGTAGCAATCATTTGATCAATATAGAGATTCACAAATCATATGAATTCATAGGATTTAGTAAAAATAAAAGTCATCCATTCTTTATTATATTTAGCTGGTTTTCAATAAATGTGGATGTCACACATATTGTAGTAACATTCATTATTTCATTGTCTTGATTTTAAATTCAAAGGTAAAATTCTTATAGATCATTCACTATCTATTTTCCATGTATCAAATGATTACTATGTTATTATAGTTACTAAAAAAGTGGCATGTATGGTTCTGGTTGATGAACAATTTGCTGGTTTCTCCATGTTCTCAGATTCCCAAGGGACTAATATAACCAATAATTTTGATATGTGATCTTCTTTTGGTTGTTGTTACTAGATATTTTTTTGTTTCTTTTGGTTGTTTTTAGCTGTGACTTCTTCTTCTCGTGTTGATTTGTTGTATTTTGCGTCATGAAGTGTCATGTTTCCAACTGTGTTGCCTGTCTTGTCTTGAATTTTGGGGACTTGTGATTTTTGTCATGCTTGGTGCCTTTATAGATGGGTTTGGCGCATTGATGAGGGTGCTTTTAGTTTGAATTTTGGTGGTCCAGTATGAACTATTTTTTAGTATTCTCAATATAAAAGGCCGCTATCCAAGATTTCTGTATGTTTGAAGGAGTTGAAGGCTTGTTGTTCGTGTTGAGATTTATAGGAGATAATTATTTGTTGGATGCCCTTCCTTTAGTTTATTTTGTCAACCTTTTATGTTTTATCTACCTCCACTTCTTTCAGTTTGTTAGGTTTAAGCCATTCTAGTCTGTAACGTATATTAGGTTCTATGAGTTGAGTATTTGCAGCTATTCTTTGAAGTCTATGTATCATCTCGATTTCTTTGTATTTCTAATGTTTTCTTCATGCTTTGATAGGACACCCCTAGTCAGTTGATAAAAAGTAATAAGGTTGATCTTCAATGTGATTGACCTTGGATATGGAATTTCTTGCTAGGATTTCTTGGTCATTTTGAGAATGCTCTTTGTGGTGTCTGTTCAAATGATGTATTTCTGATTGCTAGCTTTCAGCTTGAACACTCTATTTAATTTGATGTGGCTAATTCTTTGTGTGAAGATGTTTTAAACTGGATGGATTTGATTTGCTTATCTAAAATTATATTTTTTTGTGCTAATGAGCATGATTTTTAATGGATTTCCCTTGGTTTCTCCATTCATAATAAGGTCTACTAACTGATGGTACTAACTCCACCATACAAGGTTGGTCAAGTAACATTAGTGGATATCAAGAAGACATTCTAAAGGTAAACATATATAATTTTTAACTTTTCCTATTCGTCATCATCAATCATGATCCACTGTAAGTATGAGGATGCTTTACATTTGAGATTTCTTGTTCCTTGGGTATGAGGATGATCCACTGTAAGTGATGCGAACTATTCATCTTGTTAACCTTTAAAGATTTATTCATTTCTTTTAGGTTATGAATTCAGGGATCTACATGATTTTTTTCTATTTATAATATTAAAGAAGGGAGCTTGTATACCAATACCTTCCATGAATTTTCCATGAAAGGACTAAGGATTTAGCTAATTCTGTAGCAATATCTTCTATGGAAGTACAAAGCCATATAGCTAAGGTGGAGTTGATTCATATTTGGTGATGATTATTGCATTTGAAAACCCCAAACATCCTTATTAAACAGAGCAAAGTGCTTCAGATTCGATTTTTCTGTATTGAATGTTTGTTGATTTGACGTAGCTACTGTCCTACTGATACAAAAACAACAATGTGTAGTGACTGAATTCTTGGCAAACAACATTATCAATGACCAAATACTTGACAAAATACTTTGAATACTTGTGCTTCACCTGAAAACTGAATAAATTTCTATATATTCATGACAGGTCCAATACTTGTATTCATGCCTACTTTAGGTCAGCTATATGGAAAGCAAAACTTTATCAATGAGCTAGTTGTTTCTTTTATGATTCCTACTTTTGCTTCAGAGAAACCCAAGGCGACATATGCTGGAAGGAATGCAAACTCTACTATGTTGTTCTTAAGGGACACTGGCATCAAATGTACCTCTGCAAAATTCTTCCAATGATTTAGAGGCACCAAATAACCCCACTATATCAGACACGCCACATTGACTAATATTTATAGATACCAATGAGCTTTAGTTTGTAGTGAGGTAAAATGATTGTTATATTCAGGTACATACTAGATTGTGTTTTCTCTTGTTATTAAGTAATCAAGTATTTCAGAAAATTGCTTGTTCTGTGTAGATTACAATGGCATAAAAGTTCACAGTGATGCTCTCAGAATCAATTTTATTGGTCCATGCTGAAGATCAAGAATCAAACAACTTTCTCGAGCAGATCCTCTTTGCTATTGATGTTGATCAGCTATGCCTGCATGAATTGAAGTTTCACTTAGACAATGGAAGTCATTCCCATCAAGTATGCAATACTCTAGCTTTTCTACTAACATCATGTTTTCCTCATTGTTTTCTTCACATAAAAGTTCATCTGAATATTCTCATCTCATAATAGCTTGTATGTCCTTACATAGAAATTGGAATATTTACTTAAATATATATCCTCTGACATCATTCTAGATGATAACTTGAGAGATTTACCTTTTGATGATAAAGACATATTTTCATAGCCAAACAAAACTCACTAGCTACACCTGATATTGGATTACTTTTTTCCTTAGATTTTTGAGAGATGAAGTAGTGGAAACATCTTTTTGTCCTTATCATGGTCATGGCCTCCAATTTCTTATCCCCATTGTTTCCAGACTACCATTTAGGCTTCTTCCATTATAATTTTATTGGATCATGGGGGAAAATATATTTATGTCCCTTCTTTACTACTACATTCAGCTATAAGGAAGATTAACTTTATTTTCATCTTCTAATTTGGTTTCCCCTGCTATGCTATAGACCAAACATAAACTTTGGTACACCTGCAAACATTATACTAGAAGTTTAATAGAGTATGATTGAAGGGTACATAGTTTTCATAAATGATTTTTTATTCTTCAGCACTAAATCCAACATGTTTTATCTAGTGGGTGACATTAATTGGCATCACGGCTTCTATTTTACTTGAACTAGCCGTTCTTCCACTTATGCATTGTGCCTTGAATGTATTCATTTTTGAACCATTAGTAGTTTAGTTAATTGGGTCAGAGAGCTTGTTAGTGGCATGCTCAAATCAACTATTCCTATTTGTCTATTCATGTTTCTCCCCTTTTTCTTTTTTCTATTTCTATTTTCTTATCTGTCATGTTGTCCATCTTATGTATTTCAAAATTGTAATATGTTTAATGAGAATCGTAGTTGCTACTATAATATCATATTACATCAAATTAATTCTTCAATGGGAACCCAAAGATTGGGCATGTCCTAGAGATGTACATATGAAGTTGTTAGCTTGCCAAAGCTACCTTGTGCATAGATCTCCACAAACTTCCTACCATTTATACTTTTGAGTTGAAGCATTTCTTTGCAAAACCTCTTATGTTGTCAAGTAGGCTGTGTGTTCCTTTAAATTTCCTACAAAGAGTAAAGGTATTACTTAAAATTTGTTTTTCCTAATACTAGCATTTCATTTTGTTTCGGACCATGTGCATAACACACATGTTCATGCACACTGATACATGGGTTGACACTGTCACCATATAAGTTACTTATGAATTTTGGTTCTTAGAAAAAACTAGACCGAAATAGCCTTGCCATCTTAGTTTCCTCATGTGTCATGATATGAATTCAATCATGGGTTATTTTGATTTGCTTCAGAATCATAATTTTTCCATGACCTTGCAACCATTCTAATACATGAGGTAACTCTGTTTATAGTGGACATCAAGTATTTTATATTTAGGACAAATCAACTAGACTATGTTGGTTGTTCAATCTAATTATAGTAGAAAGTAGAGAACCTATCATATTTAATTTCATTGTGAAGCATCTTCATGATTGATCACTAGGGACGTTCATCTAAGCATTTGTTCTCTCAAGGAACTAGAGTAGGTGTAATTCTATGGAATATCTGGTTCTTAGCAAGAAGGGCCATTATTGATGAACTCATTCTCATGCTTTGAAATTTTGGGATGATTTCTTGGTGTAAATATGGAAACTTTTGATCACATTAGGAATTTTAATATACCTCTGTATGCTTTGTCCTATTTTGACTTTATTTACCAAGTTAGTCTTGTTATCACAAAAAATGTGAATGGGGTACTAAAAGACTCTATCTTTTGTTGTCAAATCAGGAAACACTCTGATTTATTAGAGTATTGACACATCATCATCATAGAATAACAAACAGAGAATTCAGTAGCTTGATGTTATCTACGAGAATTATGAATCATTCTGTCGGTTTTTTACATGTTTGTGATAACTCAAATGTCTTCCAGTTTATTTATTGAATGCCAACTTTTATATTGCTTAAGTTGGATCCTTGCTCCTAGAGTTGGAGTTGTCTAAAGAGGTAAAAATAGTTGAGGGAATAGGCTTTTAGCATATTTTGCTTATTGACACTAAGTTTTCACCTGACCAAATTATCATATCATCAGGATTTGATGCTGCTAGCATTGATCCTCTTTGTTATTGTGATGTGACTCCTAATGATTATGCACTTATGACATACATGTTATGTAGCCCGTCAGGTAGAAAATTTCATTCCGTACTAGAGGGAGGGAACAAGCTCAGGTTGATTTCTTATCATCATTAGTTGTTGTTAACGTACTTCTAGGTGAGGTGCCCAAGAAGGACCTAAATAAAATTGTACCTTCCAAAGGATGTTTACAAACTGTTATTGAAGTATCAAGAATTCACTCATAGTGTTTGTCTATCTTCAAGGGCATCTATGGCACCATCCAGTCAAAATGGGAATTTGCAACTTGCTCCATTACAAATCCGTTGTAGACTTTGAAGCTCATAAGAGCCTGAACCTTGCTCCATTACAATTCCATGGTAAGGATAGATAGGCTCGAATAAATTATATCATCCGTATTATAGGAAATATACTAAAATAGTTTTCAAATCCAGATAATGTGGACAATGTCATACTATATCTAATTCAAACAAGAAGTCGTACACAAGGAATGGGGTCGTCAAGATCGATCCCTAGCGTCCCAGCTGTAAGGAACTCTATGATAAGGCATTTAAAGATCCTGAGGTATGAATTTTGCTTTTTTTGTGTACCATTTGTATACTATCATTTTCACTACTGAGTGTCCCTAACATTAAACACCTAGTGCACCTTATTTCCAAGTATATTCTCATAAATTCATTTTTTCAAGTTAATTCATGTCTCTCTCTCACACATATGAACCTGATTAGTGTTATTTTACATAATTGAGGGCGTTCTCTATTTGTTTGATTTATATATGTTCAATGTTTAGGTTTTGCACAAAATTGGTGAAGACCTAGAAATATCAGGCAACTTATTGCCTAGCCTGATGTATTCCTCAGAGATGAGAGGACACAAGGTAATGCACATCATCTTAAAGCCAATTCACTCAACACATTGGTGAGTAAATTTTTGTAATTGATAATTCATTGACTATATAGTTTCATTTCTTTAAAATAATTTGTTGCCATTTGTAACCGTTTGATATGAAATTGCAGCTTTGAGTGTCAACTGAAAAAGCTGCTGCTAATATGCAAAATTTTTGAACTAAATGCATTCAGTCATTGTATATGTAATATGGACTATTAAATGAGTGTGAGTGCTTGCTTGTCTAAGAATGCATTTACTCATACAATTCACATAGATGGTATGGATATAGATGTCTTTGATGGTGTCATGTTTTTTTATCATGGTACAAGAAACAACACAGTTAGCTTTAACTTATCATATAGATCTGTTTCGCCTACAAATAACCAAAAAACAAGGACTGTGTCACGTTGAGCTGGACTCAGATTCTTTAGTGTGGTAATGGAGAACAGATCAATGGAAACATGAGAGAATCTCTTAATGTAGGTTTTCCCTAAAATTGACAAGCACAACCTCTCATTTGTTTCTGTAAACTTCTCACACATACTTTAAAAGGTATATATGGTATAGAATATGTTTCTTATTATGTTTTCTAGGACGTCAAGAATAAGCACTTTAGAAAGGAGATACTTATGAAAAATGGAATTTAACTGTTATCATCCTTATATTGTTCCGTTATCACCTGTTTTTCACGCTTTCATTTTACCCTCCATGTCACAACTTTAATGCTCTTGTGCTCAAGAAGGCAACATTTAGTGGCTTTTTCCTTTGATTTATTGTGCAAATACTCTTTTTTCTTTTACTTGTGGTGCCATATTCTTCTTTTGTCTTGATTTCCCTTAATAAAGAGATTTCTTTCTTGTCTTCTACTGTTGTTAGTCTATTTTAAGAGTCTTCATTTATGTGTCTTTTCCTAAAATAATATAAAATAAGACAAATATATGATAATGATCTACTTCCAATAGTATCATATGTCAATCTGAAAGTGCATATACTTCTTACTTTTGGAAGCAACTAGCTTAGTAACCTGAAATTGTGGGATTAATATGCAGACTATGAAGTTATCCATTCAGATATGTATACTGATATGCAATTTACCTTGCCTTATTGATGTCTACTCTTGGTGCAAGTTAGACCTGACCTTGGAGTTGCAATGTTTTGAGTTCTCAGTGTCATCCCTAAGATGAAGGTTGCAATTGGCATATACACAAAGAAAAGCCTATTGAAAGAGTTGATGTTGATCTGCTTATTCTTGGTGGAAAGTTTGATAATCTAACAAATTTTTTAATTTATGTACGAAATTTAGTAGAGCCAAATTCCTATCAAATCATATATTCGGGTACCTAGAAGTCATCATCCATTAATATCTTATATTTTCTCTTATTGATGTATCATGTAACCATGCCATGTGCTTCACTAGTGCTATAACGAATTATGCATATTGTGAAGATAACCTTTGTGGTTGCCAGGTTTATTGGGTTAGTATCTGAAGTTTGGAAGGTTTTCAGCTGTCTCTTCTTCTTGGTGGTAAGTTTGATAATCTAACAATTTTTTTAATTTATGTACAAAATTAAGTAGAGCCAAATTGCTATCAAATCATATATCTGGGTACCTAGAAGTCTGAGTAATTTCATATTTCATGGAAAGTGTAGGGTTTTACCATTTACAATGATTGAAAGTGTGGCAAAGTAAGCTCTTGACTGCTAATTTCCTCAGGAAGACATGCATTCAAACTTGGCATTCTTAACCATCTATTGCATGCATTTTTTCTTCTCAGACCAATAACCAGTTGTCCAGCTACTTGGACCAGTGATCAGGGGCTGCTACACCATAGACAAGATAAATCAGCTCCTCCTACTATAACTGAGTGACCATACATTCCGAAGCTCCTTGACCCTCAAAAAAATCTCCATGTGAACCTCTCATCATTCGTTGTGATTTCTAATCTTATCTTGAAAGAGGTTTTAAGGAAAGTAACTAAGTACAACAATTATCAGAAGTTGAACAACATCGTCTCTCTGTTGGTCTGGTCTAGGTGGTGACCTAAGGAGATGCTTCAAACATTTTTCATAGCAACCAAGTGTGTTTGATTGTTGCATCTCCTTGAATTTTTGGTATGATTATCTATAAGACGTTTAACCCTTTATTTGTTGATATGTAAAAGTGAAAAATTGTTGATCCCACAAGAGTCATGGTCAGCTGCTTAGTGTTGATTGTATTTATATGCATGGTTTGGTTTTCTTTAGACTTGGTGCTTAGATGTAACAAGATACCCTGGTCCGAAGATTGTTGTCCATAATATTCAGTTTTCTTCATTTCCTATTTTGTCGCTATCTAACATCCACACCTATTGGAGGTAGGGTGTTTTCCCCCTTCCTACATATCTCATCCTACATGGGAAGCAGACTACCATGTGTTGATTTCCAGGGAAGCAGATATGTACTCGACATAGGCAGAGAATTACATGCTTGCACAAGATCTATGAAGAAGATAAAATCCATAAGGCAAGGTTGATTTTGCATTTAAAAGTAGATACTAGTTGCAATCCTTGTTGACCCTCACTCTCTAAGCCCCCACAAGTAAAATCCTCTTCTGTTAATTACTTAAAGAAAGGATCATTCTATTTACAATGTAGCAACCATTCAGTTTCTAGCTCATAGAACCAATTATATAATGTAGATACCCTTTCAACAGCAATTACAGACTGGTTCTAGATTGGCATGAGAAAGATGAACTTGTCCCTTAAGTCTGCACGGCATAAAACCTCAATTCACAGGTAACATCTTTTCAAATTATGATGTTCTAGCTTTTAGATCTTCTGATCCTTGTTGTGCCACTTCCTTCAATTGAGACGCACACCATTTCAATTACTGATTATATTGTCATAGATTCTCTAGTATTTTACATGTTGTCTGTTACGACCCTACCTTCCGGTAACCCCCAATTAAGGGAGACCGAGAGGTCGAAGCTACACCCATAATTTCTGGATCAAAGGTTCGGCATTTAACCAAGAATAATTATTAAATTTTAACAGACTATACTGGAAAGCTATAAGAAAATAAACTTCTACATACCTTTTTAAAATTTGGATCTCTAAACTTCTATCCACATAGGAATGTCTACTCTACTAATCCTCCTTGTATTGCAATTCATGTATTTCTCAATATGATGATTTATTGTTTGTCCTTTTGGCTTGTACCTAAAATGCCGACAAACAAAACGTCGGTCAGCATAAAGCTGGTATGTGGAGGAAACAATAATCGTGCAACTATGATAACAATGTATTGCAGCCAATTACCATTTAACAAACAATTTTAAATATAACTGCACGATCCATGCATTCCCTATCCCCATTATACCCCTCATGATCCCACCTAACAAGTGAATCAGTTTCTAGGGTTGAGTCATATGGCACTACCCGTACTCATGGCATGCTAAGAGTCTCATGGCACTACACATGTGTAGCCCAGTTTCTAACTCATGATAGCCTAGACCTTACTCTAGTTTATCCTTTTTAGCCTTTGCATAGCCACAGGGGTGGACCCGGATCTAAGCCAGTTATATGTATACATTTATAGTGATAGTCATATTAACTCTATAGCTGCATGAAATAAATAGACATCCAACAGTTATTTTTCAAGCAACCGATAAAACATTCAGAAATCGCCGTGAAACTAGAGAGGTTATTCATAAGTGTAACCACATACCTGATTTGCAAGTTTCACAAGAATTATGCCATTCCAACCAAGAAAGCAATCCAAGCAAGCAATTCAACAATCACATAATTCCTGAAAAGAATATGTACTCTATTTACTACACACTTTATCAAGAATCTACTTTATTGACTTGGATTCACCTTCTAGGACTTCTAATCTGAATTAAGGTTTCAGTCGTATTCATTAGGGTTTCTGAGATCAATTTCTCAAACTTTATCCCTTTTAGGTCAACAAACCGTACAATACTCTTTTCTACTTATATAAACCCTAATTGCTCAAATTGACTTACGATCATCATATCTCTATTTATTCCTAGATTTGAACAATTAAAACAATTAAAAGACATATCCACCTAAATTAGGGTTTTCAAGCTCATTAATGCATATTCATGCACGAAACCCTAAATTAAGCCATTCATATAAAAAGATCATCTTTTTAGATCCTATTTTCACTTTTATTAACAACAAGTTAATATTGGCTTGAATTATCCAAAGAACATCATTAAATCCATTTATCATCAAATCTAAGGGTTTTTCATTAATTAAATCATTAAAGGTGATAACTTTATGTACCTTTCAAATTTCAAGCATGTTTATGCACATAATCTCTAAATTAAACTAATTATGTGCAAAGTTCATCCTTTTCGATCTTAACATTCCTTTTTATCATTAATAGGTTAATACCAACTTTAATCATCCATTAAACCCTATTAAACACATTATCTATTTCAAAATAGGGTTTCTTAATCTTTAATTCATTAAAGTTGATAACTTATACTATTTTCGAATATCAAGATGAATTAGCTTCTAGCTATATTTTTATTGGATTCCTCTCATTTTTCTGAGCAAAATGTATATATTATTTGCTACCATCAGAGTTACGAAAAAGGAGATATGATTTTTGTAAAATTAGCTTACTTGAGCCAATTAGAGGGTGACACGTCACTTCATTCCATGCACGCTGCCCGTTTAGAAATTAGAATCAAATGATGGTTTTACCCTCGGCGCAACCACCCATTTATTTGTTCCTTGGAGGGGTATAACAGTCCAATGACCATTCCTTCATCTTCTACCTCACGCAGGTGTCGTTGCCGCCCTAGCGGCCAAGGATGCGACTCGACTCCTTCTTCCTCGACCCCGATGACCCCCAGGGAGGCTTCCTCTACCTCCGCCGTGCTTCTGTGCATGTGAAGGAGTTGTTGGGTCATGGACAATATGGCCGAAACAAACTTTCCAACCTCTACAACTCGTGGGCGGCCTGCTGCTCTCCTGCGGCCGCCGTGCAAGAACTGGGGCTCGGGAAGGATGGTTGAGTTCTTCCGAGATGTCATGGGGCATCATGCTTCCCTTGTACCCCTTCTTTGCAGCCTCATGTCTCCGCGATCATGTAGTTTCTCGTTGGTTAGGGGTTTTGTATGAAAAACATGGAAGAAGAGGAGAGAACTAGGCGTGGGATCTTCTGGGCTCGGTCCAAGGTCTTACCCCATATATAGGGAGGGTAAAGAAGCCCCAAGATGGCTTGCCCATGAAGAAACGCAGTCCTTTTCCAAAAGGAATTTGATTTCTTCATTACTGAGAAAGTTCATCTTTCTCTCTCTCCTAATCATCTCTTTGATATACTTTATTTCTTGAATATTTTGGAATACGAAAATCCTTACTCTCTTTATTCTTTCCTTTTAGTTATTAGTCACGAAAGCATGTTTTCTTTTAATAGAAAATACCACCTTTTGAAAAACAGCACATAATTCATTAATAATGTATCACATTATCCTTTCATTTTGCAATTTTGGTATTTTCTATATCTTTCTTCTTTATTGGGACTCCTTGGATCCCAAGACACTTTATTATTTTGAAATTCCTTTTTCAAGGATACTTATTATCCTTCTAGATGCATCTATATGCATTATCTTGTTTATTTCTCATTAAAATATCTCTTTTTGGGGATTTCTCTTTTATTTTCCTCATTGGTATTCCTTTTTAATATTAGGAATCCTTGGGATACAAAATTCCACCAAGGATAACTCAATTATACCTATTTTCAGTTGTTTTCCACATTTTACCATTATTTTCAATTTCTTTCTTAATAAAGAAATACTTAATTGATCTTTTCTTTTCTTATTGCATTCTCTATGCAACTTTGGACTCCTTGGAACCCAAGGAACCCAAAAGGCACGAAATCCATCCTTGGATTTGCCTTCTATAGGTTTCCATCTCATTCTTTTCTCAAAAACTTAAATATTCATTTACTAATTTAATAGTTGAATTTCCTTTCTTCATTTCCTTGTTATTGGGCCCAATAGACAATAAAGCCCACAACGCAATCATCAAGGCTATTGTGAATTAAATCCATTTAAATTATATCATTATTTGTTCAATTATCTTTAATATGAGAAATTACATTTCTCACCAAATAAACCCAAAAATTGGGGTTGTAACATCCTTCCCCTCTTATAGGAATTTTGTCCTCAAAATTCTATCAAGCAATCAAACAATTCAGGATAATACTTTTCCATGTCCATCATTGGCCCATATGTGGCTTTACCTTACCCATGGCACTTCTAAAGAACCTTTATCATCACATATCTGAGTTCTTTCATCCTGGCATCTATGAACTGCACAGGTGACCCAGGCCATTTCAGCCTCCCTTGGGGCTCACTAAGTTCATTGTTCAGCACATGGTCGGGGTACCTCACATAGTGCTCTAAATTGGACACCTGGAACTCATCACACATTTCTTTATCCTGAGGGGTAAGATCAAACTTAACCCTCTCCACCAAACCATGACAAAAGAACCCATGCATCGGGGACTCAGCACTCTTAGCTATATCTTAGAGGGGTCAGATTTTCATGTCACATATTCTCCCATAGTGAACTGCATGTCAGTCTACTTTGCATCTGCTCATGACTCCTGTCGTCTCTAGGCTCTTTTCAGCTATTGCACGATCAAAGAGACTTCATCTACACACACTGTGGTCCTTTTCTAACCATCGCGTGGTCCTTTCACCAACATCATCTTACTAAAGTGGTGACCGACACAACCTCCCTTACAGAGCTTCCTTAAATCTCGATACTGGCTATGGTGGTTATCATCACATCTTTCTGAAGACAAGAACTGTCTCCAGATATCACCCTTAATGAGCACACATGCTCTCATCAGACCCTTTAGTCTGGATATGCTAACCATTAGTTAGGGGTGATAAACTATACTATCATAGAGTTCTCCATGTACCTATGTCCACCTTTAGGAAGGGAACCTTTAGGTCAAACTCAAGAACCTTTGAACTCGCATCATGGCATAGTTGAATCATCTCTCTCATGGGTAGTTCAACCAGATCTGTCCCTTAACAGAACTCTTTTTTTCTCATGTCATTTAGGTAAGGCGATCTACCATAACCCATATTGGTGTATGGTGATCTTCAATCATGATTTCCTATATGTCATGATTCCCCAAGATCGATTCCTCAAAAACCCTAAACCACTCTAGTCGGGGTTTCATCATCTTCCTTTCCAAAGAAGTGCATTTGAGGTTCCACAACCATCCTTTCATTGCATCAAGGCCTAGGCTGGTTAAACAAACAACCATTAACTTGATCAATATATTTTGTTACACCTGAATGTTAGCCGATGACATCTCCTTTCCAAACTTAGGGTTAGCCTAACAACCTCTTCTAGCCTCTATCCAAACTAGGCAGATATATCTCATCCATTACCACTTCACATCCTTAGGTATTAGGTAATGTTGATGACATACACCTCCATGTATTTCACTTATCATCTCAAATTCTAAGTCTACTTTCATCAAGAAAACTCTTAGCTCATCCTCATGATGATCAAACTCAACCTTGAATCACTTGCAAATTCCACATAGCTCATACTAAAACATCCTCATAAGATGATCACATTATTCCTTTTATCGTCTGCAAACCATCCATGGATTATTCACTTTACCAGGGTATGTTATCTTCTCTGTCCCCATATCTCGTGGCAACGTTCCAACTCACATCATCTTTTATCCTTGGTGTATGGCATGTGTACTGTTCCATCTCTCCTTCTCATAACAAGAGGAAATAAGCATTTGACGGTCGTCCAAACACAAAGTTCTTCTTGTTCCAAGAGTAGAGATGATACATCCCACATTGCCAGTATACCTTCAATTCTAAGTTGAAACGTGCAACTTATGTCTCTACATCACAAACATCATGATATCAAAGTTAGTTCCATGCAAAACTGGTCTCGAACCTACTTGGGTCACCATACAATCCTTAGTCATCTCCTCTATGTCTATAGGGTGTCGGCACTTTTGGGGGTCATCCCTCTTCCCTTTTGCATCCTGAGAGTGCCCTACCCATCTTCCCTTTGGGTCCCATGAGTTCATGAAGGTGATCAATCTCCTAACCCATGGCCCTCAGACAATGATAGTTGTTACCTCCCGACCCTATGGTCATGTGCAACTAGGGAATTAGGCAACTCCTACTTCCATCAGTCTTATCCCTACCTGACCCTAGGATAGACTTAGGATTCTCTTATAGTAAATGTTCAACTTAGAACCTTACCCAAGCCTTCATCATCTCTCTCTCTGCATTCATGGGCTGACTTTCATCCTTTCATAGGGATCATGGCAACCTGCCTACCTTGGCCAAGTCCCATACTGGTTACCTCCATGGTAACACATCCATATGCACATAGAGATGGCCATCTATGGGTCTAGAGGTTCGTCTTCATACCATGTACTTTTCACTTAGCTTCTTAAGATTCTATGAGACCTCTTTAGGTTACCTTAAACCAACAAAACTGGTATACACCCTACAAAAGGGTCTGGGTCCCTCTCCCAGGATGGTAGGAAACTACAACTCTTGACAACAAGGTCACAAACATCCTTAGGTTTTACATCCATATGAGCATGCTTGACCGTAGCAAGCCATTAAGGTACAAGCAGACCACCTTCTAAACCATGCTAGGTCACACTTATTCTCGTGCTCAACATTGGGTCAAGATTATACCTTCCCATGTCATCAACTTAGTTGTAAGGGGTTCATCAAACATACCTTTAACTTAAGGGGTTTCTTTTTCCTCTACACATGAGGAGTATTATGCTTGAAACTATAGAGACTCAAATCTCATCATGAGCATCGGATACACTACTTCCCCTCTTAGGCCTAGGAACCCTAAATTCTCCTTTGGGTATCCAACTGCATGCTCAATCTCTTAACCACGAATCAAGCATGTCTAAGGTATTTCATGTACTCCTATGATCCTTTTATATGAGCCACACCTCAGAGTTGAGTCCTCCTCAAGGACAACCAACTCGGTATAAGGCCTCACAACCTGGTTACCTAAACCTCCTCAGGGTCTAAGACACTCTTTGTCTCATCTCAGCAAGTAAACACTTATACCATAGGCACATAGGTACCAAAAGCATCATCCTCTCTCTAGGGTTTTGGTTCCTCTCATGGCAACCAAGACATAATCAACCTCTAGGGATCAAGCATGTGGCATCCACTATCATCCACTTAGGTCGCATCATCCTCAACTCCCTACTTTTCCTCATATCTCGGGGTTTTAGGTTTCCAACCTTCTTGCTTGGTTTCCTGCTATCTTTCTAGAGCTAACCCTACAACCAACCTCACCATTAGAGGTCCTCTCTTCAAGAAGGAACAACCTCAAAAGCATGCCCCTACCTGGATGATGCCTATGTTCAACTTATGTTCGCTCACGGTTATCCATAGCCCCTTATGCTTATCACATAAGATATCCATCAAACTCTCTCAGTCAGGGTTTCAACCTATTGCTCGCACTACTGATACATTCTGGGTGCATATTATGCCCATATAAGCTCATGGGGTTTCCATAGGTTCTTCTCTAACCTCATCAATGAAGGAGCTATCCTTCACTCTAACATGCACGACCCTTCCCAGGGTTGGGTCGCCAAAGGTACTAGGTCATTCAACCTTTCATGGCTCATATGGCATCCCAAAGGCATGTCCATCCAAACACCTGGTCCATCGTGACATCTAACTCATCATGTTGTCTCTCTCTCTCTCTAACCTTCACTTAGGGTTAGGGTTAACATCATCCTTAGAGGATGTGCCAGGTCTCTACCTACAATGGAGATCTCTATCTCCAAGACTAACTCTCTTTATTTATCCTCCTAACTAGAAGCTCTATCCTCAGGTCTCTCTTGAGGGCATGACAACTTATGTCATACGACCTAAGCATGTATCTATTATTTATTTTACGCTTAGTCTATTAAGCTTATGTCCATGACATCTTATTTACATGCTTTTCATTTAATTTGGTGGAGGATTCCTTAAACCTTATCAACCTTACCCATATCTCAAGAGGGTGAGGAGAAGAGAGAAAACCCTAATCCTTAAGGTCCTTAACAGAATTTGTGATGAGAAGGGATGAATAATATGATAAAGTCCTAAAGGTATCTTATTTCGAATCATACCCTAAGACTTTGGTCGGGCAGTCACACGGATCCGGGAGTTCTCATATTCTGACTAGCGGTGCGGAGGAAAATATTGCCATCTCCCAGTCGTGATCCTTTTCTAGACACCTTCATCTTTTGGATAATCCTCTAATAACTCCCTTGGGTTCTACGGAGTTTGTAAAATTTAATAATTATTAATGGTTAAGTGAGGAACCTACGCTCTGATACCAAATGTTACGACCCCACCTTTCGGTAACCCCCAATTAAGGGAGACCGAGAGGTTGAACCTACACCCATAATTTCTGGATCAAAGGTTCGGCATTTAACCAAGAACAATCATTAAATTTTAATAGACTATACTGGAAAGTTGTAAGAAAATAAACTTCTGCAAACCTTTTTAAATTTTGGATCTCTAAACTTCTATCCATATATGAATGTCTACTCTACTAATCCTCATTGTATTTCAATTCATGTATTTCTCAATATGACGATTTAGTATTTGCCCTTTTGGCTTGTACCTAAAACACCGACAAACAAAACGTCGGTCAGCATAAAGCTGGTATGTGGGGGAAACAATAACCGTGCAACTATCATAACAATGTATTGCAGCCAATTACCATTTAACAAACAATTTTACATTTTAAATATAATTGTGTGATCCATGCATTCCCTATCCCCATTATACCCCTCATGATCCCACCTAACAAGTGAATCGGTTTCTAGGGTTGAGTCACATGGCACTACCCGTAGGTTGCCCACTCCTTAACTCATGGCATGCTAAGAGTCTCGTGGCACTACACGTGCAGTCCAGTTTCTAACTCAAGATAGCCTAGACCTTGCTCTAGGTTATCCTTTTTAGCCTTTGCATAGCCACAGGGGTGGACCCGGATCTAAGCCAGTTATATGTATACATTTATAGTGATAGTCATAGTAACTCTATAGTTGCATGAAATAAATAGACATCCAAAAGTTATTTTTCAAGCAACCGATAAAACATTCCGAAATTGCCGCAAAACTAGAGAGGTTATTCATAAGCGTAACCACATACCTGATTTGCAGGTTTTATAAGCATTAAGCCATTCCAACCAAGAAAGCAATCCAAGCAAGCAATTCAACAATCACATAATTCCTGAAAAGAATATGTACTCTATTTACTACACACTTTATCAAGAATCTACTTTATTGACTTGGACTCACCTTCTAGGGTTTCTAATCCGAATTAAGGTTTCATTCGTATGCATTAGGGTTTCTGAGATCAATTTCTCAAACTTTATCCCTTTTAGGTCAACAAATCCTACAATACTCTTTTCTACTTATATAAACCCTAATTGCTCAAATTGACTTAGGATCATCATATCTCTATTTATTCATGGATTTGAACAATTAAAACAATTAAAAGACATATCCACCTAAATTAGGGTTTCCAAGCTCATTAATTCATATTCATGCACGAAACCCTAAATTAATCCATTCATATAAAAAGATCATCTTTTTAGATCCTATTTTCACTTTTATTAACAATAGGTTAATATTGGCTTGAATTGTCCAAAGAACATCATTAAATCCATCTATCATCAAATCCAAGGGTTTTTCATTAATTAAATCATTAAAGGTGATAGCTTTATGTACGTTTCAAATTTCAAGCATATTTATGCACATAATCTCTAAATTAAACTAATTACGTGCAAATTTCATCCTTTTGATCTTAACATTCCTTTTTATCATTAATAGGTTAATACCAACTTTAATCATCCATTAAACCCTATTAAACACATTATCTATTTCAAAATAAGGTTTCTTAATCTTTAATTCATTAAAGTTGATAACTTATACTACTTTTTGAATAGAAAGAGGAATTAGATTCTAAGTATATTTTTATTGGATTCCTCTCATTTTTCTTAGCAAAATGTATATATTATTTGCTACCATCAGTGTAACGCCCGGGCCCACTGCCCTAGGCTCTAGTAGAGTTTCAGGAATGACGACTGGCCCCACAGACCACCACTAGCCTTAACTACGCACTTTGTCCACACTGACGCGCAAGCCAGGATCAACTTCCTGACTGGTCACCCATCCTAGTACTACTCTAGGATGAACACGCTTAACCGCAGAGTTCTTTAGAGATGGGCTCCCGGAAAAGGAGGTGCACCTTGGTGATATGGGTAGTCCAATCATTCCTTTTAAGATCATGTTATCCGAGGTCTCAAATCCTGGGATGTTACAATCTCCCCCACTTAGACTCTTGACGTCCTCGTCAAGGCTCAACTATATGGCCTCATAATCTGACCCCATTTCAGTGCAGACCCACAATGGCCCATGGACACCCAGCTCCCGTCCACGGCTACCAGCACAAGGGCGGCTCCATCTCGTCTCTACGGATAGCCCTTTCCATCTTGCCTGGACCGCACGGCTCAAGACTGGCATGCCACATGCCCATGTGGGCCCCACCTACTGGAGGGGTTATGGCTCTGATACCATTTGTAACAACCGGGCCCACTACCCAAGGCTCTAGCAGGGTTTCAGGAATGACGACTGGCCCCACAGACCACGTCACTAGCCTTAACTGCACAATTTATCCACAATGACGCGTCAGCCAGGATCAACTTCCCAACTGGTCACCCATCCTAGTACTACTCTGGGCTGAGCACGCTTAACCGCAGAGTTCTTTAGAGATGGGCTCCCGGAAAAGGAGGTGCACCTTGGTGATATGGGTAGTCCAATCATTCCTTTTAAGATCAACTTATCCAAGGCCTCAAATCCTGGGATGTTACAATACTTCATGCTAATCGAGGTATTGAGACCTCAGATAACATGATCTTAAAAGGAATGATTGGACTACCCATATCACCAAGGTGCACCTCCTTTTCCGGGAGCCCATCTTTAAAGAACTCTGCGGTTAAGCGTGCTCAGCCTAGAGTAGTACTAGGATGGGTGACCAGTCGGGAAGTTGATCCTGGCTTGCGCGTCAGTGTGGACAAAGTGCGCAGTTAAGGCTAGTGGTGGTCTGTGGGGCCAGTCGTCATTCCTGAAACTCTACTAGAGCCTAGGGCAGTGGGCCCGGGCATTACAAATGGTATTAGAGCCATAACCCCTCCAGAAGGTGGGGCCCACATGGGCATGTGGCATGCCAGTCTTGAGTCGTGCGGTCCAGGCAAGTTGGAAAGGGCTATCCGTAGAGACGAGATGGAGCCACCCTTTCACTGGTAGCCGTGGACGGGAGTTGGGTGTCCATGGGCCATTGTGGGTCTGCACTGAAACGGGGTCAGATTATGAGGTCATATAGTTGAGCCTTGACGAGGTCGTCAAGAGTCTAAGTGGGGGAGATTGTAACATCCCAGGATTTGAGGCCTTGGATAAGTTGATCTTAAAAGGAATGATTGGACTACCCATATCACCAAGGTGCACCTCCTTTTCCGGGAGCCAATCTCTAAAGAACTCTGCGGTTAAGCGTGCTCAGCCCAGAGTAGTACTAGGATGGGTGACCAGTCGGGAAGTTGATCCTGGTTTGCGCGTCATTGTGGACAAATTGTGCAGTTAAGGCTAGTGGTGGTCTGTGGGGCCAGTCGTCATTCCTGAAACCCTGCTAGAGCCTTGGGTAGTGGACCCGGTCGTCACAATCAGAGTTACAAAAAAGGAGATATGATTTTTGTAAAATTAGCTTACTTGAGCCAATTAGAGGGTGACACATCACTTCTTTCCATGCATGCGGCCCGTTTAGAAATTAGAATCAAATGACAATTTTACCCTCGGTGCAGCCACCCGTTTCTTTGTTCTGTGGAGGGGTATAACGATCCAATGACCGTTCCTTCATCTTCTACCTCACGCAGGTGCCGCTGCCGCCCTAGCGGCTAAGGATGCGACTCGACTCCTTCTTCCCCGACCCCGATGACCCCCAGGGAGGCTTCCTCTACCTCCGCCGTGCTTCTGTGCATGTGAAGGAGCCGTTGGGTCATGGCCAAGATGGCCGAAACAAACTTTCCAACCTCTACAACTCGTGGGCGGCCTGCTGCTCTCCTGTAGTCGTCGTGCAAGAACTGGGGCTCGGGAAGGATGGCTGAGTTCTTTCGAGATGTCATGGGGCATCGTGCTTCCCTTGTACCCCTTTTTTGCAGCCTCATGTCTCCGCGATCATGTAGTTTCTCATTGGTTAGGGTTTTTGTATGAAAATGTGGAAGAAGAGGAGAGAACGAGGTGTGGGATCTTCTGGGCTCGGTCCAAGGTCTTACCCCATATATAGGGAGGGTAAAGAAGCCCCAGGATGGCTTGCCCACGAAGAAACGCAGTCCTTTTCCAAAAGGAATTTGATTTCTTCATTACTAAGCAAGTTCCTCTTTCTCTCTCTCCTAATCATCTCTTTGATATACTTTATTTCTTGAATATTTTGGAATACAAAAATCCTTACTCTCTTTATTCTTACCTTTTAGTTATTAGTCACGAAATCATGTTTTCTTTTAATAGAAAATACCACCTTTTGAAAAACAACACATAATTCATTAATAATGTATCACATTATCCTTTTATTTTGCAATTTTGGTATTTTCTATATCTTTCTTCTTTATTGGGACTCCGTGTTATTTCGAAATTCCTTTTTCAAGGATACTTATTATCCTTCTAGATGCATCTATATGCATTATCTTGTTTATTTCTCATTAAAATATCTCTTTTTGAGGATTTCTCTTTATTTCACTTTTATTTTCCTCATTGGTATTCCTTTTTAATATTAGGAATCCTTGGGATACGAAATTCCACCAAGGATAACTCAATTATACCTGTTTTCACTTGTTTTCCACATTTTACCTGTTTTCAATTTCTTTCTTAATAAAGAAATACTTAATTGATCTTTTATTTTCTTATTGCATTCTCTATGCAACTTTGGACTCCTTGGAACCCAAGGAACCCAAAAGGCACGAAATCCATCCTTGGATTTTCCTTCTAGAGGTTTCCATCTCATTCTTTTCTCAAAAACTTAAATATTCATTTACTAATTTAATAGTTGAATTTCCTTTCTTCATTTCCTTGTTATTGGGCCCAACAGCCAATAAAGCCCACAACGCAATCATCAAGGCTATTGTGAATGAAATCCATTTAAATTATATAATTATTTGTTCAATTATCTTTAATATGAGAAATTACATTTCTCACAAAATAAACCCAAAAATTGGGGTTGTAACATTGTCGCTAGCCTTAATATTAAAATTACTTATGGAATGTTTGACTTTCATCATTTGATATACTTCCTAAACTCCGAGATGATCTAAAAGAAGTTATCACACCTCTGAAATCTATAGGTCAATCTACTACTGATGAGGGAGTTGTAGCTGATGATAGATAACCATGCAAGTGCTCAAAGACTAACAAACAATCTTCATGTAAGCCTTCTATATATTCTTCCTTTCTCTATGGTTCGAGTTCTTGGTGGTTAAGAAGAGAAGAAATAAGGTAAATGTGATAATGTTGCTAAAGGTTGTATTGTTGGACTGTGCAAGTGATGCTTCCTAGCATGGTTGTTGATTGGATGACGGATTGTTGTGCTGGAAGTGGAATAAGTGAAAGAATGGAGATGAGGGGGAAGACATAATTGTGCTATAATGGAAGAGGTTTGTTTGTGACTGAATTTGTCTGTTTTCACTTCTATTGAGGTTTGTTTGGGAGGCTGTAAGTGGTGCTTTTTGGTTGGAACGGGGGTCTGATTATTACTAGCAACATTGGCAAAGAATGACCCAATAACACTTGCTCCAAAAGCTGCATGTGTTCCTTCATTTCTATGTGCTGCTGAAGATCTATGTCGAGGTATGTGATTTGGGGGTTTCACATGTCCTTTTCATCAAATATATATAGCATGAAACTATATGTTTAACTCTGTTTCTAACCAATGACCATTTTTTTATTAGTTAGGTGGAACCAATATGATGTTGGTAGTTAAGAGGTTAATGGGAATTCTTCTTGTTTATTTCTACTGATGATAGCATGTCTATTTGTAGAATGCTTTTTGTTAGTACCTGATCGATTATATAGTTCATTTGGTTATCACTATTGTTATATCATAACAAAAGTAGCTTCTAAAATAATAAGGTTAGTTCCAATAATGAAGATCACCAACTTGTTGGTAGACAAGTTGAGCACATATGTAGGTTAATAATCTTGCTGAAAAACATAAATTTTTTAAGCAACTATGTCCATCCTTAATAATTTGCTAAATATTTTTGTGTATTACATAGTTGAACTAGAAATAAAGTGTTAGTAGTAGGTTGATGTCATATAAATAAAGTTGACTTGATTGTTATTATGTATTCTTTGAGATAGGTCATCAATGAACATGGTCAAGCTTAATATTGGATAAAAAGTAATGTATATCAAATCTATAGTGATGTTCATCTTTATTGAAGTGTTGATGCTTTGTTATGGTCTGTTGGTGTTCATCAATATTGGTGCATTTGTATGTTGATGACATAGATTCATAACTTCAGCTCTCCAAGGCATCTGTCGTGTTGATTGCCTGCTTGTCTTCTGAAAGCTAGTTATTGATGCTCCTCCAAATTTATTCTCTATTAATGTAAGCATTGTAGTTGTGCTTAATGGTTGTTGTGACTAAAATCAGTTATGTTTCCCTATTGTAGTGTTGAGAATATGGTTTGATAGGTGTTCTATACCTTCTATACCATGCATCTATTACAATGTCCAGAAGATGGAATGATAGTATGCAAATCACTCTTATCTATGGTCATCTATCTTCAATCATCATTGTAGTTGATTGCATATGTCTAGAATTGCATCTTAATATGGAGGAACAAGTTGGATCAGATTCTACAGCAAATGAAGGTAGCCAAAAGAGGACATCAACGTAGAATACAAGATCATGCTAGCAAAGTCTTCGTGGATAAAACTTTGCTAAAGGTTGTTTAAAAAATACATACTCTTAAATATTGTTATATTCTTTCTACTTGTTTGAAGACTATTTTTTATTTAAGGTCTTGGTGGATAAGAGTCCCCCATCTATTGCAATGTGAACATGTGCAGTCTAAAAACTACCTATCAGAGGTGCACATGTTTCATATTGTGCTGCATAGAACACTACTCTTTGTTAGATTGTTATTATATTTGGTTAGATCCATGGATTAGAGGTATTTAAACAATTTCTTCTAACTTATGCACATATCAACACATGATCTCAATGTACCTGAAACCACTGAATGCTCGTCCTCCTCTTTCTTATTTTTTCACATATCAACACATGATCCTTGACTACTCTTTCATAGAAAGCATTTGTACATTCATTTACAAGTTGAAAACCATTCATGTACATGTTTGAACCAATTGAAATTTGTAATAGGTAAATTGTGTGTAGCACGGACGTGCTGGACTGCACGGCCGTGGTGGGCTACACGACCATGGTGGGCAGTGGGTAGCATGGGCGTGGTGGATGGGAATGATCATGGTGGAAAAATGGAATGAACAGAGGAATTTTGGGTTTCTAGAATCAGTAGCACGGTCGTGCTAGCCTCTGGTTAGCACGGGCCTGCTGGCTAGCACAGGCATGCTAGCTACCACGGGCATGCT
The DNA here is from genome assembly GCA_963693085.1 of Alisma plantago-aquatica. NCBI lineage: Eukaryota > Viridiplantae > Streptophyta > Magnoliopsida > Alismatales > Alismataceae > Alisma > Alisma plantago-aquatica. The sequence goes on from OY856412.1 coordinate 1,002,464,904, forward strand.
GGCTACCACATCCGTGCTGGGCTCTGGCTACCATGGGCGTGCTGGCTAGTACGACCGTGCTGGGTTCTGGCTACCACAGGTGTGCTGGGCTCAGGCTAGCACGGGCCTGCTAACATTCTGGGTCATTTTCTAAAGTTATTGATAGTTATTTGTTTATATTATGCTAATTATTGTAATTTAGTATGATTATGATTTCTACAAAGCACAAAAAATATCATCCTCCATCTGTATAGAAGCAATTTGAAGACTCTTATCTTTCGATTTGAAGGATTTACTTGATTCGATTCATATCTTCTTTTACTGACCAGTTAGTATCCATTTAAATTCTTGCAGTTCACAAATTGTCGTCAGGGCAACTAGACTATATATTGAATTGTAGAAAACTGAAGCCATGAATCCCATTGATACTTCTCATTCACTTCATACTTCTCATTCACTGGGAGAAGACAGCTTATGTAATAGGTAAGTTATGAGTAGGAGAAACTATGTTTGCTTGTTTCTTTCGTGAGCTATATCTCAAAACTTGTATGTTTCTTTGTAGGTATCCATGGTGGTTCGCACAAAGTGGATGCTACTATCAACTTGATGGTGCTTCAGATCCACAACATACAAAAGTAAAGAACATATGGATTATGAGAAGAAATGCCAATATGTTTTGATCCAGGGGATTTGCCAACCAAAACTACATACATGAACCTCTACAAGACGTTGCCAACAGAAAAGGTTGCAACTCTTATGCTTAGTCCTATGTGTTGAGAGCTCTGGGAGTTGATTAGGACATGTCACATACCTTTTTTGGGATTGGAAGATTCACCACTAAAGATGATATTCATAGGGTTGTTGAACTCATTGTGAATTAGGTGAAGGAACTAAGGGAGATTAGCCCTCTTTATATTGTGCTTTGTAGTCTGCAGTGGATAGATGTAGTCAGAAGAAGATATTGTATACATGTGTCTTTTTTACATGCTGGTGCGCTCCCGCTAGAGGCTTACAACACCGGCCAACTAGGGTGGCCGAGTGCAATCCATGAGGTCGGGAAGCACGGGAGTGATGGGATCTTTGCTTTCGAAATTTGTATGGTCCCAGATCGATTCTATCACTAAAACTAAAACAATTCACCCGCAAGCGTACGGGGTACTATTGTAGTATAGATCAAGGGCAAGATGCGGGGTTGAACCACAGAGATAGAGGGGGCTCTAGAGTTAGATGATGTATGCTATGTTCCTATTGCGGAGAGTAAGGTTTTTAGGGTTTAAAGGTTGGTTGGTTGTTGATTAAGCTAAGTGAGCAAGTAGGAAATGCAAAATGAAACTAAGTTATCAAAAGGTTAAATTAGCAATCTAAGTCAACAAGCTATCTAAACAAGCGCAAGAACAAACTACACTAGACTAAGCAAGCAACTAGCAATTAAGAGCCTAAGTTAACCACTAATCAAGATCAAAGACCTAAGTTACCACTTAGCTAGCAAAATTAGGCAATTAACTAAGTTAACTAAAGCAATTGAACTACACTAGCATCAACAAGCAAACTAGGCAATTAGGGTTTTAAGCAATTAGATGAAGGAGGTGGGCCGTTTGGGAATGTGACCTTGACATTAATTGGGGGATGTCAAGCATATTTCATTCTAGACTACCAAACCAAACAACAAGGTGGGTGCTATGAGGATGTACCCTATGCTACTAGTTGGAGAACTAGGGCTAGGTGTAATTCTCATAGGACTTACCAAGTCTAGGTCTCTAGGGTAATTGGTATTAGTCAATTGAGGACCAAGGGTAAGGATGGGAGTAGAGATGAGGATATTTGACCTCATGCCACTAGCCACCTCAACCTTTAGGAAATCCTAGGCAATTGCACTAATCACACTTATACTAGTCACTTAGAACTCACATTTGCATGTAGGAAGAAGGTGATTATGTAGGAAGATAGGGGGCTAGCTAGGGACCCAAATTAAGGACCTAGGAGCCAATCCTATGATAGCTACATAGAAACCAACACCCTAGAGGCAAATGTCATCAAGCACCACAAGGCAAGCAATTAATGTAATTAAACAACAATCACATGCACAAGTAATGGGAAATGAGATACAAGCAAAGGCAATCATCATAGAAGTGAAATATGTTCATTACAAATTATATTCCCCCAACATGGTATCAAAGTCACATTTTTGCCCCAAACAGCCCACCCAAGGGGGGCTTAGCTATACATGATCAAAACAGAAACAAAGGAGAAGGGAAAGAGAGTAGGAAACGCCATGGATGCTTGATGAAGCTTGACTTCTTCACCTCCTTGCTGCCAGCCACGAACCTCCTCCTCTAATGGTGCCCAAGAGCATGGAAATGGTGGAATGGATGGATAGAAACATAGAGAAACTAGGTTCCTATGGTGGAAATGAGTGGAAAGTGGGTGGAAATGGGATTAAATGTAAGGAAGTAGGTGGATGGGAGTAATGGAGGCAAGGGAGCAGCTGGGGGGCAGCTAGGGAGTGCTCTCTCCCGAGCCCTAGAAGCAACTAGTGCTTATATAGGAGCTAGGGCTAAGTGGGGGTAAAATAGGAAAAACAGTGAAAAGTTGTGTAGAATAGGTGATCACCACGGTCGTGGTGGGTGTGCCACGACCCTGGTGAGGGTAGTGGGGAACGGACGTGGGGGGTAAATACGGTCGTGGTGTGAAGGAAGTGGTGAAAAAAAAAGCAAAGTATGGTGGTGGCCACAGCCGTGGTGGAGTGCCACGGTCGTGGTGGGTAGCATGTACCACAGCCGTGTTGGGTAACACAGCCATTTTGGAGGAGTTGGAGGTGACCGTGGCGAGGGGCCACAGGCGTCTTGATCAGCTTTGGCCACGGTCGTGGCTTTCTGGGCAAATTCCCTATTGGAAAATGACTTTTCACAATTGATTCCCACGACCGTGGCAGGGTGCCACGGCCGTGTTCTCTTCTCCTGACCATGACCGTACTGATGGCTACGGTCGTGTTGTCTTCACTGGCCACGGTCGTGGTTGGGAGGCCACAGTCATGGGCGATCTAAGGAATTCCCTGTTGCAACATGTTGGAACTTGGCAATAAACCCACGACCGTGGCATTGGGGCCACGGCCGTGGTGAGGCTTGACTTCTTGATTTTGCTTCTTACTTTGTCAATTTCAAATGTCTTTGCTCGGGGATGATTCTTGGCCACTGGAGGTAGGTTGAAGGAGACTTTGGGCCCTTCTTTGGGTCCCTCCTTGAGTGGGAGAACCCTAGAACTCCCTCTCTCTCTCTCTTCCATCTAAGCATGGTCCAAGTATCTGAAAAATAGTGCAAAGAACATCCATAAGAATATTTGCAAGGATAATCATATTGGGGAGAATAACATGTAATTCTAATGCATTTGAATGTGATAAAGGTACAAAATGACACAAGATACAGCCCTAGAATAGGGTTGGATCACCACCCCAAACTTGAAACATACTTGTCCTCAAGTATGCTCCAACTCAATCTCTCTTCCATTTTCCACAATCAAAAGATATGACAAATGCAATATGATGGGCGACAAATGCTAAATGGGATCAATGGTGACTAGGTACATGCAAATCACTTCCCTCCTCTTCTACTTTCACAAACCAACCATGAAGAGAGCACAAAGCACATGAACTTCGCATATAATGCATGGATTGCACAAGTTATCAATATCTCATCCATAAGGTTCCAGGTAGACCGTTTCATGATGATGTTAATCGCCGATGACTAGGAGTGTTGTTTCACCTTCATGCGTTCAACCTTATGCTTGAAGTTATGCCAAATGACCCACATGGCTGTAGAAAGGGATAAAGTGAGCTAGGTTTAATGTTTCCTAGCTCCATGGGTATGAAAGAAGAAGAAAGGGTTGCGGTAAGATTTGGAGTGCTTTTACACACTCTTCTTTTCTTTATTTGAATGTTCTTAAATAGGAGCATCCTTTTATTTTATTTTTTCTTCTCTTTTCTTTTTTCTTTGCCCTTGGTGTAGGTAGGGCATATGGTGGATAGAGTGAAGTGGGGAGATAGAGATGTGGCCACCCCAAACTTTTGGAGGTGGCCACGGCTAATATGTGCACTTTGGCATCTTTTTATGAGGCGGAGAGGTATGAAGATGATGAAAGAGTGGTTGGGTCAAAGAGGGGTCACTTGGCATAATCTTCCACATAAGGTCTCCTGCATGAAAACTAGTCTGACACTACACCATAGATATCACATCACATGAATGAACCAAATGAAATCCATATATCAATCAAGTAACTCCACAAACATTAAACGTTCTATGCTTGCTTGGATCATAATTCAATCAAACCAACACATTCCCAAGGGAGGTGACGAGCATGTAAGAAGTCAGTTGTTGATACCACATAGCACTTCATCATAGCATATCATCTTGTATTTGTCAAAGATAAGCAATTTCATTCAATCTGGTAAAGATTGAGTCAAAACATGCTTTTTGGACAAGAAACGTCAAATCTGGGCAAAATTGGCCAAAAAGGTGCCAAATTGCACTAAATCACATTCAAACACAATTTTAGGTAAAAAGCAAGTAAATCCTAGCTAAAACATGCAGAAATTAGCAAAAAACTACACGAGATGCCATGCATGGCATGAAGAAGCAAAAATTTTGAAAAATTACTCAAAAATGTAGAAATCAACTACATGTCATGCAAAGATGCAATGCAAAGAACAAAACCAATAAAACTACACTAGATGGCAGAGGTGATATCAAAATGACAAAAAAAAGAGATAGGGTGATGCGTACCGCCCTACCCACCCCAAACTTTAGAATCATGCCGTCCTCAGCATGAAACTATAGCTTAGGGGAGATAGGGGAAGTGTCATGGCTCCAGTGGCTGGTCTGGCATGTTCGGAGGATATGGAGGAGGAGCTGAGTCTGGAGCTGAGCTTGACGGAGGATGCTGGTAATAGTGCCCCCAATAATCGTCCTGGGGTGAAGGGTAAGTCTATGGATACCCAGCTAAACCACCCCAAAAATCTGTGCCCCATTCGGGGTTTCTTTGTGCTTGGGCGTGGTGATATTGATACGAGCGGTTGATCTGATAGTGCATCTACTGCTGATCATACCACATTTGCTGCTGGGCAAGCTGCATGTCTCTTTGGATCTTCTGAATGTTCTCAAGGTGTGCCTGGATTGCGTCCATGTCATAGGCATTCCCTGAGGGTGGCTGTAGCTGGGATGTTTCCTCATCCCTCCTTCTTATTCTTCGGGGTTGCCTTTGTCGTGCATGTTCTTTCCCCTGCCCTTGTACATTTGATTCGGAAATGTCTTCCTATACGGCTATGGCTCCCCTAGTATACGTCTCTCTCAGGTGGTCTAGTTGCCATGCCATCAATTTTTCCCTTAACCTGTTGCCAGGTCCCAACACGGATACTAGGGGTTCCGCGTGATATGGAAGCTCTAGCTCAAAATTCTGCACACTTGTAGTTAAGTAAATCATTCTTTTATCCTTCATTTTTATGGTGTGCGAGCGCGTCAGATAGTTGAGGTCAACACGTTCTGCCTCAATCACGTCTTGTGCCTTCGAGAGATCATATCCCAACGCTAGTGCAATCGAAGTCACAAATCCCCCCATGACAAATGGCTTTGTGCTCTTGTAGGGTATGGACTTCATATGATCGATCAAAAGAACTCCAAGGTCAATGTACCTCTTGTAGTGCATACCGATCAAGACACAATCATATCCTTTTGGGAAATGTTGCCTTGGTTGTCGTTTCTGCCCACAATTGTGTTAGCCAAGACCTTCTGCACGTAGCGTGTTAGCAGGTTACATATAGTAGCAGTTTTTTATCTACCCATGTAGTAGTCCTCGTTGCCTGTGAAGCTCTTCCAGTAATAAGCATAGTCCAGAGTGTCGTCTCTCTTTAACAAGCTGTCATCCAATTTCACGACTTCTTCAGGACTAGAGGCGAAGATAGCATTCAGCTCAGTGGAAGTGAGGGTGTGCATGTTGCCCATCATGGCAAATCTGAGTGCATCACAACCCCTCACTTTTGTCTTCTCCAGAGTGGCAAAGAATTCTTGGCTCAATGTGGGATATGTAGTTTGGGGTGTGAAAAGAATATTCCACAACCCAATCCTCTTCAAGCCCATTTCCACTATCTCTATGATTCCAAGATCTTCAATTGTCTTCTTGCAACCGTACCTGGAGGCGATGACTCACCTTGTCATGCACTCAGGGTAAATGAGCTCGAATTTCCTTTGCATGTGTCCTCTACCATAGGACACCCCCGTCGGTGCTTTGCCCAGGGTTCTTTCTCTATCAGCCTCCAAATGTGCCAAAACATCTTCTCCTTCCGGCTCAAGCTCCACCTCTTCCTCGCTGTTATCTTCTTCCTCCTCCATTCTATAGGATTGTGACCCCGAACTGGTATCAAGGTTATAGCAATGTGCTGACGGTTCCTATTCTTACTACAGTTGCCGCGAGGGTCACGGCTGCACATCACGTCTCGCCGCCGCGCTAGATGTTGAGTGGTGGGGTGGTGTGGGCTTTGGAGGCAACCTGGATGATGACGATGCTGCTTTAGATTTTTGAGCTCTTCTTGCGGCCGCCGACTCGATTTCATCTATGAGATTTTCCAAATTGACCCCCATGGACTCCTCATCTTCTTTGTCCTCCCCCTCATAGGTAGCGTCTGTGATGTGGTGGCTGTCGGATGAGCGGGAGTGTGATCCGCTCACCGATTGCGACCGGCGGAGGGAATGGTGGGCGGAGGTGGTAGGTGAGGGGGTGTGGGATGGAATGGATACATCGGAGGAAGCATTTTTAGAATGCCGTTTCCCTCTGGTGAGGATGTTCGTCCCCTTTGTAATAGCCTTCCCAATCTTTTTCATGGTGGATATGGAGGTGAAGGTGGTGATTTTCGGATTTGGGTGGAGAAGGTGGTGTGGATATGGTTTTATGGGTGGAATGGAAGGATAGTGATGTATGGATGGTGGGTATATGATTAGTGGTGGATTTGGGCGAGAATGGAAGGGTTTTTGTGGAGGTTTTGTGTAGGGGAGTTGTTGGGCGGAATGGAGATGGAATGGAGATGGAGAGGTGATTGGGGGAGATTGGACGGTGGATATGGTAGAGGAATGGCTGGGGATCGATTTGTAATGGATTGGGGACCAAACGGAGGTGGTTCTGGGGGTTGGAAGTGGTGAATGGGGGAGCACGGTGGTGGTTGTCAGTGCCACAGTCGTTTTCTGGAGGTGGAAGATGATAGAATCTCAAACCACGTGGGTTGCCTCCTACTAGTGCTAAATTTAACGCCTTCAGCCAGGCTTATTGATTGTTGGACTTTTTCACTTTTTCGGAATCTTCAAAAGATCCTTGTAGTGAATCCCTTTCTCATCCTCGTCCAAGCATTCTTCTTCCTCAGATTCTTCTTCTATAAGCATAACAATATCAAAGTCTTGATTGGCCTTGTCTGGGCCGACTTCAACAACAGATTTCAGCCTTTACCCGTTGACGGCAAATTCCTTAGCTCCTTCTTTTGCACAAATAACCACTGCCCCGGATGGGTACACCTTCTTGACAAGGTAAGGACCTTCCCATCTAGACCGAAGCTTTCCGGGAAAGAACTTCATTCTTGAATTGTACAGCCATACCCATTTGCCAGGCTCAAACTCTTTCTTTTTTATAAGCTTGTCATGTAGAAACTTGGTTCTTTCCTTGTAGCTCTTTGACATTTCATATGCTTCATGCCGCATTTCTTCTAGCTCATGCAATTGAAACTTTCTTTTCATTCTGGCTTTCTCTTCATCGAAGTCCATCTTCTTCAAGGCCCAAAGTGCCTTGTGTTGTATCTCAACCGGCAAATGGCAACTCTTACCATAGACAAGCTTGAACGGTGTAGTGTCAATCGGGGCTTTGTATGCAGTCCTATATGCCCATAAAGCTTCATTGAGGTGAAGTGACCAATCCTTGCGGTGCGGTCACACCGTCTTCTCCAAGATGAGCTTTATCTCCCGATTTGCCAACTCAATTTGACCACTCGTTTGAGGGTGGTAAGGAGTAGCTACACGATGGTTCACTCCATGTCTCTTTAGCAGCCCTTCAAAGGTGCGGTGGATGAAATGACTCCCGCCATCACTAATCATAGCCCTTGGAACACCAAAACGGCTAAAGATGTTGGATTTCACGAAATCACACACCACCTTGTGATCATTTGTCCTTGTTTCCACAACCTCAATCCATTTTGATACATAGTCTATGGCGACCAAGATGTAGACATACCCAAAAGAAGGAGGGAAAGGACCCATAAAGTCAATCCCACAAACATCAAACACTTCTACCACAAGAATAGGTGATAGAGGCATCATATCCCTCTTTGAGATGGTGCCCACTTTTTGGCACTTGAAGCAACTCTTGCAAAAGTCATGAGCATCTTTGAATAAACTTCGCCAGTAGAATCCACATTGAAGAATTTTGGCGGCCGTGCGTTTCCCTCCAAAATGACCTCCACACACTCCAGAATGGCACATAGATAAGACATCTTGCTACTCCATCTCCGGAATGCACCTCCTAATGAGTTGGTCTAGGCAATACTTGAAGAGGTGAGGGTCATCCCAAATGTAGCTCTTGACCATAGCAAACAACCTCTTGATTTCCTCTCTTGTCCACATGCTAGGTATCCTCCCACTAGCTAGGAAATTCGCTATGTGATTGTACCATGGCTTTTGGACAGATGAGACTAAGAGGAGTTGTTCATGTGGCATTGTCTCTTTGATTGGACTTGTCATATCAAAGGGTCCATCAAGCCGGGAGAGATGATCTGCAACACCATTTTCTATTCCTTTCTTATCCACAATTTCTATGTCAAATTCTTGGAGCAACAAAATCCATCGGATCAACCTTGGTTTTGAGTCTTTCTTGGACATGAGATACTTTAACGCAGCATGGTCCGTGTAGATTGTCACTTTGTTTTGCAAGAGATACGGTCAGAACTTGTCAAGAGAGAAGATCACCGCAAGCAACTCCTTCTCGGTAGTCGTATAGTTTCTTTGAGCATCGTCTAATGTTTTGCTTGCATAATAGATAGCATGAGGAATTCGGCCAACACGTTGACCCAACACAGCCCCCACCGCCATATCGGATGCATCCATCATGATCTCAAATGGCAGAGAGAAATCCGAGGGCTGCATGATAGGAGTAGAAATAAGCCTTTCTTTCAAATGATTGAAGGCTTCAACACATTTGTCATCAAACTGAAATTTGACATTTTTCTCAAGCAATCGACATAGTGGTCTTTGAGATTTTGCTAAAATCCTTGATAAAGCACCAATAGAAACCTGCATGTCCCAAGAAAGATCGAACATGTCTTACGGTGGAAGGAAGGTCGAGTGTAGAGATAAGGCCCACCTTGGCCTTGTCAACTTCAATCCCATCTTTAGAAACTCGATGTCCCAGAACTATACCCTCAAGTACCATGAAATGGCTCTTTTCCCAAGATAGAACTAAGCGAACTTTCACACATCTTTCCAGAACAGCAGCTAGATGTAGCAAGCACTCATCAAAGGTTTTCCCAAAAACTGAAAAATCATCCATGAAAACTTCAAGTGACGAATCAAGCATGTCAGCAAAGATTGAGGTTACACATCTCTGGAAAATGGAAGGGGCATTGCACAATCTAAATGGCATTCTCCGATAGGCAAATGTACCACTTGGACAAGTGAATGTCATCTTTTCCTGATCTGCCGGATGCACATCAATCTGAAAAAATCCTGAGTATCCATCAAGAAACTAGTAGAAGCTCTGCCCAGCCAATCTCTCTAAAATTTGATCAAGAAATGGAAGTGGGTAGTGATCCTTCTTTGTCTTTTCATTGAGCTTCCGGTAATCAACGCACATTCTCCACTTGGATTGCTCTCTCACCGGCATAAGCTCACCATCGGCATTTTCTGCAACCGTAATCCCACCCTTCTTGGGCACAACTTGGATGGGACTCACCCACGTACTGTCAGAAATGGGATAGATGATCCCTACATCAAACAACTTTACAACCTCTTGAGTTACAACGTCCTTCAACTTTGGATTTAGCCTTCTTTGCATTTGGCGGGTCGGTCTCGCATCTTCTTCTAAGTATATTCGATGCACACAAATGGAGGGGTCAATCCCTCTTAAGTCAGCAATAGACCATTCAATGGCTTGGATGTTCTTCCTCAAGACTTCCATCAAGGCATCTTCTTGCTTAGGGGAGAGAATGGAGGAAATGATCACCGGGAGGGTGTCATTTGAGCCAAGGAAAGCGTACTTTAATCCCTCAGGACGTTTCTTCAACTCAAGAACGGGGGGTGCTTCAAGGGAGTTCTTCAATGGTGCAAAAATAGAAGGAAGGTCCTCACTTGCAGCCACTAAGGCTAGCTCACACTCTTCATCATCTTCATCATCATCGTCAGGGAACTCAACAATTGGTTCAAGACCTCTACCTTGGGTGGCAGTCTCAATCCACGCAGGTAGGAACTCTTCAACAATCTCATCTAGGCATTCCACCAAATAACAATCTTCCTCGGTGGCCCCTATCACTTCGGTTGTAGTAGAAGACTTGAAGATGTTCAACCTAATCTTCATGTGCATGAATGTAACATACATGGTTCCTGTCCTCACATGGATCACGGCATCAGCTATGGCTAAGAAATGTCTCCCCAAAATGATTGGTACCTTTCTAGCCTCTTTTTCCATATCAAGAATGATAAAATTGGCTGGGAAGAAGGAAGAAGTGTCCTCATCAAGACGGACCAACACATCATCCATACACCCTCTAGGCATCTTCACATATCGGTCGACAAACTGTAGAGTGCAAAGGGCTGGCCTCAACTCTCCCATTTGGAGCTCAGCAAACAGATCATACGGCATCAAGTTTACGCTAGACCGTAAGTCAAGAAGAGCCTGGTCTATGCGATGTGCCCTGATGTAGCATGAGATGATGGGAGCACCGAGGTCTTTTCTTTTCCGGGGGATGGTGTGTTGGAGAATGGAGCCCACTTCCTCAGTGAGCTTGATCTTCTTAGGCGTCCTCCCTGTTGTCTTTCTTTTGAAGGTGCACAATTCTTTAAGGAACTTTGCATAGGACGGAATTTGCTTGACTGCATCTATAAGAGGTACATTGATTTTCCCTTGCTTGAAGATCTCCAAAATATCTTCCGCATGCTTCTTCTTTTTCTTTGTAGCAGAAGGCTCCTCAAGTGCATCAGGATAAGGAGGGAGTTGGGACCCCAATCGGTCCAAATCAACAGTATCATCCACTGGTATCACTGGAATCACAGTATCACTGCTCGATATCATAGTATCACGGCTCGGTATCACAGTATCAATGCTCGGCGTCACGGTATTAACACTACCTCTTATCACAGTATCATCAATATATATCTCAGTATCAACCTGCTCTGCCTCAGTGTCATCTCTGCCAACAATTGTACCATGAGGCATCTCCAAACTCCTACCACTCCTCAATGTAGTCACTGCCTTCACATGCTCATGGGTGGTAGGAGAGGGAGCTTGTGGAGGTGGTTGTGGCTATTGGGGTGGTGGAGGCCTTTGGTGAGGGGAGTTGGGATTTTGAAGGATGAATTGGGGTTGTGGTTGTTGTTGTGGTGGGGGTGATATTGTGGAGGTGGTTGTTGGTAGGTGTGAGGTGGAGGTGGAGCATATTGATAATTGAGTGGCGCTTGAGGAGGCGGAGGAGCATAAGGGTTTGGTGGGGCTTGCTAAGATGGTGGAACATAAACACTCGAAGTGTTCCCTAGAGAAACCCCATCATTGTTCGGATTTGGCAGTGGTTGAGATGGAAGTCTACCTTCTTCCCTTCTAGCCAAAGAGTGAGAAATCTGATCCAACCTCTGCTCAAGACGGTTTATAGACTGTCCATGTGCATTGACATCTTTCTTTACTTCATCTAGGCTTCTTAGCCTTCCAAGCACCTCGTCTTCAAACATGGAGTTGTAGCGTGGCTTTTGCTGCCCCTGTCCTTGTCCATCCTCATTCTGTTGTTTCCAAGACAAGTTTGGGTGGTTCCTCCACTCGGGAGTGTAGGAGTTGGACATTGGGCCCTAGTTGTTGCGGACACCAAAGGAATGTAAATCGTTTACTTCCTCGTCTACAGTGTCTACAGTCATTGTGGGTTGGTTAGAAGAGCCACCCACTTGATTCTTCATCATTCGCATCATATCGGCCATCATTTGCATCATATCGGGGTCAGTGCCATTGCGTGCGGGAGCCACGGAGGAAGGTGGAGGAATGTAGTTCCGGACGCAATGCCCCCCTTTAGTGGAAGCTCGGTGGCGAGAATTCTCAGTGAGATACTCAAACAATGGCCATGATTCCTCGGGTGGCTTTGCCATGAACGTTCCCCCGCAAGAAGAATCAACGTTGTTTTGGCTTTGCTCCTCAAGCCCGATGTAGAAGGCCTGAACTAGCTACCAAAGAGGAACCTCATGATGAGGGAAGTCACAAAGCAACTTCTGGAACCTCTTCCACGCCTTGTGGAAGGGCTCGTTCTCTTTCTGGGTGAACGATGTGATGCACCTTCTCATGTAGGATAACTTGGCGATGGGGAAGAACTTCTTGAGAAACTCATTCTTCACCTCATTCCAAGTGACCAACTCTGGCCTCGAGATGTACCACTCCTTGGCCTTCTCTTTGAGAGAGAAGGGAAAGAGCGTCCTCCTGATTGAGTCGTCGGTGGCGGCTGGCGTGCGGAAGGTAGAGCATGTTTCAAGAAACGTGTCTATGTGGTGGTAGGGGTTCTCGTTCTCCATACCAAAGTATGTAGGGAGAAGCCCCAGGAGTGTCGGAGGGATGGAGAACTGTTAACCTGGCATCTGGTCAACTAGAGTGGCGATGGGGGAGTTGTAGTTTCCCGGCGTGAAGTACTCGTGAAGTGGGCGATGTGGCGGTGGTGGCTGAGCGTCGGCATCTTGGTTGTTCTCAGCCATCTCGGCCTCTCGGTGTAGGTTGCGGCGAGCTTGACGCCTTCTTCTCCCAATCTCGGGGTCGTAAACCACCAAGTCGGTGCAAGTCAAACGCGTGCTACGCATGCACAGCTGTCACATGCGCAAGTCACAAACAAACAACAAGGAGCCAAGTTAGCGAACCAATATGCAAGAGTAAAATAAAGAATAAATAATAGCAATGGTGAGGGCAAAAGGAAAGGCTAAGCTACACTATCTAACTAGGTCGAGGACCTCTATCCCCGGCAACGGCGCCAGAAAGCTTGGTGCGCTCCCGCTAGAGGCTTACAACACCGGCCAACTAGGGTGGCCGAGTGCAATCCATGAGGTCGGGAGGCACGGGAGTGATGGGATCTTTTCTTTCAAAATTTGTATGGTCCCAGATCGAGTCTATCACTAAAACTAAAACAATTCGCCCGCAAGTGTACGAGGTACTGTTGTAGTATAGATCAAGGGCAAGATGCGGGGTCGAACCACAGAGATAGAGGGGTCTCTAGAGTTATATGATGTATGCTATGTTCCTATTGCAGAGAGTAAGGTTTTTAGGGTTTAAAGGTTGGTTGGTTGTTGATTAAGATAAGTGAGCAAGTAGGAAATGCAAAATGAAACTAAGTTATCAAAAGGATAAATTAGCAATCTAGGTCAACAAGCTATCTAAACAAGAGCAAGAAAAAACTACACTAGACTAAGCAAACAACTAGCAATTAAGAGCCTAAGTTAACCACTAATCAAGAACAAAGACCTAAGTTACCACATAGCTAGCAAAATTAGGTAATTAACTAAGTTAACTAAAGCAATTGAACTACACTAGCATCAACAAGCAAACTAGGCAATTAGGGTTTTAAGAAATTAGATGAAGGAGGTGGGCCGTTTGGGAATGTGACCTTGACATTAATTGGGGGATGTCACCATAATAAGCAATAAGCATATTTCATTCTAGACTACCAAACCAAACAACAAGGTGGGTGCTATGAGGATGTACCCTATGCTCCTAGTTGGAGAACTAGGGATAGGCATAATTCTCATAGGACTTACCAAGTCTAGGTCTCTAGGGTAAGTGGTATTAGTCAATTGAGGACCAAGGGTAAGGATGGGAGTAGAGATGAGGATATTTGACCTCATGCCACTAGCCACCTCAGCCTTTAGGAAATCCTAGGCAATTGCACTAATCACACTTATACTAGTCACTTATAACTCACATTTGCATGTAGGAAGAAGGTGATTATGTAGGAAGATAGGGGGCTAGCTAGGGACCCGAATTAAGGACCTAGGAGCCAATCCTATGATAGCTACATAGAAACCAACACCCTAGAGGCAAATGTCTTCAAGCACCACAAGGCAAGAAATTAATGTAATTAAACAACAATCACATGCACAAGTAATGGGAAATGAGATACAAGCAAAGGCAATCATCATAGAAGTGAAATATGTTCATTACAAATTATATTCCCCCAACATGGTATCAAAGTCACATTTTTGCCCCAAACAGCCCACCCAAGGGGGGCTTAGCTATACATGATCAAAACAGAAACAAAGGAGAAGGGAAAGAGAGTAGGAAACACCATGGATGCTTGATGAAGCTTGACTTCTTCACCTCCTTGCTTCCAGCCACGAACCTCCTCCTCCAATGGTGCCCAAGAGCATGGAAATGGTGGAATGGATGGATAGAAACCTAGAGAAACTAGGTTTCTATGGTGGAAATGAGTGGAAAGTGGGTGGATGTTACGACCCATATCAGGGTTAGTCAATAAATACCTTGAATTATGTAAAACACCCCAATTAGTGCTAAGTTTTTGTTAAACATCATAAATAATCAAGATAAGATAACATGTGAATCAATAGTCAAGATTTAATCATCTGAGGTAATTAATGATAATAGTAATGATGATTGTTGAATTAATTGAGTTGAGTTGAGTGCTGACTAATGCAATTAGTGTTGAATATCAAATTAAATATCATGGTTAATCAAATAAGTTAATATGTGAATCAATAGTTGAGTTTGAATCACCCGAGGCAATTAATGATATCTATATTGATTATTTAGTTTATCAAGTTGAATCAAGTAATCACATTCGCATTTAGAGCTTTGATCTAGTGAAACAGTTCAATCAGTATGTTTTCATGCTTTGAGTTGGTAGAGGAGTTTGTGCTTGAGTGGATGCAAAAGAAATCATCCAATTTGGACCTCCGAGGCAATACTTATGTTATTTTTAGTTTTCTAGGACTTGCTTGCAATTTCTCCAAGGTTTAGTTTTTATTTTCCCTTTTTCCTTCCTCGCTTATCCTTTCTTCTTCAAGCGGTCGATGGATTAGGACCGCTACAGTAGCGGCGCACAACAGAGATCAGACAGAGGCCGACAGAGTGGCGATTTGGGCGATTCTTGGCTTCGACTCAATGGCGCTGACTTCTTCTCTTCCTTCCACCTTCTCCTTCCTTCCTTCCCCTCTCCCTTCCTTGCCCAGCCGCGGCCGACCAGCCAGCTGGGCGGCACCTTGTAGCAGATCGACCTGCTGGGCGGCGGGCTGCACAAGCAGCAGCTGGGCTGCTGCACGGCGTCGGCCATGGGCCGTTCTGGGCGAGCTAAGCACCAAGGAAGGTGCGATTGATCTCGTCCGTGAGATTCGTGCATCCAACCGCAGCTCCAGTTGCACCTAGCAACTTCGACCAGCAGCAAGCAGAAGCAGTCGTGGCTGTTGTGCATGGCCAGGAGGAGGCCACCTCGAGTGCGCCTGAGCAAGGAAAAGCTTCCCACAGCTCCGGAATTGAGGTCCAGGCGAGTTGCAGCCCCAATAGCGATCGACACCCAACCAAGCCGTTCGTTTTCAACCTGTTCGTGGAAAACGGCTGCGGTGTGCAGTAGGTCTGAACCAATAGCTATTAGGGCGCAAGCAACAGACACCAAAGAAAGGTAGCTTGGCTTTTGATTGAGATTCCAAATCTAGAATCTGTAGATTATAGCCTTAATTAGGTGCTAAATCGAGTTCATCTACAATAAGATTTCCATTTCTGCACAGGTTGCACGGCGTGCAAATCAATTTGCACGGCGTGCAAAGTTATAGAAAGCGGAACAAGTTTCTACCCAGGTGCACGGCGTGCAGCCCAGGTACACGGCGTGCACTCTGCTGTAAAGAGAAGAATTAGGTGTGGTTGTGAACGTTTTTCGGTGTATACGAACACACCGAAGTGGGTGAGTAGTAGTTCATTTAGTAATCATTATTTAACTCAATTTAAATGTTAAATTGTTTCTGTATCAGTTAGTGTAACTTCTAAACTGTGTAGTGCAGACTATAGAGTATGTTAGTTTCATTGGAACTTGAAATACCTGATATGCTTAGTGAAATGATGAAATTTCATGTATTATTGTGGCAATGTATTAACTGATTTCAAATATAGATGTTTAGCATTGAAACTGGATGAATGATTCTGAATCATGTTTGTTTATGATAAATATATATATGTGATTTTGTGACGTTTAGATTGTGCAAAATGCATGAAATGTGATATTCCTGTTTAAATGTTTATTTGTTAATCAAGTATAGACCTAGATGCCCTAACACCGTAGAACCCCTAACAGGTGTCTGCAACTTAGGGGTAAAACTCGTGTTGCAACATCATCCGTGCTTGTGTCACGGACAAACAAGGAAAGAGAAAATGCAGTGTCTAACAACAATCGTGCTTGTGTCACGATGGCACTGGGCAAAAAGAAAACACGGTTATCTAACACCATTCGTGCGTGTGTCACGAAGGTAACCCTGTGACTCTTCGCCTGTGTACTCAGGTTAGAGGAGGAGTCTAGAGCACTCGGAGTAGTGCATTGAGGCCGGAGAGCCTGTAGGCCGGAGAGCCTGTGGTCCTGTGGCAGAACAGGGCTGGCGTCAGACTTAGCATTTTCCGGGTGTGTCACTAAGTCTTGTACGGTGGGACCGTAGCATGAACTTGCTGCGGATCTTTATATGCAGAGTACACTGCATATATTTAGGGCATAATAATAAAATGAATAAATAATCATGTAGGTTCACAGTAAATTTATATAACTGTTTAATTACCTGAATTATCTGTTGATATTTTGAAATGTGATTTTTATCTGTATATCTGCAATGTTATTAGAACTGTCTGCTTAGTTCTGCACATATGTTCATTATCAGTTTATAAACCTGATGAGTTATTCAATGATAGCTAGATGAAATGCTATTCACTGAGCGAGTAGGCTCATACCTCTACTCAAAACATTTTCAGGTTATTATCAGCAGCAGGAAGTCTGAAGGATCCTTTCATCCTATCGCTTAGTCCGTAGAAGGTATATGTAGTTAGTAGTTAGAGGTCTCTTAGTCCATTCCCCTCGATCTTCGGGACAAGGTGTGAGTGAGAGAGTGAATGTGTACAGAGATGTAAATTGTCTGTTATGCTTTATTTTATGTCGGATAAATGTAATATGCTGTAAACTCTGTTTATCTTGCTAGTCAGTTAATAAAGATGCTTCCGAAATTTGTTTAGTTTCATTTTACAGCATAAATCGGATTATCCTATTAATCTCTTTAAAATGCTTTAAAAAGTGAAGAGTGGTTGGCTTACGTGTAAATCCCATCCTGTCGCGTCCTAATCTCGTGGTTTGTGGTTAATGTGAGATTTGTGCGTGACAATTTTTGGTATCAGAGCCTTGGTTTGAGTACATAGTTACTCAAGGTCAGGGGACGATAAGAGACCAATAGGATTAGGACTTAGGTGTCTTCCTTCTAACTGCGATTTTATAACAGGAAATGTTCTGTTATGTATTGCAGATGACAGGAAGTGGACGTGGTCACGAGAATCAAGTAATGAGCTTAAGATGAGTCGTTAAGAATCATTAGGGTCAAAAGATAAGGTTATAAGTAAGACGAATAATGAATGATGTGTTTTTAGCTCTGAGAGGTCTGAGTGTTTAGATACCCTGGCTAGGTGTCTGAATACTTAGATTGACCAGTATCAAGCTACTCTGTCTGTTCTTCTCTGGATGCCCTGGCCAGGTATACATAGGAAGGATAGGCTAGAGAGAAAACCCTAGAAATCTTAGGGTTAAGAGATAAGAAATTAATGTAGAAATAAGAGATTACATATAAGATGCGATTCAACTCTTGTCTATCATTGTTTATTTGATTTGAAGATCACTAGAAATGATTTTATATGCATGAAATGAAATTTCCAGTTTGTAAAGTAAACATGATTCTTTTATATTGTTGTGTCATGAAGTGAATTGTTTAATGTTTGTTTCCTTTGTATTAATGTAGACCCGAAACTGTGTTTAAATGAGGTTGCCCTGAGTGGATATTCTTTCCACATGTTTTAGATTAATAGGGGTTGATTAATCCGAGTAGCTCTTGGCTTCAGGACTACAGGTTCGGCCTGGTCCGGCTGGCAGGATGCGTTACTGGGATCTAATGACTCCTATCAACAATAATATAAGAATAGACTCTGGATGATTTAGACCTGTAATATAGTGAGAATGTATATACACTAGAATGTTTTAACTAAGACAAGAAGTCTAAATGTTCTTTAATCTTGAGAATTAGGGCTTGAGAAGCATAGACCCTAATTGGCCCAAAACAGGGTTTTGATGATACATAAATACAAATTTGACAAGTAAGGTGTTTTAGTAAATGATTTTTAGTATCTTATGTGTAACTCTAATTTGGCTAAAATTGGGATATGATTTGGATATATAAAATGTGAACAACATTGGAAGATATCAGAATTTTTGAAGAATGTTCTGACCTGTTTATCGGCTGAGTTTCAAACTCGATCGATCACATTTTCTGAATGATATAGCAGTGTGGTAATTGAATTTTATCTTTTTATTGGTATATCCAATTGATCTCAAATTTTAACTATGTTTGAAAATCACAAATTTTAGACACTCTATTAATTTGGCGTAATTTTTGGATGACTTTTGATCTCTACAGTAAGGTGTCGGTCGAATTGCAACTCGACCGAATCTGCTGCAGACTGCTATATAGCAGCGCACTGTTTGATTTTTAATTATTTATTGGTAATTATAAATGACCTGAAATTTTTACTGGAGGTCTAAAACTTTATTAGGCACAACATATAAAATTTTCAAAATTTTTGGAGCTTCTGTTAGCAGTTTAATAAACGAATTACAGAAAATATTGTGAAAACTGAATTTTCAGCCTTTTGATTAAAGTTGAGTGCTGGGTTAATATGTTATTGACCCAAGCAACTCAATTTGATCTATATGATCGATCACACATACACACAATAATGCTATGATATTGATATAGACCAAAACCCTAGAATGATTAAAGTTGTAGTAGTTTGAAGGATATCATTAGTGATGTAACCTTGTATACCAGTATCTTTGTTAAATAAGACCTTGAGATTTGTTCTATGAAAAGTAAACTGGCTTTGATAGTGATCTAGGGTTTTGAAGTAGATAATCTGATCGATACATGAACAACATGAAATGATTTAGAGGAATGAGTAAGACATAAACCTAAAATGTAACAATAAGTAAGTAACATAGAAATCGGAGTATTATCCGATATATGATCTGAAGATAGTTGATGTAGTTCATGTTTTTAAGACATGGCATCACTATCTTTATGATGTGATAATAGATCACCACCCTGGCAGGGAGAATGTGGTGGATGATGTTTCCAGCAGAAAGTCAAGTTCAACAACCAATGCATTCTCTATGACAGGTTTCAATAGAAACCTGTTAGTAGAAATGTGGAAGTTGAACTTAGGCTTAGGGGTGACAACACAAAATGATTTGATTGTATAGATGTAAGTTAAGCCTACTTCTTATGATCAAATCAAGGAACTACAAAAGGGTGATAGTGAGTTAAACCAGACCATGCATGACATGATAGGAGGAAAAGAGACCAGAGTTTAAGTTTTTAAATGATAAGATGTTGTATTAGCATGACATGTTGTGTGTACCTCGAGATAGAGTAAAATTCTTTAAGGGGAAAAGCTGAAAGAAAAGAATTTTTATAGAAGTGTATGTATTGATGTATGCTATGCTTTCAGGAAACACTAAGATGTATAGGAAACTCAAGTAGTTGAAACGGATGGTTAGATAAGCAGAAGAATGTAGCTGAGTACGTGGTTAAAAGTAGTGTGTGCCAGTAGGTTAAGGCTGAACCCTAGAAATCGATAGCTACCTTGTAATCTTTTTCTATGCCTGAATGGGAATGGGAATTTATCACAATGGATTTTGTGGTAAGATTTCCCAGGACACCTAGAGGTTGTGATTTGATATGAATGATTGTGGATAGATTAATTTAGTCTGCTCGCTTTCTTCATATTAAGTCGACCTGTGATGTCTCGAGATTTGATTAAGATATACATGGATAAAATTATTAGGTTGCTTGGTAATCCAGTTTCAATCATATCATATTGAGTTTAAAAATACACAACTGATATGGTACGGGTTGAGTATAAATCCAGAAAACACAGATTTGGTAAATCATTAGATGCATGATTTCAAACTAGCAAGACAAGATTAAAATATGTAAATAAACCTAATTGCATGCTTCCTGTTATGTTAATGGGTATGACTTAACATTTTCATGAATTGGCACGTTACTCTGAGATATTATTAGAAATTCTCAATTACTATTAATTAATTGTGTTATGTTTTGTAAATAACTCTTAATTGAGTTATGTGGTGCATAAACCAGGAAATCTGGTTAATATGCACATACTTCGAGAAATTGCAGACAATTGATAAATATTATAGATGGTTTCTTATAGGTGAAGTAAATTACTCTTATTGGTGTAATAAGATGTTCAATTGCATGAATTTAGTATGTATGTGCCAAAATTGATTTGAGTTTGGGGTATTTATGAAATTTTTAATCTGTCTGCATGCATGATATAAACATTACTCAGTAATTACAATGATTTGAAATATACTGCTCTGCCAGTTCCAGAATAATACTGTATTGTGATTTGAACTGCAATCAAACAAATGAGATAACCCTAAGAGTAGGGTGTTGGCATGTGATGAATGAATAAGGCAAATGAAACCCTAAGGATAGGGTGTACGTGGAATTCAAGTGTTTTGATATCAATTCTCAGTATGAGATGTAGTGATGTGTAACAGTTAAATTGCATGATTTTATTTTAGTACCAAATTGACATGCATTCTGTTTATTCAAGAATTTTACTTTGTCTGCATGTATAGTATAATAATTTCTTGGTAATTACCATAAAGTGAGATACTGCTATAACAATTTTGGAAAGACAATGTTTTGTGGTTTGTTCTGGTATTAGATCAGATGTGTCCCATGTTGAGGGACCAATACCGATAGTTGATCAGTGGACCAAGAAACTCAAGAATCGTGAGATACCTTAGAGAAGGTTTTGTGGAGAAATCTTAACCTAGAGGAAGGCACGTGGAAACACGAGTCAGGAATGAATGATAAGTTTCCTTTTCTCTTTTATGAATTTCGGGACGAAATTCTTATAAGGGAGGGAGATTGTTACGACCCATATCAGGGTTAGTCAATAAATACCTTGAATTACGTAAAACACCCCAATTAGTGCTAAGTTTTTGTTAAACATCATAAATAATCAAGATAAGATAACATGTGAATCAATAGTCAAGATTTAATCATCTGAGGTAATTAATGATAATAGTAATGATGATTGTTGAATTAATTGAGTTGAGTTGAGTGCTGACTAATGCAATTAGTGTTGAATATCAAATTAAATATCATGGTTAATCAAATAAGTTAATATGTGAATCAATAGTTGAGTTTGAATCACCCGAGGCAATTAATGATATCTATATTGATTATTTAGTTTATCAAGTTGAATCAAGTAATCACATTCGCATTTAGAGCTTTGATCTAGTGAAACAGTCCAATCAGTATGTTTTCATTCTTTGAGTTGGTAGAGGAGTTTGTGCTTGAGTGGATGCAAAAGAAATCATCCAATTTGGACCTCCGAGGCAA
The DNA here is from genome assembly GCA_963693085.1 of Alisma plantago-aquatica. NCBI lineage: Eukaryota > Viridiplantae > Streptophyta > Magnoliopsida > Alismatales > Alismataceae > Alisma > Alisma plantago-aquatica. Next base: position 1,002,486,809 of record OY856412.1, read on the forward strand.
TACTTATGTTATTTTTAGTTTTCTAGGACTTGGTTGCAATTTCTCCAAGGTTTAGTTTTTATTTTCCCTTTTTCCTTCCTCGCTTATCCTTTCTTCTTCAAGCGGTCGATGGATTAGGACCGCTACAGTAGCGGCGCACAGCAGAGATCAGACAGAGGCCGACAGAGTGGCGATTTGGGCGATTCTTGGCCTCGACTCAATGGCGCTGACTTCTTCTCTTCCTTCCACCTTCTCCTTCCTTCCTTCCCCTCTCCCTTCCTTGCCCAGCCGCGGCCGACCAGCCATCTGGGCGGCACCTTGTAGCAGATCGACCTGCTGGGCGGTGGGCTGCACAAGCAGCAGCTGGGCTGCTGCACGGCGCCGGCCATGGGCCGTTCTGGGCGAGCTAAGCACCAAGGAAGGTGCGATTGATCTCGTCCGTGAGATTCGTGCATCCAACCGCAGCTCCAGTTGCACCTAGCAACTTCGACCAGCAGCAAGCAGAAGCAGTCGTGGCTGCTGTGCACGGCCAGGAGGAGGCCACCTCGAGTGCGCCTGAGCAAGGAAAAGCTTCCCACAGCTCCGGAATTGAGGTCCAGGCGAGTTGCAGCCCCAATAGCGATCGACACCCAACCAAGCCGTTCGTTTTCAACCTATTCGTGGAAAACGGCTGCGGTGTGCAGTAGGTCTGAACCAATAGCTATTAGGGTGCAAGCAACAGACACCAAAGAAAGGTAGCTTGGCTTTTGATTGAGATTCCAAATCTAGAATCTGTAGATTATAGCCTTAATTAGGTGCTAAATCGAGTTCATCTACAATAAGATTTCCATTTCTGCACAGGTTGCACGGCGTGCAAATTAATTTGCACGGCGTGCAAAGTTACAGAAAGCGGAACAAGTTTCTGCCCAGGTGCACGGCGTGCAGCCCAGGTGCACGGCGTGCACTCTGCTGTAAAGAGAAGAATTAGGCGTGGTTGTGAACGTTTTTCGGTGTATACGAACACACCGAAGTGGGTGAGTAGTAGTTCATTTAGTAATCATTATTTAACTCAATTTAAATGTTAAATTGTTTCTGTATCAGTTAGTATAACTTCTAAACTGTGTAGTGCAGACTATAGAGTATGTTAGTTTCATTGGAACTTGAAATACCTGATATGCTTAGTGAAATGATGAAATTTCCTGTATTATTGTGGCAATGTATTAACTGATTTCAAATATAGATGTTTAGCATTGAAACTGGATGAATGATTCTGAATCATGTTTGTTTATGATAAATATATATATATGTGCTTTTGTGACGTTTAGATTGTGCAAAATGCATGAAATGTGATATTCCTGTTTAAATATTTATTTGTTAATCAAGTATAGACCTAGATGCCCTAACACCGTAGAACCCCTAACAGGTGTCTGCAACTTAGGGGTGAAACTCGTGTTGCAACATCATCCGTGCTTGTGTCACGGACAAACGAGGAAAGAGAAAATGTAGTGTCTAACAACAATCGTGCTTGTGTCACGATGGCACTGGGAAAAAAGAAAACACGGTTATCTAACACCATTCGTGCGTGTGTCACGAAGGTAACCCAGTGACTCTCCGCCTGTGTACTCAGGTTAGAGGAGGAGTCTAGAGCACTCGGAGTAGTGCATTGAGGCCAGAGAGCCTGTAGGCCGGAGAGCCTGTGGTCCTGTGGCAGAACAGGGCTGGCGTCAGACTTAGCATTTCCCGGGTGTGTCGCTAAGTCTTGTACGGTGGGACCATAGCATGAACTTGCTGCGGATCTTTATATGCAGAGTACACTGCATATATTTAGGGCATAATAATAAAATGAATAAATAATCATGTAGGTTCACAGTAAATTTATATAACTGTTTAATTACCTGAATTATCTGTTGATATTTTGAAATGTGATTTTTATTTGTATATCTGCAATGTTATTAGAACTGTCTGCTTAGTTCTGCACATATGTTCATTATCAGTTTATAAACCTGATGAGTTATTCAATGATAGCTAGATGAAATGCTATTCACTGAGCGAGTAGGCTCATACCTCTACTCAAAACATTTTCAGGTTATTATCAGTAGCAGGAAGTCTGAAGGATCCTTTCATCCTATCGCTTAGTCCGTATAAGGTATATGTAGTTAGTAGTTAGAGGTCTCTTAGTCCATTCCCCTCGATCTTCGGGACAAGGTGTGAGTGAGAGAGTGAATGTGTACATAGATGTAAATTGTCTGTTATGCTTTATTTTATGTCGGATAAATGTAATATGCTGTAAACTCTGTTTATCTTGCTAGTCAGTTAATAAAGATGCTTCCAAAATTTGTTTAGTTTCATTTTATAGCATAAATCGGATTATCCTATTAATCTCTTTAAAATGCTTTAAAAAGTGAAGAGTGGTTGGCTTACGTGTAAATCCCATCCTGTCGCGTCCTAATCTCGTGGTTTGTGGTTAATGTGAGATTGGTGCGTGACAGTGGAAATGGGAATAAATGCAAGGAAGTAGGTGGATGGGAGTAATGGAGGCAAGGGAGCAGCTGGGGGCAGCTAGGGAGTGCTCTCTCCCGAGCCCTAGAAGCAACTAGTGCTTATATAGGAGCTATGGCTAAGTGGGGGGTAAAATAGGAAAAACAGTGAAAAGTTGTGTAGGGTAGGTGATCACCACGGTCGTGGTGGGTGTGCCACGACTGTGGTGAGGGTAGTGGGGAACGACCGTGGGGGGTAAATACGGTCGTGGTGTGAAGGAAGTGGTGAAAAAAAGCAAAGTATGGTGGTGGCCACAGCCGTGGCGGAGTGCCACGGTCGTGGTGGGTAGCATGCACCACGGCCGTGTTGGGTAACACGGCTGTTTTGGAGGAGTTGGAGGTGACCGTGGGGAGGGGCCACGGGCGTCTTGATCAGCTTCGGCCATGGTCGTGGCGATCTGGCCACGGTCGTGGCTTTCCGGGCAAATTCCCTGTTGGCAACTGACTTTTCGCAATTAATTCCCACGACCGTGGCAGGGTGCCACAGCCGTGTTCTCTTCTCCTGACCACGACCGTACTGATGGCTACGGTTGTGTTGTCTTCACTGGCCACGGTCATGGCTGGGAGGCCACGGTCGTGGGCGATCTAAGGAATTCACTGTTGCAACCTGTTGGAACTTGGCAATAAACCCACAACCGTGGCATTGAGGTCACGGCCGTGGTGAGGCTTGACTTCTTGATTTTGCTTCTTACTTTGTCAATTTCGGATGTCTTTGCTCGGGGATGATTCTTGGCCACTGGAGGTAGGTTGAAGGAGACTTTGGGCCCTTCTTTGGGTCCCTCCTTGAGTGGAGGAACCCTAGAACTCCCTCTCTCTCTCTCTTCCATCTAATCATGGTCCAAGTACCTGAAAAATAGTGCAAAGAACATCCATAAGCATATTTGCAAGGATAATCATATTGGGGAGAATAACATGTAATTCTAATGCATTTGAATGTGATAAAGGTGCAAAATGACACAAGATACAGCCCTAGAATAGGGTTGGATCACATGCATATTGTAAAATAGGGACCAGGTTAATGTCCTCCTCATGTGTACTCATTGTTCAAATATAAATAAAAGTATCATTGTTGACATTGTAAGCACAACTCGATCTTGATTAACATTCATCTTTTTTCTTATTGAAAACCCCTCTATATTGGCAAGCAACTGACTAGATACATAATGTCTCTCACGACATATGTATGTATAGTACATGGTGTCTTTCACTACACACTAGCTATAATTACATGTAGAGCAAGTGCTAATTTTTTATATACATGAACTACAAATACAAATTGTAACCAATGTCATCTCTCCCTACATATCATAGGTACAAATTGAATTGTAGTCATATATTTGGCTACAATTGAAACTACATGTTTATGTGTAAGGACATTTTTACCTACAATTAGGGTTACATATGAATTTTTAGCCAGAGGAATAACTAACTACAACTTTCAAAAATGTAGCCTAAACAATTAGCTACACGGGTATTAGCTATATATTATAAATGTAAGGATAAATGTAGCCAAAGATTTTAGCTACAAATTTTGGGGTTTTTTCTATAAAAAAAAAATTGTAGTTAAAGACCATATTCTTTGTAGTGATTGTTCCTTAACTGAAAATGTAGACAAAAATCAACCTTGTTCAGCAACAGTACGTCACAATACACCATACGCTGTAGTTCGTTTTGAAATTTCTTGAATATATTTTGTGTGTACACCAATCTTGCATCGATTTCAATATGAAACTCGGACCTTAGTTGAACAAGTTTATCCAGATCATCATAACCAGATTTCCTCTCTGTCTCGATCCTTGCTTCCTGTGCAACTTTGTATTGGTTAACAAATTGTTGCAAAGATGTCTTCGAGTTAACATAATGATCGAAGAACGAATTAATTGATTCACTACACTGGGTTGTTGTCATGTCTGCCCAAAAGAAGTCATCGACGTATGTAGGAACCCACATGTGTCATATTTGATACATCCTCGCAAGCCAACCTTCTTGATTTACCTTGCAAGTCTGAATTGCAGCTGCCCAGTCCTGTTCAAACACATCTATTGATGGGCTCTCATATACTGCATTCCAGATAAGGTTGTACGTAATGGAGTCTTTCCCTAGTTTTTTGGGTAATTTTCTCATTATGTGCCATAGACAGAGCTTGTGCCTAACATCGGGAAACACTTGTCGGATCCTGTTAATTATTGATTGAGCTTGGTCAGTTACAATACTTTTTGGCGGGGCTCCTGTGGAGTGCTAATTTTGTCATTGAATTTTCATATAAGAAATGGATTACAGTGCAACACAACTCGGGGAGGGGGTATTGCATGTCGTCAAGTGTGAAGCACATTACAATGAGTGAATATGTCAGCATAAGTCATAAGGATATACATATAGTGGCACACGTTACAATGTGAACAAATTTGGAATACAACTGACCCGCGCAAGATATAATAAAAGGGATTGCGAACCAGAAAATAAACTAATACAAATCAGTATATATTATGTTTCAATCAGTAGCATTTTAATGTTAATGCTACTTTTAAATACAACTGACTCACAACAAATATACTAAAAAGGAATGCACCCAAACCAGTATAAAGGTGATACATTCAAACCAAAATGTACTGCATTAACTGTAAAATAGTGATTATCATTTTGCATCAAACAGAATAAATCTAGAAGTCAATGAACATGCATAAAAGGATGTTAAATGGAAGCCACAGTCAGGAGCCAATGTGTAACAATTCAATTCAACATGTATTATCATGGATATCATTGTGTAGGGAACAAAAAACAGAGGTCATGTGTTACGCATGCATTGCAGCCACGTTGTAAACAACCATACATAGTTCTCTGTTGTTTCTTCGCACAGTAGCCCACACCCTAAAAGAGTAGACTGCTCGTGATGGTTAACACCAAAAAATGGTGCAAACGACATCTCATACCTATTTGTGAGGTACGTTGTATCAAAGGTAACAACATCATCAAAATATTTGTACACCTTGCGAGATCTTGCGTCAGCCCAAAACACGTTTCTGAGAACGCCTTCGTCGTTCAAGTCTAACACGTAGAAGAACTCTGGATCACTCTTTTACATCCGTACAAAGTATGATTGTATCACAAATGCATCACCTTCGCCTAGACGTAGATTCCGAGAATTCAGGAGATGGTTGTGAAGGTTCTTCTGAGTGAATGTAAGACCATCGTAACCTCTGGCTTCAGTTACTAAAGAAGTCATGGTTTTGGCTGCACCGATACCAGCTGCATCGTTCAGATCAATTCGCCGTTGTATGGAAAACGATATTCGCCTCTTTGATGGTAATAATCGAATCATATCTTGCTGCAACATCAGGTGATTGTGATTGAGTTGTATGTGGGAGATCTGATATTCTCCTGAGAAGGTGTGTTTCAACTTAACATGGCTGGGGCATGTTGTTCGTGCAGTCAGTTTGTATTTGTATAGTGTATCCTTGCATTTGTTTGGGGGCCTTCCTCCCTTGACACAGGTGAGTGCGACCCTTACAGCCAGTGGCGGAGCCAGCCACATTTCGCAGGAGGGGCACAAATAGCATACACAATTTTTTTTTTGATGCAAAATCAAGATATATAAAATTCATAAAAGTTTCATGTATGAAATTCAAGATATAAATGTCAATAATAGCTTTTGAGTTTGTAATAAAAAAGTATTGACCAAAGTTTAGAACTTCCTTCTTGTCTTCATTGTTTGGAAACACTCTGCTATAACACTATTGTGGATAGTGTCAAATATTTCTTTCTCAATGTAAACAATCATAGAATCATTCAACCACTTGTCGTGCATTCGGTTGCGTCTGCGACTCTTTATTATATTCATAATGGAGAATGATCTTTCCACTGCAGCTGTTGCAACTGGTAATATCAATGCTAATTTTATCAGCTTATACACATCTACATAGACAATATGTTTTCCATGTAAGACCATCTTTTCAGCAAGTTCACATATCCCCTTGATTTTAGAAAACCGCTCATCAGATTGCATATCCATAATAAATGTTTCAAGTTGATTTTCAAGATAGGCCATTTGCATAGAAGAAATGTCTCTGGGATAAAATCGAGCCATTACGATCATTTTTTCCTTATGAAATGCTTTAAAATTGTCACTTGGATTCAGACATGCCACACAAAGTAACAAATTTGTGTTTGCTTCAGTAAATCTATTATTTAATTGTTGAAGTTGCATATCTATCACAAAGTAGAATAAGTCCACTTGAAAATGATGTAGAAATGTCAAACCATCTGTTTTACGACGTGGTCTACCTTTAACAACCCACATGTCTTCCATGTTAGGAATAAGTATGTGATTTTTGTTGCAGAATATTGAGACTTGTACAAAAAGTGAATCCCATCCACTATCACGCATTTTCTGTAATCGTCTCTTAGAAAAATCAACTAAGTTCATGGCATTAACAATATCTTGATCTCTCCGCTGCAAAGCTTGTGAAAGTTCATTAGTGATGCCAAGAATGTCTCTTATCAAATGAATTGTAAATATGAAATCAAAAGTTTGGATAGAATCCATTAATGATAAAGCTTCTGCCCTTTGTTCCGAGGAAGATCCATCTTCTGATATTATTTCCAAAACATCAACCACAACAGAAAACATAACGATTATGCTTATAAGAGTTTTGTAGTGAGAACTCCATCGTGTATCACCTGCACGCCTTAGAGTTGTTTCTTGATTTAATCCTCTTCTACTAACAATTTCTCCTTCTGCAAGTGCATTCTTAACTGTACTAATTTGTAACTCACGAAGTTGATCATGACGCTTGCATGAGGAACCAACTGAGTTGATCACATAATTTACTGTTAAAAAGAGTGAAGCGACTTGTGGATGGTTTTTTGCTACAACAACTAATGATAATTGAAGTTGATGTGCAAAACAGTGAACATAATAAGCAGAATTATTCTCTTTCAGTATAAGACTCTTAAGTCCATTCATCTCTCCTCTCATGTTGCTTGCACCGTCATAACCTTGACCTCTTAATTGGGATATGCTTAAGTTGTGCATAGAGAAAAAACCATCAATTGCCTTCTTTAATGATAAAGACGTGGTGTCGGTTACATGAATAAGCCCTAAAAATCTTTCGACCACATGACCTTTTCCATTAACAAATCTCAAAACAATTGCCATTTGTTCTTTGTTGGAAATGTCTTGAGCTTCATCAACCAGGATGCTATAGTTTTCATCTTCTATCTCTTGCAATATCATTTTAGTTGTCTCCATTGCAAAAGAATTTACTATATCAGTTTGTATATCATGTGCTATTAACTTTAAATTCTCAGGGGCATTATCTAAGACAACACCTTTGACTTCATCATTGTGTTCGGCTAGAAATTGCAACAATTCTAAGAAATTGCCTTTATTTTTTGATTCATTGGATTCATCATGGCCTCTGAATGTTAAGCCTTGTCGTAGCAAAAATTTAACACAATTAATTGATGCATTCAACCGTATGTCATAAGCACTTTCAGCAGCCTTAGATTGCCTTTCAAGAACATATTGAATACTTTGTTTTTGCTTCATTAGATCCTCACATTTTTTTAAAGCTTGGTTATGTGAACTATTAGGACCACCTACATGAATTTGAAGGGAATCCTTCTTTTTCCAATTAGTGAACCCTTTTGATATAAAAGCATCTCTTCCTCCTTATCCCTCTCCCTCGGGTATAAAAAGATAACAACATAAGCAATAGGCAGCATCTTGAGAAATACTATATTCTAGCCATGTTGGAAATTCACAAAACCATGCTTTGTTAAACCTTCTTAATTTAGTGCCAATCATTTTCTGAGGAAATTTATGTTTATCTGGTTGACATGGCCCGTTTTGTAAATAAGATCGCCGAATTTCATCTCTTACAGATACCGGGTAATCATATATGTTAGGCCGCAACCCTGGACCTGGTTCAATTTCTTCTAATTTACATTCAACTCTATTTCTTTTTCCTTGCAAGTCTATAACATCACCACGAGGAGTATTAGCTGGCATATTTTGTTATTTGGTATTAGAAGCATGTGTTTCTGGTAAAGAAGCAGATCTAGACTCTTGTGTTGATATTGCATGGTAATATCTCTTCATATCTAATAAAAAATATGTAGATATTATGTTGTGATTATATATACAATTGTAAAACACTCATTTTAAATTATAAACAAAACATTCAACAATAACTCAATAAGCATCAAATTGATGTGTATATTTTCAAACATTGTACAAATAATTTATTATAGGCTACTGTTGGTAAAAAATAGTCCAAGTGTATTTTTATTAAAAAAATATTACCTAACAATGTGTAAGATTGGACGATGAAATATTGTTGTATCAAATAAATTCATATACAACAGTGAACAGTCAACAATTTAACCATCTTGATTTTTATAAGAGAAAGTAAAAAATTTACCACAATGGCAGAGAGGAAGTCAATTTCTCCACGGAAAGACGAAAGATAACTATGGTGACAGGCAACGGTCGAACAGACGAACAAGAACTGGTTTTCAAATCTCGGCTGAGAAACTGTGACGAGACAGACAACCTGTCCGGAGGAGAGCAACAACCACAAATACGATGACTAGATGAACAACTTGAAATACGGATCTTGCAATTTAGAAGTCTGAATCCTTGAGAAATATAGATAATCCTTATGCAACTGGAAAGTTTAGTATGAACAACGGGTTGACAGGCCTATGCTCCACGGCAAGTCCGCAAGTCGCAACAGTAGATACCGTCACCACCGGGGTCCGGAGAGAAACTTAGAAATCTGAATCCTTGAAAAACATAGATAATCCTTGTGCAACTGAAGTATTTAGTATGAACGGCTGGTTAGACATGCATGTATTCCACGGTCCACCGGCAAGTCGGCAACGGCAAGTCACAACAGTAGAGATCGGAGAAAAAGGAAGAGACCTGGGACTCGCAAGTCGCAACACTGCTGTTAACGATGGGGAATCTGGTTGGTTTGGCAGCGTTTTAATGCAGACATAATTGCCTTTTTACTTGTGAAGGTTCGAGTCTTCGAGATATTAAAAGTGGGGTCGTTTTCTGTGGCCGTTTCGTTAGATAGGTATCCGCAAAACGTGCTACATATCCGCAAACGTGGGCAGTTTCTAACACCGGTGAATCCGTGAATGTGCTTTTCATTATTATTAAAGCGATCAACAGCTTCTGGAATGCTCCCATCGTCATCGAGTGAAAAGGAATCCATGCCGAGTGGCACACTTCATGGGAAAGGTAAATAAGTACATGTATTTTTAAAAGTGGAGGGGGGCACTGCCCCGTCTTGCCCCCCCCCTCCCGCCGCCACTGCTTACAGCTGATTTATCATTTTGTTCCTTGGAAGAATGGGCTATTTTGATACCAAACCCAGCTGCATCTGCATATAGCTCATAGAATTGTCTTGCTTGGTCGGTTGACCTGAATATACACCCAACCAGAGGCACTCCAACTTCTAAAGGGGTAATGGGAACATGTAGAGAAGCTGGTGCTCCTGGTTCTGAGTAAGCTATTGTTGAATGGCCACTAGTTGTTTCTGTTAACAAGTCATCCTAACATTCATCCATAACAGGGCGATCTGGTTCTGGTACAAATACATCATCGTCGACATCAATAACAACATTGCAATGAGAATAGTTCTGATGGGGGGCTTCATTTATATCTACGTCAATTACTTTGAATGCCTGAGTGAAATATAAAAATAGAACTGAAATATAAGACGAACTTATAAAGGGTAATAACATAATATGATTGTTGTGACTACGCAAATGTATAATCAGGATGAATCGCCAATCAAATTTTAACATATAAATACATATCAGGATGAATATCAAAAGTACAAAAAGGATTATCAGATTGGTTGACTTGGTTGATGGAATAGCAAATCAAAATTTAACATGTGCATACATATCCTGCTAACCTAATTAAATGGGGTTGTGGTAGTTTTGCTATGTGAGAATGCACCACAGTTTGGTTGGCTTGGTTGATGGAATAGCAAATCAAATTTTTTTTTCAGTAGATTTGTTGTTGTTAGCATTGGGATACATGCGTTTCTGGCCAATAATTGCTACGGTATGTTGCATCACAGGTGTTCTATTTTATTGTATATTGCAACGGTTGTGTTCTGTTTTTACAAACACATGTGTAGTCCGTTACAACATAATATTGAGGTTGTGCTACAATGTACCACCAAAAAAAAAAACCAATCATGTAGGCCTAGTATAACAAGTCATATGTACAGTTGTTATATAGGAAATTTAGTACTATAATAACAACAAATGTTGTTAGAAAAACCACTATAGCAAACAGTTAAAGGGGTAGGTAGTACTAAGAGAACAAATTGTTTTCGATGGATAACAAACTGATTGAAGAGTTGCTATCGAAAGAGTTTGTTATCATGTGGTTGTTAGCAAAACAACTATAGCAACAGGTAAAATTGGATTTTAGTACTAAGAGAAAGGACAAATCTGATAGCAAAACAACTATAACAAATGCTTGGTGTCATGTATAACAGACTGAGTGCAGAGTTGTTATCAAACGCACATTGTTTGCACCATTTATATAATAGACTGAGTGCATAGTTGTTATTAAAAGAGTTTGTTATCTAGTGGTTTTGTATGTTGGATAAAAAATTGATTTTTATGCCTGATGACAAAAGGGATTACCATTGGGATTTTCCTTCGATCACATTGTGTCTGTAACAAATGAAATTTGTATACATCTGTTGAATAACAACTCAATAATTATGTGACATTACCAATGGGATTACCAATAGGATTTGTACCAGATAGATCGTAGTTTGATGTGGTTATGTTCATGTTTTGTTTACATGTTAATGAAGGGTTTAGAGTGTTTTAATGTTATGTTGCTTACAACTCATATGGGTGTCTATAGGTGGCTTGGTTTGATGTTTGCTATTGAACTTGATTAGTGGGAGAATAAAACGTGCTCATTACTAGACCATACATGTGCAGGAGGGGATAGATCTCATTACTAAACGATTCATGTACTATGCTCAAAATCGGGTTAGAGTTACTTGTCTGGCGATAAATATGTTGCGGACCAACCTTTTCTTCTTTGGTTGTAATGGCCGGCCGGACTACAGTTTGTTCCATCAAAACCTGCTTCTCGGCCGACTGAGCTGCTTGTTCCGCATCTCCGGTTCCGCCGTGCTTCTCAGCCGCCGCATTGCAGGGGTCCGCCGCTGCTGTCGTAGAAGATGCTCTTCTCGGTGATGTCGTCGTCATGCGCATGCTCATCCGCTGTTCCCGACGATCGCTGCGGAGAGCATGGTCTTTCGTCTCCAGAGAAATGGAAGTGGAGAACCATCGTGCCCAGCGCACGGAAAGAGCGACACAATGGGAGGGGCAAGTGGGCAGTCCTCGGGGAAGAATGGGCGGGACAATGCGCTGCAAGTGGGAAACCCTCGGGAAAGACAACACCCTTGCGGGAGACTCTTCGGGGCGTCGTTGGCTTAAAAAATAAATCGGGTATCGTTTCTGTAATAAGACCGGGGTTGTATATCATTTTCCAAATGGAAAACTGAATATCCCGATAGAAGGGGCCCGCCTCTGAGTTAGAAAATTTGAGCGGAAACTAAAAGCTCATAGTAAATGATGGAACAGGTAGATGATTTATATCAACGGCGGAACACTGGCAGTAATAGCGATAGAATAGGTAGGTAGGTTCTCATTATTAGTGCTGCCGATAGCGGCCAAAAATTGTACTCGCCACTTTTAACATACTTGCTACGACAAAATAAATAAATGGCCGTAATGGTTGTCGCTAATGCTCTAACTTCTGGTAGTGAATTCCAATCCTAATGAAAGCCATATCCAAGAGAAGGGGGGAGTTTAGATTTGAACTATGATTTGTAACATCGAGTTCGAGTTACAACTATGAGGCACAGTGGCGGAGCCAGCCACATTTCGCAGGAGGGGCACAAATAGCATACACAATTTTTTTTTGATGCTAAATCAAGATATATAAAATTCATAAAAGTTTCATGTATGAAATTCAAGATATAAATGTCAATAATAGCTTTTGAGTTTGTAATAAAAAAGTACTGACCAAAGTTTAGAACTTCCTTCTTGTCTTCGTTGTTTGGAAACGTTCTGCTATAACACTATTGTGGATAGTGTCAAATATTTCTTTCTCAATGTAAACAATCATAGAATCATTCAACCACTTGTCGTGCATTCTGTTGCGTCTGCGACTCTTTATTATATTCATAATGGAGAATGATCTTTCCACGGTAGCTGTTGCAACTGGTAATATCAATGCTAATTTTATCAGCTTATACACATCTACATAGACAATATGTTTTCCATGTAAGACCATCTTTTTAGCAAGTTCACTTATCCCCTTGATTTTAGAAAACCGCTCATGAGATTGCATATCCATAATAAATGTTTCAAGTTGATTTTCAAGATAGGCCATTTGCATAGAAGAAAAGTCTCTGGGATAAAATCGAGCCATTTCCATCATTTTTTCCTTATGAAATGCTTTAAATTTGTCACTTGGATTCAGACATGCCACACAAAGTAACAAATTTGTGTTTGCTTCAGTAAATCTATTATTTAATTCTTGAAGTTGCATATCTATCACAGAGTAGAATAAGTCCACTTGAAAATGATGTAGAAATGTCAAACCATCTGTTTTAGGACGTGGTCTACCTTTAACAACCCACATGTCTTCCATGTTTGGAATAAGTATGTAATTTTTTTGTTGCAGAATATTGAGACTTGTGCAAAAAGTGAATCCCATCCACTATCACGCATTTTCTGTAATCGTCTCTTAGAAACATCAACTAAGTTCAAGGCATTAACAATATCTTGATCTCTCCGCTGCAAAGCTTGTGAAAGTTCTTAGTGATGCCAAGAATGTCTCTTATCAAATGAATTGTAAATATGAAATCAAAAGTTTGGATAGAATCCATTAATGATAAAGCTTCTGCCCTTTGTTCCGAGGAAGATCCATCTTCTGATATTATTTCCAAAACATCAACCACAGTAGAAAACATAACGATTATGCTTATAAGAGTTTTGTAGTGAGAACTCCATCGTGTATCACCTGCACGCCTTAGAGTTGTTTCTTGATTTAATCCTCTTCCACTAACAATTTCTGCTTCTGCAAGTGCATTCTTAACTGTACTAATTTGTAACTCACGAAGTTGATCATGACGCTTGCATGAGGAACCAACTGAGTTGATCACATAATTTACTGTTAAAAAGAGTGAAGCGACTTGTGGATGGTTTTTTGCTACAACAACTAATGATAATTGAAGTTGATGTGCAAAACAGTAAACATAATAAGCAGAATTATTCTCTTTCAGTATAAGACTCTTAAGTCCATTCATCTCTCCTCTCATGTTGCTTGCACCGTCATAACCTTGACCTCTTAATTGGGATATGCTTAAGTTGTGCATAGAGAAAAAAAACCATCAATTGCCTTCTTTAATGATAAAGACGTGGTGTCGATTACATGAATAAGCCCTAAAAATCTTTCGACCACATGACCTTTTCCATTAACAAATCTCAAAACAATTGCCATTTGTTCTTTGTTGGAAATGTCTCGAGCTTCATCAACCAGGATGCTATAATTTTCATCTTCTATCTCTTGCAATATCATTTTAGTTGTTTCCATTGCAAAAGCATTTACTATATCAGTTTGTATATCATGTGCTATTAACTTTAAATTCTCAGGGGCATTATCTAAGACAACACCTTTGACTTCATCATTGTGTTCGGCTAGAAATTGCAACAATTCTAAGAAATTGCCTTTATTTTTTGATTCATTGGATTCATCATGGCCTCTGAATGCTAAGCCTTGTCGTAGCAAAAATCTAACATAATTAATTGATGCATTTAACCGTATGTCATAAGCACTTTCAGCAGCCTTAGATTGCCTTTCAAGAACATATTGAATACTTTGTTTTTGCTTCATTAGATCCTCACATTTTTTTAAAGCTTGGTTATGTGAACTATTAGGACCACCTACATGAATTTGAAGGGAATCCTTCTTTTTCCAATTAGTGAACCCTTTTGATATAAAAGCATCTCTTCCTCCTTGTCCCTCTCCCTCAGGTATAAAAAGATAACAACATAAGCAATAGGCAGCATCTTGAGAAATACTATATTCTAGCCATGTTGGAAATTCACAAAACCATTCTTTGTTAAACCTTCTTAATTTAGTGCCAATCATTTTCTGAGGAAATTTATGTTTATCTGGTTGACATGGCCCGTTTTGTAAATAAGATCGCCGAATTTCATCTCTTACAGATACCGGGTAATCATATATGTTAGGCCGCAACCCTGGATCTGGTTCAATTTCTTCTAAGTTACATTCAACTCTATTTCTTTTTCCTTGCAAGTCTATAACATCACCACGAGGAGTATTAGCTGGCATATTTTGTTGTTCGGTATTAGAAGCATGTGTTTCTGGTAAAGAAGCAGATCTAGACTCTTATGTTGATATTGCATGGTAATATCTCTTCATATCTAATAAAAAAATATGTAGATATTATGTTGTGATTATATATACAATTGTAAAACACTCATTTTAAATTATAAACAAAACATTCAACAATAACTCAATAAGCATCAAATTGATCTGTATATTTTCAAACATTGTACAAATAATTTATTATAGGCTACTGTTGGTAAAAAATAGTCCAAGTGTATTTTTATTAAAAAAATATTACCTAACAATGTGCAAGATTGGACGATGAAATATTGTTGTATCAAATAAATTCATATACAACAGTGAACAGTCAACAATTTAACCATCTTGATTTTTATAAGAGAATGTAAAAAATTTACCACAATGGCAGAGAGGAAGTCAATTTCTCCACAGAAAGACAAAAGATAACTATGGTGACAGGCAACGGTCGAACAGACGAACAAGAACTGGTTTTCAAATCTCGGCTGAGAAACTGTGACGAGACAGACAACCTGTCCGGAGGAGACCAACAACCACAAATACGATGACTAGATGAATAACTTGAAATACGGATCTTGCAATTTAGAAGTCTGAATCCTTGAGAAATATAGATAATCCTTATGCAACTGGAAAGTTTAGTATGAACAACGGGTTGACAGGCCTATGCTCCACGGCAAGTCCGCAAGTCGCAACAGTAGAGACCGTCACCACCGGGGTCCGGAGAGAAACTTTGAAATCTGAATCCTTGAAAAACATAGATAATCCTTGTGCAACTGAAGTATTTAGTATGAACGGCTGGTTAGACATGCATGTATTCCACGGTCCACCGGCAAGTCGGCAACGGCAAGTCGCAACAGTAGAGATCGGAGAAAAAGGAAGAGACCTGGGACTCGCAAGTCGCAACACTGCTGTTAACGATGGGGAATCTGGTTGGTTTGGCAGCCTTTTAATGCAGGCATAATTGCCTTTTTTACTTGTGACGGTTCGAGTCTTTGAGATATTAAAAGTGGGGTCGTTTTCTGTGGCCGTTTCGTTAGATAGGTATCCGCAAAACGTGCTACATATCCGCAAACGTGGGCAGTTTCTAACACCGGTGAATCCGTGAATGTGCTTTTCATTATTATTAAAGCGATCAACAACTTCTGGAATGCTCCCATCGTCACCGAGTGAAAAGGAATCCATGTCGAGTGGCACACTTCATGGGAAAGGTAAATAAGTACATGTATTTTTAAAAGTGGAGGGGGGGCACTTGCCCCGTCTTGCCCCCCTCCCGCCGCCACTGCTTACAGCTGATTTATCATTTTGTTCCTTCGAAGAATGGGCTATTTTGATACCAAACCCAGCTGCATCTGCATATAGCTCATAGAATTGTCTTGCTTGGTCGGTTGACCTGAATATACACCCAACCAGAGGCACTCCAACTTCTAAAGGGGTAATGGGAATATGTAGAGAAGCTGGTGCTCCTGGTTCTGAGTAAGCTATTGTTGAATGGCCACTAGTTGTTTCTGTTAACAAGTCATCCTAACATTCATCCATAACAGGGTGATCTGGTTCTGGTACAAATACATCATCGTCGACATCAATAACAACATTGCAATGAGAATAGTTCTGATGGGGGCTTCATTTATATCTACGTCAATTACTTTGAATGCCTGAGTGAAATATAAAAATATAACTGAAATATAAGACGAACTTGTAAAGGGTAATAACATAATATGATTGTTGTGACTACGTAAATGTATAATCAGGATGAATCGCCAATCAAATTTTAACATATAAATACATATCAGGATGAATATCAAAAGTACAAAAAGGATTATCAGATTGGTTGAATTGGTTGATGGAATAGCAAATCAAAATTTAACATGTGCATACATATCCTGCTAACCTAATTAAATGGGGCTGTGGTAGTTTTGCTATGTGAGAATGCACCACAGTTTGGTTGGCTTGGTTGATGGAATAGCAAATCAATTTTTTTTTTCAGTAGATTTGTTATTGTTAGCATTGGGATACATGCGTTTCTGGCCAATAATTGCTACGGTATGTTGCATCACAGGTGTTCTATTTTATTGTATGTTGCAACGGTTGTGTTCTATTTTCACAAACACATGTGTAGTCCGTTACAACATAATGTTGAGGTTGTGCTACAATGTACCACCAAAAAAAAAACCAATCTTGTAGGCCTAGTACAACAAGTCATATGTACAGTTGTTATATAGGAAATTTAGTACTATAATAACAACAAATGTTGTTAGAAAAACCACTATAGCAAACAGTTAAAGGGGTAGGTAGTACTAAGAGAACAAATTGTTTTCGATGGATAACAAACTGATTGAAGAGTTTCTATCGAAAGAGTTTGTTATCATGTGGTTGTTAGCAAAACAACTATAGCAACAGGTAAAATTGGATTTTAGTACTAAGAGAAAGGACAAATCTGATAGCAAAACAACTATAACAAATGCTTGGTCTCATGTATAACAGACTGAGTGCAGAGTTGTTATCAAACGCACATAGTTTGCACCATTTATATAATAGACTGAGTGCATAGTTGTTATTAAAAGAGTTTGTTATCGAGTGGTTTTGTATGTTGGATAAAAAATTGATTTTTATGCCTGATGACAAAAGGGATTACCATTGGAATTTTCCTTCGATCACATTGTGTCTGTAACAAATGAAATTTGTATACATCTGTTGAATAACAACTCAATAATTATGTGACATTACCAATGGGATTACCAATAGGATTTGTACCACATAGATCGTAGTTTGATGTGGTTATGTTCATGTTTTGTTAACATGTTAATGAAGGGTTTAGAGTGTTTTAATGTTATGTTGCTTACAACTCATATGGGTGTCTATTAGGTGGCTTGGTTTGATGTTTGCTATTGAACTTGATTAGTGGGAGAATAAAACGTGCTCATTACTAGACGATACATGTGCAGGAGGGGATAGATCTCATTACTAAACGATTCATGTACTATGCTCAAAATCGGGTTAGAGTTACTTGTCTGGCGATAAATATGTTGCGGACCAACCTTTTCTTCTTTGGTTGTAATGGCCGGCCGGACTACAGTTTGTTCCATCAAAACCTGCTTCTCGGCCGACTGAGCTGCTTGTTCCGCATCTCCGATTCCGCCGTGCTTCTCAGCCGCCGCATTGCAGGGGTCCGCCGCTGCTGTCGTAGAAGATGCTCTTCTCGGTGATGTCGTCGTCATGCGCATGCTCATCCGCTGTTCCCGACGATCGCTGCGGAGAGCATGGTCTTTCGTCTCCAGAGAAATGGAAGTGGAGAACCATCGTGCCCAGCGCACGGAAAGAGCGACACAATGGGAGGGGCAAGTGGGCAGTCCTCGGGGAAGAATGGGCGGGACAATGCGCTGCAAGTGGGAAACCCTCCGGAAAGACAACACCCTTGCGGGAGACTCTTCGGGGCGTCGTTGGCTTAAAAAATAAATCGGGTATCGTTTCTGTACTAAGACCGGGGCTGTATATCATTTTCAAAATGGAAAACTAAATATCCCGATAGAAGGGGCCCGCCTCTGAGTTAGAAAATTTGAGCGGAAACTAAAAGCTCATAGTAAATGATGGAACAGGGAGATGATTTATATCAACGGCGGAACACTGGCAGTAATAGCGATAGAATAGGTAGGTACGTTCTCATTATTAGTGCTGCCGATAGCGGCCAAAAATTGTACTCGCCACTTTTAACATACTTGCTACGACAAAATAAATAAATGGCCGTAATGGTTGTCGCTAATGCTCTAACTTCTGGTAGTGTTCCAATCCTAATGAAAGCCATATCCAAGAGAAGGGGGGAGTTTGGATTTGAACTATGATTTGTAACATCGAGTTCGAGTTACAACTATGAGGCACAGTGGCGGAGCCAGCCACATTTCGCAGGAGGGGCACAAATAGCATACACAATTTTTTTTTGATGCAAAATCAAGATATATAAAATTCATAAAAGTTTCATATATGAAATTCAAGATATAAATGTCAATTATAGCTTTTGAGTTTGTAATAAAAAAGTACTGACCAAAGTTTAGAACTTCCTTCTTGTCTTCATTGTTTGGAAACGCTCTGCTATAACACTATTGTGGATAGTGTCAAATATTTCTTTCTCAATGTAAACAATCATAGAATCATTCAACCACTTGTCGTGCATTCTGTTGCGTCTGCGACTCTTTATTATATTCATAATGGAGAATGATCTTTCCACTGTAGCTGTTGCAACTGGTAATATCAATGCTAATTTTATCAGCTTATACACATCTACATAGACAATATGTTTTTCATGTAAGACCATCTTTTCAGCAAGTTCACATATCCCCTTGATTTTAGAAAACCGCTCATGAGATTGCATATCCATAATAAATGTTTCAAGTTGATTTTCAAGATAGGCCATTTGAATAGAAGAAAAGTCTCTGGGTTAAAATCGAGCCATTTCCATCATTTTTTCCTTATGAAATGCTTTAAAATTGTCACTTGGATTCAGACATGCCACACAAAGTAACAAATTTGTGTTTGCTTCAGTAAATCTATTATTTAATTCTTGACGTTGCATATCTATCACAGAGTAGAATAAGTCCACTTGAAAATGATGTAGAAATGTCAAACCATCTGTTTTAGGACGTGGCCTACCTTTAACAACCCACATGTCTTCCATGTTAGGAATAAGTATGTGATTTTTGTTGCAGAATATTGAGACTTGTGCAAAAAGTGAATCCCATCCACTATCACGCATTTTCTGTAATCGTCTCTTAGAAACATCAACTAAGTTCATGGCATTAACAATATCTTGATCTCTCCGCTGCAAAGCTTGTGAAAGTTCATTAGTGATGCCAAGAATGTCTCTTATCAAATGAATTGTAAATATGAAATCAAAAGTTTGGATATAATCAATTAATGATAAAGCTTCTGCCCTTTGTTCCGAGGAAGATCCATCTTCTGATATTATTTCCAAAACATCAACCACAGCAGAAAACATAACGATTATGCTTATAAGAGTTTTGTAGTGAGAACTCCATCGTGTATCACCTGCACGCCTTAGAGTTGTTTCTTGATTTAATCCTCTTCCACTAACAATTTCTCCTTCTGCAAGTGCATTCTTAACTGTACTAATTTGTAACTCACGAAGTTGATCATGACGCTTGCATGAGGAACCAACTGAGTTGATCACATAATTTACTGTTAAAAAGAGTGAAGCGACTTGTGGATGGTTTTTTGCTACAACAACTAATGATAATTGAAGTTGATGTGCAAAACAGTGAACATAATAAGCAGAATTATTCTCTTTCAGTATAAGACTCTTACGTCCATTCATCTCTCCTCTCATGTTGCTTGCACCGTCATAACCTTGACCTCTTAATTGGGATATGCTTAAGTTGTGCATAGAGAAAAAACCATCAATTGCCTTCTTTAATGATAAAGACGTGGTGTCGGTTACATGAATAAGCCCTAAAAATCTTTCGACCACATGACCTTTTCCATTAACAAATCTCAAAACAATTGCCATTTGTTCTTTGTTGGAAATGTCTCGAGCTTCATCAACCAGGATGCTATAGTTTTCATCTTCTATCTCTTGAAATATCATTTTAGTTGTTTCCATTGCAAAAGCATTTACTATATCAGTTTGTATATCATGTGCTATTAACTTTAAATTCTCAGGGGCATTATCTAAGACAACACCTTTGACTTCATCATTGTGTTCGGCTAGAAATTGCAACCATTCTAAGAAATTGCCTTTATTTTTTGATTCATTGGATTCATCATGGCCTCTGGATGCTAAGCCTTGTCGTAGCAAAAA
The DNA here is from genome assembly GCA_963693085.1 of Alisma plantago-aquatica. NCBI lineage: Eukaryota > Viridiplantae > Streptophyta > Magnoliopsida > Alismatales > Alismataceae > Alisma > Alisma plantago-aquatica. The sequence goes on from OY856412.1 coordinate 1,002,507,561, forward strand.
TCTAACACAATTAATTGATGCATTTAACCGTATGTCATAAGCACTTTCAGCAGCATTAGATTGTCTTTCAAGAACATATTGAATACTTTGTTTTTGCTTCATTAGATCCTCACATTTTTTTAAAGCTTGGTTATGTGAACTATTAGGACCACCTACATGAATTTGAAGGGAATCCTTCTTTTTCCAATTAGTGAACCCTTTTGATATAAAAGCATCTCTTCCTCCTTGTCCCTCTCCCTCAGGTATAAAAAGATAACAACATAAGCAATAGGCAGCATCTTGAGAAATACTATATTCTAGCCATGTTGGAAATTCACAAAACCATTCTTTGTTAAACCTTCTTAATTTAGTGCCAATCATTTTCTGAGGAAATTTATGTTTATCTGGTTGACATGGCCCGTTTTGTAAATAAGATCGCCGAATTTCATCTCTTACAGATACCGGGTAATCATACATGTTAGGCCGCAACCCTGGATCTGGTTCAATTTCTTCTAAGTTACATTCAACTCTATTTCTTTTTCCTTGCAAGTCTATAACATCACCACGAGGAGTATTAGCTGGCATATTTTGTTGTTCGGTATTAGAAGCATGTGTTTCTGGTAAAGAAGCAGATCTAGACTCTTATGTTGATATTGCATGGTAATATCTCTTCATATCTAATAAAAAAATATGTAGATATTATGTTGTGATTATATATACAATTGTAAAACACTCATTTTAAATTATAAACAAAACATTCAACAATAACTCAATAAGCATCAAATTGATGTGTATATTTTCAAACATTGTACAAATAATTTATTATAGGCTACTGTTGGTAAAAAAAAGTCCAAGTGTATTTTTATTAAAAAAATATTACCTAACAATGTGCAAGATTGGACGATGAAATATTGTTGTATCAAATAAATTCATATACAACAGTGAACAGTCAACAATTTAACCATCTTGATTTTTATAAGAGAAAGTAAAAAATTTACCACAATGGCAGAGAGGAAGTCAATTTCTCCACGGAAAGACAAAAGATAACTATGGTGACAGGCAACGGTCGAACAGACGAACAAGAACTGGTTTTCAAATCTCGGCTGAGAAACTGTGACGAGACAGACAACCTGTCCGGAGGAGACCAACAACCACAAATACGATGACTAGATGAACAACTTGAAATACGGATCTTGCAATTTAGAAGTCTGAATCCTTGAGAAATATAGATAATCCTTATGCAACTGGAAAGTTTAGTATGAACAACGGGTTGACAGGCCTATGCTCCACGGCAAGTCCGCAAGTCGCAACAGTAGAGACCGTCACCACCGGGGTCCGGAGAGAAACTTAGAAATCTGAATCCTTGAAAAACATAGATAATCCTTGTGCAACTGAAGTATTTAGTATGAACGGCTGGTTAGACATGCATGTATTCCACGGTCCACCGGCAAGTCGGCAACGGCAAGTCGCAACAGTAGAGATCGGAGAAAAAAGAAGAGACATGGGACTCGCAAGTCGCAACACTGCTGTTAACGATGGGGAATCTGGTTGGTTTGGCAGCGTTTTAATGCAGGCATAATTGCCTTTTTTACTTGTGACGGTTCGAGTCTTCGAGATATTAAAAGTAGGGTTGTTTTCTGTTGCTGTTTCGTTAGATAGGTATCCGCAAAACGTGCTACATATCCGCAAACGTGGGCAGTTTCTAACACTGGTGAATCCGTGAATGTGCTTTTCATTATTATTAAAGCGATCAACAGCTTCTGGAATGCTCCCATCATCACCGAGTGAAAAGGAATCCATGCCGAGTGGCACACTTCATGGGCAAGGTAAATAAGTACATGTATTTTTAAAAGTGGAGGGGGGGCACTTGCCCCGTCTTGCCCCCCCCCTCCCGCCGCCACTGATGAGGCATGAAGGCATATATAGAGGACATAGGCGAACCCAATGAGGTATCCCACGTCCCACCAACTACAGTGTGTGTGTGCTCTTTTGTGATAAAAGAGCCATATAAAAATTAATTAGTGGATATCTCTTGTGGAAGAGAGAGGAATAATAATAATTTTATCTTAGGAAAATGTACTTGTTGAAAGTGATAGTGAATTGACGGTGCATCTGCAATGACAACAATTTGTTCAAAAAATAAAAGATGTACATATACTCTCTAAGTTTTGGTTGGCGGTGGAACCTCATAATTCTAGTTGGAACATCCAACTAGAATGAACACCACATGAAACCAAAAAAGACAACTTCATCACGATGTCCCTATCAACTATCGTTGCGGCAACATGTAAGAATATATGTGTGTCGGATCCTTAATGACAATAGTGGTACTCTAGGGTAACTTGTTAAGAATGTTTTGTGCTAGTCAGATGTGATTACTTTTTCCTATCTTCGCTACGGTAGAAGGTTATCCAAATTCAAGAGTAATTAATTATTAGTAATATGAGTTGCAATATTTTTTATATAGTAGTTGTTAGCATTATTGTCCTATAATTTTTTACGTCGTATTTTAAGAATAAATTAAATCTCACGTCTTAAGTTACCTTGTCTATTTTATTGACAACAATATCAGGGTCCGTGGCACTCAAGTTTAATAGTTAGGAATCCACTTTCCGTCTAGACTCTAATTATTATAATATTTTTGAATTGGACCCGTTGGAAATGGGCCGAAAGTGTCTGGCTGAGTTTTTAGATCAAAGACAAAAGAATACTTCTCATGTACTCAACTGTCCTTCGGCTATCTGGCTTTCAACTCTTTTGTCCCGAATCAATGAACTCACAGCCCACCACCCTCCCCTCACGCCCACTTCTATGGGAAAGTAATGATGCCGGATAAAACACGGAACGTCGATGGTATTAGCTTTCAATCTAATAATATAATTTTGTAAAGCCTACAAGTTTTGTCCATGGGACTTTTAGTACGCTCAAATCTGCTGTTATATAATGATGTTCCAGATACTGTTACATATCATCCTAACTTTACATTATCTTAAAAAAAGGACGCTTTAAGGGCAGAGATTAATTGTAACAAGCCGGGAATAATGTGTTCGGAACGGCAAATTTGGACAAACTTTTTACGACGTCCGTAAGCCCCTGTTTGGGAACGGATTAGGATTTCGTAGTCTGGATAGGATTAGACGGGATTAGTCAAGATTCAGTGTGATTCTGTTTGGCAACCCAGTCTGATTCTGTTTGGCATCCTAGTCTGATTCTGGGCAGCTGGTCTGATTTGAGTTTGATTGCAGTCTGATTATGTTTGGCTACTAGGTTGGATTCAGTCTACTTTTGTTTGACAACGTAGTCAGTATGTGTTGATTCTGTATTGATTCTGTCCTGATGTTGTAGAACTGTTTTAACAAGAGTAAGAAATGTGTAGTTGTGCTGCCGCTTAAGGAGAAGAGAATTTTTTTTTTTAATTAATCAATGTAGAGTTTGTGAATTTTGTGAATGTCATTTTTGTACTTAGGAAAACTAAACATAATATATGAGTATGGTCATAAGTACGTGATGATTTAAAATAAACCAAAATATATACTATCTGTGGCCTCGAACTCAAAATCATATTGTTTAATCTTTGTGGACATAATCAAATTTTCTACTCTAGCAGAACTACTCTAATTTTCTAAATTTTAATCAGTTCGTTCTCTTTTAATTGTACATTAAATTAACGTGAATATTAATACGAATGCAAATAAAATTGTGATATGTCAAGTAATGTGTGTAACAGCTTGATATTGTTGTTGTTTCAATGAAATATCACATTCAAAGATAATTGCATAAAGAATATATTATATATTAAATAACAAATAAATAATATATAAATGCATAATTTATGCATTTAGATTCAATAGTAGCAAACGTGCGTAGCATGTCTGTAGAAGAACTTAATACCACATAAAAAACATATAATAATTTATTGCTTCCCAGACAAATACATCTGTAACACAAAAACTGAGGGACACAAAGGAGAGGTTTGCCCTGGACCTAGACATAGACACCGCTACACAATCTAAGATGGGGAGAAAGCAGCCACTGTGGGGGACATGCTTTGATCCCAGGTAGGAACGTCCTAGTTGGCCAACTTCATGGCCTCGTCGTACTCGTCCCATGACACAGGACAGACTTCATTTAACAACTGATTGGTTTCCTATTTGATGGCATCTTTTGGCCACTCGAACAGCAACAACAAATGGTGAATAGGAAGAGTAACACCCTTGGCTTGTTCGTGGCTCCCATTTGGGCCCTCATCGCGTGTAGGCTCGCAACATTGTTTCTTACAAAAAAGGTTTTCTTCTACATATTTTTTAATCTTCGACGGAGACATCAATAATTTTTCAAACTTTATCCTTGCCTTTGACCGTGACCGCGATGACGACATCTATAGTTAATAAATAAATATAAGTATTAGCAAATATCAATAATAGTAAGATAACTGTGATAATATTAAATACAAATAAATGTTCCCAACAAACTTAGCTACAAATAAGTAAGAACGTGATATATGCCTTCAATACATAACAATAAAGTAGAAGTTTTTCAAGTGATGGTCCAAACAAAACAATGCAACATATGAACTCTCTCCTTATGTGTTGCCATCTCATCTGCAACTCAGTCAAAGATATATAAGGCCCCCCAGTTATGTTTCGGAAGTCACGCCATGCCTCCATCCAAGCATGTGTAGTATATACTCCACTAACACATCTCCCCAACTTATATTGGTTTCTCATCATACCTCTGAGAACCATATCAAGCTCCGTACACCACATAAAATAAGGCGTCCTTGGAGGCCCAACCATATTACAGATTCTGTAAGTAATATATTGTAGACGTAAGGGTGTATGGCACAATTAAGGGAATATAATATGCATATTCAGTGCTAACTAATATTCAACAACATCACGATGAAAAAACATACACCCTCCATAAAACATACACCAACATTACGATAAATAACAAAAGCCTGTTAATGTCGGATGAATTAAGAAAGATTCAATGCTAAAAATATCAAATGGTAGACAATGTAAATCGAGAAGACAAACTAAATGTAGCTCTGCCATTCAACGTTATGACGTCACCGTGGGTGAAGAAATGTCCAAAAGAAGACTACAATCTTCCTCCAGACCGGCAACATAGCGTTCGAGAACCTCATGCTCATAATTTTTTGGGTGTATATATCATCGTAGTTGTGATGAATTTCAACAAAGTCCTTCATGTCCATTGCATGGCCCCACAATGACTTGCATTCGATAGTTAGTAACATAATCTCAGCTTTCAAAGAATCAATTGTTGGGGAAGATCGAATGCCCAACGTAAGTATCTGTACCGATCTTTTCCCTAGAATGTATTATCAAGTTTAAGTGAATGATAAAGAATGTGCAGCGTACACAAGGGCAACCTATTATGTATGTATTTACTACCGCACCTCACGAGAAGGACATATGTAATACATTTCGCCTGGCCTTTCACTCAGAATGCAAAAATCATACAACCATGCATCCTCTGTGTTAAGCCGCAAGGCTGCATCTATCCCACAGTCACACCTCAGAACTTCAGATGGATTCATCGACATCTAAAACATGATTTGTGATTAGTCAAATAATGTCAGATTCAGAACGTAGATTTCAAATAAAAATTTCCAAACATAAAGTAGGCCTAACTACTTGTTCAAACATAAAAGCAAATTCAGTACGAAAGGTTGTTCTACATCTATGATGTATTGTATCCGTCCTCATTTGAAGAGTCGTTATTGCTCGTGATGTGAAGTCGTTGGCGAAGATATTGGCACCTCTCCCGTAGAGTGGAAATATCTTGTTGGAGCCTATCGGTGTCTGCTCTTGTCGAACTGACAAAGTCACATTGTTCAGACCATAGCTTGTGTTCGTTGCGTGCATATGCAAGTTGTGTTAGCATAGCATCCCTAACTACAGTAAGTGTGGCAACTGTGGGTGGTATACGCTGCACGGGCAATCTCATCTGACATTTGTTTGAAACAAGACCCCTACCACATGTAAAATACGGTCTGTGGGGGTTGTTATTTTCAAAACATCCATTTGCCACATCCGCGACATCCATATATGCACGTACAGTGCATTAAAGGCTGCATGTACAGCAAGACATTCCATTCTCCATTTCAAGACAACCTACTGAATCATTATGTCATGTATATTATTAGGATCCAGTAAAAAGTTTGTAAAATAAACAACTAAAGGCTACAAAGTTATGTGGTGGATGATTTATCAAATAATGGAAAAGACTATTACAAATTTAATTATACGTCAACGGGCATCCCATAACAAATTAGAAATGGATTCACATAAACGATCACTCTCCCTTGAATCGTCCTGACTTGTTTGTTGGAGGGAACTCAGGTCAACCCCAGAAGAGGGACCGGAATATGTTGAAATGTCATCTGGGAGTTCGTCCATGATACTGTCGCCATCATGTTGGCGGAATATGAAGTTGTGGAGGATACAACAAGCCATTACGAGGCGACACTGCGAATGTATGGGATATGTTGCCCCCTTTTTAAGGTAGGCAAACCACCGCTTCAGCACCCCAGATGCTCTTTCTACAACATTACGTAATTGTGCGTGGCGGTGGTTGAACATCTCCTTCTTGTTGGTGTAGGCATGTCTATTTCCTCGGTACTCAGAAATATGGTAAGTTGTGTTGCGATACGGTGCAAGGAATTGTCGAGTGTTGGCATACCCTACATCAACTAGGTAAAACTTTTTCGGCAGAACTTTAAACCCGCCTGTCGTTGTCGCTGACTGTAGGACCCGTTGGTCAGTAGCCGATCCCTCCCACCTAGTTAGGACATATGTAAACTCCATGGAGAAGTCAACTATAGCCAAGACATTAAGAGAGACATTCCCTTTTCTGTCTCGGTAGCAATTTTTCTTGTCTCGTTTAACCAAGACTGGGATGTGTGTTCCATCAATTGCCCCGATGGAATTCTATAACACCAAAATAGGTTGTAAACATACTAAATATTTCCAAATGATTAAAGATGGTAGGGGCTAACTATTACCTTGAAGTACGGGTAGAACCTTCGGGTCTCCAATATACGAGAATGTGTTGTCGTGCATGTCGCTGCAGTTTTCATGACAATATAGTCATTGGACAATGAACACACAGCGTCCAAGACTTCGTTGAACTTTCTACTTATGGTCTCACCAGAGTGAATGTAGTCCTCAACCAAAGCTCGATTTGTATGTCCATGGCCAACCATTATAGGAAGTAGCATACAACCTCAACTGAACTGACGCCTCCAGTACTTCGTAACAAGGCCCGACTCTCAAGCTTGTCCACAAGGGCCAATATAGAATGTGGTCTCATTTGGTATAGGTCATAAGCCCTTTGTTCATGACCGTTTAAAATTTCTAAGACCTTCTGGTGGCCACTCCTAATGCTAACTGACCTAGGTATTGTAGGTGGTATGTCGGAAATGTCATCGATGATGGAGTTTGCTATGGACTCAGCTATTGTATCAGCAATGTGATTAGCTGGACCAGAAAATGTATGTAGAATGTGCGTAAGGAGCTCAGGTGTTTCTGTTTGGTCAGTGGTTGACATTATGCCTACAAGTGGAATCGTAGGAAGGTTATCATGACAACGACAAGGAAAAAATAACTACTCGACAATCATATGTAACCGTGGACATGTAAAATAATGGCTTGCAGGATACATAGCGAATTAGATTGAATGCAAAATAAAAGCATGGTAGTGAAGTAAAATATTACAACAGTTAATCAATTTAGTTTGTGCGGTAAAAAAATGTCTGGACGGGAATAAAAATATTACAACAATTCAACAAATTAGATTATGCCGAAAGAAAATGTTTGCATGGGAAATAGATTATTATAACAATGAAAGAACTTTCTACTAATTTTATGAGTTAAATGTCTGGCTGTTAATCAAACTGATGTTCCCCCTTATGATCTAGAAGGGCCAGCATCATTGGACGAAGGAAAAAATGCATGGTGAGATGACATAAACGACGATGGCATACTTGGTCTGTTGCTGAAGTTGGGTGTTGGGGATTGCGGTAAAAATGCATGGTGAGATGGCATAAACGAGGATGGCATTGAAGGTGTTGGTGTTGCATTGGCAGCTTGGGATCTTTCCCAAAGGTCTTTCAACCATATGGTTATCTTTTGAGGTGTGTCTATAAGGCTGAGGTAGATGTTGCGGTTTGTTGAGTCCTTGATGGCGTTCACAAGTGTTGTAAACACAACAGTGGGGGCATCTGGGTAAGTGTCATGGAAATGTTGTAAGATGGTTGTAAACTCTTTCTTTTCAAAGGCTCTAGTTGCCACACCACTGCCTAACTTGTGAACCTTTGCATAAACCTGTGTGAATTCAGATAACACTTCATTTGAAAGCCCACATCGGTCTTGAGCCATTGATGGCCACTTCTTGTGCCTAATGACAGGAGGCCTCCCGCCAACACTCGGTGTATCTATTCCGCCTCCCCCGGTGTCTCCCTCACTTTACATCCCATATGCGTCCATATTCGGTTCCCCTGATTGGCTTCCAGTGTTCATGGGTGTCTCTGACCCATCTAAGTCGATAGTGACATCATCCTCGGAGGCAACATCAGAAGGGATTTGTGTTTCCGTTGAAGACATTGCATGATGCCCTCTAGCAATGTTCCTCCCCACCATCATCTCGATGTCATAGTAGTGGGGAAACAGCTTGTTAAGAAACCTAGCAAGGTCCTTGTTTGCCTAAGTATACGAAAAATTTGTATTAGGAAATTTAACTGTAAATATAGGACATTACTTTTTTTGATTAAGGGACTGGTTATTGGATATACCGCAAGGCTCTCCCTCCATTCAGGGCTGTCGGGCAGTGTGGGCTTATGTCTAGTGTCATCCCATCCAACGCCACTCTTATTCGTCACAAGCTTCAAAGCGGCATAGTCCCTCCTCAATTTCTTCCACTGAGTTTTGAGCTGGTCTATATTGCAGGCCGTCTTCCCCATCCTATTTTGCATTTCCACAGTTGCCTCCCTCCAAGCCTCCCTAGTGAAATGACCATCGACACACATGCCTAGGTCATATTGTCTGTGCAATGCTGATACTAGAGTGGCATCAGACTCTCTTTCCCAAACAATACGAAACTTGGGGTCAGCGGAAGACATACCCCGGCAGGTGCTGCAATATATTATGATACACAAATCGTTATGCTAACAAGAAAATATTGTATTGTAGTACAGACAATAAACATCCATCATACTATAGAGACTAGATTGATATATATGTGGTGAAGTTCATATATATATATATTATATATATATATATATATATATATAAAATTACACTATGGTGAGTTTTTTTGCTTATCTCGGCCTTGCATTATATCTTTTATCTTTTCAGAGAAAGTATTTACTTAGATAGTGGTGTCTAAGCTGCAATTACACTATGAAATAACCTTGTGCATCAGTTGCATATATTTTCTCTGTATATAGTAAAATCAATGTATGCATGTGAATATAAGTATAGTAGAAACAATAGAAAAGTAGTGACAACACACTATTTTCAGCACATGTGGTACATTTTACAATAAACAAACAAGTTCCCACTCAGTATATTTACTACAGTGGAATTTGATTCATGCCATCAGATTCATCTCAAATTGTACACGTTAGCTATATTTAAAGATGTGTTTTGTTTGCTGATAAGATCTCTATCTTGCATTACTTGCTATGCCAACGAAATCATGTACTTGAATGGTGATGGCTGAGCTACAATTACACCAAAATTACTCTATACACCAGCTACTACTCTATTGGTGTGTCCTGGAAGTATTCTGTAACTAAACTTACTCTATACACCAAAATTGATTCCATTTTTTATAGACCTAGGTATTTTGTAACAGAATCATTGCTAAATTGCACATGTCTGTATAAAATTGTTCTATTTGAGTGTAATGTACAGGTTTAGTGCATGGAAAGTCAACAACAAGCCAAGATAGGATAATCCAAGCATATTTGTTTGATGACTTTCAAGCAAAAGAAATATTATCATATCATTTCAATGTTATAAATCATGACACATGGTAGGTATACTAAGAATACTACAAGTAATGTATAAATAAAGGTAGTTATTAGTACTTATTTTCGACCTATAATACTGCAATACTCATCAGTAGATTAAATTGATTCAATTTTTTACAGAGCTAGTTATTATGTAACAGAAACACTGCTACATTGCACATGTATCTAAAAAAGTTGTTCTATTTCAGTGTAATCTACAGGTTCAGTGCATGGAAACTCAACAAGAACCCATGACAGGACAATCCAAACATATTTGTTTGATGAGTTTCAAGCAAAAGAAATATTATCATAGCATTTAAAAGTTATATTAATCTACAGGTAGAAAGAGTATGATTATATATTAATATCACAAATGTAAAGAGATTTGAACTGCAAGTTGTTGAAATAGAGGAAGTTGGGTCACTAAAAACTATTACTAGCTATAATAATCAAACTAGACATCACATGAACTAGGCTTTTTTAGTGCACTCGTGAACCTATGCTTATGCAAGAAAATCATCAACAAAAGATTTGTCTTTCAAATAAAAATCAAATGTCAGAAATAAATTATGGTGATCAAATAGACTCAATGTAATTCAATCATTGTGTAGAATCCAAAACAATAATCATTTATTTTACAGATTATCTCTTCCCAGTCGAAACTGATTCCATTTTTTACAGACCTAGGTATTCTATAACAGAAAACACTACTAAATTGCACATGTATGTACAAAATTGTTCTATTTCAGTGTAATCTATAGGTTCAGTGCATGGAAACTCAACAAGAACCCATGATAGGATAATCCAAACATATTTGTTTGATGAGTTTCAAGCAAAAAAAAATATTATCATAGCATTTAAAAGTTATAAAGCATGAAACATGGTACGTATACCAATAATACTACAAGTAATCTATAACTAAAGCTAGTTATAAGTACTCTTTATCATTTTATTATTTCCTAGATGAACATAATCATTTATTATAGTTAAATTTTCGACAATAAAATCATTTTGGGATACTTGTGGGTACTAGATAAAGACCATCTCTTCCTAGTCAAATTATCTCCATATAGCAAGCAACATGAAATGAAAAAAGCATAACAACAGGAGAGAAAGAAGGAACTTTGGGGTAGATATCAACCAAAAAGGATGTATTATTCCCTAGCCTCCTCTCTGACCGTATTCAAACATGAATAATGAGATGTATATATTTGCTCCTATCCATGACAAACATTGCTTAAACTATGCCATCGACTGATAAAATGTGACTGTCATACACAACGATTAACTTGTTTGGAATAAATGTCGGCTGAATAAATATACAAATTAATAACCAATCCACCTCAGAAATGTCTGCCCTAATCGACATCACAAACAAAGCGTCGGCTACCCTATTTCGTGACCAACCTTAGCAGGAAGGGGCGACAAAGAAGAAGCACTGTGGAATCCTGGCTCTGTGTAGCGCCGCCGGAGCACCAGGGAGGAGAACCGCCAGATTTCAGCCAGGGACGACCAGCTTCTGCGAACAGCCGCTCTAACAGGCGTATGTGGAAGTGAAGAACCTCGCAGCACAAGGCGTATATGAAGGCAGGCGAACACTTTGCCTTGGACGCGCTAGGGTTTCTTCTGTGTGTCGACAAGATGGGACAATGTCAGATTCAGATAGTCGAAGACCAGGGCAGGGTATGGGTTACCTTGCTTTTGAGGGATGTAGCCGTCCCAGTAGACCGGCGATTGCAGACGGCTGAATTAATTCTCCACGCGGGCGCTTCGCCCAACGATGACCTATGGCCTCCATCTGCGATTTGGTCGAGGTCGCAGACATCGCTTTACTTCTCTCACACACGGACCAACAATATGCGCACAGAGCCGCGAAGCGTCGGGAGGCAGAGCGCCGAGAGGGAGAAGGCTAGGGCGAGATGGAGGGGCGCGAGGAATCGGGGTCGGGGGGGTTGTGTCTGGGCAGAAACCGGACTGAGATTCACAATCCTGTCTCGACCGGGACTGAGATTATGCGGATTATGGGATTCCGTTATTTCAAAACGGGGATCGAACTTGGTTGGCTTCCAAACACATTTTTCGACTAAACCGGACCGGATTAGGCCGTCGTGGCACTACACGACGGGCGCTAATCCAAGCCCAGTCCGTTCCCAAACAGGGGCTAAACCTCTCCATCAAGCCGGCGTTACCGTGGCTAGTTTCCACTATTATGCCAGCGATGTAATCATGTAAAACAATCAGAAACAGTTGAACTCCGAATGTAACAAGGTCCAGTTCAGGACCAGAAGAAAGGGAACCAATGTCACAAGAAGTTGGGCCTGCGCAAAAAACTGGACCAGGAACACCAAAGGGAACTACAATGTCATCTGCCACACACATCCAGTATTAGTATTAGTTAGCTTTAATGGCCGTAACTACCAGGCGATCAGGCTCCATCCAAACTAACATGCGGAAAACATGGTGGAATTTAGTTTACAAATATGATATAGGAAAGATCTTGCGTGCAACACACTTGACGTGGTCAAGCACGCATGAGTCATGACTATAATGTAGATGAATTTCTAAAGTCACTCATAATGACCTTATTTGCACAAGGATATAACATAACGGACTATGTTTTTATGTACCAGTTGCTAGTCTTTTATGGCCCAAAGTCAATATATCATTTCTTATAAATTTGTATACGCATTATAGCTCTGCTCACTGTTCTACGGAATTTCTCTCATTCCTCTATTTTTCTAAGAGTTCGATATTGCTCGGTTATACTATTTTTTATGTATTCAAAATCCTATCAAAATCAGCTCCGTTCAAGGCAGGGAGATTTTGCATAACAATATCCTCACTCAAGAAATTATCACAATATGGGGAGGAAAGGCTCAGCTCCGTTAATGGCTATCAAGATATACCTCTTCAAAGCAAACCATAGGATGTCTTAGAGATTTATCAATGACACCATCCGCAAAGTTGGCTGGCCTGATAATATATGCAGGTACATCATGAACTCAGTCATAGGTGGCGAAATCAGCATCACATGGAATCGGGAGAAGCTCCCCCGCTTAAGATCAGCAGAGGCCTGTAGCAAGACGATTCTCTCGCCTTATCTCTGTGTTACGCGCATGGAAAGGTACATCCACATCATCAAGAAGAGTGTCACTAAAGGGAAGTGGAAACCCATGAAGATATCGTAGGAAGGACCTAGCTTCTCGTATGTCAGCTTTGTCGGATGACATCATCATCTTCGCCACAGATCTAGAAGATCAAGAAGTGTTTCTCCAAGTTCGAGCACGCATAAGGGCAACTCATATGTCCATATAAATTCTGCATTTTCTTCTCTGGCATTATTTTGATGCCTAAATATTTTGATTATGCACATATATCAGTTTTATCTTACACATACCTTTCCTTTATCATTCCTCTTCCCACCTAGGTGACATGTGACTTAGAAGACGAACGAGTCACGAAGACTCACATGAATAATGTGGGCATGAGGACACCTTGGGATGGCCCGGTTGCCCTTTACAGTTGGTCTTATATGTAAATGGTTGAAAATTTGTATTTTGTAATATCGCCTCAAAGTGATGATCAATGTATTGGGATATTTGTAATAAATGAAATAGTAATGTTTATTTTGCATGATCATTTTATGGCTTATTATCATATTATTTGAGTGGATCCTTTATCGGGTCCCACTCTTTACACTTCCCTATCATGCTCTCCATATCCACTATAATATTATAAGAAAAACCCTCTCTCTACAAAGTAAAATATTGTCTCTGTCGTTTACCATGAGAAGGAGTCTACTTTGATTAAAGAGGCAACTATTTTTGGTCATTTCCATGGTGGTGGAATCTACTAGCGTCAAAGGATTGATAAGTGGAAATTAGGGTTCATATCCACATTCTAGTAATCATATTTTAGCCTCTTTATATTCTAATATGCTTCTCTCTCTACTATATTTAAATTATCATATACCAAGACTCTATTATAACTCAAACTACTTCTGAAATTGTTTTGGAGAAAAATCTCTTTCTCGATTTCCATATCATATCATCGTCAAATATTACAAAAGGTATGTTTTTGTTATCTTTTGTTATATTATAGCGTTGTCATATTGATTCTTTTTTATAACGTAAGTATGTAAATGTTTACAAATGTATTCAACCAATTATATATTAAAATAAATCTTTGGATGGATTTCCTTCCTTTACCTATCCTTGTTATCACTTATATTATCCTATTTGAACTCTTGGGTCATATTCTAATTAAACTTTAATTTTTATGTTTTCCTCCTTTACTTTTCCATGATATCTGATGCACCAAATAATTGTTTCTTTTTACAGGATGTTTTACTATGCATTGTTTACACTTATTGTCCATATTCATATTAATTATGCATGATTTATCATTAGTAGTATGTGACACTTAATTGTATCAAATATTCATTAATTTTACTATTCCCGATTGATTTATCATTATTTTAGAGTTGATGTTCTTAATTGTTGATTTCAAAAAAAATCTACAAGAATAGAATCATCTCAATACTATCGATAGGTTGTCGGTGGTACTCACATTTGACGAAAAGGAACAGAGTTGAAACGCGAAAACTCAGTAGTACTGAAACAAGATTCTGTACTACTAACTTTTTATAGTGGCGCTCAAAAAGGATCTCGATACTACCAAAGTTCAACTTAGTAGTACTAACTTGTACCAAAATTCCAACAGGAAAGGTCAGAGAAAATCTCGGTACTATCGATGGTCAACTCGGTGGTACCGACATCTTACCATGGATCACGAACAATAGAAGGCATCGATACTACTAACACCAAGTCGGTAGTACCGACTTTATGTGACCAGATCAGATTAAGGATCATTACTAATCTAACGGTCGGGACATAATGACGCCTTAAGTCAATTCTATGACTTAGGAAGAGTGTGGCAAGACCTAGGGATCATGTTCGTTTTCCATTTCAAGACAATCGAGAGACAGGAGAGAAGAAATGAGAGAAGGAAGCCATGTTCTGGGCGATTCAGACACCTCCAGTGGACGAATTTGTAGCCAGAGGTTAGTAAATCAACACGTTCAAGAGAGGAAGTCATCTGGACCGTCTTCTTCAGGGGTTACTCTAGTTTTCTAATATTTCCCACATTTTTCTTTTCTTCTCTCATGTATTTGATTATGAAAATCATGCGAGGCCAATCCCCTTTGTTGCTTAGGACACAAGAGTAACCCAATTTTGCATTGTAATTGATAGTAATGAATTGATATCCATGTTTCTCTTAATTTCTAGATATATTTCTATGAGAGTATCGTGAATTATCTATGCTTGATCACCTTAAGTAGTTGTTTAGACCGTTAGTTACTTCAAGAGAGGGATTAAGGGTTGGAAAACTCATAGATATAGTCATTTTATACCACACCTCATGAGAGGGCCTACAACTGTGAAGGGAATAACCCAAAGAATTAGATAAAGAACCTAATTAATAATCAAATTGCTACTAGATTGGGATTGGTATTAGATTAGGTAGTGAATTACCTTGCAAAAGTAGGTAATTCTCGCTACGTGTCTCTTTATCCAGGGTTAGGTTACAATAATATTAATGAAATGATGTTAATTGCAATGTGAACTGTAGTGAAACCAAAATCCTATGGAATTCTTTCCAATTGTGATCACAACTAGTAATTTTAGGTTTTTATTCCTACAATTTTAGTCATTAGATCAACCAAGTACTCTTTTTATCTGGCCTAGTTGATTAGGACATCGTTAGTAGTAGTCTTTGGATATATATTTTCCCCATGTTTGATATTCGGTCCTCTTTAAACCTATATTACATGGATACATGCACTTACATTTTAGACATGTGGTTTACCCGCATCAAGTTTTTGGCATTGTTGCCAGGGAAAATGGTGTGTCCAACACTACAAGTATTGTGACTGACCACTTTAGGCCAGAATTTTATTTTATTACTTTTCATCATTTCTAAAGCTACAAAGTTTAATTTTTAGTCAACCACTAGTATCTTGTTCTCATAATAATTTTATTATTTGCAGGTGGTAGCGCATCGTGCGGACTAGATCCAATGATTACAGAGGCTGAACTCCACAAAGTTCATTCTAATAGGAATTCTTACATAGAGCATAAGAGTATAGTAAATCTGCACCAAGACTGATTTAGACTCCACCACCTGAAACGCCACCACCACAATCGACTCAACTAGATCAACTAGACATGGGTGACAACAATCCAGTAGTTGAAGAGAAGATTGTTTAGGAGAAGACCAAGGTTTCTTCTACCACAACATAGTTAGGATTGATCAAGAGGCAGGCTATTAATGTGGGCAGCTATAAGATTGACCCCGGTTTAGTGGCACTAGTCAAATCACAAGCATCCCATGGCCACAACATGGAGGACTTGATGGTGCACATTAATAACTTCATGGAAAGTTGCGGTATGGTGAAGATTGATAGAATTCTAGAAACAATGATTTATTTGAAATTATTTCCTTCTTCATTGGAAAATAATATGAAGGTATGATTCCTCAACCTTCTGCCAAATTCCTAAAAACATGGGACTGGATGATAGATGTATTCTTTGAATGCTAATTTCCACCCCTAAAGACTAATGAGTTAGTAGGGAAGATTTACAACTTCAAGCAGCAAGCAGAGGTGTTATGTTTTGAAGCATGGGAGAGATTCCAAAACATATTGAGGAAGGTTTCTCATCATGGGATTGACCTCTATGACCAGGTAAAGACCTTCTATATGGGATGCAAAAAGGAGAGAGGACCCCATTTAATAGTGATGGTTCAGGATTTTTCCTCAATAACAAGCCATCTAGGTGTCACGAGATATTGAAGAACAAGGCTAAGAACCAGTCATGGGATGAGGAAAGAGAAGTCCCAGCATCTTTTAAAAGCATTGGAGAGTCTAAAGTCATTGAAACATTGACTGAGAAGTTAGACAGGATTTCCAAGAAACTAGACCAGAAACTTGGAAATTCCTCTACAGGCGAGGAAGAGGAATGCATGTATGCGTGAAAATACAATTTTAGGAGCAGAAATGACTACTCATGGAGGAAGGATCATTTGAGTTACTCCATCATTAACTCAGCTCCCCCAAGGTAATATTTAAATCTTGGCTATTGTCTTTTATGCTTTATATCCATTGAACGATGATGCAGGCCTATTTTAGGGCTTCATCTTGTGTCATATTGCACTTCAATCACATCTAAAACTTTTATATTACATGTGATTTCCCTCAATATGTGTTTTACTATCAAGTGAACTTATGGAGAATTTTGAATGTTTTATAGGTACTTTGACCACGACTTGATGGAAATGACAGAAGATGGTTGAATCTAGGGCTTTCCCAGGCTTGGAGGAGCCCAAAATGAAGCCAAAATGACTCAGAACCTACCCCAAGTGATTAAAGAATGCATCAAAGCAATAACCTCCAAGGATGACAAAGTTTAAGACACAAATGCATGGAAAGGAACTCAAGATGGTCGTGCTACCAAGGAATGTCCGTTCTAGGACATTCCCTATATCAAAATATCCTTAAAAAAAATCACCCATAATCCCAGTAGGCCCGTGGTAGCTAGAAAGCCCGTGTTGGCCAAAGCCCAGCATGACCGTGCTAGCCAGAATAGCTAGGTTGGAAGACCTAGAAGCCCAAAATTCCCTTGTTCATTCCGTTCTTCCACCACACCTATTCCCATTCACCATGACCATTCCCAATCAACCCTAGAATGGTCATGCTTCCTAACACGGCCGTTCTATCACCAAAACCCTACAATTTTATGCATTACATTCCCTATTCTACCCCCACTTAACCTAATGCTTCCCCACCACCTATATATGCCTAGTTGGTGGATGTACATTGAGGTTAGCCACTAGTAAACCAATCTCAGATCCCCCATTTTTCCCCCATCCATTTTCACTCCATTCCACCTCCATTCATCATCTTACACCCCAAAAACACCTATCACTACAGCAAACATTCACATTAGTGGTCTTTTAGAAATGCCAATGAAAAAAAATAAATGCTACTAAACATGTTTAGTGGCATTTGTTGACACTTAAAAAAATGCCTCTAGTACCAATGCCACAAGAAAGATAGTGGCGTAAGTTGTAAACTCCACTAAATGTTTGGATTTAGTGGCTTCCAGAAAATGTCAAATAAAGGCCACTAAAACATCATTTGAAATTTATAAAAAACCCACTATCCATCAATTGGCTTTTATACAAATACCACTAATTTGTATTATGTTGTTGTATGAAATGATTCTTTTTTAGTGTAATGGCGTATAAAAAAAGCCACTAATGACATACTAGTTCTGTATTACTACATTTTTATGCTTTTCATCATTCAATTTTTAGTTCATTATCAGGTTTTCTAATTGAATTCCAATTGCAGCCGAACTCAGTTTTCCAAAAGTATGAATATTTTTTATTTATAATCAAATGACAATGACATGGGGAGGAAATTTTACCTTGCCCCTTACAATGAATACAACACCTCCACACTCAAGGCTACAATTCTTTGTTCAAAATAACAAGTTACACCCACATCGCTTCTCTCGTTTGCCAACAAATCAAGTTCTTTGTCATCTTCGTTCTGGGATATAGTTCCAAAACATTCTTTATGTTCCAATTTATGTTCATTTGAGAGTACATCTTCCAGTTAGGCATCTGAGACATACCTCAGCAAACTCCTGTTCTGCTGATGCATGCCTACAATCTGCACATGTTGTTTCTCTATTTCTCGCTTCCAGCATTTCTTCTAGATCTTTCATAGCAAGAATCAGCTCAACATTAGATCTTGAGTCTTTTGAAGCTGCAAATGAAGGTTACATTCGTATTCTTCTCATGGTCGAGTTCCTGTCTCAATTCTTCTATCATATGTTTGATTTCATCACCACCATCATGCCACAAGCTGTTCTTTTTTCTAATCTGACCATCACATTGGGATGCTTTGAGTAATTAAAATATTCTCCTAAGTGTATCCCTCTCCCACTACAGCAAAAATGCCCATTAGTGGCATTTATTCTAGTGGCTTTTCTAAAAAAACCCACTATCTATCTAATGTACATGCATTTTTAATTAAAATGCCTCTAAACCATCTATTATAAAGTTTCTAAAAAGGACTTAACATTAAAGGCATTTTTATATTATATTAGTGGAAATCTAAAATTGCCAAAGTCGATAAGGAAGTGGGAATTAATTGACTCCCTCTTTCCATTCGCGCTCACGGTGCCTCTCCCTCCCTGATTCCTCGTGTCTCCCCTGATTCCTCACTTTCGTGAGATCAATGCCCGAGTGGATCGTCACCCTAACTGGTTTCACTACTGGAGGATCGTGTGGAGTGTGGCATGCATCAGAGCTTCGACTGGTCCACTACTGGAGGCACGTGGAGTGTGGCGCGTGGTGGAACTTCGACTACTGGTGGCGCGTGGTGGACCTTCTAGCAGAGGATCGAGTCCCACATTGCCGGCGGTAGAGCTATCAACTACTGGCGGAGGACTGAGGAAGCATGCCGCATTGCCGTGATGTCTAATGAAAGGTTGGTTTTCCATGTCGCCTTGTATGTATCTCCTCTATCTCTTGTCTCTCACAAAATGGATGATCCCCTCTATGGATGTTCTCTTAGATTTTGATCAAATAGTCTTCATAAACTCCTAGACAATTATGCAAAGAGGCCCCATCTCCCATCTATCCTATTTGAGGATCTTTTCTTGTGTGCAATGATGATGTTGTTCTTATAAACCTTGAGGAGAGGCTTGAATCTCATAGGGATGTGGCTCTTACCTGAGAGGATGTTACACGTTATAAGAATGTGTAATTTGATAATGATGTCTCTGGGTTCATTGATGAATTTTTTATATCTATTGTGATTTCCTAGAGTTATACTTGAACCACATAAGTACATAGTTTTATTTACTCCTCCCATGATCTATGTTCCTTTTTCATTTCATTTAGCAAAGCTCGTGGAAAATGAACTTGTTTTCTTGAAGAAAGTAGCTTCAACATTGAGTTTTAGACAATGTTGAGGAGGTCAAGACCACATAAAGGGGACAATAACATGCTGGTTTTGTTGAGGTTTTGTAGCAAAAGCATGGGTTGTAAGGATGACATCTCTAGATAGATTGTGTTCGGATTCTTTAACTAAACATGTTTTGTCCTTAAATACAAGATCATTCCTTGCTTTCCAAAGGAATTCTATCATCAAGGAAAATCGTGTCTGATGGGTTATGTGAGGTTTCCTTTTAAGGTTCCTAGAAAACTGTTACATTAGAGAGGGCTCTCTACCAACGTTCACTTTGTGTGTTATGTTTATTTTCTCCATAAGTTGGAGGAATATGTGTAGTTTCTTAGGGTATGGAGTCTCATTTTAGTATTTGCATTGCAATTAGGGAAAGAGGTATTATCTATAAGTCCTCTACAAGATCAATTCTGATTTTTAAGTAGACCATCATGTAGTGAATTCCAGAGAACTTGTTTTGTTTGTTGAGGGAGTGGAATATACCATAGGTTCTTCCAACATCCTTAAGTGTTGATTATGACAATGTGGATGAGATTTCTAGAAATAGTAATGTTGAACTGAAATAGGAAGTAGTGCTACCAATAAAATCTCAGTCTTCATTGTCAGTGCTCAGATTCAGGGGAGCCATATTTAGAATCTTTGCACAGGTGTCATCATAGAATGAATAAGTAATCAATCGGGTGTCTCGCATAGCATTATTTACCATGGAGCAAACTTTCATGTCAAGAATGTCTTATGGGACAGTTTTATTGGGCTTTAGAGTAGGAAGGAGGCATCCATCAACCCATATATGGTTCCATACTGAGGTAGAGGATCCATTCAGAACAATATGGCATGCATGAGGTGTAATTGACGGCAGGCAAGATAGGATGAATGTCTAGAGTCTCTAGCAAGTAGACCTCACCTTGTCTCTTAAGTGTTGGTATTTTAAGCTCATCATCATCCTCTAGTGGATATTATGGTTCATAAATGAGGTACCAAAATGATTTTAAGAGAAGTGATTCAGGTGAAATACATTTTGTTCTAATGTCAAGTCCTCCCTTGACTTTGGGAGCAGCTGTTTTCTTCCTTTAGATGGTTGGAACTTTTTTTTGGTCAGGAGTGTTCCCTGTATGAAGTGTAGATAGTGTGATCAATGCAGTCACAATTTCGCTCAGGAAGGTGTGTGGATTGCGTGATGTAGTAGGCATTAAAATTAAAATTGGGTGAATAAGAGTCAACAAAAGAAAGTGTACAATTGACCAAAGAGGAGATTCTATTACCAATGGCGTTAAGAGTGGATAGGTAGATAGATTTAGTTTTTCTATAGTGTAAAATTAGAATGCCAAGGTGTTTATTGAGGTTATTAGTTTTGGTAATATGCATTGTTTCATAGATTCTTCTTCTTGAAAGCATGTGGTACTTTTTCAAAAGAATATAGTGAATTTTCCCTTGAAAGGACTTGGCTAGAAGCAAGCACAGGTCTTCTACGTAGTTCATCACAGTGGTGGCATATTTGGAGGAGGCCTTCCTTAAGAGGATGATGTCATTGGGAAAACAAATGTGAGTGGAGGTGGGGTTGTTCTTTGAGATTTATAGGTGTATTCAACTTCCAGAGGATTCCTCTTGAGCTATACATTGACTTAGTCTATCATGTCATAGTCGCTAAAGATAGGGGGAGAGAGTTGCCTTGTCAAACACCTCTAGTGGGTTTCAGTGGGGATAGTGTGATGCCATTCCCAGAAATGGAAATATCACTAGAGGTGATGATATTCATGATCAAGTGTGTCAACAAATTTGCAAGGATGTTTTTTAGCATATCATGAATAAAGTCCCAGTTCATTTTGTTGAATGCTTTCCATACATCTAGATTTACTTCTGAAAGGCATTCACCGTGTTTTCTTGATATCATTGAGTGAACAATCTCTTGGATGAGGATGGTGTTGTCAGATATCCTCCTCTTTAGGACAAATATAAATTGGAAAAGAGGGATCTAGTTATCTAGATATGGTTTGATATGTTTGACCATAGTTCTCTAATGCTCACATTGTCTATAGCTATATGGCGCAATTGATGCTAAGATTCACAGATATTGGTTTTGGGAATGAGAGTGAAGGGTGGATCTCCTCATATCATTTGGAATCTTCTCACTAGAAAAGTATTCAGAAATAGTTAGACGTAGACCATCCTTGATATAGGCCATGACTTTTAGAGGAGGAAGCATCAATGACATCTGGTCTTGGGGACTTGATGGCATTCATCATTTAAAGGCTAGTATGCATCTCCTCTTGGGATGGAGTGGTGACCCACTGCTGATGAGCCTTAGATAAGATGGGGAATGAGCATGCATAAGAAGCAGTGTTTGAACAATATGGGATGTTATCATAAATAGATAGAAGATTTCAAAAATTGTTAAAGGATTAGGAGCTTGAGAGCTTTGTCTTCAGTGATCCAATTGCCAACATCATCTTTGAGCTATGTAATTGAAATTTTCTGTCATTTGTATATGATTAAGGCTTGGAAAAATCATGTTCCAAGTCTCCTATTGTGATTCGGTTTACATCTAGATTTTCCTTCCATTTGGCTTCCTCTTTGTTTATAATATCTGTGTATTTGTTGTAAGGTGGTGATATTGTCTTATAGCTCTTGGGTGAAGTTTATTCTCGTGGATTCCTAGTTTATGGTGATTACAATGAATGTTCATCAATTTGAATAAAGCTTTGCAGGAAAGAGTTAGGTGATTGTTATAATTGATCAGTTGTGACATTTATATTGACATCCACTTTAGAGATCATTTACCCTTACCCTATGACATGTCATGCACTTATGTGGCCATCCAATTAGACATTATGGGTGTTGGGTTCATCTTCAACTTATCGCTGATTATAGAAAGAGACCCCGTCTCCTCTCTCACTGGTAGTCATGAATGTATGTGTAACTCTAACCAATCCCTTCATTTTTTGTATATATACCCCCCTTTGATATCATCCATTCTCCACACTTATTTACAACCCTTTTCTACAGCTTACATTAAGATTTTTCCCTCAATCTCACCCCTCTTTCTGTCTATGGACTTCAACCCCTATGTGAAGTACGCCAACCGTGTGGCATCAAATTGGAGGTGATCGACTGGTTTCTATGGTTCTAGGGACCTTTCATACCTTGCCCTAGCCTTCTTCTTGACATAACTTTCGTTGGATCTAGGGTTGCAACAACATGAGGAAGAAGAAATGAGGATAGGCATTTCTGCTTCCTCTAGGTTGTATTGTAAATTTAAAAAATATATTTGTATGCCTTTCTTAACATGCATTAGTAAATACAAAACCCTAGGTTTCTTAATTGTTAAGTTCTAAATATCACCTATAAAATAATATTGGCTTGATAAACCCTAAAGGCAATTATGTATCCAAATTGATGCTTGGATATTTAAAGCAAGGAGACTTTACTGACCCTAAAATTTGAATTTGATTAGGAAATCTGGTAAAAATCAATTTATGTGCGGTCATGTAAATGAATAATACCATCCCAAATACTGATATATGTTTCCCTTAATTTGTACTTTGAAGATATGAATATAGAGATCCCTCTGCTTTGGGTGTGTTTTCCCTTGGGGATTTTAAACCATGTTAGAAATGTTTTCAAGTTTGCAGCATCAAGTTGGAGGTGATCTGTTGGTTTCTTTGGTTCTGGGGGAGTACATACCTCTCCCCAGCCATCCTCTTGGCCTAGTCTCTATCAGTTGTTGGGTTGTAACTGCACAAGGTAGAAGTAGAGTAGGCAAACATGTGAGCTCTCACCTGGGCTAAAGGCAGGTCAGGGTGAAGGCATGATGGGCTTTACCAGCCGAATGACGTCATATTGTAACGACACCGCCTCCCAGTAACCCCCAATTAAGGGAGACCAAGAGGTCAGAGCCATTATCCCAATTAACAGGATCAAAGGTTCAACAATTAATAAATAATTATTATGAAATTCTACCGAACTAAATTGAAATCCGGTATAAAGTAAAACTTTTCATACCCTTTTCAAAAACTTGGATATCTACTTCTATCTACATCTGGAGTCTATTCTAACAATTCCTCCTTTGTACTTTAATTCTTATTTAATTCAACATATGCCACTTTACTGTTTGTCCTTTTCAATCTTGTACCTAAAATGTTGACAAACAAAACATCAGTCAGCATAAATTAATATGCTGGTATGTGGGGACAACCAAAATTCCACAAATATGGCTAACAATCTAAATATCACAATCAAGTTAATTAACAAGCCAATTTATTATTTCAATGTGACATTCTCCACCGCTTTTTCCCTAACCCTGGCATACCCCCTTTCGGGTTTCTCTTTTTGCCATCGACTTAAGGCCACCTTCTCATTCCCGAGCTTGGTGCCTGGGGTCACCCTTAATGGTGCCCTGTAGTCATGCAGTATCATAGGCCACCTTCTCAATCTCAAGCTTGGTGCCTGGGGTCACCACTCATGGTGCCCATAGGTCTTCCCTTCTGGGCTTGACCTTTTTGCATCATCCATCAGGGTGGCAGGTAGGTGCGAGAATACACACTTCTATTATTATTGTGATAATCATAGTGACTTTATGATTTGCAAGTATGAACATCCAAACTGATAAGTTGCATTCAATGTGATGAATCATCCGAGAAACTCTTTGAAAAACTAATGTGATTAACCATAATTAACCACATACCTGTTAGGATGATTTGAGACATAATTAATCCAATCAATGCAAGAAATCCAATAGGCAAGCAAGCACACAAAGAGATCCTGAAATATGCATACAATTTCCTATCATTGATCATGCCATCAAGATCTATTAAACCTAGCTCGCTTCCTAGGGTTTCTAGTCCACTTTTAGGGTTTCCATTGCAATTAGGATTTCACTTCATTTATACTGTTTTAAACCTTAATTTTATACAATTACTCACAAACCCTAATTATCTCATCTATTCTTCACAAAAGATATTAAGGTTACCTTTTAACAACATATAACCTTAATTTCAGATTAAAGGCACAGTTATCCATCAATTAAGTCCATTATGCCTCTTTTACATTAAAACTACCATTTTTATCCTTTTAATTCATGACAAGATCATTAAGCCTAATTATCATCTTTGGTTTCTTCTGGATTAACAACTCATAGTCCATTATGATCTAATTCACATATGAACTATATTTATCGCTAATTCCACCTTTATCTACTAGAAAACCCTAATTACCAAATTAAGGGTATTTATCCACAATTAGGAACTTTTATACTCGAAATAGCTTAGGACCATCCTATCTCAATTTTTTTCTTGAATTTGCATAACTAAAACTATTTAGAGTCGCAATTACCAATATTAGGGTTTCAAGGCCCATTAAAGCAATATTTATGTACATGGAACCCCAAATTACGCATAAAGATCATGTTTTTAGATCTAATTTGTCTTTTTATTAACAATAGGTTAATATCAACATTAAGCATTCATATAGCCCTCCCCAATTTGTTAATCAACAAGGATTAGTGTTTCTCATGAATTAAACCATTAAAGCTAGCATCTTTACATACGTTTTGAATTGCAAGAAGAATTAGGCTTCAAATATAATTTCTTTGTGTTCCTCTCATTCTGAGGTTTAATTTTCATAAATAATATGTCGATTTCGAGTAACCGATCATTAGATATAAATTTTATAAATAATTACCTTTAGGAAAATCATAAAATGCCACGTCATACTTTTGCTCTCTTATTCTTTTCGAGCGATTCCTGGCTCGCGAATCTTCCTAGCGACCCGCTTACCCAATACCCGGATTCAGGGCATCGTCTTCTTCGTATGCACATTGCGGAAAAGGGGGAACTCCCCTATTTACTCTGTAAAATAGAGTTCCGTCGTCAGCACGGCTCCGACGGCCTGCGAGCACATCCTCGCTCTCCAAAACACCTACACGATAATCCTCTTGCCTACGCCAACCTTGAACTGAGTTTTCTTGACTCTCTCATGCCTCGCTGCCTCATCTCCTTCCCCGACTTCCTCTTTGCCTACTCCTGAGCCAACATCATGGCGCAGTCATCCAGAGGATTGACTTCACAAATCCCACCTCCTCAATAGCGGGTGACAACCTTCATCTCTCCACCACGATGCACTGAACTCAACGGTGGTCTCAGTTGCGCTAAAGGGGCAGGAGAATGTAGGGAACCCAAGGAACAACCCTCGGTGGCAACCTAGTTCCACGGCGGGTGACTGGAGATGAAGGAGGGCATTCACGCTCGAATTGTCCAAAGGAACGAGCTCTAAACACCTATAGAATCTGAGAGGATGAGTTAATTCCCTATCTAGGGTTCTCTAATCCTCCTTTTATAGGTCTAGGTCGAGGGGTCGGTTGTTGTGGAGATAGGAATTGGGGTTTCCATCAATTACCTTCCAAAGGCACCGAAATATATGATTATCTAGTTTGTTTTTGTATTGCGAATCTACTGGAGGGGTTTCCTTCTTTGCACACAGGTTGTCTCGCGAGAAAAACGATCAGGAGAATTTCCCTGTATTGTGCGTTCTTTCCTTTTCCTACCTGAGGTAGGTGATGGCACATCCATCGTCGATCTCAAATCCAAGGATTGTCGTCACGCGTGCCTAAAAGTAAAGTTCAAAAATGAATATAATTAATCGTGACATTTTAATGGCATGCCTCTCACTTTATGGAAACTTCTAAAAATCATATCTTCCAAACCATACGTCCAATTCATCCCAAATTTTGAGGGAAACTTAGCAAGGACTTGATATACCGTACTACAAAGTTTGGACTAATTATTCAAAAGAAAACGTGCCTTTTCTTTAGGTTCAAGTTATTGCTCAAATATGCATATTTCTCTCATATTTCCTCTTTCTTACTTTCTTATTTCTCTTTATTTCTATTCCTTGTATTCCTTGAAAGTAAGTGGGGTTTGAAACACCATCCATTATGACCAAACCCTCACTTATTCCTTTATTTCTTATATTATATCCTTTATCCAAATAAATTACTTTTCCTTTTCTTTTATTTTGACTACTCTTTCTATTAGAAATCACAGGTAAAAGAAATTTAGTCAATTGTGGCCATCAATGCCACTTTCTAGATATTTCTATACATTTCTTAATAAATACTCTGCTTAATATTCATTATCATGTTTCTTTTTCTAATATTTGGACTTTTCTTCTTTTCTTCTCTTTTACATCTATTATTGGATTAATATAATAACAGGATTCATGAAATTCCTATCAAAAGGGAGATTTGCAAAGAAATCCCTTCTTTGAAGCAAAGCATACAACCTTTTCAATTAAGTCCAAATTCATAAAATCATTACATTTCAATTATGAAAACACATGCAAAATTGAGGTTGTAACATCCTTCCCCTCTTATAAGAATTTTGCCCTCAAAATTCCATCAAACATACAAACAAGCAGGATAAGATTCTCTCGTGTCCATCATGGCTCTTATGTGGCTTCACCCTCTCCATGGTGCTTCCCAAGAACCTCCATCATTTTATATTCTTACATCTGAGTTCTCTCTCACCTTGGTATATCATACCCTCATAGGTGACTCAGGACATTTCAACCTCTCATAAAGTTGAATAGGTTCATGGCTCAGCACATGACTTGGGTACCTCACATAGTGCTCTAGATCGGACTTGTGGAACACATCACCTTATCCTGAGGGTTAAGACTAAACATAACAGTCTCCAGCAATCCATCTCAAATGGCCCCAATATCGGGGACTCAGCTTCCTCAGCTGTAGTTTAGAGGGGTCATATTTTCTCATCACACATCCTCCCACAGTGAACTGCATGTCAGTCTTCTTTGCATTAGCTCACGAGTCATATCGCCCCTGGGCTTCTCAGCCATCGCATGATCAAAGCGACTTCATATGCACACCCTGTGGTCCTCTGACCTTCACAAGGTCTTTCCACCGACATCATCTTCATGAAGCGGTGATTGACACATCCTCCCTATAGAGATTCTTGCATCTCGATAAAGGCTATGGTGGTTAACATCACATCTTTCTTAGGACAAGAACTGTCTCCATGTATCACCCTAAATGAGAACACATGCTCTCATCAGACCCTCTAGTCTAGACACACTAACCACTAGTTAGGGGTGATAAGCTGTAGTAATATTGAGTTCTTCATGTATCTACTTCCACCTTATCGAAGTGAATCTTTAGGTCATACTCAAGAACTTTTGAAATCGCATCATAGTGTAGTTGAACCATATCTCTTTATCTTACATGTAGTTCAACCGGATCTGTCCCTTGACAGTACCCTCTCTTTCTCTTAGATTATGACATCTAGGTAAGGCAATCTACCATAACCCATATTGCATCTTGACCTTCCTTGGTCCATGGGAGACTTACCACAACATCCATGGTGATGAACTTCCATTCCCTCTCAGGGACTCTTTATCCTCTATATCAACTCATTGGGTTATTGGTGGTCGTCCTTCACATCATGTTATGCATGGCAACATGCCACATGCAACTTTGTACACTTTTCATCTTAGGCATCAAAGTACTGCTACCACTTATTATCTTAGTAGTACAATGGTGTATGATGAACTTAAAATCATGATCCCCTGTATGTCATGAGTCCTCAAGGTTGATTTCTCAGAACCCTAAACCACTCTAGTCATGGGTTTCATCACCTTCTTTCCCAGAGAAGTGCATCTGAGGTTCTACAACCATCCTTTTATTGCATCAAGGCCTAGGTTGGCTAACCAACCAACTACTAACTTGATCAACCGATATCATTACATCCGAGTGTTAGCCAAACTTATCTCTTTTTCAAACTTAGGGCCAGCCTAACAACCTCTTCTAGCCTCTAGCTAAACTAGGCATCTGCATCTCAACCAAAGCATCCATTACCACTTCACATCCTTAGGTATAAGGTAATGTTGAAGAAATACACCTCCATGTATTCCACTTATCATCTCATCCAAAACTCTAAGTCTATCTTCATCAAGAAAACTCAAAGATCATCTTCTTGGTTATCAAACTCAACCTTGTATAACTCACAAATTCCACATAGCTCATGATAAAAGCATCCTCATAAGATGACTACCTTAATTCTCTTGATGTTTTTAAACCATCTACATATCATTTACTCCACAAGGGTTTGTTATCATCTCTGTCCTCATACCTCTTAGCAATGTTTCCACTCACATCATCTTTATTCCTGGTGTATGGTATGCATACTGACCTATCTCTCACTCCCATAACAAGAGGAAATAAGCATTTGGCGGCCGTACAAACACAAAGTTCTTCCTGTTCCAAGAGTAGAGATGGTACATCCCACATTTCCAGTACACCTTCAAACCTAAGTTGAAACATGAAACATATGTCTCTACATTACAATCATCTCAATATCAACGTGACTTCCATGGAAAACTGATCTCAAACCCACTTGGGTCACCACACAATCCTTCGTCATCTCCTCTAGGTTTGTAGGGTGTCGACACTTTTGGGGTCATCCCTCTTCCCTTATGCATCCAGAGAGTGCCCTACTCATCTACCGTTTGGGTCCCATGAGTTCATGAAGGTGATCAATCTCCTAACCCATGGCCCTCAGACAATGATAGATGTTACCTCCCGACCCTATGGTCATGTGCAACTAGGGAATTAGGAAACTCCTACATTCATCGGTCTTATCCCTACAAACCCTAGGATAGACTTAGGATTCTAACATAGTACATGTCCAACTTAGAACCTTACCCAAGTCTCCATCATCTCTCTCTGTATACATGGGCTGACTTTCATCCTTTCACAGGGGTCATGGCGACCTACCTACCTTGGTCAGGCCCCATACCAGTTACCTCCATGGTAACACATCCACATGCACATAGAGATGGTTATCTATGGGTCTACAGGTTCATTATCATACTATGTACTTTTCACTTATCTTCTCAAGATCCTATGAGACCTCTTTAGGTTACCTTAAAACCAACAAAACTGGTATACACCCTACCAAAGGGTCCCTCTCCCAGGATGGGAGGAAACTACATCTTGATAACAAAGGTCACGAACGTTCTTATGTCTAGGGTTTACATCCACATGAGCATGCTTAACCCTAGGAAGCTACTACGGCACAAGCAGGCCACCTACTAAACCATGCTAGGTCACACTTGTTCTCATCCTCAACATTGGACCAAGAACAAACCTTCCCATGTCACCAACTTAGCTGTGAGGGGTTCATCAAACATACCTAAAACTTAAGGGCTTCCTTTCCTCTAAACATAATGTGTTCCATGCTCGAATCTATAGAAACTCAAATCTCATCATGAGCATCAGGTACACCTCTTTCCCTCTTAGGCCTAAGAACCCTAGGTTCACCTCTTCATGCGACAGCTGTCCAACTGCATGCTCAACCTTTCTAACTACGAACCAAGCATGTACAAGGTATGGCATGCACTTCCTATTAGCCTTCCACTCTAGTAACACCTCAAAGTTGAGTCCTCTTCAAGGACAACCAACTAGGTATAAGGCCTCACAACTTGTTACTAAACCTTTTTAGGGTCTAAGGAACTCTTCTTCCTAACTCAGAAGGTAAACACCTATACACATAGGTACCAACAGTCTCAACCTCTCTCTAGGGTTTGGTTCCTCTAAAGGCAACCAAGATATCATCGGCCTCCAGGTATCATGCACGAGGCAACCGTAACCATCCACTTAGGTCGCATCATCCTCAACTCATCATTGTCCCTCATATCTCAGAGTCTAGGCTTCCAACCTTCTTGCTTGGGTCCTACTCTCTCTCTCTCTAGAGCTCACCCTACAACCAGCCTCACTACCAGAGGTCCTCTCTCCATGAAGCTGGATCAAGCTCACAAACATACCCCTTACATGGGTGATACCTAAGTTCAAGCTTATTTTTACTCAAGGTTATACATAGCTCTTTATGCTTATCTCATAAGCTATCCTGGCCAAGGTTTCAACCTACTGCTCACACTACTGACATACTCTGGGTGTATTTTATGCCCTACTTGCATAAGCCCATAAGGTTTCTGTGGGCTCTGATCTCCAAACCATGACATAAACACGATTAAAACTTAGCGGAAGTGAATCGGTAATCAGCGGAAGACAAAAATCACGGGAAATTAAAACTTTTCGAGATAAGAACTTGTATCCATAAAAATTCCTTTCATAAAGAGAGGTAACTGTTTACATCTCAGGATAATTACTTCTTGAGTAATTATATACATCAAGATACAAAATCTCAAGATCACATAACACAAGACTCCAAGACCTGAGAGTACAGAGGACACATAGGACTGACTCTAACTACACCACATGGCAGGACAAATCTCCACCTGAGATTACTGCTGCCCCTGGTGCTGCTGCTGTTGAGACTGATCACCTGTAGGCTGGTTCCTTCGTCTCCGACGTCCACCTAAAAAGTTGAAGCCTACGGGGTGAGACAATTATACATAATTGTCCCAGCGAGAGTTATAACTCTTCGCCAGAAGCTTTATTATAACATCAAAGAATATCTTAAACAGTAAAGCCTTCAAAGCATTCTATAGCAGTTGCAGTTATAACAAGATCTCTATAATTTAGGAGATATGGAGAATATCAACATTATTGCAATGTAACATCAACCAACTAACTTGGAGTCATCTCTAACAAGTTATACTACCTGGTTAATTATGTTTTACAAACAACATTATGCCCTGTGGAGATGAGGCTTACCACTCAAACTCCAACTGATCGCTGAGAAGCCGCATCAGTATCATACATAGGTCATTAAGAGAGCCAGATTCTCATGACCTTCACCTTCCTCAGTCAGTAAGAGGATCACTTGTAGGACATCTCGTGTCTCTACTATTATAGCTCACCAGGGTAAACTGGTCCTTCGCTATTCTAGAGTCACAGTGGCGTTCTGTACTCTCTTCGTCATCAGGAGGTTTCATATTTACCTACCACTGATACGGATATCTGTGCTTTCTTCGTCATCAGGAGGTTTCATGTTTACCTACCACTGATACGGTATGAAACTATAGTGAAGGATGGATGGATTACACATCTACATCACTTTCCTACACTAGGATGTAAGGTTCTACACATCCATGTACCCCACATACTCAAAAGTATGTGCTCCAGGAGTTCCCTGAGGAAAACCTGTTTCACCATCACTTAATTTCTGACTATGATGGATCTATGATCAGGGCTCTACATTATACTTGATTAGTTAGGTACATTCAGTATTCTTTAACAGCATACATTGTTCTTCAAACAATAACAGTAGCATAGCAGCTATAAAAGAAGAATACTAAATGTAACATGCCTAACTTATATCAATCATCATTTCTTATTATCCTCATCACAAGTCATCTCTAAGGCATGACCTTGATGGTATTCACGGCTCTCATAGCCCAATATCAGCATAGGATGCCACTGGAAAGGCATCAGATTACTTTACTTATTCATAAGGCTAACAACATGCCTTCAATGAATATAACATCAACATCCATACCTGGATATGATTACCTTGATATCAGAACCTGCATGGTTAATACATCTGATAAAGGTAATACAACAATAAGGAATGTACTTCCTACTTTTGTCATAAGAGTTAAATCT
Organism: Alisma plantago-aquatica; assembly: GCA_963693085.1. Classification (NCBI taxonomy): domain Eukaryota; kingdom Viridiplantae; phylum Streptophyta; class Magnoliopsida; order Alismatales; family Alismataceae; genus Alisma; species Alisma plantago-aquatica. Next base: position 1,002,540,192 of record OY856412.1, read on the forward strand.
TTAATTCTATTCAAATAGAGTTTATTGCTCAAAAGCATGCCATTACCCTTGAATTAGGGTTTACTATTCACATCAAGGTGAATTAAACTCATAACATCATCATGTATGAGTAACATCTTCATTGATGCTCTTGGATTAGTTAAAGGTTCATCATTTATCATAATTAGGGTTTCTATGATCTCACACAGGTGGATCATACCCTAATTATGCTCATTTCTGTGTATTGGGGATGCTTCAATTGAGTTTCCACTTCAAAAGGGTACTTTCTCTCTCTAGAAGTACTTTCTCTCTCTAGAAGTACTTTCTCTCTCATCATAAGGTTAGGTGATGTCAACATCACTCTAAAACAGGTTGGGTTGAGACATCATAGGCTTACATAGCCAAAAACATCACCATTAAGTGATTAGAGTTACTTTCTCTCTCTAGGGTACTTTCTCTCTCTAGAGTACTCTCTCTTTCATCATACTAATGGTTGATGATAACATTAGACTAGATTAGGTTAGATAGAGTCATTATGACTAAAAACATCATTCTCATGTAATTAGGGTTTGAATTGAGCAAGGTATAACTCAATTGACCCTTCAGGGGTATCTTGGTAATTCACCCCATTGATCATCATCATAGTCAAAAACCTTAGTCAAATAACCCCTTACTATCCTAGATTATCATTAGGGTTTGATTTGGGTAACATTGAACCATTTACATCATCAAATGATTGAATGTGGTCAACCTTGAGTCACATTGATTGATTTCAATCATTAATCATCAATTGGGTTGAGATTGGTTGAAAGTGTTGACTGTTTGCCCACTTTGACCCTCCAAGACCGCGAGCCTCTTTCTAGCTCCAAGACCGCGAGCCCCCTTAGGCTTCAAGACCGTGAGCCTCATCAAGGGTTCAAGACCGCGAAGCCTCCCATTGGTCCAAATTAACGTTGAGACCGCGAGGACCAATTTGAGTTGAGACCGCGAGGGTCATGAAGACCGTTTGCCCTTCTTTGACCTCAGGACCGCGAGGCCCTTCACGGTCTTGAGACCGTGAGCCTCCTCTCGGTCTTGAGACCGTGAGCCCCCTCACGGTCTTGAGACCGTGAGCCCTCTCACGGTCTTGAGACCGCGAGCCCTCTCACGGTCTTGAGACCGCGAGGCTCTCATGGTCTCAGCCGCTTGGTCCTTCAACAAGGCTCAAAGGTGCAACCGATAATGTCAACCCATGTTGAAGCCCTCAAATGGTCAAAGCTATGTTGACCACTCATGGATTTTAGTCAATTAAGGTTATGCTTGATCACTTGGTCATTCAATTGACCCATAATAGTTAACCAATTATGGTTGAAATCGATTCAATTAGGGTCTATCAATGTTCACCCATCAACACTCAACAATGTGCATCAACACAAGGTTGAACCCTTCAATTGAGCTCCAATTGGGCCCAAACTTGGCCCAAATGGTCTTGAGGTCATGTGGGTAGACCCCACATGGTCTTAAGACCGTTTGACCAAGATTTTATCAAAGTCTAAGGTGATTTGATAGGGGTTGAACCATGATTGAACCACAAACAGAATTTTTTGATTAAATTACTAACTTATTTGCAATTGGGTGCTCAATTGGTCAAATTACTCAACCCTAGACCTTCAAACGGTCTTGGTTGATTGCCCTCACGGTCTTGAGACCGTTTGGATGAGTTCCAAACGGTCTTGAGACCGTTTGCCCATCCAAATTTTGGATTCTAATGCAGATTCATCAAGGTCTGACCCATTGAGTTGATGATCATGTCAATATTTAATTGCAATGTAATTTGGTGTAATTGTACCTTTAATTGGTCAACTATCCTTGACCCCAGACCTCCAAACGGTCTTGGTTGATTGCCCTCACGGTCTTGAGACCGTTTGGTGACCCCCAAACGGTCTTGAGACCGTTTAGGTCAATCAACCCTAAAAACCCTATTTAGGTCACCATAATTTCAGTACTGATTTTATCTAGGGTTAGCCCTAGTATTCACCCTTCAACTCTTAGCCCGTTTGGAATTAGACCATCAAACTTGGTGAGTTGTTAATTAACATAATTTTGAACAGTAATCTCATACGGTCAATGCTTAGTCAACGACCTTACACGGTCTTGAGACCGTTTGCCCAAAAAGGCAATTTCAGACCGTTTGAGAATCAGCGATTAATTCATTTACAGTTGTGACTTAAAAAGGTCATATCTCCCGATTCCTTTGGAGTTAGTCTCTCAAATTTTGAGGGTAATTAGCCTATATAATTAGGAACAGATTTCTTATACGGTCCACGCTCGGTCAATGGGGCCAAACGGTCTTGAGACCGCGAGCCCTCTCACGGTCTCGAGACCGTTTGCTCACCTCGCGGTCTTGAGTCCGAGAGAGCAAACTATTAGGACCGTTTAAGGAAAAGAAAGGCGGTGGGTTTTTCTTGGAAATCACGCCTTCATCTTCTAGCTCAAGAACAGTACAGATATCCCACGGGTTTGCTTGCAAAATAGCAGGGAAAAGTAGGGAAATACTAAGAGCTATCATCAAATCGCATATAAAGATGCACATAGTAAAGCATAGGTTTAGAGTTATAAAACCCGCCTAAAGCTTGCTTCTTGAGCTCCAAGCTTTCAAGCTCCAAGCTCTAATGGCGTCCTTGAGTTCCCACAGGTTGGCCAAGGTGAAAACTCCAAGGAAGGATGAAAAGAGACGGCTAGAAAGATAGGGTTTCGAGAATTAGCCATGAAGATGACCTTGAATTCGAATTCTAACCATGGAATTAGGCAAGAAGAGGGGTTTAAACCTACCTTGCACCCCTTGTTCGTCCTCCTTAGCTCCAAGGAAGTCCTTGGTCGTCTTTGGTGAAATGAAACAGTAAGGGAACGAAGGTTAAGTTCCCTTGCAACTAAGGGAAGGAGGGCTTATATACATGGGGTAGGATTTTCAACATTAGTTCATAAGTTTCCCTTAATTCCAACTAAGTCCTTCCTTTATTACTTGCTCGTCCCTTCCTCTTTATTCTAAGGACAAACCTTATCTTAATGTTATAGAAAAGAAGGCAAGGAAGAACAATCTAATAATAAAGTTCATACTTAAAGGGATATTGCACATATACCCTGATTATTCAATCACAAAGCCTATTTCTTAACTTGATAACTCAATTGAGGTGAATTCCTCATCATTTCTTCTATAAATGATGGAAAAAGTCTAAAAAGATACATTAGATGACATTCTTTACAAATTGCATCCCATCATTTGGGTAAATTGCATTTTACCCCAAATTAGGGTTTCAAGCCCTGGGATTGCTTCCACAGCTGCACCTTGGTGCTCTAGCTTGGGAAATCCCTCAAACTTTGCCAAAGAGATTCTCATGATGTCTCAACATCAGAGGAACATCTCATCATGTGCAAATTGCAAGCTAACCCTTTCAACTGGGTAAATTGCACATAGGTCCCTGTATATCAAAACAATGCTACAACTTTAAATAAAAAGGGGCAAATACTGAAATATACGTTTCTGAGAAGCTTAATTACATGCTCAGAGTTAATCACAAAGATTTAATTACATATTTAGGCAAAACACCTAGGGTTAACTCATAACCCAGGTCAGGGATGTTACAAATTATCCACCCCTTACAAGGATTTCGTCCCCGAAATCGATAAAACATATTACGAGAAAAGGGCAGGATACTTCCTTCTCATCTCATCCTCTAACTCCCAAGTGGCTTCTTCAATACCACGATGGTTCCAGAGGACTTTCACAAGACTTATATCTTTCTTCTTTAACTTTTTAATTCGTTTATCAAGGATTGACACTGGTCCCTCCTCATAGGATATGTCATCATTTAATTCTACTTCCATAGGTTGTAGAACTGACTCGGTGTCTGGGTGACATTTCTTCAACATAGAAATGTGAAACACAGGATGTAATCTTTGTAACTCTGGGGGCAGCTCTAGTTTATATGCTACCTTTCCAATCCGTTCAATGATTGGATAAGGCCCCATATATCTAGGAGCTAACTTCCCCTTCCTTCCAAAACGAAGGACCCCTTTCCAAGGTGAGACCTTAAGATACACTTTGTCTCCAACCTGGAACTCTAAAGGTCTACGACGTTTATCAGCATAAGATTTCTGCCTATCTTGAGCAGTCTTAATCTTATGTTGTATTACTTTAATCTTTTCTGTGGTTTGCTGCACCAGGTCGGGACCTAACAACTGGTGCTCACCAGTCTCAAACCAACACAAGGGTGATCTACAACGTCTACCATATAAGGCTTCATAAGGTGCCATATCAATACTATGCTGATAGCTATTGTTATAGGCAAACTCTATTAAGCTTAGGTGTAGATCCCAACTTCCGGTGAACTAGAGAACACATGCTCGCAACAAGTCTTCTAAGGTTTGTATGGTCCTTTCCGACTGTCCATCAGTCTGTGGATGAAAGGCCGTACTAAATCTTAGCTTAGTGCCTAAGGCACTGTGCAACTGTTCCCAAAAATGACTTGTAAACTGAGGACCTCTGTCTGAAACTATTGTGACAGGAACTCCGTGCAAACGCACTATCTCTTGAACATACAACTCTGATAACCTTTCAGCAGAATAGGTTGTTTTGACAGGTAAGAAATGTGCTGTCTTAGTCAACCTATCAACAATTACCCAAATGGAATCATGTCCTTTGCTTGTCCTGGGTAGGCCAACAACAAAGTCCATGGTCACATGGTCCCACTTCCACTGTGATATGGGTAAAGGTTGCATTGTCCCTGCAGGCTTCTGGTGTTCAGCTTTAACTTGCTGACACACAGGACACCTCAGAACAAACTCTGCAACGTCCTTCTTCATCCCAGGCCACCAATACAGATCCTTCAAATTCCGATACATCTTGGTGCTCCCTGGATGCATATCATACATGGAAGAATGGGCTTCTTCCAGGACTAACTTCCTTAAGTTGTCCACATCCGGCACTATCATTCTTCCATTATAACAAGCTACTTGATCTTTTGAGTCATGCAACCCATCTTGCTTCTCATTTCCATACTCAGATCTTATTTGTTGAACTGCAACATCATCTAGCTGTGCTTCTTTAATCTGCTCTCTTAGGGTAGGTTTAATATGCATCTCAGCTAACAAACCGGCTAGGAATGACACCTTCAACTGTACATTGTCTTGCCTTAAAGAGATAAGCATATCTCTTCTAGAGCATACTAAAGAGTTTAGTTGTGCTCTATTCATGGTTGATGTTGCTGATTTCCTACTCAAGGCATCTGCAACAACATTGGCCTTACCTGGATGGTAATCAATTGTATAGTCGTAGTCCTTGATTAACTCCATCCAGCGACGTTGCCTCATGTTGAGCTCATGCTGAGAGAAGATATACTTAAGGTTTTTGTGGTCTGTGAAAATCTGGAATGTTTCTCCGTAGAGATAATGCCTCCAGATCTTCAAGGCATGAACCACAGCAGCTAACTCTAGATCGTGTGTCGGATAATTCTCCTCGTGTTTCTTAAGCTGTCGGGAAGCAAAAGAAATCACTTGTCTATCCTGCATCAACACACATCCTAGTCCATTTTTGGAAGCATCACAGAAAACTACATATCCTTTTCCTTGTTCAGGTAGCACTAATACAGGTGCACTTGTCAACCTCTCCTTCAGCAACTGGAAAGATTGTTGACACTTATCACTCCAAGAAAAAGGAACATCTTTCCGGGTTAACTTGGTCAAGGGTAAAGCTATGGAACTAAAGTTCTTTATGAACCTTCGATAATAGCCAGCTAACCCCAAGAAACTTCGAATCTCCGTCGGTGTTTTCGGTTGTTCCCATTGTAGAACAGATTCTACCTTTGTAGGGTCAACACGAATTCCTGAGGCGGATATTACATGTCCAAGAAAAGATACCTCCGGTAGCCAGAACTCACACTTGCTAAACTTAGCATACAACTTATGTTCTCTTAGCAAGGTCAAAGCTTGGCGAAGATGCTGCTCATGCTGCTGAGCATCTTTGCTATAAATCAGTATGTCATCTATGAAGACGACAACACACTGATCAAGGAAAGGTCGAAAAACTATATTCATGAGTTCCATAAATGCAGCTGGTGCATTGGTTAGTCCAAACGACATAACCGTGAACTCATAGTGACCATATCTTGTCCTAAAAGCAGACTTGGATATATCACTATCTTTAATACGGAGTTGATGATATCCAGACCTCAAGTCTATCTTTGAAAAGACTGTTGCACCACGCAACTGGTCAAAGAGATCATCAATCCTCGGCAGAGGATACTTATTCTTTATTGTCACTTTATTAAGTTGTCTGTAGTCGATGCACAACCGCATTGACCCATCTTTCTTTTTAACAAACAAGACCGGAGCACCCCAAGGTGAAGTACTCGGTCGGATAAAACCTCTCTCAAGTAACTCTTGAAGCTGTTTCTTGAGTTCTGCCATCTCGGCAGGAGCCATTCTATACGGAGTTTGAGCTATGGGTTTCGTATCTGGAATCAGATTGATTTCAAAGTCAATCTCCCGAGGTGGTGGTATACCAGGAAGTTCTTCAGGAAACACATCTTCGAATTCCCTGACTATGGGAACTTCGGCAGGATTGGTCCTTTCCTTGGTAACATCTACCACATGGGCTAAGAATGCATAACATCCTTGCCTCAACAGCTTATCAGCAACCATAGCTGATACAAGACAGGTGGGCAGAATCTTTCTTTCACCTTGAAAGATCCATGTGTTGCTTTCATCAGCAAACACAGCTAACTTGGACTCACAATCCAAGACAACTCTATATCTTTCTAAGGTATCCATCCCAAGGATTATATCAAACCCCTGCATATCAAGTGGTATAAGGTCCACTTGAATGCGATGGTCAGAAAAGAAAAGGATGCAGGGAGAACATACCTCCTGCAAAACGGCAGACCCACTCAACGGAGTCTCTAACAACAAACTATCTGCTCTATGACTAACAGTCACATTGCAGTTACGAATCATTTCACGAGTGATGAAAGAGTGCGTAGCACCTGGATCAATCAGAACAGATACATCACAGGATATAGACATATCAGAATATAAAAGTTTCATCTGACCTGCCACTACCCGTGGATTGACCACTTCCTCAGGTGGGTTCATAGCATAGAACCTCGCAGTCGCCTGGTGTTGAGGTGGTGCTGATGATCCAGCTTGAGACGCTTGTCCACGTCCTCGAGCTGCTCCTTGATGTTGTCTATTCTGAGATCCCTGTTGATTCTGTCTCGGAGGTTGTTGTGTCACACCGATAGGCCTAGAACGGCAATCCTTCATCAAGTGTCCCACCTTACCACAGTTGTAGCAACTCTTCTCCTGTTGCTGTGGTCTGGGTGGTCCAGTAACTGACACTGATGCAGAACTGTGTGTCCCTTGAAGCGGTTGACTCCGCCCTCTACCTCTGCTTGGTGTCCCTTGAGTTTGAAAACTCGATCTGGGTGGTGGAGGGTTAGGTGCAGAGAATCTAGGTCTCTTGGGATCCCTAGATGAAGAACCCTGGAACTGTGGATATCTTTTATGGGTTTGTCTTTTCTCAACCACAGATCTCTCTATCCTTCGGACTGACTCAACGAAGGTAGAGAATCTTTCTCTATTTTCTAAGGCAGACACAGGGGTTGACATATCGGAATTCAAACCCTTTTCAAATCTTCTGATTCTTTCCTCATCCGTAGCGGCCATGTGCGGACAGAACCGCAGCAACTCCATGAACTTAGCTTCATACTCACTAATGTTCATCATACCATGCCTTAGTTTCTCAAACTGAGAGATCTTCTCATCTAGGAAGGTCTTTGGAAAATATCTATTGATAAATTCCCGACGAAACTCTTCCCATGAGAACTCTACTCCAGGTCTCTTCTGCTCTTCCATGTTCCACCAGTGACCAGCACTGCCTTTGAGAAGATAGACAGCATGTCTAACCTTCTCAGCTTCCGGAATCATAAGAATCCTGAAAGCCTTCTCCAACTCTGTCAACCATAAGTCAGCATCTGCAGGGTCGGCAGTTCCGAAGTACTCAGTAGCTCCGACACGACGAAGTCGTTCGAATGTCTTACCAATACCTTGTACTTCAGGCTGGACAGGTGCCCTAGGTGCAGGAATGGGCATCCTATCGGTTATATGTGTCATGGCAGTCATGAACTGCCCGAACATCGTCTGTACAGCTGGATCACTCATGTCAGCTGGGTCGAACTGGGGTGGCTCTCTTGGCGACTCAGGTGCAGGTTGTTCTATTCTCGGAACTCTTGCACCGCCTCGAGGTGCACTAGCACTACTCTCTGCCACGTGCTCATCGCGATGTTCTGACATTCTTATGTATCTTCTTCTCCTGAGGAGCAGAAGATTCTATTAGATAAGGAAGGAGTACTAAAGGTAGACTCGACATCCTAAGTCCTATGCCTCTGTAGACTCAACTGAACCTGGAGCTCTGATACCACTAATTGTGGGCTCTGATCTCCAAACCATGACATAAACACGATTAAAACTTAGCGGAAGTGAATCGGTAATCAGCGGAAGACAAAAATCACGGGAAATTAAAACTTTTCGAGATAAGAACTTGTATCCATAAAAATTCCTTTCATAAAGAGAGGTAACTGTTTACATCTCAGGATAATTACTTCTTGAGTAATTATATACATCAAGATACAAAATCTCAAGATCACATAACACAAGACTCCAAGACCTGAGAGTACAGAGGACACATAGGACTGACTCTAACTACACCACATGGCAGGACAAATCTCCACCTGAGATTACTGCTGCCCCTGGTGCTGCTGCTGTTGAGACTGATCACCTGTAGGCTGGTTCCTTCGTCTCCGACGTCCACCTAAAAAGTTGAAGCCTACGGGGTGAGACAATTATACATAATTGTCCCAGCGAGAGTTATAACTCTTTGCCAGAAGCTTTATTATAACATCAAAGAATATCTTAAACAGTAAAGCCTTCAAAGCATTCTATAGCAGTTGCAGTTATAACAAGATCTCTATAATTTAGGAGATATGGAGAATATCAACATTATTGCAATGTAACATCAACCAACTAACTTGGAGTCATCTCTAACAACTTATACTACCTGGTTGATTATGTTTTACAAACAACATTATGCCCTGTGGAGATGAGGCTTACCACTCAAACTCCAACTGATCGCTGAGAAGCCGCATCAGTATCATACATAGGTCATTAAGAGAGCCGGATTCTCATGACCTTCACCTTCCTCAGTCAGTAAGAGGATCACTTGTAGGACATCTCGTGTCTCTACTATTATAGCTCACCAGGGTAAACTGGTCCTTCTCTATTCTAGAGTCACAGTGGCGTTCTGTACTCTCTTCGTCATCAGGAGGTTTCATATTTACCTACCACTGATACGGATATCTGTGCTTTCTTCATCATCAGGAGGTTTCACGTTTACCTACCACTGATACGGTATGAAACTATAGTGAAGGATGGATGGATTACACATCTACATCACTTTCCTACACTAGGATGTAAGGTTCTACACATCCATGTACCCCACATACTCAAAAGTATGTGCTCCAGGAGTTCCCTGAGGAAAACCTGTTTCACCATCACTTAATTTCTGACTATGATGGATCTATGATCAGGGCTCTACATTATACTTGATTAGTTAGGTACATTCAGTATTCTTTAACAGCATACATTGTTCTTCAAACAATAACAGTAGCATAGCAGCTATAAAAGAAGAATACTAAATGTAACATGCCTAACTTATATCAATCATCATTTCTTATTATCCTCATCACAAGTCATCTCTAAGGCATGACCTTGATGGTATTCATGGCTCTCATAGCCCAATATCAGCATAGGATGCCACTGGCAAGGCATCCGATTACTTTACTTATTCATAAGGCTAACAACATGCCTTCAATGAATATAACATCAACATCCATACCTGGATATGATTACCTTGATATCAGAACCTGCATGGTTAATACATCTGATAAAGGTAATACAACAATAAGGAATGTACTTCCTACTTTTGTCATAAGAGTTAAATCTTTAATTCTATTCAAATAGAGTTTATTGCTCAAAAGCATGCCATTACCCTTGAATTAGGGTTTACTATTCACATCAAGGTGAATTAAACTCATAACATCATCATGTATGAGTAACATCTTCATTGATGCTCTTGGATTAGTTAAAGGTTCATCATTTATCATAATTAGGGTTTCTATGATCTCACACAGGTGGATCATACCCTAATTATGCTCATTTCTGTGTATTGGGGATGCTTCAATTGAGTTTCTACTTAAAAAGGGTACTTTCTCTCTCTAGAAGTACTTTCTCTCTCTAGAAGTACTTTCTCTCTCATCATAAGGTTAGGTGATGTCAACATCACTCTAAAACAGGTTGGGTTGAGACATCATAGGCTTACATAGCCAAAAACATCACCATTAAGTGATTAGAGTTACTTTCTCTCTCTAGGGTACTTTCTCTCTCTAGAGTACTCTCTCTTTCATCATACTAATGGTTGATGATAACATTAGACTAGATCAGGTTAGATAGAGTCATTATGACTAAAAACATCATTCTCATGTAATTAGGGTTTGAATTGAGCAAGGTATAACTCAATTGACCCTTCAGGGGTATCTTGGTAATTCACCCCATTGATCATCATCATAGTCAAAAACCTTAGTCAAATAACCCCTTACTATCCTAGATTATCATTAGGGTTTTATTTGGGTAACATTGAACCATTTACATCATCAAATGATTGAATGTGGTCAACCTTGAGTCACATTGATTGATTTCAATCATTAATCATCAATTGGGATGAGATTGGTTGAAAGTGTTGACCGTTTGCCCACTTTGACCCTCCAAGACCGCGAGCCTCTTTCTAGCTCCAAGACCGCGAGCCCCCTTAGGCTTCAAGACCGTGAGCCTCATCAAGGGTTCAAGACCGCGAAGCCTCCCATTGGTCCAAATTAACGTTGAGACCGCGAGGACCAATTTGAGTTGAGACCGCGAGGGTCATGAAGACCGTTTGCCCTTCTTTGACCTCAGGACCGCGAGGCCCTTCACGGTCTTGAGACCGTGAGCCTCCTCTCGGTCTTGAGACCGTGAGCCCCCTCACGGTCTTGAGACCGTGAGCCCTCTCACGGTCTTGAGACCGCGAGCCCTCTCACGGTCTTGAGACCGCGAGGCTCTCATGGTCTCAGCCGCTTGGTCCTTCAACAAGGCTCAAAGGTGCAACCGATAATGTCAACCCATGTTGAAGCCCTCAAATGGTCAAAGCTATGTTGACCACTCATGGATTTTAGTCAATTAAGGTTATGCTTGATCACTTGGTCATTCAATTGACCCATAATAGTTAACCAATTATGGTTGAAATCGATTCAATTAGGGTCTATCAATGTTCACCCATCAACACTCAACAGTGTGCATCAACACAAGGTTGAACCCTTCAATTGAGCTCCAATTGGGCCCAAACTTGGCCCAAATGGTCTTGAGGTCATGTGGGTAGACCCCACATGGTCTTAAGACCGTTTGACCAAGATTTTATCAAAGTCTAAGGTGATTTGATAGGGGTTGAACCATGATTGAACCACAAACAGAATTTTTTGATTAAATTACTAACTTATTTGCAATTGGGTGCTCAATTGGTCAAATTACTCAACCCTAGACCTTCAAACGGTCTTGGTTGATTGCCCTCACCGTCTTGAGACCGTTTGGATGAGTTCCAAACGGTCTTGAGACCGTTTGCCCATCCAAATTTTGGATTCTAATGCAGATTCATCAAGGTCTGACCCATTGAGTTGATGATCATGTCAATATTTAATTGCAATGTAATTTGGTGTAATTGTACCTTTAATTGGTCAACTATCCTTGACCCCAGACCTCCAAACGGTCTTGGTTGATTGCCCTCACGGTCTTGAGACCGTTTGGTGACCCCCAAACGGTCTTGAGACCGTTTAGGTCAATCAACCCTAAAAACCCTAATTAGGTCACCATAATTTCAGTACTGATTTTATCTAGGGTTAGCCCTAGTATTCACCCTTCAACTCTTAGCCCGTTTGGAATTAGACCATCAAACTTGGTGAGTTGTTAATTAACATAATTTTGAACAGTAATCTCATACGGTCAATGCTTAGTCAACGACCTTACACGGTCTTGAGACCGTTTGCCCAAAAAGGCAATTTCAGACCGTTTGAGAATCAGCAATTAATTCATTTAAAGTTGTGACTTAAAAAGGTCATATCGCCCGATTCCTTTGGAGTTAGTCTCTCAAAGTTTGAGGGTAATTAGCCTATATAATTAGGAACAGATTTCTTATACGGTCCACGGTCGGTCAACGGGGCCAAACGGTCTTGAGACCGCGAGCCCTCTCACAGTCTCGAGACCGTTTGCTCACCTCGCGGTCTTGAGTCCGAGAGAGCAAACTATTAGGACCGTTTAAGGAAAAGAAAGGCGGTGGGTTTTTCTTGGAAATCACGCCTTCATCTTCTAGCTCAAGAACAGTACAGATATCCCACGGGTTTGCTTGCAAAATAGCAGGGAAAAGTAGGGAAATACTAAGAGCTATCATCAAATCGCATATAAAGATGCACATAGTAAAGCATAGGTTTAGAGTTATAAAACCCGCCTAAAGCTTGCTTCTTGAGCTCCAAGCTTTCAAGCTCCAAGATCTAATGGCGTCCTTGAGTTCCCACAGGTTGGCCAAGGTGAAAACTCCAAGGAAGGATGAAAAGAGACGGCTAGAAAGATAGGGTTTCGAGAATTAGCCATGAAGATGACCTTGAATTCGAATTCTAACCATGGAATTAGGCAAGAAGAGGGGTTTAAACCTACCTTGCACCCCTTGTTCGTCCTACTTAGCTCCAAGGAAGTCCTTGGTCGTCTTTGGTGAAATGAAACAGTAAGGGAACGAAGGTTAAGTTCCCTTGCAACTAAGGGAAGGAGGGCTTATATACATGGGGTAGGATTTTCAACATTAGTTCATAAGTTTCCCTTAATTCCAACTAACTCCTTCCTTTATTACTTGCTCGTCCCTTCCTCTTTATTCTAAGGACAAACCTTATCTTAATGTTATAGAAAAGAAGGCAAGGAAGAACAATCTAATAATAAAGTTCATACTTAAAGGGATATTGCACATATACCCTGATTATTCAATCACAAAGCCTATTTCTTAACTTGATAATTCAATTGAGGTGAATTGCTCATCATTTCTTCTATAAATGATGGCAAAAGTCTAAAAAGATACATTATATGACATTCTTTACAAATTGCATCCCATCATTTGGGTAAATTGCATTTTACCCCAAATTAGGGTTTCAAGCCCTGGGATTGCTTCCACAGCTGCACCTTGGTGCTCTAGCTTGGGAAATCCCTCAAACTTTGCCAAAGAGATTCTCATGATGTCTCAACATCAGAGGAACATCTCATCATGTGCAAATTGCAAGCTAACCCTTTCAACTGGGTAAATTGCACATAGGTCCCTGTATATCAAAACAATGCTACAACTTTAAATAAAAAGGGGCAAATACTGAAATATACGTTTCTGAGAAGCTTAATTACATGCTCAGAGTTAATCACAAAGATTTAATTACATATTTAGGCAAAACACCTAGGGTTAACTCATAACCCAGGTCAGGGATGTTACAGTTTCTATACGTTCTACTCTAACCTCATCAATGAATAAGCTATCCTTCGCTCTAACATGCACGACCCTTTCCAGGGTTGGGTCGCCAAGGTGCTAGGTCATACAGCCTCAAATGGCTCATATCATCATGGACATCCCAAAAGCATGTCCACCTACACACCTGGTCTACCATGACATCTAGCTCATCGTGCCATCTCTCTCTGTAACCACCACTTAGGGTTAGGGTTAGCATCGTCCCCAAAGGATGTGCCAGGTCTCTACTTATAATGGAGGTCTCTACCTCCAAGGCTAACTTTCTCCACTCATCCTCCTGACAAGGAGTCTAGCCTCAACTCTCTCCTAAGGGCATGACAACATATGGCATACGACCTAAGCATGTATCTATTCTTTAGTTTATGCTTAAACTATTAAGCTTATGTCCTTGACATCTTATTTACATGCTTTTCATTAATTTGGCGGAGGATATCTAAAACCCTATCAACCTTACCCATACCTCAGGGGGGTGAGGAAAAGAGAGAAAACCCGAATCCTTAAGGTCCTGAACAACATTTGAGTTGAGAAGGGATGCACAAGATGAGAGAGTCTTAAAGGTATCTTATTTCGAGTCAAAGCTTGAGACATTGGCCAGGCAATCACACTAATCCGGGAATCATCTGTAACGTCTGGGCCCACTGCCCTAGGCTCTAGTAGAGTTTTAGGAATGATGACTGGCCCCACAAACCACCACTAGCCTTAACTGCGCACTTTTTCCACACTAACGCGCAAGCCAGGATCAACTTCCCGACTGGTCACCCATCCTAGTACTACTCCAAGCTGAGCACGCTTAACTATGGAGTTCTTTAGTGATGGGCTCCCGGAAAAGGAGGTGCACCTTGGTGATATGGGTAGTCCAATCATTCCTTTTAAGATCATGTTATCAGAGGCCTCAAATCCTGGGATGTTACAATCTCCCCCACTTAGACTCTTAACGTCCTCGTCAAGGCTCAACTATATGGCCTCATAATCTGACCCCATTTCAGTGCAGACCCACAATGGCCCATGGACACCCAGCTCCCGTCCACGGCTTCCAGCGCAAGGGCGGCTCCATCTCGTCTCTACGGATAGCCCTTTCCAACTTGCCTGGACCGCACGACTCAAGACTGGCATGCCACATGCCCATGTGGGCCCCACCTACTAGAGGGGTTATGGCTCTGATACCATTTTTAACGTCTGGGCCCACTTCCCTAGGCTCTAGTAGAGTTTTAGGAATGATGACTGGCCCCACAAACCACCACTAGCCTTAACTGCGCACTTTGTCCACACTGACGTGCAAGCCAGGATCAACTTCCCGACTGGTCACCCATCCTAGTACTACTCCAAGCTGAGCACGCTTAACTATGGAGTTCTTTAGTGATGGGCTCCCAGAAAAGGAGGTGCACCTTGGTGATATGGGTAGTCCAATCATTCCTTTTAAGATCATGTTATCTGAGGCCTCAAATCCTGGGATGTTACATCATCATATTCCGACTAGCGGTGCGGAGCAAAATCTTGCCAGCCCCCTAACGTGATCCTTTTCTAGACACCTCTGTCTTTCGGAAAATCCTCTAATAACTCCCTTGGGTTCTACAGAGTTTGTAAAATTTAATATTTATTAAAGATTAAATGAGGAACATATGCTCTGATACCAAATGTAACGACACCGCCTCCCGGTAACCCCCAATTAAGGGAGACCAAGAGGTCAAAGCCATTATTCCAATTAACAAGATCAAAGGTTCAACAATTAATCAATAATAATTATGAAATTCTACCGAACTAAACTGAAATATGGTATAAAGAACAACTTTGCATACCTTTTTCAAAAACTTGGATATCTACTTCTATCCACATCTGGAGTCTATTCTAACAAATCCTCCTTTATACTTTAATTCTTATTTAATTCCACATATGCCACTTTATTATTTCTCCTTTTCAATCTTGTACCTAAAACGCCGACAAACAAAACATCGGTTAGCATAAATGAATATGCTGGTATGTGGGGACAACCAAAATTCCACAAATATGGCTAACAATCTAAATATCACAATCAAGTTAATTAACAAGCCAATTTATGCTTTCAATGTGACATTCTCCACCGCTTTTGCCCTAACCCTGGCATACCCCCTTTCGGGTTTCTCTTTTTGTGATTGACTTAAGGCCACCTTCTCATTCCCGAGCTTGGTGCCTAGGGTCACCCTTAACGGTGCCTTGTAGTCATGTTGTATCATAGGCCACCTTCTTAATCTCGAGCTTGGTGCCTAGGGTCACCACTCATGGTGCCCATAGGTCTTCCCTCCTAGGCTTGACCTTTTTGCATCATCCATCAGGGTGGCATGTAGGTGCGAGAATACACACTTCTATTATTATTGTGATAATCATAGTGACTTTATGATTTGCATGTATGAACTTCCAAACTGATAAGTTGCATTCAATGTGATGAATCATCCGAAAAACTCTTCAGAAAACTAATGAGATTAACCATAATTAAGAACATGCCTGTCAGGCTGATTTGAGACAGAATTAATCTAATCAATGCAAGAAATCCAAAAGGCAAGCAAGCACACAAAGAGATCCTGAAATATGCATACAATTTCCTATCATTGATCATGCCATCAAGATCTATTAAACCTAGCTCGCTTCCTAGGGTTTCTAGTCCACTTTTAGGGTTTCCATTGCAATTAGGATTTCACTTCATTTATACTATTTTAAACCCTAATTTTATACAATTACTCACAAACCCTAATTATCTCATCTAATCTTCACAAAAGATATTAAGGTTACCTTTTAACAACATATAACCTTAATTTCAGATTAAAGGCACAGTTAGCCATCAATTAAGTCCATTATGCCTCTTTTACATTAAAACATCCATTTTTATCCTTTGAATTCATGCTAAGATCATTAAGACTAATTATCATCTTTGGTTTCTTCTAGATTAACAACTCATAGTCCATTATGATCTAATTCACATATGAACTATATTTATCGCTAATTCCACCTTTATCTACTAGAAAACCCTAATTACCAAATTAAGGGTATTTATCCACAATTAGGAACTTTTATACTCGAAATAGCTTAGGACCATCCTATCTCAGCTTTATTCTAGAATTTGCACAATTAAAGCCATTTTGAGTCGCAATTACCAATATTAGGGTTTCATGGCCCATTAAAGCAATATTTATGTACATGGAACCCCAAATTACCCATAAAGATCATCGTTTTAGATCTAATTTGTCTTTTTTATTAACAACAAGTTAATATCAACATTAAGCATTCATATAGCCCTCCCCAATTTGTTAATCAACAAGGATTAGGGTTTCTCATGAATTAAACCATTAAAGCTAGCATCTTTACGTACTTTTTTAATTACAAGAAGAATTAAATATAATTTCTTTGTGTTCCTCTCATTCTGAGGATGAATTTTCATATATAAAATGTCTGATTCTGAGTTACCGATCATTAGATATAAATTTTATAAATAATTACCTTCGGGCAAATCACAAAATGCCACATCATACTTTTGCTCTCTTATTCTTTTCCAGCGATTCCTGGCTCGCGGATCTTCCTAGCGACCTGCTTACCCAATACCCAGATCCATGGCATCATCTTCTTCACAGGCACATCGCGGAAAAGTGGGAACTCCCCTACTTACTTTTTAAAATAGAGTTCCGCCATCGGCGCGGCTCCGGCGGCCTACGAGCATGTCCTCGCTCTCTGAAACACCTACGCGACAATCCTCTTGCCTGTGCCACCCTTGAACTGAGTTCTCTTGACTTGCTCAGACCTCACTGCCTCGTCTCCTTCCCTGAATTCCTCTTCTCCTACACACAAGCCAATGTCATGGCTCAGTCAGCCAGAGGATTGACTTCGCAAATCTCACCTCCTCAACAACGGGTGACAACCTTCATCTTTCCACCATGATGCACTAAATTCAATGGTGGTCTCAGATGCGCTGAAGGGGTAGGAGAAAGTAGGGAACCTAGGGAACAACCCTCGGTGGCAACCTAGTTCCGCGGTGGGTGACTGGTGATGAAGGAGGGCATTCACGCTCGAATTGTCCGAAGGAACGAGCTCTACAGACCTATAGAATCTGAGAGGATGAGTTAATTCCATCTCTGGGGTTCTCTAATCCTCCTTTTATAGGTCTAGGTCGAGGGGTCGGTTTTATGGAGATAGGAATTGGGCTTTCCATCAATTACCTTCCAAAGTCACTGAAATATAGGATTATTTGGTTCGTTTTTGCCTTGCGAATCTACTGGAGGGGTTTCCTTCTTTGTACATAGGTTGTCTCGCGAGAAAAATGATCGGGAGAATTTACCTTTACTATGCGTTCTTTCCTTTTCCTACTCGAGGTAGGTGATGGCACATCCACCGTCGATCTCAAATCCAAGGGCTGTCATCGCGCGTGCCCAAAAGTTAAGTCAGAAAATGAATATAATTAATCATGACATTTTAATGACATGCCTCTCACTTTATGGAAAATTACAAAAATCTTATCTTCCAAACCATACGTCCAATTCATCCCATATTTTGAGGTAAACTTAGCAATGACTTGATCTACCATCCTGCAAAGTTTGGACTCATTATTAAAAAGAAAATGTGCCTTTTCTTTAGGTTCATGTTATTACTCAAATATGCATATTTCTCTCATATTTCCTCTTTCTTACTTTCTTATTTCTCTTTATTTCAATTCCTTGTATTCCCCGAAAGTAAATGGGGTTTGAAACACCATCCATTATGACCAAACCCTCACTTCTTCCTTTATTTCTTATATTATCTCCTTTATCCAAATAAATTACTTTTCCTTTTCTTTTATTTTGACTACTCTTTCTATTAGAAATCACAGGTAAAAGAAATTTACTCAATTGTGGTCATCAATGCCACTTTCTAGATATTTCTATACATTTCTTAATAAATACTCTACTTAATATTCATTATCTTGTATCTTTTTCAAATATTTGGACTTTTCTTCTTTTCTTCTCTTTTACATCTATTATTGGATTAATATAAGAATAGTATTCATGAAATTCCTATCAAAAGGGACATTTTCAAAGAAATCCCTTCTTTGAAGCAAAGCATACAACCTTTTCAATTAAGACCAAATTCATAAAATCATTACATTTCAATTATGAAAACACATGCAAAATTGAGGTTGTAACACATATACTTTATACCTATTCATGGATCAATTATATGTTCACCAAGAGAGAATGGAATTATTATAGGTTCAATATAATAATAAATTTAAAGGTTGTAAAGTACAACTAATTGACTTCCATTTTCCATTTATGTAATTGTGTATTATTTGCACACATTTTGATTTCACTCACGTACTTCACATAAATTATTTGTTAATGGTGTAGTTGTTTGTCAACATTTTGGGTTAAGAATACTAACATGAAGTATGAGTTGTAGGAGTCACGAGAACATATTTGAAGCAACAAAGAAAGTCTTGGAGATAGATTACACTAAGAAAACAAAAATTTTGGATGGACTATATGGGTTAACGAGTTGAGGTGGCATGAAATATCCTCGATATACTAGAAGAGGAGAATACCAATTATGCACTATATGTTTATATTAAAATTAGTAGTCAAAGGGAAGACAAGAAGTGTTAGTGAAGAGTAACTGATCAAAATGTTTGCTAATTAAAGGTAAAGGAAGAGGTTTTCCAGCGCTAATAAAATATTCTTTCGAGAAGTGTAAATGTGATGACTTAGAATTTCCTCCCTTTGTGTACAATTTGTAATTGAAAAAGGAATCAATATGACCTCTAGATAACTAATTTGGTCAATTATAGTTAAATGATAGTCCTTAGGATACCCACTGAATAGTTTTTTGGTCAAAGTGATTACTATCACTTAATTATTTTGAGCACTTTATGCAATAATAGGTGTAGTTGTTGACTGTTAACTGAAATTCAATTAAAGGTGAACTTTAATCCAAGAAAGAAATATTTAAAATAAAATATATTGTTGCTACATTTAATTGTACTAAGATAAAATAAAATATTTAAAATTTAGATAATGCCCTTTACATGGCTATATTCTCTACCTTCACCCATTCAACCACCTGTCCATAATGATTGTAGTAGCAGATTTGTTTGAGTGTCCTTCAAGCACCTGGCCAAATTCATTGGTGCCAAAATAATCAAAAGTTGTAGTTCGTATAATTCAAGCACCTGTCCATAATGATTGCAGTAGCAGATGTTCTCATATTGCGTAGTCTTTTTTGATATGACATACTTACTCATATATGTTATATGTTTTACTATTTTTGTAGAATGGATAAGTCTTGGATAGAAGAGGATGACCGAACGAGTAGTAAATACTTATGTGGAGTATCAAATTTTTGGATTTTGCTTTTCAACATTCAACAATTGGAGACAAGATTGTATGCCCTTGTAGAAAGTGTGCTAATGTATACCAGGTAATCAAAAAGACTACATTGAGTCATCTATTGTGGCATGGCTTCTTACCAAGCTATATTTCTTGGGCTTTACATGGTGAAGATGCCAATGTTCAAATGGATGCTCCAACTGATCAGGGTGATTGCCTAAATGCTGAAAATTGATAAGATATGTTGCATGATGCTTTTCTGAGTTTCAGTTAAGATGGAAATATGGAACGAGTAGAGTCGGCTAGTGATCAACATTTCAATGCTGACAAATTTTATATCTTGTTAAAGGATTCTGAGACATAATTATATCTAGGGTGTAAGAAACTTAGCCAACTTGCTTGCATCCTAGAATTCTATCACCTAGTTTGTCTTAATGGCTTGAGTAAGAAAGCATCATCTATGTTTCTTACGTTCTTTGAAAAAATGCTACCAGAAGGAGAACAGTTTCCTAATACCTTTTATGAGCTAAAAAAGATGATTAAGGAGCTGGGATTACATTATGTGAAGATTCATGTTTGTCCAAATGGTTGCATGTTATTTTGGAAGGATTTTGATGATAAATACATCTGTGATACATGTGGATCATTAAGATGGAAAATGATTACAATCCCAGATGATAATGAGGAGCTTGCAAAAAAACCCAAGAGAATACCTATCAAAGTGCTCAGACACTTTCCACTTATACCACGCCTAATGCGGTTGTTCATGTCATCAAAAACCTCTTCCTTAATGAGGTGACATGCAGAAGAATATAAAAAAGATGACAAGTTAAGACACCCGTTAGATTCACCTGCATGGAAAACATTTGATGTTATGCATCTAGAATTTTTTGCAGACGCTAGAAACATTCGATTGGGACTTGCAACTAACAGATTTAATCCTTTTGGGAAAATGAGTAATTCTTACAATACATGGCCTGTTGTGATTATTCCATATAATTTACCTCCTTGGTTGTGCATGAAGCAACCATATTTTATATTGTCCCTACTCAGTCATGGACCAACTTCACCAGAAAATATAGATATGTACTTGCATCCATTGATTGATGAGTTGAAAGAACTATGGCATGCTGGTGTACATACATATGATGTTGGAGCCAAGGAATTTTTTTTGATGCATGCTTCTTTATTATGGACTATTAGTGATTTTCCAGGATATGCACATCTATTCAGTTGGAGTACTAAATGCTACAAAGCATGTCCTTATTGTAATAAAGATACTATCTCTCACATTGGTTGCCACATAGCCGTAAATTTTGCTACAGAGGACACCGTAGGTTTTTGCCAGCTAGCCACAGATTCCGAAAAGAAACAAAGGCATTTGACGGTGAGCAAGAATTTAGGATTCCACCTAAACCTCCTTCTGGAGCTCAAATCTGGTCACAATTGGAGGATGGAAGAACTATAGTTGGTAAGAAAAGGCCAAGGGGTAAAGATTCAACACACAATTGGGATAGGAAAAGCATATTCTTTAAGCTACCATATTGGAAATCTAACATTGTAAGGCACAATCTCGATGTCATGCACATTGAGAAGAATATATGTCTGAGTATTGTTGGAACATTGCTAGGTTTGAAGGATAAAAGTAGGGACAACTTGAATGCAAGGAAGGATTTGGAGGATATGGGAATCAGATTTCCATTTCATCCAAAAACTGTTGGTAAATATACCATCCTACCTCCAGCTTGCTATACAATGAAAAAAGATGAACAAATATTGTTTTGCAACCTCCTAAAATTTATCAAAGTTCCAGACAGGTATGCATCTAATATATCTAGATGTGCACGGCCGAAGGATCAGAAGATGCTACCAATAAAAAGTCACGATTATCACGTGATGATGCAACAACTTCTGCCATTAGCTATCACTTTGTCTTTGCCCAGTAAGAATTTTAAGTTATGTATTATTAATCTTTACCGCTATTTTCAAAGGTTGTGCACTGAAGTCATAGATCCAAATAGTTTTGTTGCATTGGAAAATGCAATAGTTGTGACACTTTGTGAGATGGAGAAGATTTCCTCCATGTTTTTTGACATAATGGTGCATCTATCAGTCCATCTCGCTTATGAAGCTAAGATAGCCGGCTCTGTTCAATATCGTTGGATGTATCCAATTGAAAGGTAACTTTTCATACGTCGTGATGACTTTATGATGAATGCATATTCATCTCTTATTTTTGCTTCATTTATAATAATTAATTAGGACTTTTTTGTTAATTTTAGGTAATTCAAAAATAAATAACACTTTCATCTTCTTGATATACTTTTCCTGAATTTGTATGATATTTTTCTTAATTTTCAGGAATTATCTAAGTAATTAAATTGAGAAAATAAAAGATGAAGATATGAGGCTTTCAAATATTCCCGCAGTGCCTGAGATACTCGTCACCAAAATAGCCATATCTTTTGCGTATAAAGGCAGAATTTCAAGATAAAGTATGGAATGAAAACAGAATTTTATTGGCTACAAAAAATATATATTTTGCGGTAATTTTGGTGTTTATTTGGCTGCACAATTAACCAGTGAAAATAGCATTACGTTTTCCCGCAGAGTCTGATTTCAGTATATACCTTTCACCAAAATTGGTATAACTCCCACATACCAAGACAGAATTTATTGTGTAAGTATGCGTTGGAAAGATAATTCAATTATCTACAGGAAAAATATATTTTCATGCCGCTTATGAATTCTTGACTGGCCCAAAAATACGCTCGAAACCTCTATTGCGGGAAATTAATGCAAAAGGGATGCAAAGAAATCAATTGTTTCCTCTATTGACTAGATCTAGAAAGTTAGCAGCCGCTGGAAGCCATTCCTTTTGCCCTAAACCTAATGTATACCCCCCTCCTTCTCCTATAAAAGGAGGGGCACTTTCTCCTCCTCAAGGCATCTTGTATTTCTGGTATTTGGAATTCTGCAACAATTAATCTTGTAATCATTCTCATATTATGCAATAAAGTAGGTTTTGGTTCAAAAATAGCTCTTTCATTCTTGTTCTTGTCTTTTCTCTCTGCCTTAGTTTTAATCTCCTTCTTTCCGTTCTTTATTTCTGGAGCAAAAAATAAAGAACTAAGCCATTTCATCGTCTCTAGCATAAGGATTAATCTCCTGATTTCTGGGCTAAACTATAGCTTCATTTCTTTCTTCCTCCGTCTCCCATTTCTCCATGTGTGAGTAGTCTTTTATCGGGGCAAGGGGAATAACCCCTTAGCCATGGTTTTAACGACTTCTTCTTAAATGATTAGATGGTAATCGATTTTAATTGAATGATTGATCTTCAGATCGCATGTTAATCCGGATGGATATGACCATGGAAATCCGAATTTAGAACAATAAAATAGATTACATAGGCGTTTTGATATGACCGTGGATTTTCATCTTTTAGGATGATAAACTAGGAAGCATGAGCACCAAGACCAATGGGCTCATGTGGAGTTTCTCTCTTGTGAGTTTTTAAATTCGCAAAACTTCATCGAATCGTCGTTTATGATTTAGTTGTTATCACCTAGGCTAAGGTGGTGAAAACCCCTACGATCCTCGATTTTCTTCTCTTGATTTAATCACCACATCCTTTGTTGTTTTAATTCTTAGTCTTCCATTCACATAGTTTTACTTGTGTTAACAATCTTTTTATTATTTCCTTGTGCATGTTTATTCTTGTTAAGTGCTTTCCTTCTTGCATTAGTGTAATCACTCAAACCCCCAACTGGACTTTACTTTCTGCTTTAATAAAAAGAAAAATACAAAAAACAAATAATAAAGTTCTTCAATCTTTGGGTTCTAAGAACAATCTCTAAATAGTTGTCCTGTGGGATCGACCCTTTTATACTACCCTTAAAATCGGAAGTAAAAAAGGTTTAAACTCTAGGATTAACCATCTTAGTGATTGATATTGCAAAACGACGAGTATCAATTTGGCACCGTTGCCGGGGACAACAGATTGTTTCTCGAACCCCCAAAAATCTTTTAAAAAACTCTTTTTATTTTTTTTATGCCTTCCGAGTAACATTCCGGAAGTGCTACTCCTCTTTCTATCGAGTTTCCATTCCGGTAGTCCGTTTTTTCTGCACACGATTAACTGCTTCATTTGTGCATGCGACGCTCGCCGAACGCCAATTCCGCGGGGCAATTTTTTAATCTGGAACGAGAGAGACTAAGGATGATTTTAATAGATGATGATGACGATGATTATATCATCTTCAATCAAGTAGAACCAACTCGAGTACCTAAAGCTCCACCAATCACTTCCATTGTGGATGTTAATCTAGTTGATTCTAATGGCCAATCTACTTCATTGATACCCTTTCTCTATAATGAACAACCACCCTTAGAAGAAGTCAAATGTGATATAGTTGAGATTCCACACAACCTTGATCAGGAGATGGATAGGTGTTTTAAAGAAATTCAGGATGCTGTAAATGAAGAACTTTGTTTAGCTAGGGCTGTAGTTGTATGGGGCCCTGACTGTCCATATAAGTTAGAAAATGAGTGGATGGAGGCCTATGTTGATAAATTCATGAATCAAGAATCTTTTAACAAAAAGGTTAATGACTGGTGGGATCAAAGAACATCCCAAAAACCTAAGACTCCACCCTTCTCAGTTGTAGGCCCATATTTGGATGTTTGCAATAATCATCCCATCTTGGTTGAGCCTTTTGTGACCAATGTACCATCATCTACCCAACATGCACTGATGGATTCTTTTGAAAGGCTTCATCATCAAGAGCACTATGACCTCACTCAACCACCTCTTTTTCCACATCTAGTTGAACCTGATGAGGTGATTCTACCACTGCAAGAACCTTACATTACATCGTTATATTGTGAGGTGATCCCTTCTGAGCCCATTGAGTTGGGCACTTGTCCTATAAAAGAATCAGATCTCCCCTTCAGCATAGTAAAGGTTCCAATTGATTCCATAGACATCCATGTTGATGAGATCTTTTATGAAGAAGAGATGGAGAACTCCCCAATAGAGATGGAACAACCTAGATTGATCATTTTTTATAATTATGACGACAATTATGCCATTTGTGAGTCTTTCACACCAAATCCACTGGCTTCTATTTATGGGGTAATGGATCCTGACACACCTTGTTGCATAATCCACCAAGAAGACATACATCCCCATATGATTGTTTACTCGGCTAACAAACCAGTTCTTCTTATACAGGCACCCTCTTCACCACATGTAGATCCAGGCGGCAAAAAGATGCTTGAGCCAGATTCTTCGTCCGATCTTCCACATCCGACACTACATTTGTTACCCAACTGGCACCTTCCAATCCCCCCCAATCCACATTCATCTCCAACACTACTTTCACTGTTGAAGGAAGATATGTGGATCCTACTCGAAGGACTACGAGGTGATACACAACATCATTCAGAAAACCTTTTTAGGCTTCCGTGACTACCCATCCATTGGGTGTACCATGTAGCTCCTCTATTCAAAACTCCAGCCATCATCGACATTCTCTTCAGATGGACATATTTTGAGCTACCAGGACCTCCTGGTGAACCCAACCATTTTCTTCCCTCCATCTCGGGTTTGGGTTTTACTCGGGACAAGCAAAAATCTAAGTCTGGGGTGGAGGTGGGTGGTATGATTCTATTCCACCCCCTTATCTTTTTATTCTTGCATTATTTCCACTTTTTTTATTTTGCATATAGTTGCTTTGTTCATGGCCATTATCTAGTCGGCCATATTTTTATTACTTTTGTTGCAAAATGGCCTTTATCTTGTCGGTCTTGATATGATCATTTGTCAAAATACTCCCCTTAATGATGTAACTGCCTTGCAACTAAAATTTTGAAACTTTCATGACTAGAAATCCTCTTGTCACTTAGGACCTCAAATAATAATCACTCCTTGGAAAAGATGGCAAGTCATAAAGGACTGATAGGATTCAAGAGTGATCTTTCATATCATGTACAACTTGTATAAATTTTCTTGATTTTTTGCACGATTCAGTAATAGTTGAACTAATGCATGGTACTATAAAAAAAAGATAGAAAAAAAAGTTGCACAAGAACAGCCTCTTCTACTCTTCTTCTACCACTTCCAAATCTTTCCATTCGTCAAAAAGAAAAAAAAGCCAATAATGCCCAAAAGGCTAAGTTTGGGGTGGCACCCCTTCCCCCTCTTCCGCTTCTTCCATACCCACGCAATTGGGTGTATCACCAAAAATCAAAGAAAAAAAATGCGGTCAATGTAACTGCATGTCCACTAAATAAAAAGGTCTCGAGTCGAATAGAGGAGAGATTGTCCTTCTTCCATACCTCCTTCACTCCAATTTTCTACCCATGGGAAAACTACAAAAACCCCAACCATCCAAATCAGCCCTATTCTTGTGTAAAACTTAAAAAAAAAATTGGAGTACCAAATGCAAATGTGAAATGAAAATCTATTTTATTGCAGGTCTTGAATAAATGCAAGTTTGTGAAGTAGGAAATATAAAAGTCACTTTTCGTGAATTCAGAAAGGCAGGGTCGCTTGGCCATGTTTTGGTGGAAGGAATCAAGTGGTTATTAGGAGAGTGAGGATGATAGGTTGACAGTATGTCTTGAAAGTATTTTTTATTTTAATGTTGCTCGGGATGAGCAAAATTTAAGTTTGGGGTATTTTGATGAATGCATATTCATCTCTTATTTTTGCTTCATTTAGAATAATTAATTAAGATTTTTTGTTAATTTTAGCTAATTCAAAAATAAATAACACTTTCATCTTCTTGATATACTTTTCCTGAATTCTTATGATATTTTTCTTAATTTTCAGGAATTATCTAAGTAATAAAATCGAGAAAATAAAAGATAAAGATATGAGGCTTTCAAATATTCTCGCAGTGCCTGAGATACTCGTCACCAAAATAGCCATATCTTTTGCGTCTAAAGGCGGAATTTCAAGATAAAGTATGGAATTAAAAGAGAATTTTATTGGCTACAAAAAATACATATTTTGTGGCAATTTTAGTATTTATTTGGCTGCACAATTAACTAGTGAAAATAGAATTACGTTTTCCCACAGAGTCTGATTTCAGTATATACCTTTCACCAAAATTGGTATAACTCCCACATCCCAAGGCGGAATTTATTGTGAAAGTATGTGTTGGAAAGATAATTCAATTATCTACAGAAAAAATATATTTTCGGGCCACTTCTGAATTTCTGACTGGCCCAAAAATATGCTCGAAACCTCTATTGCGGGAAATTAATGCAAAAGGGATGTAAAGAAATCAATTGTTTCCTCTATTGACTAGATCTAGAAAGTTAGCAGCCGCCGGCGGCCATTCCTTTTTCCCTAAACCTAATGTATACCCCCCTCCTTCTCCTATAAAAGGAGGGGCACTTCCTCCTCCTCAAGGCATCTTGTATTTCTAGTATTTGGAATTCTGCAGCAATTAATCTTGTAATCATTCTCATATTATGCAATAAAGTAGGTTTTGGTTCAAGTATAGCTCTTTCATTCTTGTTCTTGTCTTTTCTCTCCGCCTTAGTTTTAATCTCCTTCTTTCCGTTCTTTATTTCTGGAGCAAGGAACAAAGAACTAAGCCATTTCATCGTCTCTAGCATAAGGATTAATCTCCTGATTTCTGGGCTAGACTATGGCTTCATTTCATTCTTCCTCCGTCTCCCATTTCTCCATGTGTGAGTAATCTTTTATCAGGGCAAGGGGAATAACCCCTTAGCCATGGTTTTAATGACTTCTTATTAAACGATTAGATGGTAATCAATTTTAATTGAATGATTGATCTTCGGATCGCATGTTAATCCGGATGGATATGACCATGGAAATCCAGATTTAGAACAATAAAATCGATTACATAGGCGTTTTGATATGACTGTGGATTTTAATCTTTGAGGATGATAAACTAAGAAGCATGAGCACCAAGACCAATGGGCTCATGTGGATTTTCTCTCTTGTGAGTTTTTAAATTCGCAAACCTTCATCGAATCGTCGTTTAAGATTTAGTTGTTATAACCTAGGCTAAGGTGGTGAAAACCCCTACGAGCCTCGATTTCCTTCTCTTGATTTAATCACCGCATCCTTTGTTGTTTTAATTCTTAGTCTTCCATTCATATAGTTTTACTTGTGTTAACAATCTTTTTATTATTTCCTTGTGCATGTTTATTCTTGTTAAGTGATTTCCTTCTTGCATTAGTGTAATCACTCAAACCCCCAACTGGACTTTACTTTCTGCTTCAATAAAAAGAAAAATACCAAAAACAAATAATAAAGTTCTTCAATCTTTGGGTTCTAAGAACAATCTCTAAATAGTTTTCCTGTGGGATCGACCCTTCTATACTACCCTTAAAACCGGAAGTAAAAAAGGTTTAAAACTCTAGGATTAACCATCTTAGTGATTGATATTGCAAAATGACGAGTATCACTTTACCTATTGGAATGTAATTTGTGATAATATTTTCCTCAACTTTGTTATCAGGTATCTGATGACCCTTAAAGGATATGTTCCTAATAAAAGATATCCAGAAGGATCAATAGCAGAAGGATATATAGCCGAAGAGTGTCTAACTTTTTGTTCAAGATACTTGGATGGAGTTTAAACAAAATTAAATAGGCCAAATAGAAATGATACTGACGAAGCAAATTTGGAAAACAAGCCAACACATGACAGTGATGATTGGTCTTTTTCTCGACATTAGGTCGTGGTGTTGGTAAAATGGTAACATGTGTCTTGGATTAACATACATTGCAACAAGCCCTTAAGCATGTACTATTCAATTGTGAAGCAATTGAACCCTACATTAAGTAAGTTAGTGACAATTGTCTTCTATTAATAAAATGCTATAACATATTCCAATGACATATTGCAGATATTTTGTATTCAGGAAGCACTATGATATCATTAGGCAAAAACATCCTCAGAAGTCCTTAAAGGAGGTTCAGAGAATACATAGTAACTCATTTGATGGATGGTTTAAGGAACATGTACGTTTAGTTGTGCTAATTAAATTTGTTATGTTTCATGAATAAAGTCTAACAAACTTTTCTTTTGTTAGATTGAGACACTCCTAAGATCAGAGATGGTGGATGATAAAATCAAGTTTCTTTCTCAAGGTCTACATCAACTGGCCATTAAGTACAAGGTCTATGTTGTCAATGGTCACAAATTTCATACCAAGACAAAAGATGCAAATCGAACAACACAAAATAGTGGAGTCTTTCTGGTAGCTAAGACTGATTGTTATTCTAAAACCACTGACCACGATCCAATTACTAGAGACATTACCTACTATGGTGTTTTGAAGGATGTTATTGTGCTCAATTATTATGAACACTTTAAGGTGACATTATTTAAGTGTGATTGGGTGGACATCTACTCAAAGAGGGGAATCAAGCATGATGAACATGGGTTGACTCTTGTTAATTTGAGATGACTTCAAACTATAGGAGAACCATTTGTAGTGGCATCTCAAGTTGGACAAGTATTTTATGTAGAAGTTGTCACTGCAAAAGGGTGGCATTTTTCTATAAAGATTGCTCCATGAGATATGTTCAACATGGAAGAACAATCTTGTATTGAGAATGTCAAAGCTTATGTACAATGTGAAACTAGAGATGGGCCATCAATGACATCAAAGGATGAAGATACTGATTGTGACATGGTTATATTGGATATGGAAGGAATTACTATTGATAGTTCAACAATTGAAAAAGTCCAATCCCAAATTCGGCAGGATGATGAAAGTGTATCTCAAAGTGATGATGATGACAGTTTTGAATGAGAAGAATACAAAATAGCAGCCAATGTTTCTTTTAGTTTGTCATTATTATTTGACTTATATAAGCCTTTTTTGGATCGATGTATCCTTTAATTTCCTATCTCACATTGTGTTCTAGCTAAGTGTATGCATTTTGCATGTCTGACATTCTTCTTAATCAAATTTATCCTTGTCTCTGTTGTTGTTTATAATTATATTTGATTAAATATGTGTGCTTTGTTTTTAAATATTAATTATAAAATTGTTATTATGTTGTTCAATATTTTTTAAAATGTCTTCATTTATATGTGACTTGATATACTCAGGATGAGAGAACATTACAGTGACAGCTGCCATAACAAGATAACTACAAGGAATGATAAAAACAACAACAATGACTCTTGTATGATGACTCATTTACCTAGCATTACTCGACGTGGTTGTTGGCAATCTTTGAACCTGTCATCCTCAAATTGTTCCAAAAAAAATTTAGCTTCCCTTCCAGCTGAAATTCAAAATGATAGAGCAAAGAAATTCAATAAAACTATTGCTAGCTCTACAAAAAATACCCAATCAGACACGTCTCCCCAAGAATCTAATATGGTTGGTGGTTCAAAATCCTCTCAAACATGCACAACTGAAAAGGAGATGGGAACAAGGTTCCAAAGTCAGCACAACAAAGAAAGTGGTGATAAAGTTACAAGATTAAGAAATTCACAGCTATCATGTGTGCCTAATGTCAATGCTTCCGTGTCTATTCATTCAATAAGTGTAGAGAATAGAGCTGCCAATAAGAAAAATAGCAATGCATTTCCTGATGACATGGACCAAAATGACATCTCTGATCACCATGTTGAGTCATTGAATGTTACAACAACACCTTCTGATGGTCTAGGTAATCATTTTATTCATATCATTGCATTTATAGTGATGCATTTAATGATATATAATTTTCCATATATATTTTATCCTTTATGAATGAATTCTTAGGTCAAAAACATCGAGCATGTGGCCAGACACAATGTTTGAAAGTCTAGAAAAGAAAGCCTGACGATCCAATTCCCACTGAGAAAAATCAATTTGGACAACCAATAGGTGAAAACCAATGTTACTTATCAAGTTTTTTGACAACCATTGCAAGAGATCCCAATCCTTGTCCACTAAACTATGAGGACTGGAGACAATTTCCAGCAAATAAAAAATATTCTATATGGAATTTTGTGAAGGTATATTATTAAATTTTATTTTTAAATGGTTAAATGAAGATTCTAATTGACATCCTTTATGTCGGTAGTGTAAATTCACAATGGATTCAGATCTAAAGGAGTGGACAATGAAGAGACCAGGAAAGAAATGGAAGGACCACAAGTGGGATTTAAGGAGACTATACTTCCTAGAAGATAGTCCATATGAACAATAGCTTGAACAAGTTGTTCCCCGCATGGACAAGTCTCATTGCAAATTTCTTATGGATTATTGGAAGAGTAATAAAGGAAAGGTAATATTTTTTTTCTATTCATTGATACTTAAATTACCTCACAGCTAATTACTATGCACAATACTGCAACATTTTTCACAGAGGAAGTCTATAACCAACAAGACAAGCAGAAAATTTCAAAAGGTTAGCCACACAACATGAACCAAGTCATTTGCATGTCTGAAATATGATGTAAGTTAGAAATTTTTGTGATCCATTTAGACAATATGATGACATCTATTTATTTGATGTTTACAATAACCTTGTTTGAATGATAAAGATGGAGAAGGAAATAGGTGGAGAAGTGGATCCCATAATATTTTTTGAGAAAACTCATCATAAAAAAGATGGGAGCATAGTTGATGTTGAATCTGCCAAAATGTTGGTACAACACATCCTATCCGATAGTATTATGTTACATATACTAATTGAAAAGAGGTATATATTTGGTATAAAATTCATCTCCTATGATTTGTTGTATGTAGGAAAAATTTTCCGAGGCAGGAGAAGAGTTGCGAAGAAAACAACCTAATGTTACTTCAGATGAAATTTATAGGCATGTTATGGGAGAAGAGAGATCAGGATATGTTTGTGGTTATGGACTTGGACCATCACCTTCTAATATCTGGGGCAAGACCTGTAAATCTCAAAAATCTAAAGAAATGCAAAGGAAGCATTTCGAAGATAAGATTGAAGAACAACAATTGGAATTTGATGCAAAACTTCAAGAACAAAAGGATGAATTCAACCAAAAATTAGAGGAGTTACTTTCCTTAACTAGAGAAAGAAATAGTCAAGCACAACATGTTGGCACTGGCCAAGCATGAATACATTTTATACATGATGTGTGGTATCAATTATTTTCCATGTTGACTTTTTTAGACTTATGTCAAAAATAAAATAATTGTGCAGACAAACTTATCAATGCAAACTCCACTCCATATAAGACATTCATCATTTAAGAAGGGACATATATGTTTGTATTTGTGTAAATTGCACTTCATTTTACGTTTATATAAATTTGTTATGTAAATTGTATTCTTTTTCTAGGATGTGTATCGGCTCAGTTTGACAGATCCAGATACTAGAATTTCATTCGGTCGAGTATCTGAGGTTGACCCCATGAAAAGGGTGGGAGGTGCAATTTTTGGCTCATCATTTGTTGGTGTTTTTGTAGATTTTGTGTTGTTGGACAACGATCCTATAGTGAGACCTTATGCTCAATATCAATTTATTGATGATGTTGTTGGCAACATCATAGCATGGCCGAACACACATATATTGCCAAGGTGAGCATAAAGTATTGCTTATAATATTACATAATTGAAAACAAAAGTAGTATCTCAAGTTGTTTCCATTTTTTGCAGGACATGAAGTTTAAAGATAATTGCATTCTTGGATACTATTTAGAGAGATGACATATATAGTTGTTTTTTAATACAATTTTTTATTAATACATGATGATCCAAATAATGGTGTTTCATGTCCATTGTCGTAGACAATGTTTCCAAATGACAATCCTATTTTGTTTTGACCTGCTTTTAAATTTTTTATGGAGAAACTTAGTATTATAGACAATACACGCACTATGATAGGTTTTTGGTTTTTAGCTATTAGCAGTGTTTGAGCTTCTTGTGATGGATCATCTATGCATTTGTGGTTTTTTTTGCTTTAAAATCTAGTTCCACATCAAAATTACTCTTAAGGTAGTTATAGTTGTGTGATGGGGTCCTTTCTTGAGAGAGATGCCTTCAAAGTTTGCTTCTTTGTGCCTCTTCTTGAAATCTGCTGCCTTTAGTAAGCAGGGTGTGCTTGAAGTGGGCAAGGTTTCTTGGTGGAGAGAGAGCACACTCTTCTCGTTGTTTTTGTTGGGATGGTCTCAATTCGGAAAGGAAAAGAAAGTAGTTGTTTGTTTAATCAATAATGTTATAGCTTCTCTTGTATTTTGTGAATGGCAACATGGCTTCTTGAATTTGTATCAACATTACTTTATTTTGTTCAATCCTCAGTCATACCAGCCGTTCCATTACTTGTTATTTTTATTCTGTCTTCTTTTTATCTAGATTATGGTGTTTCACTCCCTCTTTTTCTCCATTTATTTGCCCACCTACTACATGTTGTCTTATCCCTCTTTAGTCATTATCAGCAATGTTCGGGTATTAGAGACTATCAAGGCATCTTTGAAATGCCATGAGTGGGCCTTTAGCTCAAAAATCACTCTAGATATTGATTGAAAAAGTCTTTAACATTTTATTATATGGTTAACTTGTTTGTTGATGGACCATTTTTGCTAACTACATTTCATTCTATGACTGCAATGTACTTAACATCAGGAATTCTTGGACATTACTTCTCTTGGATGGATATGCCCTTATTTAACCATTTATTAGTATCTACTATCCCAAAGAATATTGAAATCAAAATATTATGTGAATATACATTTACTATTATATTCTCATTGAAGTTTCATTTTTCTTACATGTTGTATTATTGTTATAGTTTATGTGTATGACATCATGATACACATAGGTATAGGTAAATCTATGAACTTATTGAATATCAAGCTACATTTCATAACCATGGGTTCTGATTTACTATTTTTGACTCTCTTGTAAATGAACTCCTTAAATCAAATGTTTGTACAGATGATGGCTTGTTGTTACAGTGTGTGGGAGATGAGGGGAACCCTTTATCTAGAGCCTAGTGAAGGGGTAAATCCCAAGTATGTGATGTTAAAATCCTAGAAAAGAGGTTCATAACTTTGCCTTTTCATGATTTGATTGGGGTAGTCAATCATGAAACATTGGGGTAAGAGTAGTACATGATTATCACATGCCTAAAAGCATGAGGAACCAGGGGCGGAAGTTAGGGCCATTTCAATAAGTGATGTCTCTATAAGAGGATTCGATAATGGACTCTACAACTAAGACTGCAGCCTGTAGAGAAGGGTAGTGGTGGTTTCTGAGGTTCTCAAGTCTCATTCAATTGAATCTTTAGTGCAGAATGGAAGACAGAAACAATACTTTAGTTCAAGGAGAAATCACAAAGGTATGTGTTATTTTACCATATTTCTCATTGAACTCTTTGTATGCAGTCTATTTTGTTGTCTCTTTCACTCATAAAAGACATAATTGTGATGTATGTGTTATTTTGCCATATTTCTAATTGAACTCTTTGTACGCAGTCTTATTATGTTGTCTCTTTCACTCATAAAAGACATAATTGTGATGGTTGTATTCCTTTTGATCCGCAATATTATTCGTACTTCCATTTTTACTTCTTGTAACACTAGCTTCAAAGAATCTAAACTACAGGTGAGTTTGAGATTACTGCTTTAGATCATCCTCCATAGTTTCCTTTTATGGGCTTCCATGGCGTTCCTGCTGCCGTTTGGTATACTATTCAGTAGGATGTCCACTGGCGTAACATGGGGAAAAAGGCACAAGTCTCTCTTCTACATCCACATAGTCTTCCATGTAATGTAAATTCACTACTTTCTACTACCTGCAACTCAGATATTTTCTGTGTTTGTAGAAGCTGTGACATTTTAGTAATGCAACACTTGTTCAATTTTTTGCCCAGACTTCTTCCGTTGTTCTCACCACGATAGGAGCGGTCCTGGCTCTAAGGTATTTTGACAACTCCTTCGGCAATGCCCACCAGAGGATAGGGGTGGTGTTGTATGTGCTCATATGGATGCAGCCATTGATTGGGCTTTGCAGGCCTCAGAGGTATGTTTGTGGTAGAGAACAAAATAGACTGCTCTAGCTATTCAGGAGCTGCCACAGGGTGATTTCACAACAAGATTTATGATCAGAACTAGCACTATTTGAAATCTGTTAGATGTTTGCTATAATCATGCAAAGTAAGTTTCTTGGGCTGCGAGAATTAAAGAAGATGTATATGGTCGATTCCTTTGCATAACTAATTGCTTTTAAAGAAGTTCATATAGTTGACATGGTCTCTGTCATATAATGAGATGACTTCATTTTACCACTGGCTACCCTTCTTCTTGACCCACTTTACATTAATACTTTTATGTAATAGAAGGTTGAAGATCTAGATCTACATCTACAAATGGCGTGTCCTTAGTAGTCATAACATGCAGAGAAGGGTTGACAT
Organism: Alisma plantago-aquatica; assembly: GCA_963693085.1. Lineage (NCBI taxonomy): Eukaryota > Viridiplantae > Streptophyta > Magnoliopsida > Alismatales > Alismataceae > Alisma > Alisma plantago-aquatica. The sequence continues at coordinate 1,002,575,539 of OY856412.1, forward strand.
GTTTTATAACTTCATTCAAATTTGTTTTATACCTAAAGTTCTCCTATATTCCATATTATCCTTGTGGTTTCTCTAATTTTAGAGCAAAAACCTGAGAAAGAGCATGCAAGAATGATGTTTGAGATGCCCTTGGAGGAAGCTATCAAAGGAAAATGAAATTGCAAAGCAAGAAAGAAAGGTTTGCTTGGCCATTCGTCGGTTAGTATTTTGGTGGATTTGAAATGGTTGTTGCAGCTGCTCTATATTAGGCCACTTTTTGCACCAAAGGTTAAGAATCTACAACTCTTCTAGTTCTGGAGATCAATGTATCTATCATATCTGCCTTTTGGTTGGGGCACACTTCTGGCCTAGTAGATGAAACTAGAAATCCCACAGGTGGTCTTTTTGGGACTGCTGTTGCAACCATGGGGATGTTGAATACTATTGCATATGTATTGACTATGGATATGTTTGGACCTATTGTTGATAATGCAGGTGCTATAGTTGAGATGAGTCAGCAGGTAAATTATTTGCCCTTATTATTTGTTGCTTTACACTAAAGAAGCCCTTATTATTTGATGCTTTACACTAAACAAGCACCTTCAGGTTCATAAGAACATACAATCTAACACCACCTTCAAGCGCTTCCTAAAAGCCTAAATTGTAATATATTAATTATATCTTTTCTATTTCAGGCTCACACCTTTCTCACAAGTGAGATGATATGATTTCTATGGGTATATATATGTTGGATGGGAGAGGAGATAAGAAAATGGGAAGAATAGATGAACACTGTAGAATAAAATGAGAAATGGGACAGACGACAACACCCTTTGTAGCATGGAGTCTCCTCCTCATAAATCCAAAAAAGTAAGGCTCTTAAAATCTATAATGGATTTATGCGGATTCTATGTTTTTCCTTTTTTAGGAAATTCTTTCCAATTATGTCATGTTATACAATGCAAGTTCAAACCAAGAAATTTTAGTTTGGAAGAACTTGTTTGTTCATGTTCATGCCACATTGGAAAAGACCAGAAACTGGTTTGATTATAAACCTTTTTTGTATTAGCCATCTACTGTGCCCATTCAACAGATCTTTCCATTATTACCAATTAGGTGAACCGATTTGTTTCCCAATGTACATTAAACAAGCAAGCAATATTGTAAGGTTCTATTGCATAGTACACTGCAACTTGTTGTCGATGTACATAGTCATGAGTTTGTTAAATGTAAATTGTATTTTTCTCCACCTTTATCCATTCAAATGCAATGCTTTGCAAACTAATTTGCTATGTTTGTTGCCTTTTGGTAAGTGCCTTCCAAGAAACTCCATGTTGGTGGCAAAGTTGCTACTCTGGCTGGTAGCTCCTTCGTTGCCAGTCAGAGAATTTATGCATGAAAATATTGAAAAGTTCATATCATTTGAGACATAGAATTCACCAATGTTTTCTATATATATTTTTGACAATCAAAATAGATTTCTCTCATCTCATAAAACTATCGTTTGACTCTCACTATCCAAAGAAAGAGAGGAAAAAGAATATGTTCTGGCCAAATTACTTAGCTTCGTAATAGATTTTTGAATGGTGTTGCTTTGTATTCCAAATAATAGGATAATCTTACTATCATGCCAAGTATGGTTTGTTATTTTTCTACCATTAGTATTTTCTCAAACTCTGCCTATCATGCTTTGTTTTTCATACTTGTACATGTGTTTGTATATTCATAGAGTGAGAGTATGTCATCTATACTCACCACATACGATAGAAATAGACAAATTTCTACCTACCGAACATGCCCTTAGATCTTTTTCTTCTACTGAAACAGGTATCCTGATCTTTGGAAATGAATTGGTGATGCTACTGCCTTCCCTTATGCATTTTCTCCTTACATTGCGGTAATGTTGCACCAGATTATTCTACGTGTACAATTAGGCATCTTTAGTCTATCTCTGTTATTCCTAGATCTCACATGGTTCTTCTTATGGGACAATTTTGCCGAGACCCAAGATGGGGAAGGCGCTACAATAGTTATAGTGAAGACCACAGTATTATCTAGTCACTCACTGAGATAATCCCTGGATTACAAGGAGATCTTCCTTCTGATGTAATGAAGGGAAGACCATATGTTTCTGGAAAGTAAGACACATATATCATCTGTCTGATTTAATATCAATAGTTTGGTATGATTGCCTTGTTGTTTTTATAAGATGCATTTGCTACATTTTTATAATTTGTTATACATAAACTTTCTGCATCAACACAATCGATTCAACACCTTTTTTTCTATTTCCTGATAAATTCTCATGGGATGGCTACCTAATCTAATCTCTATTGTAGATCATGGTTCCCAACAACTACATTGACTTCATTGCAATCTGACATACCTAGTCAATAACAAATTTATCCCTATGAGCCGGATTGACGATGCAGTGAGGAAAATCCTTAGAGTCCAATTTGTCATGGGTCTTTTTGAGGATCTGTTTCCTGACAAGAGCCTCATCAACAAGCTGGGATGCCAAGTAATTATACTTGATCCCATGCAACAATCATTCATTTGTGACTCTGACTTTTATAGTTTTACTAATTGGTGGTGGTTTGGAGCAAGAACACAGACATTTGTCTAGAGAGATTGTTAGGAAATTGTTAGTTCTTTTGAAAAATAGTGATGCTTCTGGTCAACCTTTAATACCACTCCCTAAGAAGACAACAAAGATTCTTGTTGCTGGCTCACATACTGATAATCTTGGCTACCAATCTAGTGGGTGGACAATTGAGTGGCAAGGACATAGTGGAAATAACATCACCAGAGGTAAACTATCTTTTAGATACTTGTTTTAAGTCTAATTCAGTTGTCCTGTCATCATGAGAATTCATATGTAACCTCTACAAGTAGAGGGCACCTTGGTTGCCCAAATAAAGTTTCTTGAATTATCTTGTATTAACTTTGTCTGACTTTCCATGTAGGATGGAGACATGTCTAATGGGGAGAAAGATTATGTGAATCTCGCAAGGCAGGTTGAAGTTTTAGAGCTGGACCTTTAGGCTCTCAGAAAGTAGGTTGTGAAGAAATGGAAAACAGGTGAAGATCTTTCTAAATAGGTTCGTATGTTGAAAGAGGAGAGGGAAACACTTAGGAGAAAATTTCAATTACTCAAACCATCCCAATGTGATGGTCAAAATAGAAAAAGAACAGCTAGTGGCCTAATGGTGGTGATGATGTCAAACATATGATAGAAGAATTGAGATAGGAACTCTACCATGAGAAGAATATGCATGTAACCTTCATTTGTAGCTGATGCGATGATTTTGAGTCACATTTATAGACCTTTTTCATATGTGTTTTGTGCTCTAATTACTCATTTTTATGGATAATATTGCATAATTCACTCATTTCGGTCTTTGCCATCATTCTATGTCAAATCCCCTTTGTTTTACCATTTTTTGAGCATTATTTATCATATTATCATAATTTGTGTGGATTTACTTGGTCTTATTGTGAAATTTCAGGAAAAACAAGTATTTGCTTCCGTCGATACCATCGACGGAAGTCGATACCATCGACCAAGCCACAGGTTGCCAGCCGAGAGGAGCAGCACAGAGTCAATACCATCGACACAAGTCGATGGTATCGAGATCCCTTCAGATTGCTGGCGAGGAATCTGTCGATACCATCGACCCAAGTCGATGCCATCGACACATTGAGGCTACAGCGTCGCTAAACGACAACAACCAACGCTAAAGAGAGTCGATACCATCGACACAAGTCGATGGTATCGAGATGACCACAGGCGCTCAGACGAAAAGAAAAGAAAGTTGCCGCTAATATGCTCGGTCGATACCATCGACCCGCGTCGATGGTATCGACGCCGGCAGATATGCGTTGGATCTGTTTTGATCTCGATCGGACGGCTGTTGTTATTTGATGACCTAATTAGGGACTTATACCTAATGACGGCCGCCCACACAAGATCAGATCGGAATTTTGCATTACACGAGTGCCGAGGAAGGAGAGAAAGGAGAACGGAGGCCAGAAGCTCATCCCGGGTGATTCAGACGCTGCCGAAGACGAATTCCACCACCGACAGGCGGGGAGCTCGTATTCTACGCTAAGGATCTACTGGTTCTTCTCCGTTCAGGGGTTTTCCCACTTGTTTCACGTTTTTCTTATGAATTCCCCTATTTCTACCATGTATTCGTGTGAGATGAACATGAGAGGCTAAAACCCTCCATCTTTAGGACCGGGAGTAGCCCGGGAATGCATTGTATGACAATTTTATATTGATAATTCATATTTTCTCTCTTAAATCCGTGGTATAGTTTCGTTTTCTCCATATATATTGTTATGCTTGATCACCATAATAATAACTTAATGCCCTTAATCACTTCGACAGAAGGATTAACGGTTGAAAAGAGACGAAACCTACATTAATCGATAAAACCCTTGACAAAGGAGTTGTAAAATTAATGGTGGAAACTGAGAGACCGTAGGTAATGCGCTTAGTTTAGGGGAATGATTACTACGACGGTGAAATCAACTTAAACCTAAGTAGTGAGTTACACCACGACAGTGGGTAATTCTGTTTTCAGGCCACTACCCAGATAGAGAGAGAAGAGTGAGGAATTATATAAAACCTAATACAATGTTGACCCGCGGCGAAACCGCAATCCTAAAGATATACTTTTGAATTGATTAAATTAACCTTTAATCAATTGTTTTCATTATTTCATTTTAATGTTCTTTTAATTTCGACAACAAACCTTACTTTGTTATTCGGCCTAGATGATTGCGATTAGTTAGTAGAAGTCTCCAATAATTCACGTGTCCCTGAGTTCGACTCGGGCCTCACAAAGGCCTATATTACTCGACGCGTTTACTTGCGTTTAAGCGCGTAGTAAAATACACGTCAAGTTTTTGGCGCCGTTGCCAGGGACACGGCGAATTATTGGCACTTTGAGTGCTAAGAGCGGCCACTCTAGGCCACATTTTTTTTATTTTGAAACAATTTTAAATATTCTTAAATTTCTCTATAATTGTGTTTACTCGTTCAAAGCATAGAACTGAACCCCGATTTTCTTATTTCAGGTACTTTGCATGGTGCATACACGTAGCGCAGACTACGCGAATCGCACACCTGAGGTTCCATCTCCGGGACCAGAGGGCGAAGATTACTACGAGAAAGATCACCAAAGTGACATTGATTCTGAATCTGAGCAAGAGCAAGCAGAAGAAATGGCCGAACCACAGACAATATGGGAGAAGATCAAAGCGTCTTCTTCATCAGCTTCAAAGGGGCCTATCGAGAAACAGGCGGTCAACATACCAACATATAAGATCGATCCAGCGTTGATCAACTTGGTAAAATCAAATGCATTTCATGGATTGAAGAATGAGGACCCAGTGGCACACATTAGTCAGTTTGTTGAAAACTGCTATATGGTGAAGACAGACAGGTTTCCACAGGATGTTCTGTACCTCAAGTTGTTCCCAAGATCCCTGGCAGGAGTTGCGAGAGAGTGGCTACATAACCTCGACGATGCGTTTGTTGAATCATGGGATCATATGGTGGAGGTTTTCTTCGAGAGGTTTTTCCCTCCTGAGAAGACCAACGACATGATTAGGAAGATTCACAATTTCACCCAACAGGCGGGTGAAACATATTCTGAGACCTGGGAGCGATTCCAGGTCATGTTGAGGAGATGTCCGCATCATGGACTGGACAAAGAGACACAGGTGAAGATCTTCTATTTTGCTCTCTCCGAGCATGATAGAAGTAACTTGGACTCGGCCGGTTCAGGATTTTTCTTGAACAACACTGATACGAGATGCTGGGAAATACTGAAGAACATGGCACGAAAGCAATCCTGGGGAGAAAGAGAGAGAGGCCCAGTTGAGAAAGCAAGAGTTTCCAATGAGTCCAAGGCAATGAGAGAGTTAAATGAGAAGATGGATCTTCTCGCAAAGAAGCTACTGTAGAAGGAAGACAATGAGTCTGAGGAGGAGGCTCAAGTCAAGTACATGAGGCAACAGCAAGGGTACAGGAACAATGACTATTCATGGCGAAAGGACAAAAAGTTCTCATGGAAGGACCCGAACAATTTTCTACAGGATCCGGACGCCAAGCCTGCACCAGCCACAGAGGACAAGAGCACGGAGTTGCTCAATCAGGTCATCAAACAAAACCAGGAGTTAATGAACACATTTGGGCAACAAATCAAGCAACAGGGTGAATTTATGAACCAATTTGGGCAGACATTGCAGAGTCATGGGGCTCAAATGAGAACTATAGAGACTTCCATGGCGCAGATGGCGGCTGAAATTGCAAGCTTGAAGAAGCCAGCACATCCGGGTTTTCCGGGTAACACCAATGTTCCCGGGGGAAACCAGCAGGCCAAGGCCATTCTAGTGAGGAGCGGTAAGAAAGTGTTGAATCCAAGGGCGGATGACACAAGCACACCGCAGGACAAAGTTGAAGATGCAATCATCAAGGAGCAACCCACACCTGTCACAGGGCAAGCTGAAGATATAGCTGAGAATGGTGATGAAGAACAAGCTGCTGAGGAGGAACCACAGAAATTGACACCCTATGTGCCACCTCATCAAAGGGCACATACCGTTCCGGTCCCCTATCCCAATAGTGCAAAGGCAAGGAAGGTGGATGCACAATTCAAGAAATTTCTGGACAGCTTTAGAAAGTTATCGGTAAATATTCCGTTGTTAGAGGCGATTGAGCAAATCCCATCTTACGGGAAATTTCTAAAAGATGTCATCAACAAAAAGAGGAAAATACCCGACACTAAGGTCGTGGTGCTCAAGGAGCAAGTGAGTGCTTTTATTATGGGCACTTTGCCGCCAAAGAGACAGGATCCCGGTTGTTTCAATATTTCTTGTTTTATCGGGAAGTTCAAATTTGGAGAGGCACTTTGTGATTCTGGGGCAAGCATCAATTTGATGCCCCTTTCTACATTCAAGAAGCTTGGATTAAAGGAATCAAGGCCAAGCAACATGACTATCCAACTGGCCGATAATTCTGTGGTGAAACCGTATGGAATCTGTGAGGATGTCTTGGTAAAGGTAGACCGTTTTGTTTTTCTGGCTGATTTCATGGTTATGGAATTGCAGGACGAGCATGGCAATGAGTTGCTACTAGGATGCCCATTCCAAGCAACATCCGATATGATCTTGGAGATGGGAAGAGGTCGCTTGACCTTGGGCATTGCGGATGATCGCTTTGAGATGGTCATGCCCACTAGCAATGCATCTACTAAAGCAAAAGCACAGTGCAACATGGTGAAACATGTGGAACACAATATCTCACTTTGTCTTGGGAAGCCATTCTTGGATATGGCTCATGTGATGAGCAAGATGGATAATGGGACCTTAGCTGTGGACATTATGGAGCAAACTAAAGTTGTCTCTTTAGGCAAGGCTGTTGGGTTTCCAAATGATGAGAATGAGGACATTCCACCTTCTTGGGAGGATGATGCGATTATTACTTCAGTTTTTGATGAATATCTGGAATTGCCTTTGGAGGCGTGTTTGCTAAATGTCACTTATGATTGGATGCGGAGTACTTCACTCAAGGAGTGCGCCAAAATGCTTCAGATGCTTCCATGTTTCTACACGAGGCACTATGAAGACTTAGGTACACTTCCACCACCGCTGCAATCATCTCTTATTTGCCCGCCGGAGTTGGAGTTGAAGCCACTACCCCCGCATCTTAAGTACATCTTTCTAGCTGAGAAGGAAAAGTTACCAGTAATTGTATCTGCATACTTAAGTGCGGCTGAGGAGGAGCAACTACTGGTAGTGCTCAAGAACCACCGTGGAGCCTTTGGGTGGTCAGTCGCGGACATCAAGGGGATCTCCCCTGCACTTTGCCAGCACAAGATTTGGCTCGAGGAGGGAGCCAAACCAGTCATTCAGCCTCAAAGACGGTTGAATCCGAGCATGATGGAGGTCGTGAAGAAGGAAGTCATAAAACTTCTTGCTGCAGGGATCATATATGCTATATCAGATTCGACGTGGGTGAGCCCCACACAAGTAGTCCCTAAAAAGGGGGGAATCACTGTCACTAAAAATCTTTTGAATGAACATGTCACCACCCGATTGGTAACCGAGTGGCGTGTTTGCATTGACTACCTCCGATTGAATGCCGCAACTCGTAAAGATCATTTTCCATTGCCATTTATCGATCAGATTTTGGAACGTCTTGCCGGTCGGTCGCATTTTTGTTTTCTAGATGGATATTTGGGGTATAACTAGATTTCTATTGATCCTTTGGATCAAGAGAAGTCTACGTTCACATGTCCCTACGGGACTTTTGCTTACCGACGGATTCCGTTTGGATTATGTAATGTGCCGGCGACTTTTCAACGCTGCATGCTCGCCATATTTTCTGACATGGTGGAGCGTTGTCTTGAGGTTTTCATGGATGACTTCTCGGTTTATGGGGCGTCTTTTGATGAGTGTCTATATAACTTGGACAAGGTGCTGCAGGGATGCGAGGACACACACTTGGTCCTCAATTGGGAGAAATGTCACATGATGGTGACGGAAGGAATTGTGCTAGGACACAAGGTGTCTAGCAAAGGTCTTGAGGTAGACCCCGTAAAAATTGAGGTGATTTCTAAGCTACCCCCACCAAACTCTGTAAAAGGGGTGAGAAGCTTTTTGGGACACGCCGGGTTTTATCGGCGATTCATCAAGGATTTTTCTAAAATCGCAAAACCTTTATCCGAATTGTTGGAAAAAGATGCAGTTTTTTATTTCAATGATAAGTGACTTCACGCATTCGAAGTTTTGAAAGAAAAGTTGATTTCGGCTCCGGTTGTTCAAACGCCGGATTGGACAAAACCATTCGAATTGATGTGTGACGCTTCCGATTATGCAGTGGGAGCTGTTTTGGGGCAAAGGGTAGATAATAAGCCCGTTGTGATTTTCTACGCCTCCAAAACACTTAATGATGCTCAATTGAACTATACAACTACAGAAAAAGAGTTACTTGCCGTCATGTTTGCTTTTGAAACATTTTGGCAGTACTTAGTGGGTTCTAAAGTAGTTGTGTGGACCGATCACGCTGCGATAAAATATTTGATGGAGAAGAAGGGTGCAAAGCCTAGACTAATTAGGTGGATTTTGATTTTACAAGAATTTGATATTGAAATCAAGGACAAGTCGGGAATTGAAAATGTGGTGGCTGACCACTTGTCTAGGTTAGAAAGGGTAGATGAACAAGGTTTACACATACCCATAACCGAGACGTTCCCCGATGAACAACTTTTGAAAATTGATTCTAAAGAACCATGGTTTGCTAATATTGTTAACTATTTGGCTTGCGGGATCATCCCAGAAGACTGGTCTTATCAAGAGAAAAAGAAATTCTTTCATTCTTTGAGATACTATTTTTGGGATGACCCAATTATTTTGAAGCAGTGCAGGGATGGTATTCTTCGCAGGTGTGTGCTGGAGGTGGAGTACGAGAGTGTTCTCCACCATTGCCATGCGTCGCCTACGGGAGGACACCATGCTAGTTCACGGACAGCAGCCAAAGTGTTGGAAAGCGGCCTTTATTGGCCAACTTTGTTCCGGGATGCCTATGATTTTGTGAGGCAATGTGACCCGTGCCAGCGCGCAGGTAACATTTCAAGGAGACAAGAGATGCCCCTGAATGTATTTTAGGAAGTTGAGGTATTTGACTTATGGGGCATAGACTTTATGGGACCCTTTGTGTCCTCAAATTCAAATTTATATATCTTGCTTGCTGTTGATTATGTGTCGAAGTGGGTGGAAGAAATCCCCACAAGGACTAATGATTCGAATGTAGTGTGCAGGTTTGTGAAAGAAAATATATTCTACAGGTTTGGGATACCCCGAATGATCATAAGTGATGGAGGCACACATTTCCGGAATCAGAAATTTTCGACACTTTTGAAGAAATATGGGGTCAAGCACAACATTGGCACCCCATATCATCCACAGACGCAAGGACATGTGGAGGTCTCAAATAGGGAAATCAAGAAGATTCTAGAACGGACAGTGGCATCCACAAGGAAAAATTGGAGTGCATTACTACCGGACGCACTTTGGGCGTATAGAACGGCGTACAAAACACCTATAGGCACCACGCCTTTTAGGTTGGCGTATGGCCGGGCTTGCCACCTTCCGGTGGAGCTGGAGCATAAGGCCCATTGGGTGCTAAGAAGGCTGAACTTGAGCTATGATGAAGCCGGGAAAAAGAGGATGTTCGAATTGAACGAATTAGATGAGTTACGCATGACAGCATATGAGAATGCCCGCATCTACAAGGAGCGTACAAAGCTGATCCATGATCGACATATCGAGCTGTGCACGTTCAAGAAGGGAGATAGTGTTCTATTGTTTAACTCCCATCTCAAATTGCATCCCGGGAAGCTGAAGTCCCGGTGGAGTGGACCCTTTGTAGTGGAAGAGGTGAGACCGCACGGTGCGATTCTTGTGCGTGATGGAGATGCCACGTTCTTGGTGAACGAGCAGCGCTTAAAGTTGTATTTTGGTGAAAACTACAAGAGAAAAGTGAATGAGGTCAAACTCATTACACTTGTGGATGAATGAGATGATTGTCACACCGTCTAGCCTAAGACGTTAAAGAAGGGCGCTTATTGGGAGGCAACCCAACCATTGGTACATTAGGTTAGGTTAATTTTAGTCATAGATTGCTTTTATTTCGTTTAATTTTAGTGTAAAGAAGATACCTTGATCCATTTGTTCAATGTGTAGGCACAGGCAGGGTCGATACCATCGACACACTGGTCGATGGTATCGACATGGGTTCAGGTTGACAGCTGCAAAAATCGCATTGAGTCGATACTATCGACGGCCCCGTCGATGGTATCGACATACCTACAGGCAGGTCGCAATAAAAGTGTCGATGGTATCGACATGCCAGTCGATACCATCGAGATCTCTGGAGAAGTTCAGACAAATTTTTCTCAGTCAACTTGATACCATCGACGGCCCCATCGATGGTATCGACATGATCACAGGTTGAATGCAACAAAACGGCGGTGTCGCAATAAAAGCAGTCGATACCATCGACCCAAGTCGATGGTATCGACATCCATGTCACCGATCCGCGCCAAGGCATCGACGACGATTGCGAGTCCACGTCAGCTATCCGGGTGCTGCGTCGGTACTATCGACTTCCGTCGATGGTATCGACACGTCAGCAATCCGGGTTTCTCGATCCAGCAAACGTCAGCCGTCGATACTCGCGAGGGAGGCGGATACCAGCGAGACGCGTCGATACCATCGACCCGCGTCGATGGTATCGACGGGCGACAGTAGCGCCGGCCAAGTCTATTTAAGGAGACTTGCAACGTCATTTGACATCACACCTTCAGAGCAAACGTCCTCCTTTGCGCCGAGCATCTCCCCCGAGCCTCCAAGACTGAAGAGAAGCGACATCGAGCGAGGATCTTCACCGAGCGGAGAATTTCTTCTGCATCTTCACTGAGCTCTCTTCTTCTAATCCCATCTTCTCGCAACCATGGTGCATGTCGCCGGAGCTTCGTCATCGTGCGCAAATCCCATGGAGATCGAGGAGTTCGTTCCTCCCCCGACCGCTTCCGTTCCTCGCCCACGCCTGGTTCACCCTTCCATGGAGGCGAGGAAGGTCTACGAGGAGATTATGAAGCGGAAGATTGAGACAACCTGGTATGTGGACCGGGGCATGCTTCACGAGCTTGGTTTCGAGGCCAACTTGGCCTATGTGCTTCACGGACAAGCACGTCACACCAGCCGACGTCCCGACGAGCTGCAGTACCATGCGGATGGGCAGCCATTTTTCTGCGAATGGCCCACCTACAAGGAATTGGTGGCAGAGTTTATGGCGTCCCTCGACGTCTGCGTCGTGCCAAACGACGTGGTGGCATCAGATCATAAGTGGATCAGGGGCCGGGTGTCCTTCCGATTGTTCAACAACAACTACAAAATCACGCTGGTCCAGTTCAACAAAATCTTCAATTGGTTCCACTCTCCACATGATCACCGACGTCCGGACTCCCGCACCGACTACGACAAGATCTTGTTGGCTAAATGGACATATATAAATCCCTTTGTTTTGATTATGACAAACATTTCGTTCTTATTGATCTAACGAACTACTTGAGTGTGCAGAATTAAGGTGGATGACAAAGCAACTAGGGAAATCCATATGCTTACATGTTTATGTTTTCATGCAATGTAATCTCTTTGTAAAAAACTTGTACAAATATATAATGTACAAGTACTTAGATTGCATGTAAATCAAGCGTTAGATTCTCCCTAGCTAAACACCACATTTAGATAAGTCATTCCCTTCAAATAGGATCACATTTGCACACTCATACATATAGTTAGTGCCTAAATTGAAACATTGAAACAGGATCAATCTCGGTCGACAAACTCCTCGACCGAGACACTCTCGGTCGACAATCTTCTCGACCGAGAAAGATCCAAAGTAGCCGTTAGACACAACAGACAAGTTAGTTGGCAGTTGGAGAAAGACGTTGCAAATCACTTGTTCCAGAGTGCCTGTCGGTTGACAAAAGTTCGACCGAGTAGGTGTCTCGGTCGACCATTCCTCGACCGAGATTGTCTCTGACAGCAACTGCAGAATTAATTAATTAGTCGTTGTTAAAGCAACAACTTTGTACCTAACGGCTAGTTAAGCACGTAGAAACCCCTAGAAGTTGTCTAGAACGTCCTTAAGCATCCTTAGGCCATTCCTATAAATAGGACAAGCCATAGGACACTCAAATACACTTGCTACACTTGAGAAATCCTTGAGCATACTTTGAGCAATCTGTTTGTGAGCAATTTGAGCATTGTGACAATTGGCCATTTCATTCCTTAGCTCATAATTCGTGTCCTATAGGCTAGTATCTCCTACCCACTGCAATCACAAGTCCACACACTTGGTTAGGAGATCTATACGCTTGATCTAGGCAAATCAAGCCTTGGGCTACAAAGGATAAGTTGTAATTTCCTTTTTCTTTCTTGTTCTCTATTACCGTTTGTACTCTCCTTGCTACTCCTAGGTTGGAGGCTGCTGATTGGAGAGGGTGGAGTTCTTCTTGGTGAAGAAGGTGACTTTGAGCTACTTCAGAAGGCTGGTGCAATGGGAGGTTACTTCTAGAGAGGAAGGCTACTTCAAGGGGGAGCTTGGAGTTACTTCAAGAAGGCTACCTCGAAGTTGGTGCACCTACTTCAAGTGAAGGCTGTTCAAAGGGTGTAAAGGAAAGTATTGTATTTTGTATAAATCCTTGGGAAGGTAATAAAATAAATACTTTCAAAATCCCAGTTGGGTAAGCAACCGGGTAGTGGACTGACAACTTTGGTAGTTGCTAAAGTTGGAACCACTCTAAACACCTGTCTCCTTCTTCTAATTTCAATTGTGGTTGTTTGAGTTCAATAAATTGTTAAAATTATTTAAAAACTCTATTCACCCCCCCTCTAGTGTTTTTCAATTGGTATCAGAGCAGGCTTCAAGGAACCCTAACCAGGTCTTGAAGAATGGAGGGTAATGGTGATTACAATCACAACAAAAGGTGTTGCTTGGACAAAACTACAACATGTTGCAATTGGTTCTTAGGAACAAGACACACAACAACTAGATGCACATGGAGATCAAAGAAAGAAGATGAGAACAAAGACTGTCTCATTGCTACAACTAGTGAGGAAGAAGAAGAAGAGGTAAGTCTTTTTGATTTATCTAAAGAAGAACTAGTTGCTAGCCTTGAAGAAACACATATTAAATATGTTGAATGCAAGAAGAAATTAAAGAAATCTAATAAAGCAAATGATGAATTACATGCTAAGCTTCTTGCTATTACATCCGAAAACGAAGATCTTAAAAAGATCATTGAAGATCATGATATTGAGATAAAATCTATAGAGGCAAATTGTAATCTACTTTATTTAGAGAAGAATAATTTGCAAAGTCAAGTAAATGATCTTCAAAAACAACCCATTTTATGCAACCATATAGATTATGATTCTATTGTCAAAGAAAAAAATTCATTGTCATCTAATCTAGATCAAACAAAACTAGATATCAAGAAGAGAATGGAAGAGATTGCCAAGTTACAACAAAAAGTTAGTAATTTGAATAATAATGGCATTCTTGATCAAATCTTAGATAATTCCTATCATCAAATTGGGAGAAGAGGACTAGGTTACAAGCCTAAAGGGAAATCCTATCAACAACCTAGTTGGAGAAAGTCACAAAGCACAAAGAGTTCTATATATGTACCTAAAGGAACATCTTCACCCAAGGACAACATAGAACACAACCATAGAAAAAGATATGAGGTTGACTCGATATGTTGTCATTATTGTTTGCGCCTTCATCACTATTCTTTTTCATGCCCTTACAAGAGAAAAGATGTCGAGTTAGTTTGGGTTCCAAAACCTCCAAACTAAATGAACAGAATCAAGTTGAGATATGACCAAGAACCTTAGTTGCATATTTCTACGTCTATCTCAACTCAACATAATGAGATAACAAATAAATTTAAGTATCTAATTATTTAACTTGCATAGTTATGTTTTATTTGGAAGTAATTAACAGTTTCAGAAATATTGTCGGTCGAGAGACTGTCGACTGAGACACTGTCGGTCGAGAAATAGTCGACCGAGCATGTTACTGATTTCTTGTCTGTTGTAAAAATTGCTAAATTTCTTTGAAATTGATGAAATTTCTATCTATTCATGATTAATGATTGGATATTTATTTTGGAAATCATCCATACAAATTTAAATTAATATTATTTTATTCCCTAAATGATTTAAAATCAAATTATGCTTAGAAAATCTCACATGATTTCCTTATTTTCTGGTCTATCCACATAGAAATCATGTGATTAAAATCATGCGATTATTTACTGTTATTATTACATCATGGATATGCTTTCACCATTTGGTACTGAGATTAGCTTGATAGATAATTGTCTACTTGGATCCATGATAGGCAAGCAAATGCTTTATTTGTAATATGTTATGCTTGCAACACATAAGATAAAATCTCTCAAAAAGACTTGAGATATTTAGTGCTTTTCAATTGAGATATTTAGTGTTTTTCAATTGATATTTAGTGTGCCTTCAGTAAAGAATTTTATGAGGATACTAAACGACGTGAAATTTGATATTCATATTACTACAGCAAAGCCTATATTTTAAGAAAAGGACAAATGTTTTCATATTAAGTATTTTGCTTCAACTTAATACTTAATCAAATCCTATGCAGATATTATACTTCATAATGTTCAAATTGAAAAATCTGCAAATCTGCCTCTTGGTTAAAATGAAATTTGACCAAGGGGCGCTGTGGTCGTAGTCAAAATTGACCTAAAATAAGTTTTGACACAATAATTATTTGAATATCATTTTATTGTGATTAAAAGCAAAATCAATTTATGATCACAAAATTGTTTCAATATTACTCCCTTAGAAAATATATATGCTCTACAAATTCAGTCTATCATTTGCATAAAAAAATAAGCTTAAAAATTTGTACCCAGTAAGTCTGTCGGTCGACAAATCTTCGACCGAGAACCTCTCGGTCTTCCCACCTCTCTCGACCGACAGAATCTAGACAGACCTAGCATCGAACACACTTCTGGTCGACAATTGTTCGACCGAGACAGTGTCGGTCGACGATTGCTCGACCGAGAAAGAGCCGTTGGAAAATGACCGTTGCAATCCGACAGTTACCGTTAACGGCCGACCGTCGCAAGTCGACCGTTGGACGGCCGAAGTGGCGCGTCTAGAATATGACCGTTGCGGACGCTCGGTCGACAAATTGTCGACCGACCCGGTCACTGGATTGCTATAAAAGGAGCAAAAATGGGTCATTTCTTCACACCTTCTTATTCTTGTTTCCATAGGCTCTTCCTAGTGAATTCTTGTGCAAATCTTTAGCATCCTCATCCCCAAGACTTCCTTGCTTCTTCTCCACCTTCAAGCAATACAATGGCATCATCCTCTATTTGTGGAAAGAAGAAGGTCGCTGGCAGGAAACAAAGGGAGGCTACTCCACCACTGACGATCATCAACGACATTGCCTTCATCGACGGCGATGCTGGTGATCGGTACCTACGGCTCTCCTCCAAAGCTCCTCTCCCACGATGACCAGTTGAAGTTATGGACTTCCTCAACATCGTCGACTTGGAGGACCTCTTCGAGGTGCAAAAGTTAAAAGAATTCATCAACCCTTCTTTCCCTTTCTATTCCATCAAGGTAGTGAATGAATTCTATGCTAACCTCATCTCCCACTCAGAAAATGAAACCATCTTCTTCTATACTATGGTCAATGGGCATAGCTTCCGATTTACTGAAGGGGATATTCTTGACATGCTAGATATTGACATAGATGAATATCAAGACACCCTTGACCTTACCTCTGGAAACCCACTTAATCAATTTACCCAAGATGACCATACCATTAGTCTTAGTGACATCAAAAGGACCATTTTTCAATCCAATACAACCTGTCACGAAGATAGAGGCACATACTATGCTATAAATCTCAAACCAGCTGCTAGGATTGTAAACCTTATTGTTTCAACAAACATACATCCTAGAGCCAATAAGTCTGAAGTTCCTATTTTTCGTATGTGTCTAATATATGCCATTATCCAACGTATTCCTACAAATTTTATCCGCATCATTCTTAAAAACATGCTTGAGTTTTCTGGCAATCCTCCATATGCTGATTTTGTATGCCAAATTACTCAAAATTTCCTTAAGACCCAACTTGAGGATATGGGATATACATGGGAGCGTAGACCACAAAAAATAAGTAAGAATACTGTAGAAAAAATGGGGATTGATTTCGGTCATAAGAGGGCTAGGGTAGAAGGAGAAACATCTACACAAGATATACCACCTCCACCTCCTCCTACCATCCTACCCTATGACCCCATCCAAAACACTCTAACCTATGTTGCTGGGTCACAATATCATCTTAGTAAACAATTAGATTATAACCATCATGCGATGACTTATCTAAACCAAAGAATCCAAACTCTTTCTCCAAACCAACCAGATGAATATCCCTACTCTTTAAATCCTGGCATGCTCAATCCATATAACCCATCTTACAACTACTATCAACCTCCACCTCCACCATCTACTGATCTCACGCATACTTAGTTTTCATCAATGCAACTACAAGATATTGCTGCTCATTTCCGATTTGATCGTGTTCCAACCTTCTTGGAGGCATATGCCTTAACCAAGACAGGTGCTCTGGAGTGGCAAACATTGGTCTAGTATTATGGAGCTGAACCTTTTCTTGGGAAAGACCCTGATGTTGATGTAATTCTTAAGTCTTTCCAGTAAGATGTGGAGTTGTATTAGTTGTAATGGAATCTTTGCAAAATTGTAATAAATGGGTTATCTTTACATGATTTGGCTATCTTTTCATGCTTGTAACGAAATCAGTTATCTTTATAATGGATTTTTTTTGGCATCATTTGAATTTGGATTATGAGACTATTGTAGAGCATACAAAATAAGGGGAGTAATAAATACAAATAAATCAAAAAGGATGAAAATCTTTGCAAATATCTAAAACTTAAAGTTATGGCTAAATTGACATCTATTGCAAAGCACTTATACCTTGGGATATCTATCTAAAGGGGAGCATATTATAAAATTAAGGGGGAGAAGTAATATCAAATATTCAACATGGATATATTTTTGAAATGTCAAAGGGGGAGAAAAGAATATCAAAATAAAATAAAGATCAAAACTATAATGAAAAAGGCCAAGCACTTACTTGCAAAAGAGGAACAACATGGATATCTTTTTGAAATGTCAAAGCGGGAGAAAAGAATATCAAAATAAAATAAAGATCAAAACTATAATGAAAAAGGCCAAGCACTTACTTGCAAAAGAGGAAAATCTACAAAAGTTAATCTAAAGGTATGAAACTCATATGGTTCATATTTCCTTTATTTATATTTTTTGGAAATGTTTGTCATCTTCAAAAAGGGTGAGATTGTTGGCTAAATGGACATCTATAAATCCCTTTGTTTTGATTATGACAAACATTTCATTCTTATTGATCTAACGAACTACTTGAGTGTCACGCCCCAATCTCACATTAACCACAAACCACAAGATTAGGACGCAACAGGATGGGATTTACACATAAGCCAACCACTCTTCACTTTTTAAAACATTTTAAAGATATTAATAGAAAAATCTGATTTATGCTGTAAAATGAAACTAAACAAACTACGGAAGCATCTTTAATAAATTTAAAAGCAATATAAACAGAGTCTACAACATATTACATTGTCCGACATAAGATAAAGCATAACAGTTAATTTACATCTCTGTACACATTCTATCTCTCACTCACACCTTGTCCCGAAGATCGATGGGAATGGACTAAGAGACCTCTAACTACTAACTACATATACCTTCTACAGACTAAGCGATAGGATGAAAGGATCCTTCAGATTTCCTACTGCTGATAATAACCTGAAAATGTTTTGAGTAGAGGTATGAGCCTACTCGCTCAGTGAATAGCATTTCACTTAGCTATCACTAAACAACTCATCAGGTTTATAAATTGAAAATAAACAGATATACAGTTCAAGCAGGACAGTTCTATTGACATAGCAGATACACAGATAATAATTACATTTCTACGCATCAACAGATAATTCAGGTAAATAAACAGTTATATAAATTTACTGTGAACCTACTTGATTATTTATTCATTTTATTATTATGCCCTAAATATATGCAGTGTACTCTGCATATAAAGATCCACAGCAAGTTCATGCTACGGTCCCACCGTACAAGACTTAGCGACACACCCGGGAAATGCTAAGTCTGACTGTTGTCCTGGTCTGCTACAGGACTCCCAGGCTCACACGGCCTCACTGCACTCTCAAAAGAGTGTACTCTAGACTCCTCCTTTAACCTGAGCACACAGGCGGAGAGTCTCACAGGGTTACCTTCGTGACACAAGCACGAATTGTGTTAGATAACCGTGTTTTCTTTTCTTTTCCCAGTGCCACCATGACACACGCACGGATTATTGTTGAACACTTCTTTTCTGCCCTCGTGCCACCGTGACACACGCACGGATTATTGTTGAACACGAGTCACCGACCATCTAGACACACGCTAGTAGGTCGTTTCACCCCAAGGTGCAGACCTCACGAGGGGTTCTACGGTGTTAGGGCACCTAAGTCTATTAACTGATTAACAAATAAACATTTAACAAATAAACATTTAACCATGAATATCACATTTCATGCATATTGCACAATCTGAATAACACATGCAGCAAATATATATCCTTTATCATCATTAAACATGATTCAGTACCATTTATTCACTTTCGATGCTAAACATCTATTTTTAAATCAGCAATTACATTGCAACTGTAATACATGAAATTTCATCATTTTCACTAAGCATATTAAGTATTTCAAGTTCCAATGAAACT
The DNA here is from genome assembly GCA_963693085.1 of Alisma plantago-aquatica. Classification (NCBI taxonomy): domain Eukaryota; kingdom Viridiplantae; phylum Streptophyta; class Magnoliopsida; order Alismatales; family Alismataceae; genus Alisma; species Alisma plantago-aquatica. Next base: position 1,002,595,007 of record OY856412.1, read on the forward strand.
AACACGCTCTATTATATGTACTACACTGTTTAGAAGTTATACTAACTGATACAGAAGCAATTAAACATTTAAATTGAGTTAAATAATGATTACTGAATGAACTACTACTCACTTTTTGAACTCGGCCGACCAAACTGGGAACTCGGCCGATCGGCTGACAACTCGGCCGATCCACCCGCAACTCGGCCGATCCAAACCCTGATTGATTTTCCTAAAAGGGAAACTCGGCCGAATCACACCCAATTCGGCCGATCAAAACACTGTTCGTTAATCCTAATAAAGGAACTCGGCCGAATCATTGTATAACTCGGCCGAACGACGCACTGACTGGAAACTAAAACGAACCTGTTGCAAAGGAACGGTTGAAGGAGAGGGTTCTACTTGGTTCTAGACGCAGCTAGGGCTACGGGTCCCTGATCTGGACCTCCAGATGTGTCCGACGGAATCACTTTGGATTGCTAGCTCGCGCCCTTGATGCTCCTGGTCGGACCTGCTGTAGGCAACAACTGATTTGCACATGCACAGGTGGAGGAAGGAGTTGGTTAGTTATAGAATCGTAGCTAATGGCCGCAGAAACTTACTCAATGTCCTTAGTCGAACTCGGCGCCGCTCTTTCCTGGAGCTTAGTGCTCCCTAACTGGCTCCATGGCCACCCGTTGCAGCTGGCCGGCTGGCAACTACTGCTGCAGGTCGGCGCCGCCCTAGGCCAAGGTAAAGGAAGAATGGAGGAAGGGGTAGGAGAGGGTGATGGTGACGTTGCTGATCGGAGCTAGGGCTCAAGGAAAAATCGCCATGCCCATCGTCCTCCTTTGCTGCTCTATCGGGCTGGTTGGGCACCGCTTGCGGTGTCCTGTTCTATCGGCCGACTGAAGGAGAAGATAAGCGAGAGAATAAAAGAAAAGGAAAAGGGTTTATTAACCCGGATTTGGAGAAATTGCAACTTAAACCCTAGAAACTAAAAAGGTCACAACTTGTGGCTCGTAGGTCCGATTTGGACGATTCTTCTTGCAACATTTCAAGAACGGAATTCTCTATAACCTCAAAGTACAAAACATGCTAAATGGAATATTTCACTGGATCAAAGCTCTAATTACAACTGTGATTGCTTGATTCAACTTAATGTACTAAATAATCAACATTGATATTATTAATTGCCTCAGGTGATTCAATCTTAGCTATTAATTTGCATCTTAGCTTATTTTGATTATCCATGATGTTTAATTTGATACTCAACACTAATTGAGGTGTTTTACGTAATTCGAGGTATTTATCAACAAATCATGGAGTGGGTCATAACAACCTTTTCCCCTTAAAAGAATTTCGTCCCGAAATTCCTAAAAGAGAAAGGAAACGTGTTACTCATTTCTGACTCGTATTCCTACGTAGCTCCCACTAGGTTAAGATTTCTCAACTCTTGAGTTTCTTGATCCACTGATCAACCATCCGTATAAGTCCCTCAACCTAGGACACATCTGATCTGATTCCAGGTCAACCCACAAAACATTGTCTTTCCAGAACTGTTATAACAATATCTCAATTTATGGTAATTACCAAGAAATTATTATACTATTCATGCTAACAAACTAAAATTCTTAAATAAACAGAATGCATGTCAATTTGGTACTAAAATTAAATCATGCAATTTAAATGTTTAAACATCATCACATCTCATAATGAAAATTGATATCAAAGTACTTGATTCATCGTACACCCTATCCTTAGGGTTTCATTTGCCTTATTCATTCATCACATGCCAACACCCTACTCTTAGGGTTATCTCATTCATTAATCACATGGCAACACCCTACTCATAGGGTTTCCATTATCTCATCTGTTTGATTGCAATTCAAATCACAATACGGTATCATTCTAAAACTGGCAGAATAGTATATTTCAAATCATTGTAATTACTGAGTAATCTTTATATCATGCATGCAGACAGATTAAAAATTCATAAATATTCCAACTCAAGTCAATTTTGGCACATACATACTGAATTTCATGTAATTGAACATCTTAGTACACCAATAAGTGTAATTTACTTCACCTATAAGAAACCATCTGTAATATTTATCAATTATCTTAAGTTTCTCGAAGTACGTGCATATTAACCAAATTCCTAATTTATGCATCACATAACTCAATTAAGAGTTATTTACGTATCATAACACAAATATTTAATAGTACTTGAGAATTTATGATAATATCTTAGAGAAATGTGCCAATTCATGTAAAATGTCAGGTCACACACATTAACATAACAGGAAGCACGCAATTAGATTTATTTACATATTTTAATGCTGTCTTACTAGCTTGAAATCATGCATCTAATGATTTACCAAATCTGTGTTTTCTGGGTTCATTCTCAAACCGTACCATTATCAGTGGTGCATTTCTAAACTCATTATGATATGATTGAAACTGGATTACCAGGAAACTTAATTATTTTATCCATGTATCTTAGTCAAGTTTCGAGACACCAAAGGTTGACTTAATATGAAGAAAGCGAGCAGACTAAATTAGTCTATCCACAATCATTCATATAAAATCACAACCTCTAGGTGTCTTGGGAAATCTTACCACAAAATCCATTGTGATAAATTCCCATTCCCATTCAGGCATAGAAAAAGATTACAAGGTAGCTATAGATTTTTAGGGTTCAGCCTTAACCTACTGGTATACACTACTTTTAACCACATACTTAGCTACATCCTTCTGCATATCTGACCATTCGTTTCAACTACTTGGAATTCATATACATCTTAGTGTTTCCTGCTAGCATAGCATACATCAATACATACACTTCCATAAGAATCTTTTCTTTCAGCCTTTTACCCTTAAAAGAAATTTACACTATCTCGAGGTACACACAACATGTCATACATAGTCTGGTTTAACTCACTATCACCCTATAGTAGTTCCTTGATCTGATCATAAGATGTAGGCTTGACTTGCATCTGTGCAATCAAACTACTCTGTGTTGACACCCCTAAGTCTAAGTCCAACTCCCACATTTCTACTAACAGGTCTTCTATTGAAACCTGTCATAGAGAATGCATTAGTTGTTGAACCTGACTTTCTGCTGAAAGCATCATCCACCATATTCTCTTTACCAGGGTGATAATCTATTGTCACATCATAAGGATAGTGACACCATGTCTTAAAAACATGAACTACATCAGCTATCCTTAGATCCTATATCGGATAATACTCCGCATTCTATGCTACTTTCTTATTGTTACTTAATTTTTATGTTTTACTCTTTTCTCTAAGTCATTTCATGTTGTTCATGTACTGATCAGATTATCTATTTCAAAACCCTAGATCGCTTTCAAAGCTAGTTTACTTTTCATAGAACATATCTCAAGATCTTATTTATACTAGTATTCAAGGTTTAATCACTAATGAGATCCCTTAAACTACTACAACTTTAATCATTCTAGGGTTTTGGTCCATATCAGTAACATAGCATTATTGTGTGTGTGTGTGGTCGATCATATAGATCAATTTGAGTTGCTTGGGTCAATAACATATTAACCCAACACTCAACTTTAATTATATTGGCTGAAAATTCAGTTTTCACAATAGTTTCTGTAATTCGTTTATTAAACAGCCAACAGAAGCTCCAAAAATTCTGGAAATTTTATAAGTTATTCCTAATGAAGTTTCAGACCTCCAGTAAAAATTTCAGATCATTTCAAGTTACCAATAATTAACTAAAAATAAAACAGTGCACTGCTATATTGCAGTCTGTAGCAGGTTCGGCTGAGTTACAAACTCGGCCGACACCCTTACTGTAGAGGTCAAAAGTCATCTAAAAATTTCACCAATTTAACAAAGTGTCTAAAATTATGTTTTTCAAGCACTGTTAAAATTTGAGATCAATTGGATATACCAATAAAAAGATAAAATTCAATTACCACACTGCTATATTATTCAGAAAATGTGATCGGTCGAGTTTGAAACTCGGCTGATAAACAGGTCATAACATTCTTCAAAAATTCTGATATTTTCCAATGTTGTTTATATTTTGTATATCCAAATCATATCCCAATTTTAGCTAAATCAGAGTTACACATAAAATACTAAAAATCATTTACTAAAACACTTTACTTGTCAAATTTGTATTTATGTATCATCAAAACCCTGTTTTGGGCCGATTAGGGTCTATGCTTCTCAAGCCCTAATTCTCAAGACAAAAGAACATTTAGACTACTTATCGTAGTTAAAACATCCTAGTGTATATACATTTCTCACTATGTTACGGGTCTAAATCATCCAGAGTCTATTCTTATTTTACTTTTAATAGGAGTCATTAGATCCCAGTAACGCATCCTGTCAGCCGGACCAGGCTGAACCTGTAGTCCTGAAGCCAAGAGCTACTCCAGATTAATCAACCCCTATTAATCTTAAACATGTGGAAAGAATATCCACTTAGGGCAAACTCAATTAAACATAATTTCGGGTCTACTTTAATACAAAGAAAACAAACATTAAACAATTCACCTCATGACACAGCAATATAAAAGAATCATGTTTACTTTACAAACTGAAAATTTCATTTCATGCATATAAAAGCATTTCTAGTGATCTTTAAATCAAATAAGAAATAATGGACAAGAGTTGAATCGCATCTTATATGTAATCTCTTATTCCTTTATTAATTTCTGGTCTCTTAACCCTAAGATTTCTAGGGTTTTCTCTCTAGCCTATCCTTCCTCTGCATACCTGGCCAGGGCATCCAGAGAAGAACAGACAGAGTAGCTTGATACTGGTCAATCTAAGTATTCAGACACCTGGCCAGGGTATCTAAACACTCAGACCTTCCAGAGCTAAAACACATCATTCATTATTCGTCTTACTTATAACTTTATCTTTTGACCTTAATGATTCTTAACGACTCATCTTAAACTCATTACTTGATTCTCGTGACCACATCCTCTTCCTGCTATCTGCAATAATATAACATAACACTTCCTGTTAGAAAATTACAGATAGAAGAAAGACACCTAAACCTTAATCCTATTGGTCTCTTATCGTCCCCTGATCTTGAGTAACTATGTACTCAAACTAAGGCTCTGATACCAAAATTTGTCACGCCCCAATCTCACATTAACCACAAACCACAAGATTAGGACGCAACAGGATGGGATTTACACATAAGCCAACCACTCTTCACTTTTTAAAACATTTTAAAGATATTAATAGAAAAATCTGATTTATGCTGTAAAATGAAACTAAACAAACTACGGAAGCATCTTTAATAAATTTAAAAGCAATATAAACAGAGTCTACAACATATTACATTGTCCGACATAAGATAAAGCATAACAGTTAATTTACATCTCTATACACATTCTCTCTCTCACTCACACCTTGTCCCGAAGATCGATGGGAATGGACTAAGAGACCTCTAACTACTAACTACATATACCTTCTACAGACTAAGCGATAGGATGAAAGGATCCTTCAGATTTCCTGCTGCTGATAATAACCTGAAAATGTTTTGAGTAGAGGTATGAGCCTACTCGCTTAGTGAATAGCATTTCACTTAGCTATCACTAAACAACTCATCAGGTTTATAAATTGAAAATAAACAGATATACAGTTCAAGCAGGATAGTTCTATTGACATAGCAGATACACAGATAATAATTACATTTCTACGCATCAACAGATAATTCAGGTAAATAAACAGTTATATAAATTTACTGTGAACCTACTTGATTATTTATTCATTTTATTATTATGCCCTAAATATATGCAGTGTACTCTGCATATAAAGATCCGCAGCAAGTTCATGCTACGGTCCCACCGTACAAGACTTAGCGACACACCCGGGAAATGCTAAGTCTGACTGTTGTCCTGGTCTGCTACAGGACTCCCAGGCTCACACGGCCTCACTGCACTCTCAAAAGAGTGTACTCTAGACTCCTCCTTTAACCTGAGCACACTGGCGGAGAGTCTCACAGGGTTACCTTCGTGACACAAGCACGAATGGTGTTAGATAACCGTGTTTTCTTTTCTTTTCCCAGTGCCACCGTGACACACGCACGGATTATTGTTGAACACTGCTTTTCTGCCCTCGTGCCACCGTGACACACGCACGGATTATTGTTGAACACGAGTCACCGACCATCTAGACACACGCTAGTAGGTCGTTTCACCCCAAGGTGCAGACCTCACGAGGGGTTCTACGGTGTTAGGGCACCTAAGTCTATTAACTGATTAACAAATAAACATTTAACAAATAAACATTTAACCATGAATATCACATTTCATGCATATTGCACAATCTGAATAACACATGCAACAAATATATATCCTTTATCATCATTAAACATGATTCAGTACCATTTATTCACTTTCGATGCTAAACATCTATTTTTAAATCAGCAATTACATTGCAACTGTAATACATGAAATTTCATCATTTTCACTAAGCATATTAAGTATTTCAAGTTCCAATGAAACTAACATACTCTATTATATGTACTACACTGTTTAGAAGTTATACTAACTGATACAGAAGCAATTAAACATTTAAATTGAGTTAAATAATGATTACTGAATGAAATACTACTCACTTCTGGAACTCGGCCGACCAAACTGGGAACTCGGCCGATCGGCTGACAACTCGGCCGATCCACCCGCAACTCGGCCGATCCAAACCCTGATTGATTTTCCTAAAAGGGAAACTCGGCCGAATCACACCCAATTCGGCCGATCAAAACACTGTTCGTTAATCCTAATAAAGGAACTCGGCCGAATCATTGTATAACTCGGCCGAACAAAGCACTGACTGGAAACTAAAATGAACCTGTTGCAAAGGAACAGTTGAAGGAGAGGGTTCTACTTGGTTCTAGACGCAGCTAGGGCTATGGGTCCCTGATCTGGACCTCCAGACGTGTCCGACGGCATCACTTTGGAGTGCTAGCTTGCGCCCTTGATGCTCCTGGTCGGACCTGCTGCAGGCAACAGGTGATTTGCACATGCACAGGTGGAGGAAGGAGTTGGTTAGGTATAGAATCGTAGCTAATGGCCGCAGAAACTTACTCAATTTCCTTAGTCGAACTCGGCGCCGCTCTTTCCTGGAGCTTAGTGCTCCCTAACCGGCTCCATGGCCGCCCGTTGCAGCTGGCCGGCCGGCAACTGCTGCTGCAGGTCGGCGCCGCCCTAGGCCAAGGTAAAGGAAGAATGGAGGAAGGGGTAGGAGAGGGTGATGGTGGTGTTGCTGATCGGAGCTAGGGCTCAAGGAAAAATCGCCCTGCCCATCGTCCTCCTTTGCTGCTCTATCGGGCTGGTTGGGCACCACTTGCGGTGTCCTGTTCTATCGGCCGACTGAAGGAGAAGATAAGCGAGAGAATAAAAGAAAAGGAAAAGGGTTTATTAACCCGGATTTGGAAAAATTGCAACTTAAACCCTAGAAACTAAAAAGGTCACAACTTGTGGCTCGTAGGTCCGATTTGGACGATTCTTCTTGCAACATTTCAAGCACGGAATTCTCTATAACCTCAAAGTACAAAACATGCTAAATGGACTATTTCACTGGATCAAAGCTCTAATTACAACTGTGATTGCTTGATTCAACTTAATGTACTAAATAATCAACATTGATATTATTAATTGCCTCAGGTGATTCAATCTTAGCTATTAATTCGCATCTTAGCTTATTTTGATTATCCATGATGTTTAATTTGATACTCAACACTAATTGAGGTGTTTTATGTAATTCGAGGTATTTATCAACAAATCATGGAGTGGGTCATAACATTGAGTGTGCAGGATTAAGGTGGATGACAAAGCAACTAGGGAAATCCATATTCTTACATGTTTATGTTTTCATGCAATGTAATCGCTTTGTAAAAAACTTGTACAAATATATAATGTACAAGTACTTAGATTGCATGTAAATCAAGCGTTAGATTCTCCCTAGCTAAACACCACATTTAGATAAGTCATTCCCTTCAAATAGGATCACATTTGCACACTCATACATATAGTTAGTGCCTAAATTGAAACATTGAAACAGGATCAATATCGGTCGACAAACTCCTCGACCGAGACACTCTCGGTCGACAATCTTCTCGACCGAGAAAGATCCAAAGTAGTCGTTAGACACAACAGACAAGTTAGTTGGCAGTTGGAGAAAGACGTTGCAAATCACTTGTTCTAGAGTGCCTGTCGGTCGACAAAAGTTTGACCGAGTAGGTGTCTCGGTCGACCATTCCTCGACCGAGATTGTCTCTGACAGCAACTGCAGAATTAATTAATTAGTCGTTGTTAAAGCAACAACATTGTACCTAATGGCTAGTTAAGCACTTAGAAACCCCTAGAAGTTGTCTAGAACGTCCTTAAGCATCCTTAGGCCATTCCTATAAATAGGACAAGCCATAGGACACTCAAATACACTTGCTACACTTGAGAAATCCTTGAGCATACTTTGAGCAATCTGTTTGTGAGCAATTTGAGCATTGTGACAATTGGCCATTTCATTCCTTAGCTCATAATTCGTGTCCTATAGGCTAGTATCTCCTACCCACTGCAATCACAAGTCCACACACTTGGTTAGGAGATCTATACGCTTGATCTAGGAAAATCAAGCCTTGGGCTACAAAGGATAAGTTGTAATTTCCTTTTTCTTTCTTGTTCTCTATTACCGTTTGTACTCTCCTTGCTACTCCTAGGTTGGAGGCTGCTGATTGGAGAGGGTGGAGTTCTTCTTGGTGAAGAAGGTGACTTTGAGCTACTTCAGAAGGCTGGTGCAACGGGAGGTTACTTCTAGAGAGGAAGGCTACTTCAAGGGGGAGCTTGGAGTTACTTCAAGAAGGCTACCTCAAAGTTGGTGCACCTACTTCAAGTGAAGGCTGTTCAAAGGGTGTAAAGGAAAGTATTATATTTTGTATAAATCCTTGGGAAGGTAATAAAATAAATACTTTCAAAATCCCGGTTGGGTAAGCAACCGGGTAGTGGACTGACAACTTTAGTAGTTGCTAAAGTTGGAACCACTCTAAACACCTGTCTCCTTCTTCTAATTTCAATTGTGGTTGTTTGAGTTCAATAAATTGTTAAAATTATTTAAAAACTCTATTCACCCCCCTCTAGTGTTTTTCAGATCTTCGTCGAGCTAGTTACAGTGCCGGCAGGAAAGACCGTGAGCTACCATAATGCAGCGGTAGCAGATTTTGAGCACCCTTTCGTCCGGGTTCTTCACCAGATGTTGAGCTTGACGTTCTTCGCTCGGAGTGATTTGGCATTGAGCAAGTTTCAGGAGAGCGATCTCTTCTTCCTCTACGCACTCCTGAAGCGACAACCATGCAACTGGGGGGCGTTCTGGCTACAACGCGTCCTGGCGGTGAAGAGGAGTACAAGGAAGGATCCGATCCATTTTGGTGGGCTCATCACCAAGTTGGCGTCCTACTTGGGGCTGAATTTTCAGTCCATGACTCCGATTTCCACAAAGAGTAAGGTGAACGTGCAACACTTGCACCGTTCAAACCTTATCCTTCTCCGGGATGGGTTGGCGTACGCACATTGCCACGTCAACCAAGCTTATCAGGAGCGCTCACTGCCGGACGACGTCTTCAACATCGAGGGCGCACAGCATTTCCGGTGGCCAATCATAGCCATCGAGTCCTCCGAAGAAGAAGGCGGCAACGACGAGCAAGGAGGCGAGGATGAGGAGGAAGAGGAGGCTTTCACACCTCTTCGCGCTCGAGTAGCACCACGGAAGCGTCCTAGGATGCATCCGGGTGCGTCTTCATCATCACAGCCCCAGCCGCCATCACCACAGCCCTCGCAGCCAGGCGAGGATGTCTACTCCATGCAGGGAATGTACACAATGTTGCAGGATATACATCAGACACAGCAACAACATCTAGAAATGTATACCGGTATTCATGATACTATGAGCCGGTTACTTGATAATCAACGGGCTATGTTCGAGAATGAACGTCTCCTCCTCGACAACCAACAGCAGATACACAATCGGTTGCAAAGGATGGAGATGCAACAGGAGCCCTTTTACGACCATTACTGGAGTCAGAGCTACTTTGGAGGCTATCCACAGCCTCCGCCGAGGACCCATTACGATCCGAGCTTCGAGGGGGAGTATCCTTCTTGGGATCCTACGGCCCCGCAGTACCCACCTCCGCCTCCACAAGAATGATCAGGGTATCTCTGTTCCACTCTTAAGATTGTTTTTGATTATGAGGCCATAGTCGAATTCAAGCTTAGGGGGGTAGCTGGAACAGCTCTATCTTTTCTTTTGTTGGTTTTTAGTTTTTGCTTTGCTTTTTGTTCCTGCATTTTTAGTTTTTGTTTAGGATCCACATCTATCTAGTGTAACTGTGGATGTCGTAAAAGTTGTCATCTCGCTGTGTATTCATGGGAAATTTAAGGGAATTTTAAAATTTTTGTGTCTTTTGGATAGCTTGACTTGGTTGTCCTTGGGGAACTTGTCCGATGAAAATGATTGATTATGTCAACTTTAAAACAATATGTCACACCTATACTCCCTTTGACTCATGAAAAGTGGATAGTAACGGTTGTTTGAGCCTAACCTAACCAAATGGTAATGAGACCTTAATTGGACGTAAGAGAGAGAACCCTTTGAATCACTACACATGTTAGTAAGGAGGGACACATAATACTCTTCAAAGGTTTAGTCATCTAATCTTGTGATCATTCCACTTCAATTTTCCATAATCCACCTAAGAATTGGAAGTAAAGCACAGTTTTAATTCCTTCTTGTGTGCATAGCATTTAGATAGGAATTGTATTGATATTTTCCATACTTTTGCATAAAAAGAGAAAAATATAGGGATTCATACACATTACCTTTAGGTGCATGCCATGTAGTTGCACTCATGACTTTCATGATTATCATGCATAAAGTACACCATGTATCTCAATTTTTCCTCAAAAGTGATCTAAACTGTTCCATACCTTCGAAATATCGCAAAGATTTCCAATCATGAAGAAAACAGCCCAATACATGTATCTCTAAGCAATTATGGATATGTGGGCTACAAGGAAAAAAAAGGAGAAGAAAAATTTTTTTTGCTGAAAATCTGAAAAAATTGAGAAAAAAAAAGAGAATTTAGAAGGAAATGGAATAAGAGGGAGAAAGGAACATGATATCACTTGCATTACAGGAAAATTGAGTACATGATGTGGCTTAAGTAGATTTCCATCTCATTTTGAGGTGGAAGGTTAGTGCATGCATCATTTCACCCAATTTTAGGCATTAGGGCATTTCTAATGTGCATTTGCATCATTTAGGACATTTTGTTTTTATGCATATTGAAACTGTGCAATACTTCCAAGTTCTTCCATGAACCACCCATTCCATCCACCCGTTGCTCAGATTGGTAGGCCACCGTGACTTTCTCCTCACTAATGATTATCAGGAGAACTGCTTCCATGTAGATGGTAGTTAGGGCGAGCAATGTAGTGTAGGCGATCACAAGATGCACCAATGTTGAATCGGCGAATTTTATTATGTTAACTGCCTTATGTGATAGTGTTCATCGGTTTGAAGGATAATTTCTCTTATTGATGATTTTTGTCGCCTTTAGGGTAATTACTGTTATGTGGTTAGAGAAGGCCGGTTTGAGAACGCTCAGTGGGAGTCACATGGGATGTTGGGTTGGTGTGTTGATTTTTAGTTGACATCTGCAATTCTATTCTAAGGATCAGTTGCTCGAGGGCGAGCAATGTTCAAGCTTAGGGGAGTTTGATGCGATGATTTTGAGTCGCATTTATAGACCTTTTTCATATGTGTTTTGTGCTCTAATTACTCATTTTTATGGATAATATTGCATAATTCACTCATTTTGGTCTTTGCCATCATTCTATGTCAAATCCCCTTTGTTTTACCATTTTTTGAGCATTATTTATCATATTATCATAATTTGTGTGGATTTACTTGGTCTTATTGTGAAATTTCAGGAAAAACAAGTATTTGCTTCCGTCGATACCATCGATGGAAGTCGATACCATCGACCAAGCCACAGGTTGCCAGCCGAGAGGAGCAGCACAGAGTCGATACCATCGACACAAGTCGATGGTATCGAGATCCCTTCAGATTTCTAGCGAGGAATCTGTCGATACTATCGACCCAAGTCGATGCCATCGACACATTGAGGCTACAGCGTCGCTAAACGACAACAACCGACGCTAAAGAGAGTCGATACCATCGACACAAGTCGATGGTATCGAGATGACCACAGGCGCTCAGACGAAAAGAAAAGAAAGCTGCCGCTAATACGCTGGGTCGATACCATCGACCCGCGTCGATGGTATCGACGCCGGCAGATATGCGTTGGATCTGTTTTGATCTCGATCGGACGGCTGTTGTTATTTGATGACCTAATTAGGGACTTATACCTAATGACGGCCGCCCACACGAGATCAGATCGGAATTTTGCATTACACGAGTGCCGAGGAAGGAGAGAAAGGAGAACGGAGGCCAGAAGCTCATCCCGGGTGATTCGGACGCTGCCGAAGACGAATTCCACCACCGACAGGCGGGGAGCTCGTATTCTACGCTAAGGATCTACCGGTTCTTCTCCGTTCAGGGGTTTTCCCACTTGTTTCACGTTTTTCTTATGAATTCCCCTATTTCTACCATGTATTCGTGTGAGATGAACATGAGAGGCTAAAACCCTCCATCTTTAGGACCGGGAGTAGCCCGGGAATGCATTGTATGACAATTTTATATTGATAATTCATATTTTCTCTCTTAAATCCGTGGTATAGTTTCGTTTTCTCCATATATATTGTTATGCTTGATCACCATAATAATAACTTAATGCCCTTAATCACTTCGACAGAAGGATTAACGGTTGAAAAGAGACGAAACCTACATTAATCGATAAAACCCTTGACAAAGGAGTTGTAAAATTAATGGTGCAAACTGAGAGACCGTAGGTAATGCGCTTAGTTTAGGGGAATGATTACTACGACGGTGGAATCAACCTAAACCTAAGTAGTGAGTTACACCACGATAGTGGGTAATTCTGTTTTCAGGCCACTACCCGGATAGAGAGAGAAGAGTGAGGAATTATATAAAACCTAATACAATGTTGACCCGTGGCGAAACCGCAATCCTAAAGATATACTTTTGAATTGATTAAATTAACCTTTAATCAATTGTTTTCATTATTTCATTTTAATTTTCTTTTAATTTTGACAACAAACCTTACTTTGTTATTCGGCCTAGCTGATTGCGATTAGTTAGTAGAAGTATCCAATAATTCACGTGTCCCTGAGTTCGACTCGGGCCTCACAAAGGCCTATATTACTCGACGTGTATACTTGCGTTTAAGCGCGTAGTAAAATACACGTAAGTAGCTTCAAAAGACTCAAGATCTAATGCTGATTTGATTCTTGTTGTGAAAGATCTAGAAGAAATGCTGGAACTGAGAAATAGAGAAACAACATGTGTAGATTGTAGGCATGCATCAGCAGAACAAGAGTTTGTTGAGGTATGTCTCAGATGCCTGACGGGCAGATGTTCTCTCAGATAAACATAAATTGGAACATAAAGAATGTTTTGGAACTATTTCTGAGAACGAAGATGACAAAGAACTTGATTTGTTGGCAAATGAGAGAAGAGATGTGGGTATAACTTGTTCTTTTGAACAAAGAATTGTAGCCTTGAGTGTGGAGGTGTTGTATTCATTCTAAGGGGCAAGGTAAAATGTCCTCCCCATGTAATTTTCATTTGATTATAAATAAAAAATATTCATACTTTTGGAAAACTGAGTTCGGCTGCAATTGGCATTCAATTAGAAAACATGATAATGAACTAAATATTGAATGATGAAAAGCCAGAACATTGTAGTAATACAGAACTAGTATGTCATTAGTGGCTTTTTTTATATGCCATTACACTAAACAAGAATTGTTTCATACAACAACATAATACAAATTAGTGGCATTTGTATAAAAGCCAATTGATGGATAGTGGATTTTTGATAAATGCCAAAGATGTTTTAGTGGCCTTTATTTGGCATTTTTGGAAGCCACTAAAGACAAAGATTTAGTGGCATTTACAACTTACACCACTATCTTTCTAGTGGCATTGGTACTAGAGGCATTTTTTTAAGTGTCAACAAATGCCACTAAACATGTTTAGTAGCGTTTATTTTTTTTAGTGGCATTTCTAAAAGGCCACTAATGTGAGTGTTTGATGTAGTGATAGGTGTTTTTGGGGTGTAAGATGATGAATGGAGGTGGAATGGAGTGAAAATGGATGGGGGATCTGAGAGTGGTTTACTAGTGGATAACCTCATACTACATCCACCAACTAGGCATATATAGGTAGAGGGGAAGCATTAGGTTAAGTGGGGGTAGAATAGGGAATGCAATGCAGAAAATTGTAGGGTTTTGGTGTTAGCATGACCGTTCTAGGGTTGATTGGGAATGGTCGTGGTGAATGGGAACAGGTGTGGTGGAAGAACATAATGAACAAGGGAATTTTGGGCTTCTAGGTCTTCCAGCCTAGCTATTCTGGCTAGCATGGTCGTGCTGGGCTCTAGCCAGCACGGGCTTGCTAGCTAGCACGGGCCTACTGGGATTCTGGATGATTTTTTTAAGGATATTGTGATATAGGGAATGTCCTAGAACGGACATTCCTTGGTAGCGCGGCCATCTTGAGGTCCTTTCCATGCATTTGTGTCTTGAACTTTGTCATCCATGGAGGTTATTGCTTTGATGCATTCTTTGATCACTTGGGGTAGGTTAGTAGTCATTTTGGCCTCATTTTGGGCTCCTCCAAGCCTGGGAAAACCCTAGATTCAACCATTTTCTGTCATTTCCATCAAGTAGTGGTCAAAGTACCTATAAAACATTCAAAATTATCCATAAGTTCATTTGATAGTAAACACATATTGAGGGAAATAACATGTAATATAACAGTTGTAGATGTGATTGAAGTGCAATATGACACAAGATGAATCCCTAAAATAGGCATGCATCATCATTCAATGGATCCAAAGCATAAAACACAATAGCCAAGATTTAAAGATTACCTTGGGGGAGCTGAGTTAATTATGGAGTAACTCAAATGCATATAGTGGAAGGAAACTAAATTCATGTCCTTCAACAAATGATGTTGAATGGAAAATATGTTACTTTTATTGAGTTGCCGCACATGACAAAGGAAAATGTAAATATTTTTAGAATGTGATCATTGACTTCAATATAAGAAACACATATGATTACATGGGTACTAATTTCACTAATTCCACTTGCCCACATTCATTAGTGCCATCAACATTCTTAAAGAAAATCCCAACAATGAGGGCCTCAGACTAGCAGGCTATCAAAGTCATACAACCAACAATGAAATAATGTTTCTTTACAAAATGATTAATTAACACTTAAATTTAAGGTATCAAAATGCAACTTCCACCCTTTACTACTAATAAAGTATCAGTGGGGCTAGCAGGAAATAGGATTTGCAAAGAGCCTTGCCTATCCATGTGTGGACTACATGATACACACTTTTCTTATAACAAAGAGGAAATGTATCCTCCTTAAAAACATTTCTAGGGTATACATTTTTTATTAACATAGCATCATCATTGAATGTTCCCTCATTTGACTTGATTTTTGGGGAAATATTTAGTTGATACAATAGCATAATTTGAGTTTTCTACTTAGTTTTTTGAAATTTTTTGGGTGAAAATCCAAATAACAATCAACCCTAACTTATCTTGTTTATTTGGTTAAGGTTATTTTTCTAGGAAAAATATGACTGACAAACCTTGTAATTATGTTGAACATTAATCTTTCGAAATGTTTGGAAGTAAAATAAAGTCAATTGATACTACACTAGCTTGCTCTAAAACTAATAGAATAGATAATCGTTAAATTGGGTAACTATATATAGTATGGATATAATAGGATTTTTCATGTGTATAGACTTGTCAAATGGGTGGGTGGGTTGAGTTTAGGTTGGGTCAATGCGGGTGCGGGTCAAAAAGATACAATTTTAAATGGGTGGAAGAAAAGCACACCCAAACCCGACCCAACGGGTTGTGGGTTGACCCAAAGGTTCCCATTTAAAATGTGTCAAATTAATAATGAGTTGCTAGTTGATTGCCTTAGAACTAAAAATAACAATGAAAACACTCATAAGTATGTTTTTGATGTCAAATATAGTCCAAAAATCCGACCAACTATTGTATTTGACGTCAAATACTTGTCGTCTTATGTGTATATGAAATTAAAAGAAAAAAGTAGCTAATTGTTGTATTTCGATGTAAAATAGAATTAACCCATGTAGTTTTCATACATAAAATATTACAAAAAATAACACATCTTTTTCATTTAAAATTATACATTCTTAATATGAAACGTACTTTTTGTCAATTTCAAACACAAAATAACGAGAATATAATTATTGTAGTTAAAGTTTAAGATTTAATTTCTACAAAATGGACAAACAAAATTTATGTATGTGTAAAATATGTATATAAATATATTGACTTCATTTAACTGGGTCACCCATGAAACCTGCTATATCAATTGGTGGGTATGGGTTTGGGTGATTTTAATTAGGTGGCAAATTTCATCACCCAAACCCAACTTAAATGGGTTGGCCATGGGTGCCCGCAGATTTTGACCCAGATTGATAGGTCTATGTGGGTACGACAACTAATTTTGTGCATATACAATTGCTATCTTTACAATTGGGATATGGTGGATAATATCTTAGTGAATGGGCTTATTTGACATGTTTACTTGATTTCTAATTCATCCCTCTAGCATATAGTGCTTCCACACACCATATGGTAAACTCTACCTACTGATCACACACACTTAATTTATAGGAAATAGTTGTATAAGGAGCCAAATGTAATTATTCCTCTTCATTCAAATCTTTATTTGGATTCACAAGTGATTTTCACAAGTAATTATTCCTCTTCATTCAAATCTTAATTTATAGGAAATAGTTGTATAAGGAGCCAAATGCAATTATTCCTCTTCATTCAAATCTTAATTTGGATTCACAAGTGATAGGTCTATGTGGGTGCTACAAATAATTTTGTGCATATACAATTTCTATCTTTACAATTGGGATATGGTGGATAATATCTTAGTGAATGAGCTTATTTGACATGTTTACTTGATTTCTAATTCATCCCTCAAGCATATAGTGTTTCCACACACCATATGGTAAACTCTACCTATTGATCGACACACACTTAATTTATAGGAAATAGTAGTATAAGGAGCCAAATGTAATTATTCCGCTTCATTCAAATATTAATTTGGATTCACAAGTGATTTTCATTAAGTTCTCTATCTACATGAAAAGTGCATATTACACTATATTTTTACTACATTGTGTTTGAATGGAGAAATAAACTTTGCTAAGTTCAAAGTATATGATCACAATTAATGTGACATGGGAACCAAGGTCCAACCTCCTTGATATCGATCGCACACCCTAGGCACAGTGTGAATAAGGATCCATGACCCAAAGGTCATCTTATACCTTTGGATAGAAAAGGAGAGGAGCCGATCTCCTCTCTCTTCTCAACCCTCTCCCTCACTCTCTCACCCCAAAAACATTGTCATGTTCTTTCCCTCACCCATCTGAACCATTTTTAACCAAGTTTGAATGGGTCAAGTGGATAATATAGGGAGATTCAAAGCCTTCTTCCCTCCCTCTCACTCCAACAAGGAAAGGATTTCTAAAAATTGGATCTAAACCTAATTTAAGGACCTTGACCCATGTTTTGGGCTAACCATGTTTTCCTTGATTAAGAAAGGTGCTTAGAACCTTAATCTAATCCCTCAAGAAGTTTTTATATCATGTGACAAGCTTATGTTTCCAGTTTGGTCCCGTTTGGATGTTGTTTGAGCAATGTTTGCTTGTTTTGAGCCAAAGTGCAATTTACCCAAAATAAGGGGTTATATTGCAATATGTCACATGTAGACCATGCCTTTTGTTCTATAGCATCATTAGAGAGAGAGTGATTCTATGGGGCGCCTTGTGGAGTGCCTAAGTTCCAAGTTTGAGCTTGGTTGGATGATGCTTGTGCTTTAAGTGCTAGTTTTGGTGTAAATTGCAAATTACCCAAAGTGGAGGGTCAATATCCAATTTACCCACTCTAGAGTCTCCTCCCTTCTGTTTGGCATCATCTAGGACGTTGATGGAAGTTGGGGAACCTTGTTTGGATGATAGTTAAGGAGTGACATCTCTATATAGTTTTTATGCCTTATATGTCACATGTGCTATCTTATTCTTTAGTGTATCGGGTAGAGCTTGAAGTATGTATCAGTTTTGAGGGTGTGTCGCCCAAGGAAGAGGATCATCCGCACAATACACAGCCTAGAGTGTATCACCAGGCCATGCATGTGGATCTTGGGTGGCAATAAGTGGTGTTAAGAGCATGAGCAAGTGGCATCTAAGTTGATGTGGTTATGACATCTTTCCTTTGCTACCTCTCTCTTCCTTGGTGTATATAACTCCCTTCCTCCTTACCCAAGTGATCCTTTTCGGCCACCTCTTTCCCCTTCATGTATGGGACGAGCTTAGGAGCTTTGGGAGCTAAAGGAAAACCCCCATGGAGCTTGGGAGGCTGAGCTCCTTGCCCGTGGAGATTTCTAGCTCTAGATTCGACCATGGTCAGTCATGCTTCTTTACTAGCTTTTCCTTGTGATTTCTTCTTAACCTCCTTCCACCCCTCTCAGCCATGGATGGACCCTTGATGAGAGTAGGCAAGTCTGTGGTTCTCTCCCTCTTTACTTCTTCTTGAGCTAAGCATAACCATGGCTTCTTCTTCTTCTACATCTTTTGTTTCTTGAGGTGATGATAATGTAGCCGAAGGCAAGTTTGGAGCCTAGGATGGATGATCTTCATGGTGAGGAACGTGGGTTTGATTCTTGGACCAGGAAGATTGATGCCTTTCATGGAGATCCTCTTAAGTCGGGTTACATAACTCTTAACCATGTTTATTATGTTCACTCTCCATATACATTGATTCTTGTCTTTAAATTGATACCCTTCTCTATGATAGTTGTGTATGTGGAACTTGAGATCTATTCTAATGGAAACGGTCATGTTTTATTACTGTCCTTATCTTGTTTTCCATGTGCAAGTTGGTGAAGGGTGTCTTCAGGTTGAAGATGACCCACCCGATATGGTGCTTACTCAATATGGGGCCTTACCCAATATAGAGTCTTACCTGATAGGTTGTGTGTTGGTTGATGGATTGTGAGCAATACCCCTCTCTCACTTTACTGTTGAGAGGTGATCTTAGGATCCTTTGATCCAAAGATGAATGATAGTGAGTCCTTGGGAAATACCCCTCTCTCACTTGGTTGTTGAGAGGTGAGCCTATGCTCTATATGGTTGGGCGACATGTTAGTTTGGCCGATAGGGTCTCCTTAACCCTAGGTTGGCCGATATACCCTCTTGGATACCTTGGGCGACATGAGTAGACATGCTTTGATGTTGTTGAGAAACAACCCTCCTTCCTTGAGTTGTGAGGTGAGCTCTATCTCTTAGCCGATATGATGATGGGTGATATGATAGTTGGTCGATATGAAGCCCTAACCTTAGCTGGGACAATATAGTGTCTTGGACTGATATGGATGCTCTAACCCTAGTTGCCCGACATGTTGTCTTGGGCAATAGGATGCTTTGGCCGATAGGATAACCCTAACCCTAGTTCCCTGACATGGCATCTTGGGCGACATGGCATCTTGGGCGACATTGCATCTTGGGCAACATTGAGTCTTGGGCGATAGGGTTGCCCTAACTCTAGTTGACTGATAGGGGTGCTCTTGTTGTGATGATCTCATGGGTGTCATGGTGCGTTGCCGAAGATAGTGCTCCATGGATGACAAATATGTGAGGTTGGGCTTTATGGATGGTCCCTTGATATGCTGCCCGATATCATCAACCCCAACCCGATATAATTGTGTATGTGTCTGATGACTTGGGCGACACTAAGGATGAATGCTTGGCTGATACGGTCTAAGCTTGGGCGGTAGGCCTGGGGCGATACAAGTTGAGATTTTGGACGATACGGTGTCATGAGTAACACAAGGAATGGTGAGGCTTGGGTTAACCAAGTAGGGCAGAGGTTGTTACACCTATATCTTGTTGATAGAGGTGAACATATATGGGCCAATAAGGAAGTCAATCCTGGTAGGGATGACCTAGAGAGCACCTTGGTGGTTTTGGTGCTATGAGCTCCTTGGCCGACACAGTTGTGAGGTTGCCTAACCCAAGAGGAAGTGACATGTGTTGGTTGAACATGGAATTTGACATGCTTAGAACCATGAGTTGTTTGATATCTTAGAAGGTGGTCTCTTGACAATGATGGCCTAAGGTATGTCTGGGTGATATGGCCTTTGGAGGTGTTCCTGCACGACATGCCTAGAGGCATGGTTCTTAGGGTTGTTGGTGCCCGATATCCCTTTTGATGAAGGATTGTGCTCTACCCGATATCCTTGGGTGAGGGTTGGTACCCTACCCGACACTCTTTATTGAATGTTCGTTGGTCGTTCACTAGTTTTGGTGAGGGTAGGAGACACCTCTAGTGAAGGGTTGTGCCCTAACCCGATAAACCTAAAAATTTATCTTGAGCCTTATATGATAGTATGTTATCTTTTTACCTTGAGCCCTTATCTTTGATCATGATGATAAGACATGACGATTAGGTTGTGAACATTAGTATGGTGGTTACCTATGGTTGATGGTAGGTGAACCTTTGATAATGCTTGATGGTAGATCATGGTTGTATGATCCCTAAAGATGAATCCTTAAGAATGGCATGCATGATGAAATGAGATATAGGGTATGGTGGATACCCATGGTATGGAAACAATAATGTGTATTATTTAATACACCATCTATAAAATTATGCTTCATGTGTTCATAATAATGGATGATTGTTCCAAACCTATAAACCTTAATCTAAATGACATGATATGTTCTTTAAAGATTTCTATGTGGTGATCCAGTTATCGCTTTTGCTATGATCCCTAACCATGCAGGTATTATCAATTGAATTCATATCCAGATAAGAGCTATGGTGATTATATGATCATGTGCTTTGTATAGCACTTGGTATATGCACAATATCTGAGTAATGATGATGTTCCTTGTTGACAAGATAACATGTATCACTATATGATGAGAAAAGTCTGGTGACCTGATAAAGGCTGAGTGCCTGATTGAGGTGTTTTCCTCTAGTTGTGATATGAGGGATTGCTATCCCATGATGATGTATGATGATGAAGCCTTGAGAGGCAGTGGCATTATGATATGAGGGATTGATATCCCATGATGATGAAGCCTTGAGAGGTAGTAGCATTATGTGATGAAATGAGGGAATGATATCGCATGGCAATATGATGATTGTTGAGGGCATTGAGAATAACAGTAACAGTGTGACACAAGATAATGGAATTTAATGTTGTTTATGTTTTATATATGGTTGTTTCATACAGCTTGGTTGCCTCAACAATCCACTTAAAATTCATTAACTAAATCTAGATGAACTTTCATGTAGTTTTCTCTAGCCATAGATCCATCATCGTTAGGAGCTGGTGATGGTGAAATGGGTTCTCATGTGAGTTAACCTGGTGCGCATATTGTTGAATATGTGAGGTTTCTCCTAGCTGAAAATAGGAGGATTAGAGTGCAACTACGGTTGTAGACTCAAGATCTGTATAAGAGCATGGTGAACGGGCCCATGACTCAGTGTGATAGAGCATGGTGAACAGGCCCATGGCTTAGTGTGATAGAGCATGAATGCGTTCATTGCTCGGGAGCATGGTGAACAGGCCCGTGGCTCAAGATATACTAGCGTCGTAACCTGTACCAAGGAGCGCTAGAGAAAGGGTAGCTTGCGGAGCTGACCCTGTGACTGAGGTCACTTAAGCAAGAGACTGCAGTCCTACTTTGGTTCTTATGCACTGACCATGAGGGTAGAGGTCGTGGATTCTGGCTCTTCCATTGACTCGGTATGGCACCGACTTTGGGTTTTGCAATCGAAGGTTGGATTTGAGCGGTACGGCTCACTTCCACAGGGCATAATAATTCGTAATCAAGCTGTATAGTATCTTTGCTTAGGGAAAATATGAAACATTGGATGAGGCCTTGTAATGTTCTTCTATGATCTTTGTATAAGTTTTTCATATACATGTTCTTCATATTCCTTCTAGCATAACTGGTTAGTTATTACTTGTTGTTTAAATTGATCTATCTGCTCAGTTATCTGTGACAATAATAAAGTTGGTAGAGGGTTATGTTTCTCGCTGGGACTGTGTGTCTCACCCCATTGGTTAATAACCCTTTTTAGGTGGACGTGCCTAGCGAGATAAGGATCATGTGGCTAAAGACGATGAGCAGAGGTATCATACCTGGTGGAGTTGATAGTGTCTAGTAGTAGAGTCCTATGTGTCTTCCTTGTACACTTAGGTCTTTGGGAGAGTTTTTAATGTTTCTCGTATGATGATCGATGTACGGTTTTCGGCTTATGTACCTTGATGTAATAAATCAGCATGTGGAACAGTTATTTCATGTAACGAGATGATGGGAAATTATGTTGTAGCACCTTGAAAATATGTTATGAAAATAAAGTGTTGTCTCAGATGTAACATGTCTCATCTTATGATGCTTGTTGTAAATCAGTTTTAATATCCCGTGATTTTTGGTAATATACTGGTTAGTATGTAATTGGGTTTTGTTTGAGTTGGGATGTTTCAAGTGGTTGGTATCAGAGCTCTAGGTTTGCTGAGTCTACAGGGACACTAGGACTAGGATTAGGATGGTGTCTAAGGTTGGACCGTGACATAAAATATGGTGCATACTACCTAATCTCAGTACTTGATGCCCTGGCCAGGTATTCAAATATTGAAGACAAAGGTAAGTGTGGAGCCTTAGATTGTTTCCTCCTTGATTACTCTGATCAAGTAGTCAATCTAGAGAAATTTAAAGAGGATAATAAATTAGGAAATATGATGCTAATACCTTCATCATGTTATAAAAGAGGTAAATGAATGCACCATAACCCCTTAATACATGGATGCTTGGTAATAAAAAGAGGAACGGTTCTATGAAACCTAAAACCATATGAGAATATGATGAGATAAGTTCTTAAAACTATAATCTCAAGAGATATACATGGCAAAAGATAGATTAACCTATGATAACAAGGTGAGTTAAAGTATAAAACTTACAAAAGATGAAGAAAATGCCTGAAAGCAAAGATAAGGTTGGAAGAAACAGAAGAACAAGTGATGAGTAAATAAAATGGAACCTAAGATAATCTCAGACCAACCAATGAACATAAGCAAAAATGGGAAAGTATAAAGTGTAAAATTCATGATGAGTGAAAGGGAACAAGGGAGATGATCCGTGTTCAATAAAGAATATGTGAAGAGTAACAATCTTTTTCACAAAGAGAAAAAAAATGTGATATAATCAGGAAAGGATCATGAAAATGATAAAACAACAATAAGGGAAAAAGTAATGACATGTAATGGTCTTGATGATTCATGTGCTGATTGCAAGGAAACCAAGAAGAAGTAAGATAAAACCAAATGGAACAAAGTTTAATGATGCATAAATAGTTGAAAACTCATGTAAGGATCAAAGAAAGTGATAATTTCCTCCCCTTGATATGAAACCATATATGATGATGGGGTGATAGGAGGAGTTTGTTCCCTTGTGTTCCTTCCTTCTGAGGGAGTGGCAGTCAAGTGGACCCTGTGTCACTTGATATGTATACTTTTAGAGCGATCTCTAGTTAGATACTTTGAAAAGTATTAGTTGATCTTGGACTTTAGTTTCCAAGATGGAGATGCATGTGATAGATGACGATGGTAGATTATGGATGTGATACCGGAAGTGATATGTTTTGGCTCAAGAGATGGATACCAAAGTAAGGAATCCAAGAATACAAGTAGGTAAGAACATGTCTTCTGGTAAGGGGGAATTAAGAGTCAACATACCTGGATCGTGAAGGTATGGTGGTGAACCGTCTTGACAGATCATCCTTGACCTGGAACCCATAAGCTTGAAGCTTGTTTTAGAGTCTAGATCTATGTGGTGACCCTTGAGGTAGTAGTTCAGCATCCCAGAGGAATGCTGATGAGGATAAGCAAGTGAGGACCAGATGGTTTGACCAGAAAGCAAAAGGTAATAGTTAGATATCATGACATGAGTTAGCCAGAACAGTGTGTGCTAGTAGGTTGGATGGAGTCACTCCTTTCCGCTTTGTCTTCTTCTTGCCTCTTATCTTCCCCAGTTGATCTGGTATAGGGTGTACCCCCCCCCCTTTCAACACTTGTAGTACGTTTGGTAGATGTTTCCTTCCTATTAGTCAGGAGAGAGATAGCCGATTGTAGAGCACCTTGATGGATGACCTGGTTGTGTTGGATGAAGTATATCATTCTCGTATCCTTTCTTTTCCTGGACATGACAGTCAAGTGAATCTCTTTCCACTTGACATATCGAGGATCGAGATAACCCTTGGAATGGATATCCTTGGAAAGGTGTGAAGTGGTCTCAGATGGAAAAGTTGGCTTTGGTTCAACCTGGCTAAGTGCTTATAGTACGGCTATCACCTATTAGGGGTTTATTCTCCGCATAAACATGACATCAGAAGATATTCACCTAAGGAAAAGAACCGCGGTAAGATCGTCTTGGGAAAAGTTCATCAAGTTAAGCCTGATTCCTTGGAATACTCCTAGCTATGTCTCAAGTAAAGGAAGGTCCAGGCATGATGTGCATCGGTTAGAGATAGATGAACAAGGTTTGTAATCCCTATCTAGACTAGTTGAGAATAATGCATACATGTTACAACTGTGTTGACACGTGTTGTGCCCTTGGGAACCAATATGCAGTTGTGGCAGCCTTGCATCCAAAATGATGTAGTGTATCTTGCTCTGTTGTTGCTAATCGAGATATTTAGTTCCTTGGTTACTCGATAGCTCCTTTATGTTACATATTAAGCAAGACATAGTGAAGTAATTTATGAGTTTTTTTATGTGTATGCATGTGTTTATCTTATGACAATCCCTTCTGAGATAGATCTCCCTGGGATTAGAGACATCCTTTGTGGAAGGAGAAGGAACAGTTGGAATGTATATAGTAGAAAAATAGTTATACAAGTTATGTGAAGCATAAGTGTTGAGCTTGTAAGATCAGAGTAGCGCAATGGAAGTGTAACAAGGAAGGTGATATATCAGTAAAGGAACTGATACCTAAGTGATACAAGTTTCATGTGATGTTCC